>JADMNL010000031.1:175922500-176547500 GCA_016271365.2 Neoceratodus forsteri
CATGCTGAGTTGCTTCTCAGGAACAGATTTTTAGACCTGAGGGCACACAGCACAGAAATGGTTGTAGTCAGGGTTCTCAGTGATCACATGGCAAGGAATGGGGACAGGGGTCACAGCTGTGATTCTCCTCAACCTATCCTCTGAATTTGACATGGTGGATCATTGATGGATCACATTAGGAGTATCAGAGCAATGTCTGAATAGTTCTATCTTTTTTAACCATTTATTTTCTGAATTTGTTTCTATTCCATATTCATTCTACCTTCCCACAGCACCTCTCACCTAGGTCACTCCCTTGTCTTCCTCTGTTGTAGGTCATAATCCTGGCCAACACTACTCACCATTCAGAATACTCCTGTGACTTGCCCAGTTGGTGGGGCTCCACCAGGCAGCAACAGTCTTAGAAAGAATGCAGAAATTCAGCAAGTGCATTTGGGAAGAAGAGCCTTCAGGAAGCCATGCATGGCATTTGGGAATTGTCTTTGCATTCCTGAGTGAGCAAACTGCTGAACCGTTGATACGTATAGTTGAATTGTATGTTATCTAGTAGGGATTATTTGTTTTATTGTTGGTATATGTTTTTAAACTTGCATTTTATGTAATCAGAACTACTGCTTGTCTGTACAGTGCCCAGAGCCTCCAGGAGGGGGCGCTAGATAACTAAAGTTTATTATTATTAGTACATTTGGTGCTAGGCTCAGGTCACGGGTTTCTTTCATAACCCATTCCATTGCCCCACTTGACATCAAGGTGTGGAGCTCTCCAGAGGAACACTACTGCCCTACATGACTCCACATTCCACTGAGCCAGTCACCAGGAGGTAGTCAGATAGAGACAGATGTACTGATCCTTCCCCCGAGGTATTTCACTTCTCTTGGAAACTGAGCTGAGTCTCCATCAGCCTGATCAGGAATCCTGGACTCAAGAACAAAGTCGGGTCCTCAGCATGGAAGCTGACATATGTTCTACTAGGCCATCAGGCCAGCCAACAGCTCCATTTTGGCTCCAAGCTTTCCTCATCGCCTGGGACCAGATAGCTGTGATAGGAATTTTGCCTCTTTACCTAAGTCTCCTGGTTTTCAGGTACATCAGGGATCCATTTTATCCCCTATGCTCATCGCAATGTTTTTTCTTCTCCCTTCGGGAGATCATAAGGAAATACAGACTGGGCTTCCACAGCTACGCAATGACACCTAACTATCCGTCTCATGTGCTCAGGACATGCTGGATACTGTTGCTGTGTTAGGTCAGTCAAGGGTTGGATAGTTCTCATATTTATTTTATTTATTTTGTTATTTATTAAAATGTGTTGACCGGGAGAGGCACACTAAGACAAAGCCCATTTCCAGGTATGACTCTGGGCAGTGGGCTGAGGTTACAAGTTGGTAAGAAGCACAAAATATAAAGTTACAAACACAGTGTACAATACCAAATAAACTGATTTAGTGCAACGTAATGCACAGAATATCAGCTGGTACAAAGTACAACATTTACAAACATGGAAGAAGGTAAAATGCCCAAAACTGACAAGCGCCATGTACAACAGAGATATAAGATGGTATGTGATGCAAAAATACAATTTGCTGTGTTAATGGCAACAATCTTTAAATCATTTAAGTAGTGTCAACATTAAAGCAGTGATAACAATTTGCAGAAAAGAAAAATTACGGTATTAGTAATAAGTCATTAAAGTAGTGGAACAGCGTGTTGGGGCAGCAGTGGCTAGAGTAGGTACTACTCTAGCCAAAACCGGTGTGAATGACCAGCTGCAGCAGCAGCACAGGGAGAGATAAGCAGGTAGGAGTAACTGAGGAGTAACTGAGGAGTAACTGAGGAGAGGAGAGGAGAATGAGAGATGAATAGGGAGAGCAAGTTCATTCCAGACAGTACGAAAGTGGACAGAAAAGGAGGACTGGCCAGCCGAGGTTTCGCAGGGAGAGATTTGGAAAAAGCAAGCATCAGACAAGTGGAGGGAGTAGGGGAGGAGAGAGAAGAGGTAAGAGAGAATGACAGAAAGTCAGTATTAGGTCAGGAATGAGGTACAGTGGGAGAAACATCACTCTTCAAGAAAGGAGAGAGCCAAAGGTTACGATAAAGGAACGAGTGATGAGTAAGGGGTGCATCCTCTAGGGTGAAATGACAGAAGGAGGGGGGAAAAAGGGTTCATTCTAACCAGGGAAGATTTGGATACAATACTGTAACCCATGTCTGCATAGTTGAACACAGGCAAGATCATCTTGAGGATAACCTTGTGGTGCTCTGGGAGTGGCAAGCAGGATTTGCTGTAGTACAGAATGCCTAGCTTGTGGCACAGTTTTTAATGCATGATGTTGAGGGGATGGAGCAGGGAAGGAGGGGGAAATTGTTGAACCAGTAAATGCACACTAAGCCAGAGCTTGTTTCCAGGTGCGACCTGGGAGAACAAGGAAGTTAAGTGACTTGCTCGGGTCACACAGCATATAAGTGGGGACTGATGGGATTCAAACCCAGGTCTCCAGGTTTGCAGCTCCATGCCCTTAACTACTATGCTATACTGCCTTCTAGAAGCTGAGGTGATGGTCAAGCCACACTCTGTGATATTTACACTAAGGTACAACTTTATGTGGGGTACCGTTTAGAGTTCTGAAGACTAGTATGTGTTGGAGCCTAGCTAAATTTGTGCCAAAGGTCATAGTGAGGGCTGCTTGAGGGTGAATCTGGACAGGTCAGAGCTCCTGGCGGTCAGCTTGGATCACCGGGTATCAGCAATAAAGGACAGCCTACAGTTTTTTATGATAAATGGTGAACAGCTGGTAAATGTGGAGGCAACAACATACCTGGGAGTCATTCTTGACAGCAAGCTGTCAATGATGCAACAGGTGTCATTGGTTCTCAGAAGCAACTTCTACTATTTAAAGAACGGATCCAGGGTGTCTATCTTACTAAGACCTAAAGATCTGAGAGTGATCATCTAGGCATTCACCTCTGTGCACACTGACTACTGCAGTGGGCTCTAAAAGGTCATTTATGCAAGTCAAGAGGGCTGCTACCAAGCTTGATATCCTTGTGCTGCGCAAGCTGCATCAGCTACCAATTTGTTAACATGGACTTTTTTAGAACTAGTATACATGCCCTCACACGAACTGGGCCAGACTTGCTCATGGAATTACTGACCAATAATATTGACTGCCACATCCTCCGGCTCTGGGACTTTTACTGAGCCTACCCTCAGATTAAACTTGGCAGGTGACTTGGTGTTTGTAATGTCACCACCCCCCAGCATGCAAAATAGTTTGCTTTTTTGTTTTATCCTCAGTTTATGGATTTATTTTCATAAATCTAACTATGGAAACATACATTGCCAGCAGGAAAAATGGTCCATCCAGTCTGCCCAATTAGTTATCTTTACCTTACCTCATGACCTACTGTCATGGTGAGGGTTTCATCCCCAACCCCCAGCATCTTTCACTGTACAAGTTCCCCATGGTTTCACTAATCAGTCCCTTACTCTGTCCCAGTCATGCTGTCCTTGCCCTTACCACCTCTGCCAGTAGAGTGTTCCATGGCTCAACCACCTTCTCTGTGAAGTAATGCTTTCTCAGCCCTCCTGAACTTTCCTCCTGTCAGCTTCCATTCGTGCTTCCTTGTTACTGGCTCTCTATTCCTATTGTACAGATCCTCGTAGTTCACCATGTTTATTTCTCTTAGGAACATGAAGGGCTCGGTTATGTCACCCTTTCCCTTCTGATCTCCAGCTAGTATATTCAGGCCCTCCAGCCACTCCTCATAGACTCTTCCCTGTTGACCCTCAATCATTTTGCTGACCCTTGGCTGCACTTTCCTGGGTTATAGCAATGAACCATTCCCTGCTAAAGTGGGTATCCAACTCACAAAATGTTGAATATTGTAAGTGGCGTGTAAAGTGAAATAAGTTAGCAATAACCCATGACAGGGTGTGGGGTTATAGGCCACACACTGAGTATTTTTTTTTTTTTAATTTCTATTTATCCCCACCTTTAACCCTGGCACTGTATCCGATGAACTACTGTGGTGCAAGCTTGGAGAGACCACCCCATGGAGTCGTGGCTTACCCCCACCATGTGGGGACAGAGTGGGAGCAGGCAGCCGGGCCCCTCAAGCCACCCCTCCCAGTTCCATACCTTAGTCGTCATCAGGGTCCTCACCCCTGAGCCGCTCCAGCTGGTGGAAATGGCCTGCCTAGCCCTCCAGTCAGTGTCATGCCAGGCCAGGGCATTTTCAGGTGTATGCCCCTCCATAGACATGGCGTACACTTTGACGTCAAGGCTAATGCCAACGTCAGACATACTCCACCCCTCTGTGCGGCTTGGGCATGCCAAACCTCCAGCTGCCACTAGAGGTCGGACATGCACTGAGCTGAGGTTCCCCCCAGAGGAGACGAGCAGTCCATGTGATGCTCAGCCTCCTCCCCCTGGCCGCCCTCTGGCAGCCCGAGTCCATTCCCAAACCCGGGTCAACAGCATCGTGAGTGGTAGTGCTACCGCTGCACCCGCAGGCCGGCTTACACATTGAGTATTTAATACTTTCTGGCTCTAATGAGGTTTGAACCTATATTCTCCGTGATCCTAAGCCAGTACTCTAACCACTAGACCACAGCGTCTCCTACAGGTGGGCATGAACTGCTTTTAAGTTCATGAGTTACATTCTCAAGGCATACATAGAACTGCATAGTTTTTTCACATGGGTGTGTAGCAGAGAACCCTTATTTTCATTCTAAACAACACTTTGAATGCAGGTCTTTACCTTGTACTGCATTTCATGGTCCCACTGGCAGAGATCAAGGTTCCACAGTCGCTGTACGGCATCCTCACAGCCACTCAGAGCATACTGCTCGCTGTTGCTGATTGCCAGGCAAGTGATCTTGCTGTCATGTGCCTTCAAGGGAACTGTCTTTGAATCCTTACATTTGTAAAGGCACAATTCACCATTCGCCAGCCCGTATAGCACCCTGTAATCTGCAAGCACTGCCACACTTGAAATGGTGCTTGCGCCCTGAGTACAAAACCGATAAGCAGGCCTATCTATCACAGGATAGGGCTCCCCAGGATTGATGTCAAACACAAAGATGCAGTTCTCATAGGCCACGGCGAGTCTCTCTTCCAGTTTACTGACTCCAATCGAATGAACTGGTTGCAATGTCTCAGGTGGTGGAATGCACATGGCATCCTGCCTGGAGTCCAGTGGAAATGCAAGCACAGTCCCAGAGGCCAGTCCACTAAACAGTAATCTTCTCTGGTGAGCAACCTCTAGGCAGTTGACTTCTGCAGAAACATCTAGCGTGTCAATTATTTTACCTGAAGGAACAGAAATCACATCCACAGATCAGTGTTTTATTTCATGAGCATGTTATACATCATCTTTTTGAGGTGCAAATGATTTTTGAATCACCTCTAGTGTTCATTATTGGCGTGTTTTATCTGATAAAGTCAATCAGTCTTTGCACCCCTAGCACCTTACCTGTCATATTCCCTCGACAAGGCCCCCTGGGTGCACTGTCTCCCACCCTCGCCCACCTCCCCCCGTATCTCCACTCCTGCCCCCACCCCAACCACCTCCCGTACTCCCCCTTACCCCCTGTGCCTCCTTCCCCGATCTCCTACCCTCACTTCCCCACCACCCACCCCCTTCCCTGTCTTGCTCATAGCTCAAGTCTTTGTACTGGTTATTACATGTCTGTAAGTCAATGACTATATGTTTGTAACTAAAAATGCTGACTGTTGCACATGCTGACGTGGAACCTTTGTAAAAGAGCCTCGGCTCAAAGGTATTGTAATCCTAGATTGAAATAAATAAAAATATAAAAAATAAATAAAGTATCACCTTTAATCACCTTGGGTAAACTGGTTCCACAACAGTGGTTCAACAGGAATCTTGTCGACTGCCTCTACAGTGATGGCATGATGTTGATAGTCATCATTGTGCCATCAAGTAAACAATGTTTTTGCCTGGGGAGTTGCACCCTTCGCACCCCTGTATGGGGGCTCTGCCACCAGCACCCCCTGATATCTAAAATAAACAACTCCAGGTTGGAGTTGTTTCAGGAAGGGGGCGCAAGTCCCAGTGAAGCTGTGCCACTGTCCCGCGCGACCACTACTGCAAGCTGCTGATTTTGTCGCTGTAATGGTCTTTGCGGTTGTAATTTCACTGTAACGTTGGTATACAGGGTAAACCATGGACATATTTATCTATTTTTATGTTTGATTGCAGAATGCAAATCAGATGTATTGGTATGATTTTTGTTGAGAGAAGCAGGTTGTGTGTGTGTGTGGGGGGTCAGGCTGTGCGCCAGTCAGGTGGCTGGAAATCAGACTGCAGCCAGTGGTGACTGATCCGGATGATGATGCAGGTTTTCCGCCCGAAAGCTCACTTTTCAAAGGAGTTTTACTTCTCTAATGAGTGTGCAAGATTTTGCCATATTGATGATGCTGTGCGCCAACTCCCCCAGTCTGACTCTCCCCCCCGCCACACCTTTTCCTTTCGATATTCCTCAAAGTACGGCTTACCCTGCTCTGAAGAAATTAAAGTTACTCCCATGACTCACTCTCCTTCCCACCCACCCACCTGCCGGAAGAACTACATCTCCCCCTCCACTGTCAAACAGAGTAACCCCCACCCTCTCGGCACCCCATGACCCTCCCCATGATCACTGCAACCCCCCCACCATACAGAATTATTGGCAGCGAGTGCCCCATCCTGCTGTCAGCATCCCCACTCCCTTCTAAGCTGTTTAACAATATCTCCACCCTCTGTGCACCCCTCCACTGGCACCTACCTCTGTCCCTCATTGCAGCTCCTCAGGCCTCTGTGCTGACTCCTTTATATCCCTCGATGCACTGCTCCTTCAGTCGCTGACCACATTGACATGAATAGGGCTCATTCATTTCAATGGGCCATTCATTTCAGTTTTCTTTCTTTAATTCGTAACTTTTTTGTTTCGTAATATTTTACCTACTTGTTTCTGTTTCTCTTTCCTTAGTCCCACTTGAACACTGAAATGAATGGCCCATTGAAATGAATGGACCCTATTCATATCAGTGCAGTTAGTGGCTGGAGAAGCAGCACATGCGAGGGGCATTGAGGGGTCAACATTGATGGATGTGTCATGCTCAGGGGAACGGGGAAATACAGTAACAGGAGCACAACATACATAAATACATAGGAAGCATAAAGTACTGTACAGTACAAGGTGTTTGAATTGTAGATAGTATAGCTGAGTTCTGCTAATGGTAACTGAATTTATTTTTACTGGTGGCAGGAAACCCTCTCTAATAAAAAGGGTTCCCTTTATTGGTATCATTACTTTTTCTTGTGTCACTTAAACTTGTTAAGAAATCAGTCCTTTAAAACACAACTTTGGTCACCAATACACATCATGTTGGCTACTCAAAACCTCCCCGAGAATAACAAAACAGAGCCCTGATACCCGAGATGCAGAGCTATACAACTACAAACAATTCTAAAGGAGAGTTGGACAATTGAAACACTGCTAACTTTAGATACTATCAAATTCATAAATAAGTTGTGATTTTTCCCTTGCAGTGACAGAAACCAATTTTCTTTTACATATTTTTTGCCCACCAGTCAGCAAGGCTGCCCACTGCAGTGAGGCCACCTCCCTGCCCCCATTAGCCTCCATCACTGTCTCATATCTGGTCTGAGGGGGGGACTACTAGGGGCATCTCTTCAAAGAAGGGCATTTCCCTTATATGGTGGACTACCTCCAGAGAACCAGGGCTTTGGGCTCCATTGGATCTGGCATGAGTGGGGACCGGAGTGGGCAGTCAGGAGCGGTGGGGCCCTAGGGTGCCGGCATCATGCTCCTGTAGCTCACGGAATTTCACTCGTTTCGTTCCTCCTTTTAGTGATGCTGCTGATGAGGGCTGCTATGCACGTATGCACTCCTGAGCGCGTAACCAGCAATCAGGAGCCGAGCCGTATCCTTCTCTCCTCCATTGCTCCCCCACTGCACTACCACCATGGTCACCCAGATGGCAGCGTGCCGTGGTAGTTGAGAGCAGAACCCTCCCTTCCAGGAAAAGAACAGCTCAGTCCTCCTCCACCAGACTCATTCCCAAACCTGTGTTGCCAAAATTGAGAGAGGTAGCCTAATTACTGCTGTGCCGACGGGCCAGCCAGGAACTAATTTTTGATACTGTATGTGTACCTTTAAATCGAACATAAACCCTTGCTTCACCTTTTTAAATAAAATTTAAATTTGGGAATGTGTGAAACGTCATTAACCACACTACTGTACTTTCTCCTAAGCTGGTCTCTGGGCTTCCATACAGATGGGCTGTACCTCCTGATGCAGATATACAGGTAGGAACTCAGAACTCAACAACTAGGGATATCCAACCCTCCACTTCCTGTTCTCACCAGTTTAGTTCCTGCCTACCAACTGGCAGGTACTCTTCAGCAGAGCTCTGTTACCATGTGGCAGGGCTAAAGAGAGCCCAACATCGTGGGAAAACTCTGCAGTGCAATGGGGCCATTCTGTGTAGCCTGCAAGGCTGAGACTGGAACCCACACCGGAGCCCTGTAACAATGCTGCACTTCACTCAGAAATACATTGAAAATATAAATTTTGTGACTTACAGTCTGCTGTCCTCAGCCCTGCCATGTGCTAACAGAGCTCTGCTGCAGAGTACCTGCCAGTTGGTAAGCAGGAAGTAAACTGGTGAGAACAGGAAGTGGAGGGCTGGATATCCCTAGCTGCAGAGTTCAGAGTTCCTGCCTGCATATCTGCATCAGGAGGTACATCTCATCTGTATGGAAGCCTGGAGACCAGCCATCGGAGAAAGAAACTTCACAGGTATTTAAATTTCAATTTTTAATTTTGTACACTCTGACATAATTTTGTTCCTGTTTTAGGGACCTTTATTGATGCCGTATTTCTTCCACCTAATATTAATTTATGTAATTACTGATCAGTTCCAGAACCCAGTTATATCAGCTGAGGATAGGTCTGCAGTGAACGTTGTACTGTGAGCATTCACTCAACTGATGTCACTGGGTTCTGGGACTGATCAGTAATTATTTTTTTTTTTGGGGGGGGGCTTATTTAGGAAAACCAATGAGCATTGCTCATTTCTGTTGGCATCCGTTACTCAGTACAAATTTCAATACAAATGGACACATAAGATAAAATATTTGACAATATTACAACAGTACAATTTTAAGACACTCAATAAAAATAAGAATATCAAATGGGGAAAAGGCAGTATCAACAAGGGAACCCTAAACTGAAAAAAAAAAAGAAAGATTTTTTTAAAGAGAAAAAGGAAAAAAAATAGTTTAAGTTCAAGTTTATTGCAGGAAAACTCGGTTGAGCGAGCTCATTCACAAGGAGGTCCTGAAACATGTATACAGCCAGGAATACATTACATAGAAAAAAAAAACATCACAATAAATAAGATACAGTTTAGGTTCGTATGGTTCATAAGGTTTAAAACAAATAGTAGGAACATTAAGGAGACTGCAAACTTGCCCAAATTTCAATTATATTAAAAAAAGTAAAGCCAAAATGTATGTTCTCCTTTGATACCCTGTAACATAGTAACATAGTATTTGACGTCAGATAAAGACCACTAGGCCCACCCAGTCTGCCTGTATTCTCTGCCTGCCTCAGCGGTCGCTGACCCTACTTGCTTATTGGCTTTAGCCTTTCCTACCCACCTCTCGGGTTCCCTTGTACCTATCCCATGTATGTTTGAATCCCCCCACTGTGCTAGTTTCCACTACTTCCTGTGGTAGGATGTTCCATGCATCTTTCACCCTTTCTGTGAAGAAAAACTTCCTCACATTCCCCTTTATCCTGCCTCCCTCCAATCTCATATCATACCCCCTCATCTTTGTACACCTCCTATGCTAAAGATGTTGCCCACGTGCACTTTGTTTATGCCTTTAAGATACTCGAAGGTTTCTATCATATTTCCCTGTTCTGCCTCTCTTCCAGTGTATACATACTGAGGTCTTTTAATCTCTCCTCCTATGTCTCCTGGTGCAAGCCCTGCACCATCTTTGTTGCCCTTCTCTGAACCGCCTCCACCCTGTCTGTCCTTACAAAGATGCGGCCTCCAGAACTATATACCGTACTCCAGATGAGGCCTCACACGCGTTTTGTACAGTGGCATCACCACCTCCCTTCTTCTGCTAGTGATACCCCCTTCCTATGCACCCCAACATGCTACTGTCCCTCCCCATAGCCTTGGTACACTGTTTGGACACCTTTAGGTCATCTGAGACGATTATCCCTAAATTCCTTTCTTCCCTGATAACCGTCAGCAACTTCCCCCTCATCCTGTAACTCTCTGCAGGGTTTTTGCATTCCAGGTGCAAGATTTTGCACTTCTTTGCATTAAGTTTTAATTGGCATACACTGGACCCCGTTTCTTCCCTATATTTCTATCCACTCCTCTGACATATTTTGCTTTGTTTTTTTGTTAAATTGTTTTTATTATTTTTATTTATTTATTTTATTGCCATGTAGTCGGCAACACTTCTTCCTTGTCACTGTTTACTGGGGCCCATTTTAGATTTGTTTCTATACATTCTTTTCTCCCAGCCCTGCTTGTCCTTAGAGGTATACCCTGATTAGACTGTCAGCTCCTTGTCCTCCTCAGGACCCAGCTCAGCCCAGCAGTATCCCTCAGGAGTCTTCTCCCCATGGTGGGGGTCCCAGGGAGAGGGCCTCCCCCTATGGGGTAGTAAACCCTGTGGACTAAGATCCCATTCCAAGTGGCACTAGGATCCAGAGGAGTCCTTTGAGCCCAGGCTGTAATACAGACAGTTATGAGGTTTGAACCCCAGTTTTCTCCCTGGCTCCTCCCACCACTGCAGGCCTGGATGTAGCCTCTATCAGCCCTAGCTGCATGCAGGGACATCCTGCTGAGAGAGAAAGCTCCCTTGGCTCACCGCAGGGGTCACTGCAGCACCAGTGCCCAACACCTTCCCCCTCTGACCGCAATGCACTGCCGAGTGGCAACGGCTGTGGACAGGCCTGCTTCCTGAACTTGGGTTCACCTGTATGGCAGCATGATGCCCTGCCACTGGGCCATGAGGGCAGCCCTTACTGCTGCCCATTTCTAGGTTTCCTGGACATGCTCTGATGTCATTTCCACCAGTGATGTTCAACTAGCATGGTACTCTTCCCTGGTGACATTTTACAGCCAGCAGCCCACTGAGCTGAGTTTTGCCTGTCATTCTGGGTTGCATTTCACCACAGGTTGAAGAGCTGAAAGGCCAGGCCATTAATTCCACCATCCACCCACTCCCTTCAAAAGATTTATACAGAAATGGTTCAAGCAATTAAATCCATTACCTCCAACAGAGTCCCAGACAATGATTTTTCCTCTGTTTCCAGTTTTGGGGAAATACACAAGGTTTCCATCATGAGAAATGGCCGTAAGTCCACTCCTGTCCTGGAAAGGTGCTGAAGTCTTGTGCCTCTGATCATAATCAAGGTTCCAGAGCTTGAGGTAGTAGGCATTCCTGGATGCAGAAAACAGAGTGCCTCCACATAATGCAAGCGCAGTCACGGAGACCCCCATTCCTTCCAAAGAGTCCACAAGGATGCCTTCTTTTGACAAACTCCACACCTAAACACATTACGGATGATGATGATGAAAAAGCATAGAATGCTATAGGTGCAAAATTCAGTCTGCGTGCCATATTCTGCTTCAACCTGTGTACCACATTCTGGTTCAGTTTGTGTACCATCTTCTCCTTTATTTCATGCTGGTATAAACTGAGAATCATGTAATCATCAGTGTGGCCTGAACTGACCCAGTTCTATGAGGTCCTTTTTAACACTAGTGTAATTTCCCATGCAAAGAAGGACGTGGGGCTATTTATATCAGTTCTATTAGCTAGTGAAACACTTAGCCTGCTTTTCTCATTTATACATGAAAAGCATTGGCAGCTATTGTATTGGGAATTATTATTTTTTTTTTTATTAAGTATGCTTTGCCTTGGCACCTGACTAGCACTCCTTCAATCTCCCTCCCTGTCCAGCCCCTCGCCCACCATCCCTGAGACTTACCATCACTCATATTCCCCACAGGTAACCCCCCCATGGGAAGGCTGTCCAGGGCCAGCCCATATGCGGACAGAGCTGAAGTGTTAGTGTGGGAGTGATAGCCTGATCAGCGGTGCAGGACCTCCAGTAGGGCAGCAGGCGGCATCCTACATGGTCGAGGGATTTTCTATTTTCTCTCTGCCCCAAACATTGGAAGATGATGCATCCGGATGCATAAGCATCCAAGCTGCGATGTTCTCCTATCTTATGTCTGGCTCCAGCCTGCACCTTTATCTGTGGTAACCCAGGTGGTGATACTGTGGCAGAGACCAGGAACACTCCCTCATCTGAGGAGGTGAGTATCCATGGGACACTCAGCCATCCCCCCCAGCCGGCCTTCCAGTGACCCAGGCTCATTACCAAATCTGGGTCGCCAGCATTGCATGCAGTAGTGCTACCTCTGCCCTGGTGGGCCAGCAAGAAAAGGAATTCTGTTGGACTCCCTTTGCACCAGCATAAAACAAATTCTAATAAAGACATAATAAACTTGTAAATTGCAAAGTCATTTTCACTGACGATTGTAAAAAGATTTTATTTAACAGAAAGTGATGGCTCTTTATAATTCTGCAGTGGATAGAAAGACTCCAGCAACTTGATAGGCTGAAGCATCTTCTTACCTGTGATTAATTCCAGCACATACTAACAGGTAGTGGTAAGCAGTAGTAGTAAAAGTTATTTCTCAAGTACCCATTCCCTGGGGCTCAGAGCCCCATACAACAAAATACAATAAACACAGAACAAAAAAAATAATATCAGCAATGCAAAAAAAATATAGAATCATAAATATCTGCAAATTCACAGTAACCCATAAAATATCCTGGTAGCAACAGAGCAGGAGCTTGCTAAACAGAACTGCAGGCATCTAGAAAAAGGAAGGACTTCAGGTCCCTTTTAAAAAGCGTCTGCTGAGTGGGCTTCCTATAAGGATAGTGGATGCCTGTGCCACAGGATAAGCCCCATAAGCATGCACACTTAATCACATGGGTATTTCAGCCTTGCCCTGGGGATGGCTAGGAGGCCCACCTTGGAGTAGTGGAGGGGGCAGGAGGTCTGATAGGGTAAGAAACTGTGCCAGCCAATCAGATTTTTGACTGTACTTATCTGTACTACTGTTTATAACACTAGTGTTTAAACAGTTGTGTTTGTAACCAAAGCGAGACACAACAAGGTATGGGTAGTTGTGTGATAAAAGCATACCTAGGTGCGTTGTGAGACATGAGGCATTTATGCTGAGTGCCTTCAGCACCTGGAAGTGCAGTTATCAAATACAGTAATTACCCACAACCGGATGTGTCTTATTGCATTTATAAAATAGGAAAACTGAGAAATCCTAAGGAAACAAAATGGCAACGTTATCTATAGTGGCATGGTAGTGGTAGTTAGGGTTTAGTACTGTAGGCTGTTTATTGTTAACCCCCTAATTTTGCACTTTAATAGCGTCATCCCCATTCACCAGATTTGCACAAAATTTTGCAAGTGCCATTTTGGGGGGCAAGGTCTCTTGACATGCCAAGTGTTGTTCCTGTCAGATGTGTGGATTCCAAGATCTAGACAGTTGAAAAATCGGGTTTTCTTCTGTTTTTTTTTTTTTTCATCACCTAGCACCCAAACATTTGGAATTTTCATCTGAATATTTTCAGGGTAGAAAGGGCTTGGCCCAGAGTGGTGCCTTTCATTAGTTAGGTGAAAAAATATAAATCCCTTCCAGAGTTATAAGGATTTGAAATGTTGGTTCTGAGTATGCTCAGTATGCTCTTTTGGATAGCTGTTTCATACGGAAAAGAGATTTGGCCATACAAAAAAGGATTCTATTTCATATATGGGTAATTCTGTTTTGTGAGGAAATGTTTTTTTCCATATGGCTGCCATTTTGTTTTGCTTTTTGAAAACCCATAAAAATCATATTATGGAAAGACACCAACACATGTACTTTGCTAATCAGCACTCCCTTTGTGGCATTCTGCAGTTAGTGTTTGGAAAATAATCCAGAAATGTAATTTTAACACATTTTAAAAATCTTTTTTCGTGAGACAATTTTCTTTTATCGTATGGCAATACAAAACCGGAATAGGGCCATCTGAAAAATGTTTACATTCATAGGAAAAAAGGATTTGGACTTTTTCACATTCTTTTTTCATATAAAGGAATCTTTTTTTGTGATAACACAGTCTCACAAAAAAAGATTCCTACTTATGAAAAAATAATTTGGACTTAGTGTGTTTTCCACATTTCAACGTTAGCAAGCCATAACTCCAACGATAGTTACAGTTGAGAGACAATCTATATATCAAAAGAAAGATCTCAATGAGTACTGCAACACAACACATAATACCCTACAAAAGAATTCAGTGGCCATATAAAAATATACCAATTAAAACATTACAATTCCCATAGGATAGCATTGCAACCTTAACAAGCTGCAAGTATGTCAATCTTTGGAGTTAAGGGACATTCTATATATGAAAAAAGGTAGCAATGAGTACTACAACAGCAACACATAATACCTCCCAAAAATGTAGGGGCCATATAAAAAAACATAAAAATTAAAAAGTTAAAATTCCCATAGGATAACATTGCAACTTTAACAAGCCATAACTACATCACTCTGTGGAGTTAAGGGAGAATCTATGTATAAAAAAGGTCTCAATGAGTACTACAACAGTAGCACATAGTATCCTCCACCCCACAAATGTAGGAGCCACATACAAAAACATAAAGATTAAAAAATGAAAATTCCCATAGGATAGCATTGCAATCTTAACAAGCCATAACTCTGTTACTCTGTGGAGTTAAGGGAGAATCTATGTATGAAAAAAGGCATCAATGAGTACTACAACAGTAGCATATAATACTTCCCCCCCAAAATAAAATATGTAAGGGCCATATAAAAAACTGTAAGGAATAAACAATGAAAATTTCCATTGGATAACATTGCAACTTTAACAAGCTGTAACTCCGTCACTCTGTGGAGCTAAGGGAGAATCTATGTATCAAAAAAGGTCTCAAGTTGTACAACCAAGTTGCAGAATAGAGGGGGCAGCTGCTGGGAGACCTTCTGGGCTTTGGCTTGGGAGATCTCAGCTCTTGACCTCTGAATTGGTGCGAAATCCAGTGGGTGATATTTGATGACAGGCTGACACTTTGTTTACAGGTGTCAGCTGTGGTCAAGTCCTCTTTTTACCATCTGAGGAATATTGCCTGGATTAAGCACCTTGTTCCATCCAGCGATCTTCCAACTCTGGTCCATGCTTTTGAGACCTCGAGCCTTGACTACTGTAATTCCCTGTACCTAGGGCTTCCAGGGATCGATATCCGCTGCTTACAGCTAGTGCAGAATGCTGTGGCCAGGTTATTGTCTGGGTCAACCCGATCCAGCCATATCTCATCTGTGCTGCGCACTCTGCACTGGCTGCCAGTTCAGAGGCAGATCACCTTTAAAGCTGGTTTACTGACTTTCAGAGCCCCTACACGGTCTGGGTCAGAGTTACCTACAAGAGCTTCTGAGTCCCTACTGCCCCCTCAGACCACTCCGCTCAATGATGAGTGATTGCTAGAGATTCCCAGGGTGCGTTTGAAGACCTCAGGAGCCCAGGCTTTCGTTTTTTGCTGCTCCCTCCCTGTGGAATTCTCTGCCTCGTCAGGTACGAGAGTGCCAGGCGGTGGAGAGTTTCAAAACTGCTCTAAAAACGTATTTATATTCATGTGCCTTTCCTGATTTTTAATTATGGCTATCTGCTTGAATATTTTATGGGTATTTTATTAGTTTTTAATTGTATCTGTGATTTGATTGTTTTAGAGACTGAGTGCATTATACAGTGCTTTGGTACCTGCCGAACTGCATTCAAGAAATAACATTTATTATTATTATCCATGAGTACTGCAGCACTAAGACATAATAACTCTAAAACACTTAGGGGACATATAAAAAAACATAAAGATTAAAAAAGGAAAATTCCCACAGGATAACATTGCAACTTTAACACGCATATCTCCATCACTCTGTGGCATTAAGGGAGAATCTATGTATGGAAAAAAAGGTCTTAATGAGTACTACAACACATAATACCACTCCAGAAATTTAGGGTCCATCATAAAAAAAACACCCCTCTCCCACATATTCGATTTATGCAATAGGCTTTTCTTAGTTTAGATCTGTTTTGTTGAAAATTGAGATGTTGACCATTAGCACAATATAGCACACGATTGAATAGCACATATTGGGCTATCGCACTGTACCGCGCTAACAGTCAATTTGCATGACTTGCATGATTTGTAACATAGTAATTTGTGCAACTTTGCATGACTTGTGATGTAGTAACTGTGTGTATAAATAAAATTTATACACATAGTGACTGGAATAAATGGATTTATTACACTCTGTTTATGTTCACACATGTTGCATAAATATATTTATTCATTTGTAAGTTCGGAAAGCACCTTTGAGCACATGTGGTCATTTACAAAGTTTCCACATCAGGTTGATAGTATATAGATTAATGTGACATTATTTACAGAGATTAATGACACAAATAGATCTAAGGGTAGTATGTAGTTACAAAGCAGGTACATACGTTACATAACAGGCAGTGTTTTGGCAGCTTTCAAGCATTGTCAGATCAAAAGTTTCATAAATATTTACACTTTGAAAGATTGAAATGCACATTATTACAGAAATTATTGACACAAATAAATCTATAAAATATATTTTTTATATATAAAAAAGGTGTCAATGAGTAGTATGACACTAACACATAATCACAGAAACATAGACAATGACGGCAGAAAAAGACCAGAGGTCCATCCAGTCTGCCCAAGTTCCCTATAATCCCTGGAACCTACTGTTCCTCCAGGGTACTAACCTTCCCCATCCTCTCTCTATTCTCCTCCTTGGTCCTGTCACCTCCGGTAACTACTATACCCTTCATTATGTCCCAGCCCTGCTTGAATCCCATTTCCACTCCCACCACTTCAGTTGACAGACTGTTCCAAGGTTCCAACACCCTTTCTGTAAAGTAGTACTTCCTCATATGTCTCCTGAATCTACCTCCTCTTAATTTCCATTCGTGTCCACATGATCATGAATTGGTATTCAGGCTAAATAGTTTGTCGCAGTAAATCCCCCAATGAACGTTCATGGCAGATGCACTGCACCGCAAAATTACCTCCTGTTTTCACCATGGTGCCAAATCCACAAAGAAAGTGCAATCATTATCAAAAATGCACCAAAGGTGTATCTCATCTTCCACTATAACCATAGCAAATTTTAGAGCAAATCGACACCGATTTACTGACTTATGGGTAAGAAAGCTAAAATCACATTTTAACCCATATATAATGAACTGCTGGTAGTTGAGAGGGACTCTTGATATATTTTTCCTTTGAAGTGAGCCCCACAAAAAACAATTATAACCAAGCACTTACATTGCTTTTCTGAAGGCATGGAAATGCAGGGCCCAGAGGGCTCTATGCTTCCACAACCAGATGCATCCATGCATCTATGGAGGAATGGAAGCGCGGGGTCTACAGGGCCCTGCGCTTCCCTAGCCTGATGGATGCGTTAACAATCTCAAAAAGTAAGGAAATTATTTGCAATAAAACTGCATTCATGCATCAGTTAGGGTTCAGATTAAACTGACAAAATTAGGAAAATGTGGTGTTGGGGTTTGCAACCCTAAATTCCTACCCCCACTCCCAAGCAGGAAAAGGAAAAAAACGTTACGGTGGGGTCTTCCTTGGGGTTCTCAACCCTAATGCTCACCCCATGCCATGACCAAGTAGGTGACATATGATATGTTTTCTTCAGGCAAGGCCTACAGGTTCTTGGCAAAATGTGGTGAGACATAGTTATGTACGTGTGAAGTCTATATCACAATGGAGTAAGCATTAGGGTTCAGAACCCCAAGGAAGACCCCACCCCTGATTTGCCAAGAGTCAGGGCAGGGAAAACAATATTTATTTTTCTTTTCTTGCTTGGGGAGTTAGATTTGGAAACCCTAATGCCATATTTTCCTACTTATGTTGGTTTAATTGAACCCTAACTGATGCAAAATTTTTTACAAAGAATTTTATTATAAACAGGTATTTTCTTTTGTTAAAAGTGACTAGTATAATGTAGTCAGTCCCCATCTATCATCTGTCTTTCAAACATTCAATAGATGGAATGTTTGTTTATCATGGAATGCAGGAGTTCAACCTTTAAAGGGATACTGTCAACCTTTTTTGCATCATATTATTTCAAGGTAAAAAGCCAAATTTTTTTGACTGCTTACCTTCTCTAAAATTCATTAATGTTGTTGGCTGTTTAATCTGCCTCCTTGCTTATTAGAACTGAAATGCGTGGAAATGTATAGTTTTACACAGCTTTGTTTTGCTCCAGATTGTTTACCTAAGCTTACTGCATACTTCCTGAACATTAGAAACACTCTCAAACAGTACAGCCACTTGTGATACAATAGTCTCATCTACTCCCCACTGCACAATGGGTAGCTAGATAGTGTTTGGGGGTGTTCCTGAGTCCAGGAAAGATGCAGTTGTAGTTAGTCAAGAAATGTAAACAAACATGTTTTGGTGTAGTAACACCAGTCTGGTTGACGCTTAGTTTTTTACTTTTTAAAATGAAAAAGGAGTCTGAATCAAACAACCAGCTATATCAACAGTCTCTATGGAATGAGAACAATCATAAAATGTGTTTTTTAAACCTGGGACACTTTGAGGCCAAATGAGGTTGACAGTGTCCCTTTAAAGACATTAACTAGCACCCACCCCCTCCAACCCCAACCCTTCTCCAGCCACCAGCACCCAGAAAAAATATTTTACTTTGTGGCCAGTAATAAAGAAAGCAGTCCCCCAGTGCAGAGCATCTGCTGTGTTCAGTGTCCCTCAGTAACTAATGACAGTTGTGCACGAATAGCTGATAACTGGTGATGTCATTGCTACTAGTAAAACCTTATTGGCTGAAAATTTAGCCACTCAGGTTTTACTAGGAGCAAGGATATTACCATTCATTCATGTGCCAGCGCCATTACCTAGATGGATGCTGATCAGAGCAGACGCTCTGTATCAGGAGACTTTTTCTTTATTACGCGCCACAGAGTAAGAGATTTCTTCTTTGGGTGCTGGTGTGGGGGAGGATGTTAGCCAGAGAGGGTTGGATGAGGGTCTTTGTAAAATAGAGTCTGTTGGGTTGGGGCAGTGTTTTGGTGTGCGGGTGGGGAATGGTATGTATATAAATATAACTTAGTCTGGGAATGTCACGTGATGGCTTTACATAAATTCACCAGGGTGGGGGGTTAGGTTGGAAGGAGGAGGGTCCTAACAGCTGCATGGGAAGGGATTATGACATATAACAGTGTTTGGGACATGTGAGGGGATGGAATTACACGTCGGTGGGGGGGGGAGATTTTATGGAATTGTGTTTAATTCTCTTTTTATTGAAAAAAAAGGCTTATAGGAATATATGGCATTATAATTCAATACAGCCTTCTGCCATAAGTACAAAGGGTTAGATCTTAATTATTTACACCTTAGGCTATATTTCTTATACTTTTCCTCATGTATCACTCACACTTATTCATTCATGTCTTTATATGAGACTATAATTATATTTCCCAGCTAGTTTATTTATTTATTCATTCATTTAATCCTTGGATTGTAATACCTTTGAGCTGAAAGCTCATTTACAAAGGTTCCACGTCATAACTACAACAATCAGACAAACAATACACATAAATCAGACAAACAATACACATAAGAGAATCGAAACATTTGTCATACAGAAGAATGGACATATTTTGCTGAATATGACAGGCAGAAGTAAATCAGTCCAAGATGACCTTGTCTGGTTTCAAAAAAATACAAGAGAACATCAGATAATAGTTGAGCCTCACTCGACATCTTCTCTTATGTTATAGTCTGATTTCTTTTCCCTTCATTCTTCTAGGAGCTTATGGAGCCACAAACAGCCATTTTCTCATGGAACAAAATCTATTACCGGACTCAGCATATGTACAATCCACCCCTGCCAGCGTCTGTTAAATAAATTTGTTTGTTGTCTAATGCTGTATGGTAATTTTCCCATTTCATAAATGTTTCTCATTATCATTCTCCACTGTGAGACAGTGGGTGTGGGGGGGGGGTAAGGGTTGCAGCCATTGTTTAGTTAGAGATTTTTTTGGCAGCTGTTGATTTAAAGGGGAAGTAAACATTGCAGGGGTCACTCAAATTGTGAAAGCCCGAGACAAGACCATTCAAATGAGATACTAGACTTAGCTGTAGGTTTCAGGAGTCCTGAAATATGAATATCAAATTATCTGTAAATCAAACCAAAGCAGCAGCCATTTCATGTAATCTTAAAACAGGAAGTGATGTCACTGAGGGGCAAGCTCTATGTTGTTAATTACAACTTGCCCCTCAGTGACATCATTTTCTGTCTTAAGATCCCATGAAATGGCTGCTGCCTTGGTTTGATTTACAGAGTATTTTGATATTCATATCTTAGGACTCTTGACATCTACAAGGAAGTTCCATATCTCATTTGAAATATCTTTTTATGGGCTTTCACAGTTTGAGAGACCCCTGCAATGTTTACTTCCCCTTTAATCAACCCATCTATGGTCAACGCTCGGCAGACAATGCCCCTGTTCACATTCCTAGACATAACTCCACTAAAGATGCTAGTGCTTTTTCCTGCCATGCCCCTCAATACTGGAACTCGCTCCCGCTAACCATACGCTCAGCTTCATCCCATGCCTCCTTCAAAACACTGCTACGTGACCATCTCACTGATTTCTGTACATGCTCTTGTTTTGAATCTCCCTAGTTCCTACCCCTTCATGACTCCCCCCTCCATTACCTATCTCCAAAACTTGCCCTCATAAACATGCTCTATACTTTTCTCCAAGATTGTCCCACTTTCTATTTCATTCTTGACTCACTCCTCCTAATTTCCTCCTCTATCCCCCTACTCCACAATATCCTCCCTAGTCTGGTAGCCCTACTCCTATTTTTCTCCCAGCACTATCATATCTACCCGGTATAAACTATTAGAAAGTGTACAATCACCTCAGTGTTACACCCACTCCAATTAGTACTGGACTGTTGTTGTTTTGAATTTACCTTTTATTCGTACCTTCCTATAATACCTACTCTGTAATTGTACTATAATTAGTGTATTCTGGCGCTTGTATTGTGTCCTTGCTTCTCAGAAATTGTCAATTTTTGTTTGTACCTTATTCATTATACTGTCACTGCCTTTAATGTTTTGTTTCTTTAACCTCCCGGGTCGTGCCTGAAAACAGTCATTACTATGGCTAGTGCACCTTACCTGGTTAACAAAAAACAAATAAATAAAATAATGGAATTTTAGAGTTTAAAAAAAAAAAAATAAACAAATTCAACAGCGAAGTTGATGCGCTTGCCAGGGAATCTGCAAAGCTTTGCAGACTGCAGATTTTCTGAATTCACGCCAATTTTGGTGGTGAAGTAAAACTTGGCAACATCTCTTACCAGCAGTTCGAGGGCACTGGAGCACAGTGAAGGGATGCTGGCTCAGTGGGCACAGGACTGTTTTTTTCTCAATAATTTTTTTTAAGAGGAACGTTACGCTGAATATTTGGGCACCCTGTCGGGCATACCAGTTTAGGCCCCAAAATTAAAAGGAACAGCTCAAAAGATTCAAAGGCTGACAAAGGCGGGAGCCGGGATTCTCAAGACAAAGTAAACTAAAGGGGGAAAGGTATTCCCTGTGACACAGAGATGTCTGGTCAGAATCAACAAAAGAGAACAGGACAGGTTACAGGTCACACCGTGGCTAAGGTAGTGGGACAAAGCTAATACATGGAGCTTTAAGGGTACTATATTTGACTGTGTTAAGGTAATTTAATTTGGGTCTCTGAGACCAGCATGAATTCAATGTATGCCATGAAGTGCCATCTGCCTTAGTAAAGGAGTCAAGTGATTTGGAATCTCTGTGCTGAAACATAGAAACATACATAGACTTTGACGGCAGATAAGGACCATTTGGCCCACCTAGTCTGCCCATTTCCCTTCCTAGAGGATAAGCTGCAGATCCTATTTAACCAACAGCCTATTTCTTCCTACCCCTCACAAAAATTGCCCATGCATTCTTGAATTCTCCCACAGTTTTAGACCCCACAACCTCCTCAGGAAGGCTGTTCCATGTGTCCACCACCCTCTCTGTGAAAAAATACTTTCTCACATTGTCCCTGAGCCGCCTCCCCTCTATCTTCAAATTGAGCTCCCTTGTTCTTGCACATCTCTTTTTCTGAAAGATGCTACCCTCTTGGACTTTGTTGATTCCACTGACGTTTTCTAAACGCTTCTATCATGTCCGCCCCTCCTTTCCCTCAAGGGTGTGCATATTAAGCTCCTTGCTCTCTCCCCATATGGCTTCTCCTGCAGACCCTGCACTATTTTAGTTGCTCTCCTCTGAACTGCCTCTATCCTGTCTATGTCCTTGCAGAGATGGGGTCTCCAGAACTGGACGCAGTACTCCAGATGGGGTCTCACCAACTGTCTGTACAGGGGGATAATAACTTCCTGTTTTCCACTGGTGATGCCTCTCCCTATACATCCCAGTATCCCCCCAGCCCTCCCTACCGCCTTCTCACATTACTTGCCAACCTTAAGGTAATTTGATATGATTACCCCCCCCGGTCCCTTTCCATTTTTGTTGTTGTTACTACCTCCCCCACACTGGTAATCTTCCCATGGGTTTTTGTTTCCCAGGTGCATTATTTTGCACTCCTTTGCATTGAATCCAAGCTGCCATACTTCTGACCATTCTCCCAACCTTGCCAAGTCCCTTCTCATCCTTTCCACGCCTCCTTGTGTATCAACCCTGTTGCAGATCTTTGTGTCATCTGCAAAGAGGCATACTTTTCCTTCCAGTCCCTCTGCAATGTCACTTATAAAGACATTAAAAAGGACTGAACCCAGTACTGAACCCTGTGGTGCCCCACTAGTAACCCCTCTATCTTCAGAGCGGACTCCATTTACAATTACCTTCTGTGTCCTGTTGTCCAGCCAATGTTTTACCCAGGCTACCTCCCTGGGACCCACTCCCAGGCTGGTTAATTTGACTATTAATCTTTTGTGTGGGACTGTAGGCCATGTCCACAGCCTCTCCCTGGTCTACTACTTTGGTCACCCAGTCAAAGAAATCAATTAGATTCGTCTGACATGACCATCCCACTGTGAACCCATGCTGCCTTGGGTCCTATGCCCCACTGGCCTCTAGGTACTCAACAATTCTTTCCTTCAGAAGTGATTCCATCACTTTCCCTACCACAAAGGTCAAACTGACAGGTCTGTAGTTTCCTGCCTCTGTCTTGGTCCCACTTTTGTGAAGGGGAATCACATCCGCCTTCCTCCAGTCCTCAGGTACCACACCATCCTCCCATGATTTGTTAAAAAGGGTAGTCAGTGGTGTCACTAGTTCTCTACTTAATTCTTTTAGAATTCTGGGGTGAATTCCATCTGGCCCCATTGCTTTGTCCACTTTCAGTTTTAGGAGTTCTTTCAGAACCCTTTCTTCTATGAAAAGACTGGGATCAACCCCCCTATCCAGAGTGCTTCTGTTAATTGGATTAGGCACCTCCCCCACCTCCTCTTTTGTGAATACTGAACAGAAGTATTCGTTCAGTATCCATGTTTTTTCACTGTCCCTCTGCCCACCCACCATCCATTCTATTCAGCCTCGCTATCCCTTCCTTTGTCTTTCTACACTCCCTGATATACCTATAAAATGTTTTATCCCCCTTCTTAACTGAGTTGGCTATCTTTTCCTCAGTTTGGGCCTTTGCTATTCTGACTACCCTCCCCGCTTCCTTCTGCCTTAAGTGGTACAGTTCTCTGTCCTGCTCCTTCTGTGTTTCCTTATACTTCCTAAATGCTATCTTTTTCTCCCTAACCTTCACCGCCACCTCTTTTGAAAACCATCATGTTTTTTTCTTTCATTTTGATTTGTTTATTTGCTTCACACAAAGGCTTGTTGCCTCTGTGATGGCAGTTTTGATGTTTCCCCATTGGTGCCCCGCCCCTCCTTCTAGCCTGTTTGCTAGTGCTTTTCTAAGGCACTCTCCATCTTGCCAAAGTCAGCCATCCTGAAGTCCAGAACCTTCACTTTTGTATGGCTTGACTCTGTAGCTGAGTTTATCGTGAACCACACTGTTTGGTGGTCACTTGTTCCCAAATGGCTACCCACTTCTAGATCTGAGATCCTCTCACTGTCCCCATTTGAGAGTACGAGGTCTACTATTGCTCCCTCATGAGTAGGTTCCAAAACTAGCTGTCTGAGGCATGCCACCTGAAGGGCATCGATAAAGGCCCTGCTTTTGGATGTGGTTGCAGCAAAGGTGCTCCAGTTAACATCTGGCATATTAAGGTCCCCCATCAACAGTATCTCCCCTTTCTCTGCCATCCTAAGTATGCCTTCTATCATATCCTTGTCCATTCCCTCCCCCTGACATGGAGGTCTGTATACAACCCCTGTGTGGATTGTGGTGCCGTTTCCAGTCTCTAAGGTGACCCACAGTGCCTCCTCTCCTCCCTGTTTACTCTTTTGTTCAGTTGCTTTTATCCCTTGCCTTACATAGAGAGTTACTCCGCCCCCTCTTCTCCCCTCCCTGTCTCTCCTATAGGTTGTGTACCCTGGTATGTTAACATCCTAGTCATGGTTCTCTGTGTGCCATGTTTCTGTGACTGCTACGATATCCAGGCATCCCTCTTCCATCAAGGCCACCAGTTCAGGGAGCTTGTTGCCCAGACTACGGGTGTTGGTACTCATTATCCTCCATTTCTTGATGGCCTTACCCCTTTTTGCCCCATCCCTGTCCTTATTGGGGTATTTATTTCCATCGGTACAAAGTGCCACTGTTCCAGCAGCTTCAGGAAAAGGAGAAAGGTGATCCAGGTACTGTGCTCCTGGTGAGCTTAATGTCACATCACCCAAGACACAGGAGCACCCTAGGCCATGCCAGTCCCCATCGAGGGCACAGTCAGGTTGCTCTGTGCACCAGTTGGGGGTGGTGCATGTAAACTACCTCAGTTATTTTTACTCTGCCCCTGAAGAAAGTACTTTGCAAGGGGACTTGGGAAACATAGAAACATAGACTTTTTCAGCAGATAAGGATCGCTTGACCCACTCAGTCACATTTCCCTACCTAGTGGATAAGCTGCAGATCCTTGTTAACTAACAGCCTACTTCCTCCTACCCCCCACAAGAATTGCTTTATGTCTGTCTCATGCATTCTTGAATTCCTCCACTGTTTTTGATCCCACAACCTCCTCAGGAAGGCTGTTCTGTGCATCCACTACCCTCTCTGTGAAAAAATACTTCCTTACATTGCCCCTGAGCCATCCCACCTCTAGCTTCAAATTGTGGGAACTACTGGAAATGGTTCAGCCTTAAAAGGACACTGTCATCCTGTTTTTCATCATCTTATTTCTAGTTAAAAACATACATTTTATGACTGCTTACCTTCTCTAACATTCATTGATGTTGCTGTTTGTTTTGTCTGTCTCCTTGTTTAGTAGAACTAAAATGCATGCTAATGTATATTTATAAACAACCTTGTTTTATTTACAGTCTTGGGTCTGTTCTTGCTGCATACTTCCTGAGCATTACAAACACACCAAAATAGTGCAGTCACTTATGAGGCAGTAGCCTCCTAAATTCTCACTACATTATGAGTGGCTAGACTGTGTTGTGGGTGTTCCCAAGTCCAGGAAAGATGCAGTTGGAGCTGATCAAGGAATGTAAACAAACCTGTGTTTGTGTGGTAACACCAGTATGGTGGGCAGTCTGTTTTTCACTTTTTTAAAGAAAAAGAGTCAGAATCAAACTACCAGCTATATCAGCAATCTTTACAGAATGTTGGCAATCCTAAAATGTGTTGTTTAAACTAGGGACACTTTGAGACCTAAGGGGGTTGACAGTGTCCCTTTAACAAAATTCAAATTCAGTAACAGTTCAGACTAAAGAGATTCAGTTTGAGAGAGAGGCAGGACCATTCTTTCTACTTTCTATTTATCTCCCATCAGACACCACTATCCCTATCCCTGTCACCTGTCTTCTTTCTGAATTACCTCTGCCTCCTCGTTTCTCTATGGTTTACTCCCCAAGGCAGGGTTGATAAGGTGGACCCATTTAGAGGTTCTTTTCATTCCAAAAGTGGGTGCCATGGTGGCGGTGTGGGCCTGCGAATCGTGCACTGGTGTCATTGTGCCTTGGCCAGGGGTTTTCCATTTTCCCCTCCCCAGGTATGCCAAAATTGTTGACTATGAGACACTTACCAGCACCCACCTCCAATCAATGCAGACAGCCTGGACACTAGCTGGAAGCCTTAGCAATCAGGTGACAGCAACTCACACTGGAGTCATTTATTTGGGTCCTCATCTTGCCTGCCAAGTAACTACACTTTCGAGGCATGGGGTCATAATGTCATGCAGCAGAATGCCATCGCGGCAGGAGTGTGTTGCATAATTACATTTTGTTATTGTTCTGTGGGGACTCTGCCCCCACACACCCCGAGCCCCAATAGGATTCCAACTCCCGGGGGCCAGCTCTGAATCTTGCACAGGTTCGGGTTTCGCCATAAATGCTATGCGGCTATTAAGTGCGCGATATTATTATGACCTGGTGCGCTTCCCCGATGGTCAAAAAAGTTAATTCTTGCAGTCATTTTATGCAGTAATGTACCTGAAATGCTGTGTGCATGTGTTGGTTTTGTCAAAGGTTTGCTCTTCTTTCCATATTTTGAATTGTTTTTTAGCCCTGCTGCACTTGCCGTTGCTGCTCAGCTGTTGGGCTGCTGGCTCCTGCAGATGTCACTGTATGAAGCAGGAGTGAATCACACTGTGCTGTACAATGAAGCTGCAGCAGTTTCACTAGGGAAAACTTCCGTAACTTGGTGTGCATACTACAGTAGTAGCGCAGAATTAGTCAAGGGATTTAAAAAAAAAACCCTACTGAGAATTGGAAAAGCTTTTGTTAGGGATTTTTTGTTGTTGTTTGGTAGTGTGTTCACTGCTATCAGACGAGGCAGGGGGCAATTTTAACATTATTTTACTAGCCCAAGACCTAGTGTAAATTGACCAGGGCTAGTGCAGCTAACTCTGTACTTGTCCATCTTGAATAGTGCTGGTTTTCCATGGCTGAAAATGAAGTTAAAAATGTCCCTACTGTAGTAGGCTTCAGTCCTTACATTATTCTCTGTCAGTGTTCCAGATGACCTGGTGTGATTGACAGCTCATTAAGAGCTGCAGTTATCTGCCAATTTATGGACAAAAGCATCCCTGTGAGTCATCATTAGCACTCCACTGTTAGGCCTTTCAGCTAGTGTCAAGGGTGTGATCAAGGATAGCTTCCAGCTTTCTGAATGTGTCTCTGATAATTTGTTCCACATTATTAAGACCAGTGCCTCTCATTTCCATACATTCTGAGTGTATGTATCCAACATTTCAGTGATGAAATGCTATGAAATATACAGGGAGGCATTACTGAGTACAGATTACAAAGGCATTAACACAGATGAAAAAAATTGACAGTGAGCTGTCTCAGCTGACAGCAACTCTCTCAGATTCGCTGTGCTTTGCTACCTAGGCATGAAATAAATCGACTTTATAAAATGAAATACACACAAGGCATTCCTTAACCACTGGAGGTGGCATGTTGCATTGATAACAAGGCGTCTTAGGAAAGGGGAAGCAATGCTGAACATAGTATGCACACAAAGTTATGGAAGTTTTCCTTCATGAAACCACTGCATCTATTGTACAGCACAATGTGATTCACTCCTTCTTCATATAGGGATGTCACCAGCACAGCCCAAGGTCTGCAGCAACACCAAGTTTAGTGTAGAAGCTCTGGTGCATCACACAGTTTTTAGCAGCTCAGAATGCAAACACTAATTGCAGAGAACATTACAGAAATACAAAACAAGAATCAATGCAGGAAAGGGAAATTTACGCATGAATGCTAAAAGGACCGGTGAAGGTCCTCTTTAAAGAGCTGTTAATCACAGCAGGCCATACAGAATGCTGAGTGGAGGACCACAACCTGGTAAAGTAGGGGATTTTTGTTTTATAAAATTTTTTTACTGCATTTCTGCAGCTTTCTGTGATCATTTCATTAGGGGTGTCAGGACCTCTGTGATCCCCATAAAGGGAAGGGGAAGGGAACATTGTTTAACCAGCAGTAGCACACTAAGCTGAAGTTTGTTTCCAGATGTGACCTGGGAGCACAAGGAAGTTAAGTGACTTGCTCAGAATCACACAGTATGCACCTAGGCAGCTCTGGGATTCAAACCCAGGTCTCCAGATCTGCAGCTCAGAGCTTTAACCCACTGTGCTATACTGCCTCCATGGCATGCATTCAAATGAACTTAACAACAAAACCAAAGGCTAGATGTTCTATGAGGCTTGCGGTATTAAATATCTTTACTAGAGATGGCCAAGGTGGCTGTGGGCCCAGTTCTGGCCCTGAGAATGCAAGTCAATTTGAAGCAGTTGGTCTCCGTGGTGGGAGGAGTTATGGATCTGAATCCAAACTGGGCCAAGTATTAAGGTATAGGTAACCATTCAGAGGTCCAGCTTTATTTCTGGGCCTGGTCTGCAGGAATCTAACCCAGATGATCCAAACTGATCCCAGGAACCTGGAGGGGAAGGATGCGGATTGGAATCAGAACCAGTTTGTCTATCTCTAATCTCTACCATCTATGCTTCATTCAACCCAGGATCATTTTTCAACCTGGTGGGTTCAAATGTTGTGCACCTTGTCCATGCTGAAAGGTCCAGTCTGCATTATTATTATTACAATCTGCATTACATTATTATTACCATCTGCATTACAATTATTACTACCTCAGTTAAGAAGTATAAATCCTATCACATACCCGTATAGTCTCATCAGAGGATCCAGTAATAATGACACCTTTAGCAATGCTTATGACCGCTGTTTCCACCATGCCTTCATGTTCTAAATCTGCAGATATGAATTTTTTCAAGGAGTCTGATTGTGACCTAAAAAGTCTGACTAGGGTTCCAAAACCTATGATAGAAAAACGAGACATAAAATTATTTCTGCCATGTTGAATTAAAAAAAAAATCATAACACTCTGTAATGGGTAGCAGCAGTACTCTGCATGGCCATTGGGCTAGGCTCCATATGTTGGGACAATGAACTCTGAGTGGAATGTAGCAGGGGAAAGAATGGACGGGCTCTTACAGCCTCAGGCAAAAACAGCATTTGGGGACACAGTGACAGTCCTGGTGCATAGCCCGTATGTGTGGAACATTGGTCCCCAGCATGCAGTAGGTTACCTGGCCAGACTAGTATAGGTTTTTCCCCTTTACTGCCCTGTCCCCCTTCCCAACAATGTGAGCCATTTCTATCAGAACCTCTCTATCCCCCTCTCTCAAACTTCAGTCCCCTTCACACTGTAATGCTTTCCTTTCAAAATACTGGCTTGCCTCATTCCCCTTTTACCTCTCTGATCTACACTTAGCCTATATTCCCTCTTCCTCCTCACTCTGTTCCTTGAGAAACAGAGAAGTCACTGCACTCACCATTGCAGGTGGGGTACAAGCTCCAGGCTCGGCTAACCCCTTTGTAATCCGCACACAAACACAACAAAGGAGCTGCACTCCAGAGGTTATGTAAAGAACCAAATTGATTCAACAAGTAGTTTTTAGTTCCAAGAGTTTTATTTTTGATGTAGCAGTAAATTACTTGCAAACATGCAGGTCCTCTTACATGGAGAGATTCACCATCTAGATGCAACTGTTACCCTGCAGCCCCGGCGCTTCACTCGTATGAGCTTCATTCCTTGGACTGCTGCTCCTTTAGCATTCCTTGCTGTAACTGATCTGCTGGCTAAGCTGCCTTTCCAGTGCGAATGACCTCCCTCTGGAACGCCCTTGTCTCATGCCATCCACACTCCTCTTCCTACTACCCCTCTCTGAAAATAAAAACACATCAGAGCTGACAGTGCCCCATTCTGCTTCTGCCTCTAGCCTCTATTTGCTCAAGCCTTCACCTTGCTCGCACTTACACTACCCTCAAAGGGACGGTTACAAATCTGGTTTCCTCTGGTTTAATTACACTACAATTTATAGCTAATTAGTGGTTCTAATCCTTGGTTCTTCACAACTGCATCTTCTGTTTGCAGTCATTTTGTAATTTTCAGTTGCAAACTCCTCAAATGTGGTGCAGCCTTGTGGCTGTTGATTAACTCTGTGTTGTCATTGTACCTTCTTTTCCACTTCATATCCCTCGGGTCACCCCTCGAAACAAGCCAGCTCAGCATGCTTCTCCCAGTTACCAATTTCAAAATAAATAAATAAGTCTTACCTTCATCCAACCGTGAGAGTAGGCAAGCGACTGTTGGAACAGCCAGTGCCAAAGATACTCCATGATTGCTTGATACGGGACGCACAAGCTCTGAGTGGCTCACACCCGCCCTCCTCCCCTCCCACCTCTCTCCTTCCCTCTCTCCCTCCCTACCTCTCTTCTACACACCGTCCCTCCCAAATCTTCCCTCCCTCTATTCCTCACCCCTTACAGTGCCTCACCTCCATAATGCACCACCCCCTCGGAATAGCACCATTGTGGGATCACAGGGCTTACACATGAACCTTTGTTTCCCAGGCGGTAGCATGATATGCAGCTGGCGCCCGACTGGGCCAGCTAGAATTGTTTTTTTTTTGTAACAGCTTTATGCAAAGATAAATTGAACATATTTCATTACAATTTTCTGCAAAAATCATCTTCACCTTACTTAATACAATCGCAATGGTATTTCAGCATACAATTAATTTGTCTTGCATCAATCCATAAAGCACCATGTTAAACATCTGAGTATATTTTTGTCTCTGTCCAATAGATCTTCTACTAGGGTCCAAATCTTTCTCTCCAATCCTTCAGTTACTTGTCACAGTATTTTCTGCCCTCTCTGCGTATTCAGTTCTGTTAAACTGTGAAAACTATTTAATATTGTATAAATCATTAGAAATTACTTTTTTCCCCGTTAGTCAGATTAGATACCTGTCTTTGGGTAACCGTAACTTTGTGTGTCTGTCCTGCCTCAAGTTTAGCTGTGCAGCTACCCATTCCAACCCTGTGTTTCCTGAACCTTCTACTACCATCTTTGTAAGGAAGGAAGTTTAGAAAATAATTTTATCTGAGAGCCAGTGCTTCTTGTTGGTTAAAACATAATCTACTGAAGGGCTGCATTTACAAATTTCTGCACTTTGAAATAGTGATGAAGCTGTTTGCACAGCTGAGGACTGCCTATTTTAAACTATGTTAGTTATCTACAAATATACTTGTACTGCATTGTCTTTGTACTGGTCTGTTTGACTGAACAATAAACTTTGAACTGAAACGAGAGCCAGTGTTCCCCTTGATCACAGGAACTAGCCAATTTTTTTTGTGTTAATGTTTTTAGTTTGTGGTGGTGGGGCTTTAAGGAAATTATCATGGAAAGTGAACCAGTTTTCAATTAATCGGGTTATGAGTTTCCAAACTATAGATTTATAATAACAACCTAAAACCCAGTTATCAGCACTACTTTTGCTTTAGCAGCAGTGGTTCTACAAGCACTGTGATGCAAAGTTTCATCATCCAATTTATCTCAGGAACATATATCCGCTGTGGAACTCATTTATCTGCTTCATCGTGGGGGCTTTATATGAAATCCAGGCTTCTCAATGGTATTATCCACACACAATTAGTTTCAGTAAGTTAACTATGATCGGTGCATCCTCAAATTAATATTTATTATTTTTTTCAGTAGCCTTTATTTTACCCAATTTCATATTGAGATTACTCTGTTTTACAGTGTAGACCTGGCCAAGGTGGTGGATATAAAGTGTAAGAACAGTATGCTATAGGGAGAAGCTTATATGCAGTGTGCATCCTTATCTCTTGGTTCTTTGAAATGTAACTTATGGAAGATAGCATTTACTACCTCTGCCCAAATATACTGCCTGCACACCTACTCTTGCTAGTGTGTGTTATGTCTGTGTTTATGGGTATCCAGTGAACACGGTGACAGTGATTGAGTGGCTGCAAAAAGGGCAACTCAATCACGGTGCCTGTGTTCTGAGCTACCTGGCAGGGTTGTGATGGGATACGGGGGTAGGCGACTACAGCAACAGGATGCATGTGTATATATACACATGTGGGGGGGACCACGCCACATGACAGGTGGAAGGGGAGGGAGGGTATGTGGGGTGTAGTGCAGCGGTCAGCTGCCAAGCTGGCCATGTGGCGTGGTGGGTAGGGTGGCAGGCTGGGGTTGGGAGGGTGCCGGGTTCAGTTCTGGGGTGAGCTTCTTTTTGGCATTAGGTCATTTTTTTTTATTAAGTTTTACACACACACACCCCGACATGCACCCCCCTGTAGTTGAGAATACTTAAGTGGGGCAGTACAGGGGGAGCAGCCCCACACATATCCTAGAATCCCATCATTGGTTTTGTGGTCACCTGCAAGTGTATATCACCGAATTGCTTTTTGGCGATATGCACTTGCCATAATAGCAATCGCTGTAACAGGGTAGCTATTATGACATAGAACCGTGTTTATGTATTTATTCAATCATTTTTGTACTACCAGCTCTTTGTACCTTGGACTTCACTGTAAATTAGACTTTGTCTCAGTAGGTTATATCTGTAATCCATGATACATGGATATTAATCAATAAATAAATACATTTAAATATATATTATATATATATATATCTATATATATATATATATATATATATATATTAGTGAGCAGCATAGCACTGGTTGGTGCCACGTTGCTATGCCAATGACCTGAGTTCTTCACCTCAAGCTCAGGACGCTGATGCATCCTAGCAGGAGGCAGAGTAAGTTTATCGATCGGAGGGAGAGAGGGTAGCATTTCCCTGTTGTGGTACTACCACCTGCGTTATCACAACTGAAGGAGTGCTTGGAAGGTTGGGGATTGTATATATTGTGCATTAGGTTTCTAGGCATGCCTTGATGCTTCTGTGTTCTAGTGGGAGGGATTTCAGAAAGCACATGGAGAAAAGAGGAAGCTGTGGTAGGAGGATACTACAATACTTCTCCATGTCCTTTAGCGCTGTTTGGCCCTTAATGGGGGGTGCTCCACTCCCTCACTCACTGAATCCTTTTCCCTGGTCACTTAGGTTGAGGAGGGATGTTTGTGCCCCACTGTAAGGGAGAAAGCCTTTGGAGGCCTAGAGGAGAGTGGTGGGGGTCCCTATCTGGCAGTAGAGGCAGTTACCCTGAACAGAAGAAGACACATGGCTGGCTGAAGAAGATCCCAACACCCACCCCAGAAATAATGAGAAAATAAACATAGGCATACATACATTGCATACATACATATATATGTACGTACATACATACTTACAGACATACATGCTGTAATGACCGGACAACCTTTGTTGGTAGCCTGAAATATTTTGTCAAATGCTAGTACCTTCTGCAGTAGTGGGGGGCTAGGAGGCATTGATTAAAGTGAAGAGGAACTGGCCTATTTGGGAAATTTGCAGCAGTCCACCAGGGTTTCTTAAGTGATGTGGACTGTCATTGTACAGGCTTCCTGAAGGGGGATAGGTTGTTAGTACACAAAGGACTCGGACATAGGTTGTCTCAGGTTATGAGCGGCTAGGTACCTGACCACAATAGATTTGACAAAGGGATACTGGCAAGTGTGGCTATCCATGGACGCTTGAGAGAAGTCAACATTTATGACCTCATTCGGTGTGTTTAAATTCAGTGTTATGCTTTTCAGCATGAGGAATTCACCAGCCACATTTACAGGCTAGTTGCCAGGGTCCCATATGGGACTGGGTACTTTGCTCTAGCCTACATGGTTGATATGTGCATATTTAGCCGAACATGGGACAAACATCTCTCCCGCATGAGGGAAGTCCTGACCAGACTACAGGACACAGGACTATTAAGCCAGAGAAGTGCTTAGTCTGGATGGCAGAGATGCCGTACTTGGGACATCATGCAGGAGGGTGTGCATCCGGCCTGAGCCAACTAGGGTTGAGGCAATTCAAGACTGGCCTTCCCCCCAAACTAAGAAGCAACAGAGTACTGTGAACTGTGGGGTGCTAACACACATTTGTTAAAAATTATAGTCCCACTGTAGACCCTTTAACAGGCATCACAGATGAGAAGCTGCCAGAGAAGATTTAATGGACAGAGTGTTGTGAAACAGCCTTCCAGCAACTGAAAATGGCACTATGCCAAGTACCACTGCCAGCAAGCCCAGATTACGATTTGGAGTTTATTGTTCAGACAGATGCAAGTGACAGGGGTCTGGGGCAGTGCTCTCTCAAGTATCCAGCGACGGGGTAGAAAGGTCACTTGTTTTCCACAGCCATGAGCTGCTACTGAGGGAAATTAAATACTCTACTCTTGAGAAGGAGTGTCTAGCCATTATCTAGGCAATCAAAAAATTGCAGCCCTATCTGTATGGAAAGTCATTCACAGTGGTCATAGACCACAGTCCATTTCAAATGGTTGACCAGAATGAGTGGGCAAGATGCCAAACTGCTGCATTGGACTTTTAGCCTCTAGAACTACGATTTCACCATACAGTATTGCAGTGGAGGAGTGCAAAATGTTAATGCGGATGGACTGTTTCACCAGTATGAGTAAACATTTGGCCAGGTAGCCCACATGAAGTAGATATTTGTGCACCTCACAACTACGCAACTTCATAGAAAATAAAGGGGGAGGAGAAGGGCCATCAGAGTACCAGGGTCAGAGCTCTTGCTAAAGAAGGGACCTTGACAGCAGTGACGCTGGTCCACATGATCCCAGTGGCAAAAGCCAGAGAGAGTGAGAGAGAGAGAGAGAGAGAGAGAGAGAGCAAGAAAGAGGCTTACTAGGGATTGCACGGTGCTCTGACCATCACATATGCATGCATACATACATACATACATACTGTATATACATACATAAGTACAAGTACATACAGAATATACATATAGAAACATAGACAATGATATACAGAAATACAAGTACATGCAGAATATAGATATAGAAGCATATACAATGACAGCAGAAAAGGACAGATGGTTCATCTGGTCTGTCCATATTTCCTTATCATACCCCAGGATCTATTGTCTCTGTGGGATCTTCCCTTCCCCCTTTTGTTATCCATGTCCCACCCTCCCACACTCCCTGCAGAGTAGTTAATATCCCCTTGACGCTATCCCAGTCATGTTTGAAGCCATTTATGGTTTGGGCATGCACCACCTTTGCAGGCAGACCACTCCATGAATCAACCACTCTTTCTGCAAAATAATACTTCCTCACATCCTTTTTAAACCTTCCACCCATTAGCCTCCACTCATGACACCTTGTCCTGTCTTCTCTGTTCCTGGTAAATACATTACATAATCCAGCAAACATCACTGTAAGTGTAAATGTCATGCAAAATACAACATATATTGCAACCCGTATTCAAACGATAGCAACAGCACGATTGCGGTTGGCGCCAGCACTCACCTGGGTTTGTGCCAGCACTCCTGGTGGGGCCATATTCAGAGACCCCTGAAGCACAGTTCAAACCAAGCCCTCATGCATAATGGTGCAGTGGTATATTCAAAGGTTTGCGGCATGCTAAACAGCCCCCAGAGGGGCGCTGTTTACTGCTGCAAAAAAACACATCTTATTGCAGTGCTAAGGCCACATCTCCACCCCTAAGGCAGGGGGGCTGTACTGCACCCACCAGTCCCTGAGTCTAGAGGTCCTGCAACCCCCAAACACTCATGCTGTGAGTCTAACCATAATGCTGGAAGTGTAGCGGTCCCCCACCCCCGATTATCCATGCTGTTTTTTTCATACAGATTCGTGGTAGTCTAGTGGTCCCCCACCCCGATTACCCATGTTGTTGTTGTTACACAGATCTCTGGTGGTCTAGTGGATCTCCCCACATGCCAGTCAGTTGCCAATCCCTCACTCAACCAGTTAGAACCCCCACCCTTCACCCCTCACCCCGATCGCCCCCTTGCCAGTTATAAGAACAGAGAATGTAAGCTAGCACAGCCCTCCACTCACCTCTTTGACTCACCGGTGTCTGACTGTCACAGAGCGCAATCATAAATGGTGGCAATCGGTTGGGTGTGGTGGATCCACAAGATCAGTAGTGATCTGTATAATAACAACAACAGCATGGGTGATCGTAGGGTGTGGGGACCACTGGACTACCAGATATCTGTATGAAAACAACAACATGGGTCATTGGGGGGTGAGAGACCACTAGACTACTAGAGAAGTGTTACCACTGCTGCCCTGCAGCGGCACTAGGGGTCCTCTGTGCCCATGCAACTGAGCCCATAATGGGCATGCAAATGGCCCCTTAGTGCCTTGCATGCACAATGAGTTCATTTGCATGCTTGGGCAAAATATGGTCCACAGAAGCACTGGCACTATCCCATTTTGGGCAGTGCTATTTCCTGTGGGTCATAAGCAGCCTTGGTCCATGTCGGTGCAGTGCACATCCATCTAGCACTGTATTAACATGGCCCAATATTCAGTCAATTAACACATTCCATTGGCGTGTGCTAACTGGCTGAATACCACTCAGAGCCAGCTGTGCAGTATCGCAAGTGCAGTGCAACAGGCTGCACTTGTGATTGGCTCTGAATATGGGGGCCACTGGCCCTTGTACATATGATTTTAATTCATCAGAGCAGCAGACACCTTTTATTTGCCATCCAGTGCATTTCATTGCCTTTTGGCTGCCAATTACTGGCATTTGCCCTCAGTACTTTAGCAGTTCAGTATTTGCTATTCATATTCTTTTATCAGGAATCAACTCATAGGACTTTTCCTATTAGGGAAGGGGTGCTATATACTGTACCTGCTGCAAACAGAGTTTCATCTTCAGAAACTACCAAAAATGTAGTAACAGCATTCAGGTTCTCTGTGAAACAGTTTCCATTTGTTGAAACCTGGATGAGGATAAAATCTTCTTGTTATAGGATTCATAAAATCATAGATCTCCACATACTCTTCACAATGGCCTGCAAACACAAACAGCATTAGTCTGCAGTCAGCACTGGAGTTTTGCGCTGTCACAGGAGACCTGGGTTCTGCAGTGACCTTAGATCCTCTGATCACTGGGCAGGTATAGGGTGAGCTGAATTTTGAGCCAGACAATACAGTATAGTATATAATAAAATGATTTTCAAAACTCCTGAAACCATTTAGAATAAATATAAATAACATCACACAGAAAATTACTCAGCAGTGCCAGGTCCAAACCTCTGTATAAAGAAATTAGTTTTTAAACATGATTTAAACATGGCCAGGGAAGGTACACCTCTTACTTCCTGGGGAAGGGTATTCCAAGGGATCGGGGCTGCAATGCCTTATCTCCCGAGGACTTTAAACAAGATCTCGGTACTTGCAAGAGATTCACCTCTGCTGACCTAAGGGGAGAACAGGAGTGTGAGGAGTCAGGAGATCTTTCAGGTAGCCTGGACCCAGATTGTGCAGGGTCTTGTAGGTCAACAAGCAAACCTGAAGCTGCGATGCACCACCACACCAGCTACCAGTGCAGAACACAGAGAACCAGCATGATATGCTCAAACTGTGAGGTCCCTGCAACCAGCCAGGCTGCCATGTTCTGGACCACGTGCAAACAATGCACCAACTTTGAAGACAACCCAAGCTATACAGCACTACTGGCTGCCAGTCAGGTGGAGGATTGTCTTCAAGGTAGGGCTCCTGACCTACAAGACCCTACATGAAAGGGGACCTGTCTATCTGCAAGATCTCCTTGCCCCCTACCATCTGCCCCAAGCAATCCATTCTGCCGGGGGAAGGCCTCTTCGAAGTACCCAAAGTTAGGCTGAGGCATTCTGAGGACAGGGCGTTCTCAGTGGCGGTGCCTACTCTCTGGAACTCCCTTCCTGGTTATTTAAGGGAGGCCCCCTCGGTAGAAGCCTTTAAAAAGGGACTAAAGACATACCTGTTCCAGCAGGCTTTTAGTGATTAACATACTAGTTTTAATGGGATGGATAGAATTTTAAGTTTATGATGAATTTCTGCTTATATTTATTCAGTTGTTGATTTATACTGTACAGCACCCAGAGTCTACGGAATTGGGCCCTTTATAAATAACATCTATCTATCTAATCTATCTATATTACAGCAATCCAGTCTAGATGCAAACAGGGTGTGTACCAGAGTGACCAGGTCAGCCAGTTCCAGAAAGGGTTTGATACAGGAGATGTTGTGGGAGATGTTGTGGAGGTGGTAAAAGCCACATGAAATAAATCCCTGGTAGTCTAGCGGCACCCCCACCCCATTACTTTGATTCACATATTTGTGACTGTCTAGTACAGTATGCCCTGCAAGCCCATTGGTCCACAGTGTGGACCAATGGGCGTACAGCTGATACTTTGCTGTCATTTGCGGGCAGCTGGGTGGTGGCGTGTGGTTGCAGCTGCTCACCGATGACGGGGGATGAGGGCAAGGGTCCTGTGTGGTGGGGGGTGCCACTGGACCACCAGGGATTATGTTCTGAAGGGTTGACCCACAATTGGGGTTATGGGCAGGGTGGGGGTGTGCCACTAGACTACCAGGGATTTATTTAGTTAATATTACCGGTGATCGCAGCTAAGGGGAGGTTGGGGGGTACCAGTGGACCACCAGGGACATATAGTATTATATTTCAACGGGGATCAAGGATTCAGGCAGGAAGGGGGGAGCCAGTGGACCACCAGAGATGGATCTTACATTAGAGTGCCGGTGATTGGAGGGTCAGGATGGGGAGGGGGGTCCAGTAGCCTACCAGGGACATGGGTATTTTTCTTTACATGGTGATCACCGCTACAGGAGGAGTGGAGGAGTACCACTGGACTACCAGGGATTGCATTCTTACTTCGCTACCGATGATCACGGCTACAGGGAGGGGGGCTGCCCCAAGATCCCCTCTGTCTGCACCACAGTCTGGGCAGGGTACCAGGTGCATTTCACTGGCCTGCCCTGCTCAAGGCATGCAAATTGGACCATAATAACATGCAAATGGCCCCATTTGTGCCTTGCATACATTATGGCTCCATTTGCATATCCAGGTCTGAATATCTGGGACTTGAGCCCAGCGCAACTACAGTTGTGCTGGAGCATTCCCAGTCCCATCTGTCTAGGGGATGCACTGGCACATTGTATATGTGCATGCACATTCTGTGCTATATTCAGAGGTGATGCGCCATGGCACATCTCCTTTGAATATCTCCCTTACTTGCTACGGTGTACCTCTGTTGTGCTGCGCCTCCACTTGAGCCAGTGCCGGGTGCAGTCTGAATCTTTAGCCCCAGAAGTATAGCTAGATCTTTGCAACAGTTTTATAGAGTTATGCTAGGGTGTTTAAGTGACCCAGTGAGTCTAGCATGGTCCAGATGGGAGAAGGATCTTAGGGGCAAACCCTGGACTGAGGGAGAGTGGGATATGATAGCGAAGGGATCAACAAGATGTTCTGTAAATAATAGGCTGTGCCCTCCACCCCCCAACTAAGGATTCCAACTCTGGGGGGAGGGGGGTAGACCTCGGGAAGGGGGTAGCAAATTTTGGTTTTTAGCATCCTAGTGATGGCCACACTAACTCCGGTGCCCTGAATGGATGCAGTGGATCTGGTTCAAGGAAGCTGACAGAGGAAGGGCAAGAGGTGTCTCTCAGGGAACTTTTCTTGCTAAGGGCAACACTTCAGTTTTAGGAACTCCAACTTCAGGACAGTTGAACTGAGACAATAGAGGAGCAAAGAGCATCCCTGTCATGCTCCTCTGTTCCAATCTAATTTGACTGTCTCCCTCTCAACTCTCACCTCCTGCTCTTGCTTCCATTAATTCTTCCCACACCTAAGTGCCCTTATCTTATCTCCTTCTATTCCTACCCCTACCACTCCCTCTTTATTTTCTGTCTCTTGCCTCATCATTTCTCCCCCCCCTTACTTTATACAATCTGTCCACTCTTTTCCCTTCTACCCTCAGTTCTGAAATTGTTTTTTGCCCAACAATCATGTTTTTAGTTTTCAGACTACTCGTTTATACAAATTATTGTACTTATTATTGTATTTTATTATATTTCATTGTATTTATTATTATTGTATTTATTGCTTTTCCCATATTGTCAATTCCCTGCTCTTTGTTTTACTTCTCTGTATGTTTGCACTGTTTTTGTACTTATTGTAACCTCGGGTCGCCCCTGAAAAAGGGGACTGTTATTGTCTCAGTGGACTTACCCGGTCACCAAAACTCAAATAAATAAATCAAATAAAGCAAGGAGTGGCAGACTTTCTGAGACTTTGTGAGCTACCCTGCAGCATAAATGAAAAGCGGGTTGAGGGCTAGAAGAAGCCAGATGTTTGACGGTGGATGTGCAGTCCTTCAAATAAGACACTAAACTGAGGTCCTCTCTGCCTATGTCTGGTAGTAGTCCAGGTGGAAATAAAAGATCCCATGGCACTTTTTGTTAGAGAAGGGCATTTGGCCAATATTTCATACTGAGGGCAAAATGCCTATAAATAGTCCCCATCGTGAACCCTTAGGAAATACAATCCCCTGTTTCTAACGACCAGTATTTCCTCACAGACAAATCCAGATATGTTGTTCATGACTGTATGGCATGTTGAAGGAGAAGGATTTGCATTTATGTAGCACTTTTCATACACACTGTATCCCAAGCACTCTATAAGTGTAGTATGATGACTAGTAGCAACCATTCCATTCATCAGCACCAACAAATATCCATGGACAATTGCCTGAACTGGCTTTAGTAAGTAAGGGAAAGTTGGCAAGGACACCGGAGAAGATCCCTTTGTCTTGTGCAATGTGCCACAGGTTCTTTGACCAGAACAACCACTACAACTGCACCTGAGATGGGCAGAAGTGAGCATGGATTACTGTCTCTTCTGAAGGATGTCACACCCCCTACAGTATAGCAGCAATAAAGTGCTACCCTGCCCCCGATACTGCACTTGAATGCCAGTGTTTGGGGCATACCTCTCAAATGTCCCTGATTATGAGGGACATTCTTCACTCTGCCCCTACAAATTGCGCTTTCCCTCATCTGCCCCTCATGGAAAAGGTGATGCCCATGCAGAGAATATGCTGTAACTTCAGACTTTAAAGCAGAAATTCATAATATTGTAAGATGCTAAATCCAAAATAAACTTTGTTCAACTAAACACAATCCACAGTGTTGTGTGCCTGTATCTCCATGTTTGGGGATGTGCCCCACATTATGAAGGTCAGTGTCCCTCATTTGAGTGACAAAAGGTTGAGAGGTGTGGTTTGGAGTATGAACCCAGATCCTGGGGTGGGACTAGAACCTATGTACGTCTGGCCCAGAGGCAGATGTTAAGTGCATTAAGGCTGCTCCATTTGTCTGCATGTAGTCACTGCACTACCTGTATTTAACTCACATTGTTTTAAAAAGGCAGTGCACGGGTTTCCTGTCCATACTGCACTGCTAATATAACCCACTAATTAAAGCAACCAATAAAGAGACTTTAAAGAAGCCCTTTGAGGATTGTGCTTGAAGGGCATTATAGAAAATGAAAGTCCATTCTATTCTTTTCAACGTGTTCCTTTAACAAGTGCCTATTGCTGCCTGTATCAGCAGTGATCCAGCCATTCTAGGCAATATGACACTTGTAACTGGTACAAAGCCTCTGTACTCCTGCCCTACATTGTGTAGTTCTGCCACAAGTCACACCTAATTTATATAGTCAACAGCAGACACATTTTAATCTGGCTTGTACGTGGTTAACAATGCTATGCAGGTTCTCCCCATGACTACGTTTCTAAAAAGGAAACAGACATAGGCAGGCAAACTCATTCATATACTGATACACAAACACATACACACACACACACACACACACACACACACACACACACACACACACAAATTGCACATTTGCCCACATACAGTATATGTTGTATACATTCACATTGGAAAAAAAAATATTATTTCTCATGCCATATAACTGACAGCAAAAGTGATGACTCTGTGGCCTCGTTTATGTATCCTTTATAAATATATTTCATTTAATGTATAATAAGAAATGTTTTTAAGGCAGCATAGGCCATTCAGGACAATACTTCATTCTTTTTTCATTCATAATGTTTTTACAGAACAGCAACATATAATACGAGGGTATTAAGCCAAATACATTTTACCCAGAGTCTTCCTAAATATCTCAGTGAAACCTACATACCAAGGATAGTGATCCATCGCTGAATCCAACCACCATTGTCCCTAGTTTCTTCAGTAGTACTGAACACGTAGGAACTGCATCACCCAGCCCGGTAAGCTGATGCCTGCCTTCAATCTCCCCAGTAGTACTGTCCCATAGACTCAGCAGGCCTCCTTCCGATACCCCCATGAGCAGCAAGCCGGGGCCCCACACCGCTGTGCACATCCTGATGTCTGGCTTCTCCCCAAAAATTTTGAAAAGAGGCTCGGCAGTCTCAAGGTGCCAACCATTAATCTAAACAAAGTAACAACACATTAGTAAGATTAGTGAGCAGCAGAACATAGCATGTTTCATGATGTTTAGCAAACTGAACAACAAAAAGGCGCCTTCCTAACACACAAAGAAGCCTGCATTACTGTGATGGGGCCAAATGCTCTATTTCTTCTCCCCCTCCTATTCATATAGAACATGTTGTGGAACCCATGCTTGGTTATGAGGGATGTGGGGCCCTTCAAGAGTCTACCAAGTCCTACTTATAACTAGATCACAGGGAGTAGAAACAGAATTTTGCCAGCAGAAGACCTTGTAGTCTATCAGGTTTGCCCAATGTGGATGTCCATCTTCCTTATAGGTTCATGTCCCTCCACCCCACCCCATGTGGAGGTCCATGTTCCTTATAGATTCATGTCCCTCCACCCCACCCCACCCCCATTTCCCCCTACCCAGTGCTCATGTATTTGTCCCACCCCCTCCTGGAGGTTTCCATGTTTTCTACATTTATAAACTCCCCTGGCAGCTTGTTCCACTCTTCCATCACCCTCTCTGTAAAATAGCATCTCCTGGCATCCCTCATGAAACTTCCCCCGCCACTGCTATTTTGCAGTCATTCACTCTCTTGCTTTTGTTCTCACTGGGTCTAAACAGTTTACTAGAGTCCACCCTGTTAATACCCATCATGACTAAAAGTCTCTATCATGTCCCTTCTTTCCCTCCCGGTCTCTAGTAAGTACATATTCAGGCTCTCCTGACTTTGCTCTTACATGTAGCCCTGCTGTCCCTGAGTCAGTTTGGTGACTCTTCTCTGCACTGCCTCAATGCTGGTTTATGTCATTCCTGAGGTATGGATTCCTGAACTGGACACAGTACTTCAGGTGCGGCCACACCTGAAATCTGAACTGGGGCAGTATAACCACCTTTCTCCTTCTACTGTACCCCCTACTTATGAGCCCCAGCATTCTGTTAGCCTCAGTCAGTGCCTCACTGCATACTGCAGATGACTTGAAGGTGTGTGTAATTGCTACCCCTAGATCAGCAGTGACATGCCTTAGCATGCAATTACATGAGTCAGTAAAGAGCCTAGATGCCAGCTGTTGGGTCTGGAAACCTTGAGAAAGTGCTTAAAGGTAGTGCAGAAACTGAAGTCAGGTGTTTCAGCAGGGGCTTCCACTGTTTTTTCATGACTGCTTCACTCTGTCCTTTTATCTCAAGAAAGGTATCTGCATTTATATCTTTTTCACTTGTGTTCGGGTGGTAAGTGCCTTGTTCTTTGCTTACAAAGAGTTAAGGACCCCGTTCAGCACTCTGTTTTGCACTGCATAAACACTACATTCTGACCACATTTTCTGTTGCCACTACCATACCTGTGATCCAGACACTGAATAAATAATAGACTTCTTCTCTTCCACGTGAAGCAATGCATAATGCTGATAGCCAGAATGATCCTCCGTGATAGAGTATATCTGCTTTCCAGTCATCAAGTTCCACAGACAAAGCGTATGGTCAGCAGAGCCAGAGACAGCACGATTACCACCGCCAATCACCTTCACACACTTCACCTCAGCTGGGACAGAAAGCACAGACTGCATTTAAACGAGTACATTTCTGTTTTTCAAATGGGTAAGCCATTTGTGCTGTTCTAAAGTTTAAACAGTCCCATGTGAAATGAAGTTCATTAACTCACGGGGCTCGATTTTCAAAGAGCCCTTAGATCACTGCAATTTGCGGCAATCTAGGGCTTCGACAAACTCTGGGTGCATCAGGGACCCTGCACCTTATTTTGTAAAAATAGGAGTCCCTGCACCAAAGACCTGAAAGTTACCACAGCCACAGGATTGCACCAAAGATTTGGCGCAGCTGCGGGGTTTGCCGGAGGGATCACTACTTGCTTTGTTGTATTGTAGTTTGCTTCATACTGCTAATGCTCTGCCTGCATTGCTCCTGATGGCTACTTAGATAGCCAATGCTGTGCATCACTGCAGGGCCAATCTGTGGCTCAGACTGACTTCCTGCATTGTGTCTGCACATTTCTGCTGGGCTTGGGGTTCTGACTAATGCTGCCTCACTCACCCCCACGTCTTCCATAACTGCCACCCCTTCAAGGCACCAACAGATAACACAATATTGCACTTCTCTTTCTCTCTAAGTGAAATGGTTTCCCCAATATGCAAATCAAGGCAGGAAGGCAGAGGAAATAGCAGTGTGGCATGTAGTGCCATGGGGCTGCACCAGTGCAGGTGGAGCAGCGTGTTTACAAGCTAGCACAAAATGTCCACACCGCTACGCATCCCCACCAAAACAGTGATCATGCTGCACTGCAATGGAGTGACGTACAGTGCCCCCCAGGCTATGAACATGACCTGATCTACACCAGTGCCACTCATCCACACTGCTTGCAATGGGGAAGATCAGACTGTGTAAACATGCCATTATATGCAGAATCTAAAACCAGCCTTTATTTAGCCACGCAGCTTTATTCTCTTCTACAATTATCACCTAACTGCATGAGGCCCCAGGCCAGACAATTTTCACCCAGCCCCCAAAATGCAGATCTCTAGTATTGCAGTTTTGATGAGGCTATTATGGCTGGTCTCAATTTTCCCTACAGGCATGATTTTAAAATGTTTTCTCCGCAACTGACCCTACTTATTTTGTCTGAAAAATTGCCTCTTGCTTCAACTGATGTACACATTTACCCACTGCTGGCAGACTCTTTAAAGAAGAACTACAATCAAAATGTACATAAAAATATGTCGTGCAGAGTATTTTGATTTGTGTGTGTAGTCTTGGTGTGTCCTTTTCTTTGTTTACAGTTATCATTTTTGCCTAAATTTGACCACTTGTTTTATGGCTCCTGGGGATCTCCATACACGGTATCTTTTATTGACTTTTTTTCCCATAATGCCTCTTCTCCCACGTGACCATGGTGTGTTGGAGACTATGAGCTTGATTCTCAAAGACGGGCACGAGCCATGACAATGGCAGCTTGCACTGATTGCCAGTGCACCAGGGACCCTGCACCCAATTCACTATTGGGTAGGGTCCCGGTGCCAGAGTCCCACAGCTTGCAGCAAATGTGGCCTTGTGGCAAAAAGATGGCACATCTGAGAGGTTTGCCACAAGCTGCAGGGCAGTAAAGTGGCATCTGTTCCCAGAAAAGAGACCCATCGGGAGGCTGCTGAGGTCATGGGGGATGGGGCCGGCTGAGGGCACACAGATGAGTGATGGGAGGGGTGGCACCAGCACCCTGATGGGGCATCAGAGGGGATGCTGTGGTACCAGTGTGTTTGGGGGTGGTCCCCATGCTGGGCACCATGGGGGGGCACTGCAGGCACCACACCACAAAGGGCTCCACATTTATTTCTTTAGTTCATTTTTGTTTTCCTGGTTGGTGCATTAGGCAAATACAATGCCAGTGCACATACCATGCTGTCGTAGGGGCATGGGAGACCACGGACGAATGGTGGCACACGTTCCCTTCTGCTCAGGAAGGGCTCCAGGGTTGGCACATGGACCATTAGTCTAATGGTACTTGAACATGTGCCCTCTGGGAGGGTTTTCCAAATCCTAAAGTTGGGGATATGACAGCTTGCACCTGCCACAAGCCCCTTAGTGTCCTGACACACTGAGCAGCTTGGTTTAGGCCTGGTGCAGGGCCCGTCTGGCACACTGCATCCTGGTCTGGTGTAGGGAGCCTTCCTATATTGGGAACTCTGCGAGTTTTGATACAAGATGCCCCTTGCATCACTGCTGTGTGATGTAGGCACCTTACATCAACCCTGGGGGGTTGAGAATCGAGCCCCACTGGTTCAGTGAGTATTGATGTACTGTTCTACAGCAGCCTGTGATGCTGACATGCTAAGAGTGTGTTGCTCTGGTCTCAAACAACTTTTTCTAATCCAATCTTTTTTTCTAGGTATATGCCTAGGTCTGTTCAGCAGGAGAGAATGTTTTGTTCTTAAAGCTTTTCTTTTCATCAAACCACACACAGTCCTAAAAAGCACACAAATCGCCCATGGTCATCATTAGTGAATACTATAGCTGTTTCCTTAAAGAACAGCTCACTCAATTGTTACTCTAGTGTTTACCAGACTGTGAATGTAGCCTTTATTAATGCTCATGGAATAAAGAGAGGCACTTTAAAGAACAGACTAAGGCCCTGTCCACACTACAGCACTTACAGTCAGTAACGGTTCCAAACTGTTACAGACTGGAATGTTACAGTGTCTCCACACTGCCAGCAAACAGTCTCGATAATGGTTTGGAACCATTACAGCCCGTCCACATTGTGGGTGCCGTGTAACCGTTACGGCTGCACCCTATCCCACAATGCAGTTCATGCTGCACTGCAGGAATGCTGGAGCTACACGCTCACCTCTCCACACTATGGCCGGTAACGTTACAGGGGCAGAACCGTTTTCATAACCGTTGTTGAAACCACCTCTTAAGTGGTTTCAACAATGGTTACGAAAACACCTTCTGTAACGTTACGGGTGTAAACACAAACCATTGCGGTAACGGTTTGAGCCCCCTGTAACGTTACAGAGGCATAGTGTGGACAGGGTCTAAGTCAGAACTCACTGAATCAATTCTCTCTAATTCATCACTGTAACATGGGACAGGAGGCATAATGGGAAAAGGAAGGTCAATAAAAGATAATCATCATAGCCAGGTATTTGCCCGCCAAATGATTCACAGCTGCTCCTCACTAGCCCCAGGACTAGGCAGGTCTCCGAGAAGATCACCCTGGATACCTTCCATTTCAAGACATCCCTAGTTTCATGAATGACCTCCTCATGTTCTTGGAACTTGTGAACCCTATGCCACTTGTGCTCAAATGGATGACAACAGTCTGCTCCAACCTTTGCCAAGTCTGACTTTATCATGAACTATAATTCCCAAGGTTTAATAACACTGTTACATATTTTTTTTTACTGGGTGAGCATTACATTTTAACCAGACTTAGACTTACATAACAACTGCTTCTTATTGCCTTACCTTGGTGACCAGTCAGAGTGTGAATGACCTCAATGTCTTTCATATCCCAGATGATGATGGTACCATCTTGCGAGCCCACAACTAGCAGGTTGTGATCCGAACCTACCTCCATCACTGAGATGCCTGAAACCAAAGAAGAGCTGTCACAATGTGCAACATCATCAGAGAAAGCAAATAGAATTTTATATCTCGCTCTTTCCTCTTGGCTTTGGTGCATAAAAAACATTGCAGTCATGCTTAGCAAAGAATAATTAAATAATGTATGGGGGAGCCTTTATTATTAACTGAAACCAAGCAGATTACATTCTTGTTATGCCACTGATATATCACTCTGTTGTTAACCCTTCTTTAGTATGTCATATCAGTGGTATAACAAAACAGAAAGCACACAACAATCAGTGTTCCATAAAGCAATTCAGTAAAGTACAGTAATTCAATCTGCGATTACACAATCTTGTTACCCACACACTATAAAATATAACGTATGGTCTTTGGTTAACAACTGTGCTGAAAACACTTCCCAAGGTTACCATGACATCTGAAAACCTCTTGAGCTGCGCTCTCGAGGTTTACAGTGATATCATGTCAACCTCTTGAGTGTTTACAGCATGGTTATTAACCAAAGATCATACATTATCCTCTGTATAATTCAGGCGGATAACAGTGTTAGTACATCTCTTAGCACTTAGCATATGCTTGCATAGCATATTTATAGAGCTGACTATCAATACCCCCAGTCACAGTGGCCATAGAGAGCCTCCATCTCATAGGGGTGGCACCTGACCCTGTGCAAGTTTGAGATTTAAATGTATTTTTCTACATAAATTGTTACATCCCCAGCCAGCTACGGTCTGAATAAGGGGCATATCTGGTGTTTCAGGACACATCCTGTGTTTCAGGCATATACCCTTTCAGATCTTGTCTTCATGAGAGCAGCTGGAGTTTTCTCGCTGTTTTTTTCTTTGCCTTCCTACACCTTGTGACGTGGACTAGCCGTCCAGTGGCCATGAAGGATGCTGTGCATCTGGGTGCTGGTACACCCCTTGCATGCAAGGAAGATCCCTGGCCCACTGCAAGGGTCCACTGCATCACTGGGAACCCACCATCTCCACCTTAAGCTGGCTCATGCTGCCAGTAGCAGTACTCCCCAGCCCTGGCTGCCATGATCCCAGCTCCTTGAGTCTGGTACTGCACCATAACATGGGAGACCAGGATTGATTCCCAATCATGACTCCCCCAGCTTACGCCTGGGGGGGGCTTTCTAGCACACGATGTGGAGGCATCACACACTAGCCCTAGTGGAGAGTGTTGGCTCATCTGCTGCTTGAATGCCTCCTATGGTGGAGCTAAAGATGCCACTGAAGTTGTGGGTGACCACGTGACATCAGCCACCCCACTCGCTGCCCACAGGATGGTGAAGCTTGTAACCATAGGCAGATGTCAGAGAGATGGGTAGGCTTTAAGAGGAGGAACACTGCCCCCAACAGGATAAAGGTGAAGCAACGCACCCACCTCAGGAGCTGCAAATCCCCCAACAGCCCTCCTTGATGACTTCCTGCCACCTTAGGAGACAGCTTGGCATTCAGAAAGCATGTACCAACTGTCAGATCCCCATCATGTGGGGAGAAGCTGTTGAGTACCAGTGGGGGTCAGAAAGGATCTGGACTGGAGTTGTCGAGGGAAAGTGACATGCAACAGGGGCATCTGGAGGCAGCAGAAGCCAGATCTTTAGAGGAGTTGGTTGTCACGGTGGTAAGGAGCAAAACAATAAATAGTAAAAGAAATATAATATATATATATATATGTGTGTGTATATATATATATATATATATATATATATATATATTTTTATACAGTGGGGGTGAGAGCAATATCAGTGTGATAAACTAGGTTTTATACAATGGGGTATGAAAATCCTGACACCTCATTGGTCAAAACACATCACATGACCATGATAAATCCTCAGTATACCCACTGTAAAAGTTTAAGTATCGCTATAAAAACAAAAAAACAAGTTGAACATTGTATAATAGCAATATACCATGACAGGAAGTGGGTATATGGGTGGATTTACCACTTCTGGTGTGGTTAAGTCACTCTGCTGTGCCTCATGACCGAACCACACCAGGTGTGGTAAATCCACCAATATACTCACTCCCTGTCATGGTATATTGCTTAAATTTCCACTGGAGTGTGATATCTGATGATGACATCACCAGAGTTAAAATATCTGACAAATATACAGTACATGCTCTGCTGATGTCACCACTCACTCACTCCAGCCTGTATTCTAAATAACAGTGCTTCACAAATCTGTTTCTCACTGCTGCTTGCAAGTAACTCAATTAACATTGCAAAGGACAATCGGCTGTTTCCCATAGCGTTTGTAAAACTCCCAGCACATTACTATGCTACTCTCATTTTCAAGAAAACCTGCATTCTAAATTACAGTGCTTCACAGTTTTTGTTTCTCACTGCTCGCAGAAACAAACTCAATTAACATTGCCAGACACATTCACCTGTTTCCTGTAGTGTTTGTAATACTCCCAGCCCATTCAGAAACACTTACACACATTCAAAACACAGGTAAACTGTGCTCTCAGTATAGTCTAGTGGTTAGAGTAATGAGCTTTGAACAAGGTTGGTATATCCAGCACACCAAACCTGGGTTTGATTTTCACAGTCTCCACTTCCACACTGTGTGACTCTGAACATGTCACTTAACTGTCTAGTGCTCCCAAGTCACCTCTAAAAACTTACCCAGTTACCAAACAATAAATGAGCACACAGCAAACAGGAAAACATAAGTGTACTTCTGAAGCTCTCACCCCCATTGTATAAATAGCACACATAACGGGCAGATTGTGTGCTATGGAAAATATTCTCACTCCTGCATTATGAGCTCTGGATACTGTCAGTCATGCCTCTGGCACCTGTGAGTATCTGGACTTCACTCTGCAGGAGTGAGAATATCATCCATATCACACTCCTGCCTATTACGTATCATATATATATATATCACTGCGCCAGTTCAAACAGCATGTGAGGGACATCACTGGGCTATGCAGAATTTCCACAGTGGCATCGTAATGACAGTAAATTGCCTGTAACAGTACAGGAGTGGGGGCCCTCTTTGGATACTCTTGTTGGGTGGGACCCCATAAATATAAAGTTCCCTCAGCCTATTTTTCCTTGTATATAAAGCAGAGGGGATTGATCAAGAGTCCCTTCGGACCTTAAAGAGCAACAATTTAGCTAATTTTGAAAACTTTCTCATACCTCCCAATGCTAACAGTCCACGTTGCTGAATTTTTCGTTTCTTAATTTTTGTAGGGGAAGGAATTGTAAATTCTGTTTGTTTGTGCTTGAGCTGTTCCCCTTCCTGGTTCCTATTCTGGAATGCGCCACCCCGTGCTCTGACGTATTGCAGAGTATCACTTTATAGAGTGGGGGGGGGGCGTGATCTACTGATTTCAATAGGAGCAGGGTTTCAATTATAGTTTTTAATATTTTAGAGGGTCATAAAACATCGGAGCATGGGGCAGCATGGGGGAGGCACATTTGAGAATAGGAACCAGGAAGGGGAAGGGAACGGGCATAGGAGCAGAATTTATGATCCCTTCCCCTACAAAAACAAGGAATGAAAAATTCAGCAAAGTGGACTATTTAAAGTTCTGCATAGGTAAGCTACCAGTGGGGGGTATGATTAAAGCACCTAAGCTGGTGGTCTTTGAACTATTGTGTTACATCATACCAGTCATTGCTCTTTTCCATTTATGCATAGGGTGTGTGATACAGCGTTTTGCAAAAAACAGAAGAGCGTGACAGGGCAAACTTAACCTCTGTTTGGAGCTTAGGATATCATCCCAGCAACAGTTTCCAGATCTCTTGAACACTCATTGCCTTCATTTCTTTGAGTTAGTGTTTCTCCTCCAACATCCTACTTTGGCCCCCTTCAACATGGTAACTGCCCAGCCCGTCACCAGTCCAGATCCTGAGGAGCTCCCTTTCCACCTTCCCTTCCCTTTGGGGAGCTCTCCCATGGTAGGGACTTTGGGGGCAGCCAGTTGCCCCCCATTCATCTCTGAATTCAGTGGTGGTGTTCAGGGAGCTCCGTTATGCTGGGCGTGCGGATGGCATGCAGCCTGAGCATGCTGGCATCATCCTTCCAGTACAGGGAGTTTCATGTCACAGCTGTCCCCTGAGAGGCCCGGATGTGAATGTGTAGTGCTCAGTATCCTGTGATATGGGCGACTCAAATTGAGCAACTCAATAAGAGCGACTCAATTTGAACACCTGCAAAAACAGTAACAGTGACAAAATAGTCGCAGGTGAAAACAGCTCCAGACCGCAAACACTGTGCGGAGGGCAAAGTGTGCTTGGGTACTGTGGCACACTATGATAAAATGTTGCACGGTCTCGGAATTAATTATAATTAGGCAGGGGGGATGCGGGGGCGCATCCCCCTACTGTTTTGACAGTCGCTGTTTTTGATCTGTGCTGTCTTTTTCGTCGCCATTTTCTTTTCACCCATTTGTGTCTGCAGCGATTTTGGTTTGGCTATTCTCATGTAGAACTGCAGTACTTGTATGTAACAGGTATACATGCAGCAAAACCACTGTGTCTCTCCTTCCCTTGCTGTCCCCAATGCCTTGCACTTCCTGTACATCCCCAGCTGGTGTTCAGCAACAGTGATCAGCCCCCCCCCACACACCTCCGTAATCCTAGGGGGCTTGGGCATAGAAAACTTTGCAACATTTTTGCTACTATATACCAGGCACAACAGTATTGATTTTAAGATACTCTACCCCAAGATGAACAAAACTGTTTTAAAAAGTGCCCTTTCACTGGCCCAGAGAAAAGCGTCACAAAGCACGAAGCTCTGTGTATTTCCATTTAGGAGGATTTGTGCATCCCAGGAATGCCTGTTTCACCTTTTAAATGATTTCATAAGGGTTTAATTTTGTACCATCCGTGCATCTAATCATTACTTTTAGGATGAGAGGACATGCTGGGTGGGATAAGGGTGGAGGTACACGAATAGCATTGACTATTGTGGTCCACTGGAATTGGTTATGGACTCCTACACTTGCCAGTAACTGCAACTATTATCCTATGATTGATTGTTCCAGGGTCTTCCGCTGTCACCAGCCTGCAGTGGTGTCCAGGGAAAGTACAGAGCTGGAAAATTTGACAGGGAGAGGGAGCAGCTATGCGGAGGCTGTGTATAAAACCTACTGCCTGCAGGGCAGACCCTGTATATCACTTAACATTTTATCACCGAAATATTGGATACTGACACTCAAAATGTAGGAAAACGAGGGGCACTGATCTTAATAATGTGGGACACTTCATTACACATGTGGAGAATACTAGAAGCTACTGCTTAACTGCACGCCACCCCTAATCACAGCCTGGACACTAACTGAAAACAGCTAACAAAGGGGTGGTAATGACTCACACTGAATCGTTTGCACAGTCCCCATCTTGCATTGTGCCTTGCCTATACTGTAGCCTTCTATCCTTTGTCCACACCTGTAAAAATGTCCTGGCTAAATGGGATGTGACATATAACAATATTTATCATTTTGTGCTCCCCTTAAGCCATCTCACTCACCTCTGCAATCTATATTCTGCCTTGAGATGGCTCCTTCTGCTGGGTGTTCTCATACATTCCCAAATAAGCTCCTAAAAGGCTTTACCCCACCTCTATCCCTTTGCTCCTTCAGTGCTCCCATCAGGCCTATACTCTCAGAACCTCTGACAAGTCCCTACTCCATGTTCCCAAGTAAATCACCAAAATGGGCATGCAGATTTTCTCCTCATCTGTACAAAAGTTCTGGAACTCCCTTCCAGTATCCATATGAAGAATTACCTTCTACCCCTTCTTCCGGGGTGCCTTGAGAAAACATTTACAGGTCTCCAATGCTTGTAACTGTTGCTGAGGAGCTACCTACCAATTAAGAAGTAAATATTTTTAAACAAAAACTTTATTTAAACAAAGTGTGTACCACTAGACAGTCCTGCTGTACCTACAGTATCTAGTGACTACTTTGTTTTTTAATTTTGTTTTGTACCCACTGATTTGATCAGTATTTTAGGTTGATAAAAATCACTGAAGAAATGTATAAAGTAGGCTTATAAAAAAAACAACAACAAAGTACTAAAATGTTTACACACGAGTGGTAACAAACTTTAGCTTAAAGTAGTAGTATATGTTAATGAGTAGACTATAATCATTAGCTTTTTTTAATAATGATGTCTGTCTGGCAAAAACATCAATATATCCATTTTACCCTTTCAATATAATTCATTCTTAAGCCGGCCCGGTGGTGCTGAGGGCTGAGGTGCTGAACACCACACCTCGCGCTATGCCGGCGACCCGGGTTCGGGTGCGGACTTGGGTCGTCAGGGGTCGATCAGGGGGGGAGGAGGATTGAGCATCCCTGAAACTACTCTCCTCCGTGGAGGGTGGGGAGGGATTCCCATGAAGGTGCTGGCTCCTGGCAGTGGCTAGGCGGTAGCGCAACTCGCGGCAATGGTGGGGTCAGCGCGGGCAGATGTCCGACGTGCAGCCTGCAAGAGTGCGCACCTCAGCATCCTTGGTGTCATTGCATGCCTGTGCCAAGAGAGGTGAATTCAGAGGGAAAAAGCACAATCCTCCGGTGCTCATGATGATCTGTACGCGTTGCTGCACCGAATGCTCCTAGGTGCTCCCTCTGGACCTGATCCCTCAGTCTTCCACACCATGGGTGGGGGGGGCACAAAGTGGCCTAAGAGTGGGTGAATGAGGAGGTCATAGCTCGGGCATGACGTCCAGTGCAGGAGCCACCGAGACAGTGTGGAAGGTAAAAATCATAGGTAACAACCCAGCCGAGGAGGTAAGGCACATAAACAAACAAAAAAATATATAGCTATCATTTGTTCTTGAACTGAGATATGTGGCTTTAAAGTTTTTAAAAGTTCCCACTCTCTTGCCACCTCCACCATGAAAAGCGTTAACATCTTGGTCAGGGGCTGTGCTGTTTGCCATCAGAAATGATTGCTAGCACCATCCTAATTCATCCACAGTATGAATCCAGTATGCAGAGTCAAAAAATAATTTCATCCAGAAAAGATTTAAAAAATGCTAGAGGCAGCCATCTTTAACGACTTGCATCATTAATTACAAAATTAGTAATAAAAGTTGTTTCAAAACTATCAGCACAAAGTAAAAATATACTGATGATGAATCCAAAATGTCAGAAATACATCACTGCTAAAAGACTTTGGCCCAGATATTCAGTTTACCTATAGCGCTTCGACAGCGCTAGCGCCAACATCCCCTACCTCAACAGCTACAATGCCGACTGTCGGCATTATCAGCTTCTGAGATGTCAAAGCTTACACAAAGGGGTCTGTGCCCTGAACCCCCTTGTTGGGGGTTCTGCCCCTCCACCTCCTGTCATCTGAGGATTCTAACTCCGAGTTGGAGTTGGACTGGGGGCAACACCCTGTGAGGCAGTCCCGATTGCTGCACGGACCACCAGTGATGGGTGGATTTTGCCTGATTTCTGGTGCTGTGGTGGTCTTCGCGGTTGGGGAGTCGCTGCGGTGACGGTATACGTAGATATTCAGAAGTGTAGATCCATGCTTACAGGATTAGCGCTGCATTAAGTGTGAATAGTGGTGCCGGCAGCCTGTTAGTGTGACAGCTGCTGTATTCAAAGACACACTTAGTATGGCACTGATCTGTTAGTGCTAACAGATACCATGTACCCAAACGAATGCATAGTGTCCCCAGTGGTATATTCAGTGGTTCATGGTAGCACTAATAGGCTGCCAGTGCAGCGCTGTTCACTGCTTCCAGGAACTGTGTTTTTTTTCTATTTAGTTTTTCTGCCCTGGAGCCTTGGCAGGTGGCTTTGGCCCTCCTGAGAGAGGAACGCTCTCTCCAGTCCCTACTGCTCCCATGCTAGGCAGCCCCAGACTATCCCCCATGGATTGCCCCCGCAGTGGGGTCAGGAGGAGGTTGCCAGCTTCTCTCCCCCCTCCTGGAGACCCAATCCAGACTCTGAGGCCACTCCCGGGATTGGCAGGCCATCATCAATCCTGCCAGGCTTGATTTTCCTCCAGTTTTTGCCTCCCCCCCACCGATGTAAGGACATCGGCTTCCAGCCCCCTGACCCATACTGCCCTCCAGACGCCGCCAGATGGCAGTCAGCGAGTGGGAAGACTAGTCTCCCTCCCCCCAAGAGAGGAGAGGAGAGCAGTCCTCCAGATGCTCTATCCTCTCTCCCCCCTGCCAACCCCTGGCAGCCTGAGCTCATTCCCAAACCCAGGTCACCGGCACGGCACAAGGTGTAGTGGCCAAAACCCCCAGCACCACCAGACTGGCCAGGAACTATGTTTTAACACACTAATGATAGCACATTGTTATAAAAATGATGCCCTGGGTGGGTCTCCACAGAGAATATATTGTTAAATAAAACAGTAGACTCCCTAGTGCCCATGGTACCTACACATCTAATCCCCATAGGCATAATGTTTAGTTTATTGTTCTAGGAATTACTACCTTTGAGCCAGAGGCTCTTTTACAAAGGTTCCACGTCAATTAGGTACAGTACAAAAAAGGTTACATAGATAACACAACAATTTGTGCTGTGTCAAGAGCGAGAAAACATATACAAATACATATCAGATCATTTGTGCAAAAGGACATGAGATATCAATAATCACATTATTATTACAAGAAAGAGGTCATGCCTGATTAGGAGAAACAAATAGGAAAAAGTACAGAACAGAGAGGGTAAGTGAAAGGTGTGAGGCAGACAATAGCAGGAAAAGGTTTTCCAAACATGTCTTTGTCAAATAACGGAACAGGGTGGGTAGTGAGAAAATAGGAGGTTTAATCAGGGCAGTCACAGGAGCTGGAGGTGGCAAGGTGAGAGAACAGCCTTGATTTGAAAATACCTAGAGAGGTGGAGGCAGTAATATGAGTGCTGAGGGCATTTAGCCAGCTGGGGGCATGATAGGCAAATGATCTTTGTCCCTGAGAAGTCCGGCATCGGGGGACTTGGAGAGGCTGGTGTTCTGATCTTCTGGTAAAACGGGTACTAGCGCTCGGGCATAACAGGTCTTGGATACAAGGTGGAGTGAGGCCCAGAGTGGATTTTTTTGCCATCAGGCAGGTAAGGTACTTTATCCGATTTGAGACTTGCAACCAACCTGAGTCAGCATAGAGTTCACATGTGTGGGTACGTCGATGTGCACCAGTGAGCAGCTGACAGGCCTTATTTAGGGATGTTGTAATGCGACTAAGTGCTGTAGTAGTGGCAGATCCATATATAACTAAGCCATAGTCAATGACTGAGATGATAGAGGATTGGATGGCAATCCTCAGTGCAGAATGGGTAAGAGCTGTCGGTTCCGATACAGAATCCCAGTTAAGCTGATTAATAGTTTTGCTGTACTATCAATGTGAGTTGCAAAGGTTAGGCCTTGATCAAAGTTGATTCCAAGATATTTGAAAAGTGGCACTTGTTCAAGGATATTTCCAGGTATGTATTAATGGTGAGTGGGACTTGCCGTTTCTTGTTTTGCGGGTTAGAGAAGAGCATGGATTTAGTTTTTTTGTGGTTTAGAACCAGCTTATGTTCAAGGAACCACATCTCAACTTTGGAAAAAGCGTGCTGAAGGTTGAGGTGTAAGAGGTTCGGATCTTTATGAGTGGCAAGAATCACGGCATCATCAGCATAGAGGATTATTTTTTCAGGGCAGGATTTGGGGAGGGAGTTTAGGAAAAGGCTGAAAAGGAGGGGGCCCAGGATGGATCCCTGGGGAACTCCTGAGCGAACTGGTTTTGAGTCTGAGAGAACTCCAGCTACTTTTACAGATTGAGAGCGCTGAGCAAGGTAATTTTTTACCCAGTCACCAGGACCCTGCGAGAGCCCTAGGGATAGTAGTTGTTGATAAGTAGGCCATGGTGTACTCTATCAAATGCCTTGGTTAAGTCAATGTAGACTGCTCCAGTTAGGTTTCCTTTGTCCATGGCATTGTGGATTGCTCCTGAGAATTCAAGTAGGGCAGTCGATGTGCTGTGCCTTTTCCTAAATCCATTCTGCTGAGTGCATAGGATGTTGTGCTTTTCCAGGTAGTCTGAAAGTTGGTCTGCCACCAAGCGTTCAAGGGCCTTAGAGAGAGGTGGTAGTATTGATATCGGACGATAGTTACCAGGCAGTGACTTATCACCACTTTTGTGCACTGGAGTGACAACTGCAGCCTTCCATTTCCTAGGGAATTGGCTGTAGCAGAGAGAGAGATTGAAAATTTTTGTGAGGGGGAGCAGTACTTCCTCCAGAGTGAGGGACAGAAGTTTAAGGTCAATAGTGTTGCTGCTTGCTCAGGACTTAGAAATGGCCTTCTTTACATATTTATAGACTTCATGTGCCTTTACTAGTTTGAAATGGAAGGGTGGTTTTGGTTGGAGAGGCAGTAGTAAGTAGAAATTGGAGGGTCAGCATCAGTGAAGAAATCAGATGAGAGGACACCACTAAGGTCCGTGAAGGTATCATTTAGGGTGTTTGCATGATCTCTGGGTCTAATGTAGTGGTTCCATCCACATTCATTATTGTAGGAGAGGATTTGGACTGCTGACCCATGATATTTCTTATGTTGTCCCAGAAGGATTTCCCTTCACCCCAGGAGTTGGAGAGGGCATTCTTGAAGTAGGAGCTCTTCATCAAGCGGATCTGCTTAGTACAGTGGTTGCGGGCCGGTTTATACTTTTGGATGTCCGACAGAGTGCCAGTAGCTCTTGCAGTGGCCCAGAGGTGATCCCTACTTTTGAGTTTTGTCAATAGCTTCGCCGTGAGCCAGGGATTTGTGAGTGCTTTGATTTTGCGCTTTATTACTGATGCATAGGTGTCACAGGCAGTGTTGAAAGTAGTAATAAAGTAATCAAGGGCTAGGTCAACATCTTGAGTTTTGTAAATCAAGGACCAGTCTATCTGCCTAAGACAGGTCTTGAGATGAGTATGGTTGCCATAAGGTAGGACTCTGCTATAGATGGTTTTGGAGGCGGCTTTGAAACTTATTTGTCCAGGTACATATTATTGGAGAGTGATCACTGAGCAGTCAGGAGAACACTTACATTGGTTATCACGGGTAGGGTGGCTGGTAAGGATCCAGTCAATGAGGGTGCTGGTCCCTGATTTGTAGTTTTTTCTGGTAGGGGAGTTTACCACTTGTGTTAAATTTGCAGCTAGGATAGCATCTTTGTTTGACCCTGCATCAGGAACAAGCCAATTTATATTAAAGTCCCCAAGGAGAAGGAGTTCGATGTCGGAAGGTTGTGTACTTACGAACTCGAGGACAGCCTGTAGGCTGGAATCAGGATCTTTTGGTGGAATATAGACAGCAGCAATCGTGAGGACTTTGTTTTGGGCACCAAGTAGTATCTTGATAGGGAGGAGTTGCACTGAGGTTTCTGTGGTGGGGTAAGAACCAGGGAGACAGGTGAGGTAGTCCTTTATGTAGGTTGCACACCCACCACCCCTTTTCGAGGTCCTATCCAGCCTGAATATCTTGTAGCCTTGTATAGAGATGGCATGATCCAGAGTATTAGGTGTCAGCCAAGTTTCAACGATGGCAAGGATATCCGGGTTGTGTTGGCTGGCAAAGATTTGAAGGGAGGCCAGTTTTGGGAGGAGACTGCAGATGTTTAAGGTAGCAATTCTGAGCCCCCCCTCCATTTTGGCAGGCTTTGTTGTACTGTAGGAGACAGGGTCAGGATTTGAGTGGACACTTCCTGATATCAAGAGGAGGAGGAGTAGGAGTTTAAGAGACAGTTGCCGTACTTCGTAGTCAATAGAATTACACTTCTGAGGCTTATCCCTGATACCGTTTGTAGTCTAGTGACCCCTTCCCTCACCCAATCCCTGTTTGCTCATAATACAGATTCACTTGTGCAATGCCTGCCCCCACCCTGGTGACAATGACCAGTAGATACCCACCTCTCACCTCTGCAGCCAGCTGCTGTCTGCCTTACACAAGTACTGGTATTGCTATACAACTCTATATAGCAATGCACTTCTTGCAGGACAACTGTATTGCTTTAGAAGTACTGTATCACTATACAGGGTTGTGCAGCAATTCTATCACTTACACGAGGTAGGTGGCAGCCATCCACAGAGGCGAGAGGTGAGAGGTGAGTCTGTGCTGGTCACTGGACATGCGGGATGGGGGGACTGCATCACTGGACTGGGATGTGGCTACCCATTTCCAGTTGTTTGGGCCCTCAGCATGCTGCTGCAGCTGCATGCACATTTGACCTGGCTGAACATAGGAGGTGCAGCCAGAATATTATCCCAGCTGGCAGCTGAATATGTATACGGGTCACAGATATCTCAGTTTGTTTTTGATCACTGGGTGCATGGACTCTGAGCTACCTCTCCTCTGTCCTAACTTTGGGACCAGACCATATGTAGGGGTTATTCTGCAGCAATGAGAATGTGACCAGGTCTGAAATCATACAGCTGGTGATTGTCCTAGTTACAAGTCCACAAGTCCTACCTTTTTTAAATCCAGTTAATGTGGTCTGCAGTGGCCCTCCGGGAGGCTGAAAGAAACCACACATTGGAGTGATCATGGGATCAGAGCATCTGGCGCACCAGTCTCTACACTGACGACAAAGATCTCCAATCAGAGAAGGATAACGATCTTCAAAGAAACTGAGGCGTGCCAACATCTCACCGTAGATGATAGTCTCATCTGAAACCAAAGAATGAGTTACAAGGAATTATACAAAGGCAAGAAACATTGTAGAAACCTCATTGGTTGAGAGATGTCACCTGACAGTACATTAAATTCTGAGCACCGCTTGGTCAGGTGCCGGATATTATTACCAAGGCAAGAAGCCTCATTATCCACAAAATCAAGGACTATTTCACGTATATATTTTGTTATTTAAATGTATTTAAACAAATGATTTATGTAAAAAAAATCATAATAATCATGTTTCAATTTACATAAAATATTAAAATACAGCAAGTCATATTATAAGTGAAATGAACCTTGACTTGCTTAGGGTCATACTGTGAGTGACTTTGGTAGGATCTGAACCTTGGCCTCCTAGATTGCAGTTCTACAATTTAACCGCTATGGTTTTCTGCCTGCCAATGATAATGTTTTTCTATGTAATGATAATATGAATACAATGAATTTAAGAGCAATTCCTAAGAATTTTAATATTTAATTATTGAACAATAATTTGTTGAACTTAAAGAGTTACTGACATAAAAGAACAGAACACAGGAATTATGTATTTTAATCCTGAACTATTACATGAAATGAATATCTATTAGGGTGGCCTGGTGGTACCAGCAGTAATGTGTTGCATAACCATGTGGGAGACATATGATCATTCCACGGTCCAGACACACAGCCCTGAGCCAGTGAAGTCTTGTGACTTGCTGTGGAAGTACCACTCTCTGACTCGTGGGGGGGGGCTAAGGCTTGCTCATGGAGCACTTCTTACGGTAGGATCAAGGCAGCCTTTCCGCCATCAATTACCAGATGGCATTAGATAGCAGTTCTCATGATGGGGGCAAGGTGGAAAGACTAACAAGGGTCAGATGTCTGGCTGTTGGTACATAATAGTTTCCTCAATAGTCATCTGTGCCACATAGATCATGGACTAACCGTGGCTCCCCCCTCTTCGTGAATATGTTACTCCCAGAGTAGACTGCAGCTACTATAGCCAAACTGAGCTCTGCCACAGAGTGGGGTTGGGGGGTCCCTGTACAGTATATGAGAGTGGTGGCAGCAGTGGTCTGGATCAGAAGCCACGGTAGTCAGTGCCAGTATCTCAGATGAAAGCAGACAGTTGGGGATGGCCTGGAGAACAAAAATGTGTGAAAGTATAACTTTTCAGGAGGAAAACAAAATATAGAGAAAAAAAAATCTATTTTGTGCCACCAGGTCTGGTAAAAGTATGGAAACATAAATCAAAAAGGTTTGTCCTGGCTGTCAGTGTGTCCCAGTGATGACTGGGGTACTTACTCACTCCCCCGTCGATGAAGTCAACTGTAGGTTTAAACAGAAGGAGGGCATCTCTCACAAGCCGTACCTCAGGGCAGTCAATGGACTCTGCACACAGCTGGAAATCTTCAATGACGCTTTTAGCACCACAGGAGATAATTTTGGAAACAATCCATGTCATATTTCCTGTAAATTGTATGAAAATCACAGAAAAGTACAGTGAAAAGCTGAAAGGGTTGTACAGATACTCTTGACACAATTATAGATCGAGAGGGCACACCTGACCGATCAGAGTGCACCTTTCCCATGCATGTGTGATACTCCTTTTTGTGTTTTAATTTATATTTTATGCTCCTACTCACAAACTCTGCTCCAGGCATCTGGCCATGGTGCCCTTCCAGCCCCATCCCACCCCACCCCCAGCTGCTCCGGAACTTACCTAGGAATCACCATGACTTACACCTCATGGTGGAGCCCTCCATGCCAGGGAAATGAAGCCCCTCAGGAAGCTGCCTCTCCCCGCAGAGAGACTCCTTGGTGGGAGGCCCATCGCTGGGTCAGACCCAAGCGTGCCCATGTGTCAACCTGCAACACGTCAGGATTTTTTTAACTTTATTTTGTTCCTGTAGGCCCAGGATGCTGCTGCAGAGTCTGAGCAGTGTCCTCCCTCCAACTATACCTCCAGAGCACTACTATTCAAGGTCCTCCAGGCTGCAGGGTTGTGGCGGAGGCAGTGACCCTGCATCCCAAAAGGAGGATTCTGTCCTCTGGGACCCTCAAGCCTCCTTTTTGCAGCAAGCTCTTGATGGTCTGGGCTGTTTTCTGTACCTGGATCATTGGCATCATGATCTGAAGCCCTTACGATGCACCAACAGGCTTGCTTTTATGTCACACTCTTATCCTATAAAAAGTGTCTTATGCACAGGTGCTCTGGAAACATGCACAGTGGTAGACGGCTTTTGATTCTTTTAAATAACGTTTATCAATCCAATGCATTTTCCTTTATTCTGGTGTTTGTGTGTTTTGTACTGTATTTTAAAACTTTAAGGAATTGTTGTGAAGTGCACTGATTTGCAATTGAGAAGTGCGCTATATGAAATCAAACTTTGATTGATTGAGTAGCAAGTTCTGTTACTGACTGATTGATTGATTTCAATATTTATGCACTTAAGATTTACCCAGCTGGGATGTCTGCATAAGATGCAGCATCTCATTTTCTTTTGTTAAAAGTACTTATTTCAACTTATGAAATAGTTAATATACTTGAATTCCATTAATTAGCTCCCAAGCCATCTACAATAGAGAACTACATAGCAGAGATTATTAGGATACAGTTACTAGTTAGTATTTTAATACACACAAAATGACAATTCGATTTTTGGTGCAGTATTAGCCACTGCTAATCAATTTAAATCACAAACTGTAGTGAGAAAGAAATAATGTGACTCACATGATTTTTTCTCACTACACTTTGTGATTTAAATTGCTTAGCAGTAGCTATACTGCAGCAAAAAAATCTAATTGTCATCCTGATTATCCCTAGTTGCAGGATATGTGGCGTTACCGGAGTTCTCCGGGGCCCCCTTGCACTTCAAAATTTTTTTTTTTTGAAATACGGTACTTACGCAAACGTCTTCACTTACACACTGCCACCAGTTAGCATTGAATAGCAGTTTAGACAGCATCTAAACAGCCAGTTAAAGCAAGTTAACTTCAAGTTAAAGACATTAACATTGCTCAATGACTCAAGTTAAGTGACATGTTTTTCTCCCCTCACCCCCCCGAGTCTTGTCTTATTTAATAATTGTTCTCATTTTCTTTGTGTTTTAGTTTTCAGTTGTATTCTTTATTCTGTTTATCATCCCCATCTGCCTTATTCATTATTTTTTTTTATTTGGGGTGATCTGCCGCCCACATCTCCTGTATTCAGCTGCTTAGAAGCTGTTATTAAATTCTTGTATCAGTTTTCGGCGAGTATGTTTTTTCAGACAAGTTTTGTATTTGGATGTTTTTTTATTTGGGGGCTCTGCCCCGACACACCCCTGTTAGAAGCTCTAATTTATTTATTTGTATGTATACATACATTACAGATATATATATATATAGCATATATATATATATATATATATATATATATATATATATATATATATATATATATATATATAGTACACGGTTTTTAGCAAGTGTGTTGTTTTGGCCAAGTTTTGTAAGCAGATATTTTTTATTTGGGGGCTCTGCCCCCACACACCCCTATTAGAAGATCTATACTATATATACTGTATATATTAGTACTCAGTTTTTGGCAAGTGTGTTGTATCACGTGTTTATATTTCGGGCCCGCCCCCCACACCTCCCATATTCATCTGTTGTACTTGTCTTAAACTATTTTAACTGTTTTATTTAGTACCCTTTATTTCATTTAGTACCTATGTAATATCCTTCCTATATTCACCTTTGTGAGTGATGCACGTCAATCATGCGTGATGATGCATAATGTGATGTCAGTGTACCGTTATACTCTGAGTCTCAAATGAAGCAAATCGGGGGCCCAGAGATCTCGGGTATTGCCAGATATGCAATACCAGAGAAAGGAAGTGTGTCTGGAAACCTCAGGTTCAACCATGTGAGCATGTAGCCCAGTGGTCAGAACACCGGTACTGTATTTTGGGAGCCTGCGTTCAATTCCCAGTATGTCACATTATTTCTTTCTCACTACAATTTGTAATGCACACAAAACCATGTTGTAATTATGCGTTACAACCAGCCATGTGTAATTTGAACCTGTGAATCAAGTGCAAAGTTCTAAACTGCATGGCATAGTCTCACAATTCAATTAAAAATGCTACCCAGTAATTATAAAAATAAACAAAACATGAGTTGTGTTTCCTGTCTGGGTTTATGTATCATCAGGCACGTCAGGCGTGTGTATAAAATTCTAGCTACACATACCAACCCATGTATTATTCTCAGGTTGCAAAACAAGAAACCTTTTCCCATATAGGTAATATGTAATTTCACCAGCATTAATAGATTACAACAATCCACAGCTCATGTAAACAGGCTCTCACACCATCAAGAGTAACTGACTGTATCCTTAAGGGGATAGACCAAGGGCACATAATTAACGCCATCTTCAGTGACCTTGCAAAGGCCTTTGACATGTAGCCCACTTCCTCCTTCTGGATTAACTGAGAGGTGAAGATCTCTCTGCTCCAGCCATCAATTGGTTCAGATCCAAACTTTCTGGCCTCCTCCAGTCACTGCAGGTTGGTGATGCCTTGTTCTCCCTTCCCCCAATACAGCCTGAGGTTCCCTAAAGCTCCATTCTAGGGCCTATATGCTCACAAGCTTCCTCAATGACCTCCTGTCAGTTTATGTCAGCTCATATATTCATATGTACCTTATGTAGACGATATTGTACTTTATGCCTCATGTGCCTCGGTCTCTGCCCTGGAAACATTGCTTCAGCGTGACTTCAGTAATGTTCAGCACATTCCAGTCCCACCAACTTTTGGTCACTGCCAAGAATATGGTGTCCACCATAAATTTGCAAGCCCCCCCCCCCAGTTTTTTTCTACCTTGGATAGCACCCCTTTGGAGTCATTCCCTCCTTCAAGTTCCTAGGTGTGTGGCTGGAACAGAGACCCAACTTCTCCACCCATATTGAGCCATCTACAAAGATTCCACCACAAACGCAATACCCTATACCATAACAAGGACTACCTACAGCTCCCAATCCACTGGAAAACTGTCACCAAGATGGTGCTTCCAGTGTTCGATTATTGTTCGATTATGTGGTCTATGCCACCACCCCATCTCCTCTCTCACCAGACTGGATACTCTCTGCAATGCTTTCTGCCATTCTGTTTCACCTCGGATGCTCCCTCTCCTACTCATCATTGCTCCCATTATACTAACTTCTTGATTCCACCCCTTGCATCCTGCCACCTCATTCACTGTGCTTCTTTTCCTTCCAAATACTGGTTCTCATCTCTCCCTTTTTACCTCTCCTCTTTCCTGTCCTTTCCTCTTCCTATGTTCTTCACTCTAGAGACTACCATGCCTTTTCCATTACCTATTCCTCATCTACTGCTGGGCAATCTGCTTTCTCCTTCCACCTTCCCTCCTTCTGGAATAACCTGTCCCCACACTTCATCTGTCCTCCCTCTATCATTCATTCAAGCATCAGCTCAAACTCCTTTTTACTCCCTTCTACTCTTGCCCTAACTCTGGCTAGCCTGTCCCATATCCTCACCTTTCTCTTTTTTTTTTTTTGTCAATAAAATGTTTTTTTATATTTAAAGGTTATAAACAACATCAGCATTACACCATAAACATTCAACATAAACTAACATATATATTATCATTTACATACCATTTGTATCCCAATCAGAGTGTTATTTAGAATAAACTATTGAGATTATTGCCACTAAAATATTTCAACACTTGACGACTTCTTAATAACATTAACAGTAAAGAAGGGTAAATTCACCTGTATCCTACATATCTTTAAGATGTAATCTTTTTAACATTGTTGTGAGTTAGATGGTTAATCTATACAGTATACACTTAATGCATTGACTTACATTCCTTTATTTTATCTTCAAAAGCAATAACTATTTTATAGAAAGAAAAAATGAAAGATGAAATTAAATATAGGAATAAAGAGAAGAAAGGAAAAGGAAAAAGGAAAAGTTGAAACCAGATATGTCAACTGGATAGTAAATGATATAACGAGAAGAAGAGGAAGTGAGTGGTTAGATATCTATTGGCTAAGGGAGTACAGCCTTATATATGTATTGTGTCACTATACGTTTAATACATTTATAGGAGAGTAAGGAAGTTATACACTGTTCTCCATCTGTGTTCAAATCTGTGTTTCTGTCCTATCATTATATGAGTTATTTTTTCTAGGCATACAATTTCCAAACAGTCATTTCTCCATTCTTTCAAAGATGGAGTTTTATCTTCTATCCAGTTTCGGAGAATCACATTTTTGACCGAAGCCGAAATAAGATGAACAGTGTATCTTTGTTCCTTAGACCATATCAAAAGTTCATCAAAATGCCCTATGAGACAAGTTTCTAGGGTAAGTTTATCCTTAAGCCATGGCATATTGTAAAATAGTCTAAAAATACTCTTCCACAAGCCCTGAACTTTTTCACATTGCCAGAATATATATGAAGTAAATTTGCATTATCTTTTCCACATTTAATACATGTAGAAGAGTTACAGACACCCATTTTAAACAGGTGTAAAGGGTGTAATCTAGATTATGTAATGATTTGAATTGCACCAATTTCATGTTAACTGTTTTAAACGTCTTCAAAGAACTAGTTTAAATATTCTCCCAGTTCTAACTTTCCGCATTCTTTTCTAACGTGCTTCACCATCATGTAATGGTTTCCTGATCTCTGCCCCGGACACATTCTATTACTAATGTGTAAACACAGGATCTAGAGGGGCGTAGTTTTGCACATGCAAGAAAGGCCTTGGTATTCTTATTTGTCTTGGCTTTTGTTAGGTCATTACTGTATAACTTCAGTATGTTTGAGGTCAGGGATACATATTTACTATACTCTCATGGGGATATCTCATATTTTTGCAATATGACATTGAAGGAGTTCAATCTATTGTTAGTCATAATATCTCTAATGCTATATATTCCTTTGTCACACCATTCCCGGAAATGTACTGGGTTACTATCTAACAAGATAGTAGGATTACCCCATAAGGATTGAACAGTTGAATATTTTATGTCCATTTTTAAAACTTTTTTCCATATGGATATTCATTTTAATCCATCAGAAATAACCTTATTTTGTATACCTTTTAAAGGCTTAGCAAAAAACAGAGTTGATATATTTACATTCTGCGTTCTTATTGTATCTCTTTCAATGGCCAACCATTCAGGTATTTCCTGCTCGCTAAGTGGTAGATAGAGCCATTTAGCAGATTGGGATATTCTATAAGCCAGATAATAAAAGTAGAAATTCACCTTTCACTTTAGCTGTTTGTGGCCTCGGTGCACCATCACCTAATTTAGACTTGTTACCTGCAAACCTACCCTAGTTATGGTAGTCACTCTATCCTGTCTGTACTACAATTGTTTTACATTCTGTTGTATGTCTTACCAGTATAATCCCACTACATGCATTGCTTGTTAATCTCCCACTGTTTAAATCACCAGGTACTGTACTGCTTATCTTGTTTGCTCTTTCTTACTGAATTTTTGTCTAGAGCTGTCTGCTATTTATTTTGACTTTTGATCATTCATTTTTTTTTTTAAATTTATTATGCTTTTTGTCATAGGGGGCACCAACATCTGCCTTAGTCATGGACCTTCGACTCCCACCGCCCATCAGCAGCTCTGGTGCTCCCCTCAGTACCCCTGGCTTACCCCCCCCAGAGGGTGGGTCTGGGCTATGGGTGCCACAAATCCAATATCTAGCGGAGGAGCGAGCAAGCCTTGGGAGGCTAATTTGAAGCTGGAGGTAAGGCTTCATAGAGGCGGTCCCCCTGTGGGTTTGTTTTTTTTCCCCGTGTGTGTACAGGGGCCGGGGACATGCAATGATGACCAGTGTCCACCCTGCCCCTGAAAGTATCCCACGTTGGTGCGGTGCGGCAACCCCAGCCTCCGTCGGGTGCCACTGTTGCACCGATCTCGAAGCCACCCTCCCCCCCCCCAGAGAAGGAGAGCTGCCTGAAGGATGCTGAATCCTTTTCCCCTGGCTGGCCCTCCAGCAACCCGAGTCTGTTCCAGAACCCGGGTCGCCGGCGTCACAAGCGGAAAACCAACCATTGCGCCGGCGGGCCGGCTTTCTCATTCATTTTGTAAGTATACTGTTTTGTTAATATTGGCTGCCCGGTCCTAAATGAGCATTTTGTGTGCAAAAAGTTTGGTGTTCTTACTGTTTACTGTGGTATGGCAGACTGTATTAGACTTTATTTTTACTACTAGGCTGACATCTTCTGTTACTACAAATCCCAGAATCCTCTGTAGCTGACATCAGAGCAGAAGGCAGCAGTGGGAGAATCAATTTCCTGCAGTGCATGTTACAGATTTAATAATCTCCGATCAGATGTTTTCTAGGTCTGCTTTTCTCCAGGGGCTAAGTACAGTCCTCTGTGACTGCACTTAGCCCAGGGAGGACAGCAGGACCAGCAAACAAAAGATCAGAGCTTATATAAACTCTAACGTGCACTGCTGGCTATTGAATCTCCCAATGCTGCCTACTGTGCTGATGTCAGTTGCAGGGGATTCTGGGATTTGTAGTAACAGAAGATGTCAGGCTAAAAGTAAACAAAATTAGTCTAAAACAATCTACCATACCACAGTTAACAGTGAGTAAACCAAATTGTTTTTTAACACAACGTGCACATTGGGACAAGTCCCACATTTGAGTGCGGGCCCAGGGCTCTTAGTGCAGACTGTTCCCCTTTAAGATCAGAATTTATAGCATTATGGGAGGGGTGGTACTTATACATTGTCCATAGACATACTGAGTATACCATAGCAGTAGGCTTCACATAACCACAGATTAGGCTGTATAAAACAGAGAATCAACTTCTTTGGGTATTTTGCTCCTCCTACCAAGTACTTCACGTTTTAGCTCATCAATTCGATTCGAGCTCAGCAAGTGGTAAGGCAATTCACTCAGCTTCCTCAGGTTTACAATATCATCTGAAAACCACAGAGGCTGAGATGCTACCTGGTAAAAAAAAAATAGGATACAATTAGTCATAAATAACCGTTTTGTTTAAATAGTATCAAGTCATTGAGGTTACAAAGTAGTAACCACTCTGTCTCGAAACACTTTATCCAGACCTGATTTAATTTCATGTATAAAGCTGACTATTGATATTTTTTAATCATGTAGAAATTTCTGCAAGTCTTTAAATAACATATACATAACCTAGAAAATAATGAATGAATAAGTGTTTCTTTGTGGGTTTCTTGGGCAAGAGACCCACAAACAGAAGTCTGGAGAGTCTGACATTCTGAGGACATTGAAGGGGACACTCTAATCAGTGTGCTATAAATTATCAAGTTTATAAGAGAAAAGGGACAGTAGCTCAGTTTTCTTTAGCACCTCTCGTGCACATTGTATCGAGCCATGAACAAGTGTATCAGTCATTAAGCGAGCACAGGGAGGGTAAATGAGATAAAAAGGGGTGTGAAGGAAAGTCCAGGGAGGGTAAATGAGATAGAAAGGGATGTGAAGGAAAGTCCAGGAAGGCTAAGCACATAGAACACGATGGAAACTAAGGATAGAGAGGTTTATTGACTTGCTCAAAGTCACACCATAGTAAGTAGTACTGATGGGATTCAAATGTGTCTCCAGGTTCACAGCTCTACATTCTAACCACAAGGCTACACCATCTGTCTTAAAAAGTAAAACAAAATGTAATTTCGTTTAATATTTAGCTATTATTTTATCAGGACATCCCAGTTTCAAGTTGTAGAACTCAACAGCTGTGATTTATGATGTACTGTATTTGTTCATAGAAAGTGTTCTCAAGAAGAAAAATATTGCAAAAAAAAAATATTGCAAAGGAGACAGAGCCAAATATAAAATGTAACTGATAAAATCAGTTCCCACCCTGTGCTCTGATAAGTGTGGAATTATCCATGTGCTCTATTTGTGTGTGTGAGGACCTCCAGCCTACTAGAACCACCAGCAGCCCCAGGACTAGTAGTCAGTGTAGGAATGTTAACGCTAATGGGACTGTAGTCCATCCCTTTTCTGTTTCTGTGCAGCAGCCAGTCAAGACCATCACAGCTACACCCACCAGAGAGGCCCACCCCCTCCATGCCATGTCAACCCATCAATACTTTATTAACAAGTTTCCATAACATAACAACAAATGAGTAATAAACAACCCTTTTATCAACTTGATGTGCGCAATCAGTGTCTTTTTCACTATAAGAAACTTTATGTAGATTTAGCCTAGATCGGGGGTAGAGCTCCTTGACTGCTCTTCATTTTCTGGAGCTTCAACTAATCCAGAGGTTTTAGTAAGTCATGGTGACCAGATGGATAGAAATGTATCTAGGCCCAAATGGATAGAAGCTGTAATCCTCTCCATTCTTTCTACTTCCTCCATTTTCTGATGCCATAAAGAAAGCGTTGGGGGGTCCGAGGAGAGCCACTGCAGAGTGATACATTTAAGGGCTATTAGTCTTAAAATATGAAATAGTCTATGTCTCCCCCTAGCATTCACCAAGGGCGCATCAATCCCTATTATCAATGCCTGAAAAGAGCATGGGTACAGGAATTCCAGAACAGTTTGACTCTCCGCATGTATTTGCTGCTTAAAGGGTCTTAATTTAGAACATTCCCAGAAAACATGCCAGTGGGAACCCCACTCACCACAATTCCTCCAACATCGGTCAGTATTCAAGGTGGCAAAGTATTTGGTTCGGGTGGGAGTCAAAAAACATCTGATAATTAATGTCCAGTTAAAACTCTCTCCAATTTGGAGATGATGTGACCGCCCATCCCTTTACCAATCTTAGGGACCATGTAAATGGTAATATTTGTATATTTGCCTCTCTTTCCCATTGTAACTGAATTTTGTCAGCCGGGAGATAGGCTTTAATTTGACTGCCAACCGAACCCACCAAAATAAGAGGTCTTCCAGGGCTGTGCAAGGTCTCAGGATTAACTCCTGATAGTTACGCTGAAGAAAGTAGTTCCTCACCTGGAGGTATCTAAAGTGATCCTCCTTTCGTAAACCATATTGCTGCCTCAGCTGGCTGAAGCTCACAACAAAGACCCCTAGAAAAAAAGTGGGAAAAACACACCAACCCCTTCCTTTCCCAATATACATAGTCTTTGTCAATAGTTGGAGGGACGAAGTCAGCATGGTGCCTGATCAGTGACATTGGGCCGAGCTCATTCGGGGCACCTACTTTTTCCCCTCATTTTTATCAAAGAGTCTACTGTATGTTTGGTCCATGGGTTATGTATTTTGGCCCGAACAGACTTGGTAATTTTGGCCACCGGCAACACCCATAAAAGCATGCCTGCCAACTGCTCTTTTTCTATCTTATACCAACCTGACTCCTCCCTCTGCTTTAGCTATGAAAGAATCCTTGGTCCTTGGGCTGCTAAATAATAGCTTCTAAAATCTGGGAGACCCAGGCCATCTGTTTCCCAGGGCCCCGTCAATAGTTTATGAGAGAGTAATGGTCTACCCCCCAGACAAATTTCCTAATGGAGACAGTAAGCTCTTTCTAGAAGTCTTCGGGGAGTATGACTGGAAGGGTTTGAAATAAGAATAAGAAACAAAGTAAAATGTTCATTTTAATCACCTGAGCTCTGCCAATGGTCGATAGGGGTAGGATTTTTCAGCTCGCCAAGTCCTGTTGTACTGTATGCAATAGTTTTTTGTAGTTATTTGAATACAATAAAGTGGTGTCAATTGATATTTGGACCCCCAGGTATCTGATTGTGTTCTTTTTTTGCCCATGCAAATGGAAAACTATCCCTAAATCCCTGGGGTGGGGCACCGCTCAAAAGGAGGGCTTCAGATGTGCTTTGGTTTAATTTATAGCCCGCCAGATCTTGGTACTGGTTCAATACCTCTAAGGGGGGGGGAGATCTGAAGGGGTCGGACAAGAAAAGCAGTGCATCATCTGCGTACAAGGCAATTTTGTGTTGAACCCCACCCGCTTCCACTCCCATGATTAACTCACTGTCCCGGATTGTAGCTGCCAGGGGTTCCAGGGATAAAGCAAAAAGGAGAGGAGAGAGGGGGTAACCTTGCCTGGTACCTCTGCTTAAACTAAATCTGTCTGATAAACAGCCATTGACCCTTACGACTGCCTCTGGCTGTGCATAAAGAGCTTTGACGGCTCCTATAAACGTATTCCCCAACCCAGATTTAGATAATGTTTGTCTTAAAAAGTACCAGTCTACCCAGTCGAAAACTTTTTCTGCATCTACCCCTATGGCAATTTGGAATTGGTTTTTAGTTTTCTGGGATGAAATAATATTTAAAAATTGCCTGATATTGTCCTGGATAAGTCTGTCCCTGATGAACCCAGTTTGATTATGATGTATCACTGAGCCAATAATTGGTTGTAGCCTATTTGCTAAAATCCCGGTGAATAGCTTAAGATCGGTATTCAACAATGATATTGGTCTATATGAGCTACATCCCATCGGGTTTTTACCCGGTTTGGGCAGTACTGTTATTTGTGCCTAGTTCCAAGATGGGGGAGCTGAATCACCTTCCCTTAAAACCAAATTAAAGGCGTTCTGCAGGGGCAACTTATGGTCAGGTAGGAAGCTCTTATAGAATTCTGTCGGAAATCTGTCGAGGTCTAGTGCTTTTTGATTTTTCAAGCTTTTTACCTGTTGTTTTAGTTCGTCTTGGGAGACCAGTGCTCCCAAGGCCTGCCCCTCCAGTGCACTAATTGAGGGTCATTTAACCTTCCTTAAATAATTGTCCACTTTCTGAACATGCTGGGTGGCTCTCTATGAAGTATAAAGTGCCTTGTAGCAGGCCACAAAGGTCTGAATGATCACCTTTGGTTTGTTTACAGGTGGGGTATTTGGGTGACCTCTGAGCCTGGGGACTGTCCTATTAACCACCTCCTTTCTAAGCTGGGGCGCCAGTACAGTCCCCGCCCTATTTCCATGTTCAGAATACCGTTGCTTGGCATATCGTAGGTTTCCCTCTAACTTTAAGTTCACCAATAGGTCTAGCTTACTCTTTAAGACATTGAATGAGTTGACTTCCACAATCTCCCTAGGGAGAGCATTCCATATAGGAACAATTCTTTGAGTAAAGTAATTACTCCTAAAGTTACTCCTTGGACAGGACAACATTAGTTGAAACTTATGGCTTGTTAGAGAGATCTGCCTTATGTTAAACATGAGGCCAAGCTCCTCCCTTAATGCTGAATCCCTAGCAATTTTAAACATTAGTAACACATCACCCCTACTTCTCCTCTGCTCCAGGGAGAATAGTTTCAGAGTACTCAATCTTTGTTCCTATTTTTCAAACTGAAGCCCATCGATCATTCTAGTTACCCTCCACTGAACCTTCTTGGATTATCTTGCCTCAGTGCTTTTGTGCTGAGGTTCTTTGTCTTTTAGATGGCTTTCCTGTTTTGGCTCACCGTGGCCCAAACCTGTATGAGTATCATAGGGCTGGTTCCCTCTTCCTCTGGGTTGAGATACATATGAGGTTCTTTTTGTGAAAAACAGGTGGCACCTCACAGTAAAACACTTAAGTGGCAGCTGTCAATCTGCTTTTGTTTTCATTTACCCAACTGGGTGTGACGGACCCATATTTTATTTTTATTTTAGCTTTTCTTTGATACTATATAAGTCCTTTCTTTGTCAGCGCTACTGATCTTGGGTACTTCCCTCAGCTTCTTTATTTTCTGCCCTAAGGTACTATGGTCAACTCAACAAAACACTATTCTTTTCTTGCTGCAAATGTGCAACCTATTCATCCAAGACAGCCAAGCTGAGATAGAGGATGTTGCTTCCAGTGGGGTCCTGCTTCTACGCACTTATACAGCTGGGTGGACTAGAGTACTGGGACTTGCCGAAGGTCACACAGTGAGTTTTTGACTACAGTGGGATTGGAACCTGTGATCTGCTGGTTCCCAAACCAGTGCTGCAACCACTAGACCACACAACTGCAAAAGTATTGAAAGCAGGTATATTTACATGATGTTTACGATTATTGCCAATCCAACACAGGATCAAACAGATATTTAAATGTACTCACAAAATTAAAAGCCATTCCTCCCGATATGCATTTTGTTGCTAAGCAAGAAGTTCAGCTGACATGTTTTTTTTAAATCCCTCCCAAACGTGATTTACAACCAATGAAATACCATGCTATAGATGTACAGATGTTGGGTCCCTAACAACCACACCACTGAACCTAGCAACCAGCCCTGAGCTCTGGAATAAAATGCAGCAATGAACAACATATTTTTTGTATAGAAAAAAGTGATAACATTGTATTAAATTGTTTTAGGGGCACCATACATTATGAAAATACTGGATGTACAACTCTATGCACAACCAGTGTGTTCTGCCACCTCGGGATTCTGATTCCCATGGATCTCTTGAGCTTTGCTCCTGAGGTCAGAGGGAATCAGAACCCCTCTGTGGCAGAACACAATGGCTGTGCATAGTTGCCCATCTAGTATTCTCTATATGATTTCAAGACATAACATTTTGATTTTACCTTCCTGTCAGCCTCAAAGGATTGTTTGAGGAATGGCAAAGTGATGGGTTTTCTGGCCCCTTGGCTCCAGTCTCCTTTAAAGAAATCTGCCAGGATAAAGTGGCACTTTGCTTTCTCTTCTGCTGAAAGGTAACGGTCCTGTACAACTTCAATAAACTGCCTGTAATAGTCAGAATACAGGAAGCTTTGTTAGCACAATCCACAGTGATTTGCATGGGCTACCAGAATTCTCTGTATCAGCCACTTTGTGCTTCAAATTACTTCCTGTGTAGTCACTTTGGCTGTACTTAAGCATCATTAGTCAGAGGAGAGAAAATAAATGACTTTTGTTTATCACTGCTGCCATTATATTTGCCGAAGATAAAATATGACCCCATTACATTTTTACGAATCAGGGACAACCTCCTAACATGTAATTGTATATCCTGAGCAAGATGAAATTTTTACATATAAATAACGTTCAAAAGTACTTGTAATACATCTGCGTCATCTCTGCTTTTTTCATGTGTTCTTGGAACTATAACTTTCATACTAACATACTAAAATGCCAGCAGAACAGGCCTAACGTTCTTTCGTGTCTGCTCGTTTGGTCAGCCCCCACCCTGGGAGCTGATCTTGCTGCCCCCCTCTCCCTCTCTGGCTTCTCCCTTTCCAGTCCCGGATAATCTCGCTGCACTGGATGTTGCTTCCAGAACCCTTCCCCTGTACCTGTCCCAACCCCTCTTGAACCCCCTCCACCATCTCTGCCTCCACCAGCCCCCTGGGCAGCGCATTCCATGACTCCACCACCCTCTCAGTGAAGTAGCACCTCCTCTTTTCTCCGCTGAATCTCCCCCCCTCCAGCTTCCACCCATGCCCTCTAGTTACCCGCCCTCCTTCCTTCGGAGCACCCTGACTGCTCCTCCCCTATTTACCCCCTTCATGTACCTGAAGACCTCTATCATGTCCCCCCGTTCCCTTCTCTCTTCCAATGTGTACATATTGAGCTCTTCGAGCCTCTTCCCATAGGTCCTATCCCCCAAGCCCCAAATCATTTTGGTTGCCCTCCTCTGGACCCTCTCCAGGAGTTCAATGTCCCTCTTTAAATGTGGCCTCCAAAACTGCATGCAGTACTTGAGGTGTGGCCTACAAGTCTCCGAGTTGTTCATCTTGACATCCACCACCACCCCCAGGTCCCTCTCAGCCATCGAGACTTGTAGCATTCCCCCGGGTGTACACTTGGCCTGGGTTTCTGGCTCCCAGGTGCAGTACCTTGCATTTCCCTGTATTGAACCTAAGCTTCCACTTTCTAGACCACCTTTCCAGAGCCTCCAGGTCCCCCTGTAGGGCCACCCTCCTCCCCTCCTTCCCATCCACCACCACCCCCAGTTTTGAGTCATCCGCAAAGAGACTCACCTCACTCCTGATACCCTTCCTTATGTCAGAGACATAGGCATTGAACAGAAAGGGCACAAGGACCGATCCTTGAGGGACCCCACTAATGACCCTCCTTGGGGATGAGACCATCCCACCAACCACAGCCCTCTGGGTCCGGTCCTGGAGCCAATTGCCTATCCATCTGATCATCTGGTTCCCCACTCCCATTTCTCCCAGCTTATCCAACAGGCCCCTGTGAGGAACAGAGTCAAATGCCTTGCTGACGTCAAGAAAGAGGACGTCCACTGGTCTACCCAGGTCCAAGGCACTCGTGACCCAGTCACAGAGCTCCACAAGGTTTGTCTGACACAATTTCCTTGGGATGAATCCATGATGTCTATTGTCCAGGCACCCCAACTTTTCCAGGTCCCTCCCTAGTCTCTCCTTGACAATGCCCTCCATCACCTTGCCCACCACTGATGTCAGGCTGACAGGCCTGTAGTTCCCTGCCACCTCCCTTGATCCCCCCTTGTGGATAGGCACTATATGCACCACCTTCCAGTCCTGGGGCACCCACCCTGTCCTCAGAGAGATGCTGAAGAGCTCCGCCAGGGATTTCACCAGGACATCCGCCAGTTCCTTCAGCATTCTGGGATGTAATTTATCTGGCCCCAGTGCTTTCTCCATCTTAAGGGACCTGAGGGCTTCCCTCACTCTCTCTGATATGATTTCCAGCTCCGCTACCTCATCCCCCTGCTTTGCCTTCCCCCCACCTGCCAGTGATGCCCCCCTTCTCCTCAGATCTGCCAATCGGTAAGGGTCCCCCTCCTCAGTTTTCATCGCCTTCTCCCATGTATGATGCAGCCCCCCCCCCATTTTCCTTGGTGAAAACTGAGGCAAAGTACTCATTTAGTACCTCAGCCTGCTCCCCCCGGTCTTGTGCCCATCCCTGCCATTTTAGTCACGGTACCATTTCAGTTCAGCTGAAATTACATAAATAGCCATCTCTGTCATAGGAAAGAAAATTGGGAGCTGTGCCATGGAAAAACTAGAGTTGTTGCATGGTTTGTACTTTTGGATTGGATCTAATTCAATTGAAATGTTGCTGATAGGGCCAACTCTGAGTGCCAGATTCAAGAGCCATCTCAGTTATCTTGGTCACTGGGCTGGTGAAGAGCAGGCATGCTCTCAGGTAGGGAAGACTGCAGTCAGGGCCGTTTTTGTGCATAGGCTAACTAGGCTGCAGCCTAGGGGCGCCAGCCTTTAAGGGGCACCTGCAAAATTAGGCAGCAAAAAAAAAAAAGTGTTTTTCTGGGCTGGCTGCTTGTGTTGTCTGCCAGTATGTCTTGCTAAAAACAAACAAACAAAAAAAAGACACAAAAGTCTAAAGACGTTCCTGTTCAGACTCCTACTAAGGGGCCCCTGCCAGCGTAATTTAAACAATTGGCTCCCGCCTCCTCTGTCATGACAGACATAAATGTTTATTGCTCCTGCTGTTGTACTGATGACAAGCCCCCCAGGCAATGGATGACGTGACATCAATGTACATGACTGCTGGCGCCCCCCGCTTAGGCATTGGCTGACCTGACCCTGACTGACGCCGACATCAATGTACTTACTCCGACTGTTGGTGCCCGCCCACCTGCTCGCTCTACCCCTCCCCCATATGAAACTATTATCCTCAGCAAGTCAGCAGCGCCCCGCGGACCTTGTGATTTAAGATTTCAATCAGGTCGCCGGCCCGCTGGCGCAGCGGTGATTTCCGCCATGAGCCGGGCGCACTCCAGGTTCGGAACGGACCTGGGTCATTGAGGGTTAGCCGGGAGTAGGATCGAGCGCCTGGCGGCAGCTCTCCTACTCCGGGGGGAGGGTGCGGGCAGTGATCGGTGTACTGGGGACCCCTGGCGGAGGCCAAGGTGTCCCCAAGCATCCGACACTTGCATGTTCCCTGGAGGCGGGCCGGGAGGTGACGTACGGCGTCGGGGGCGTGGCCCCGCCTCCACAGAAAACCGGAAAAAAATCACTGAGTGCCTGCCGTCATGTATGAAGCCCGCCGCGGCTTCCGATGTGTCCTCAGGTCGACCCCCGACCTATTCTACAGTGCCCGGGGCATTCCCTGCCATGTCGCGGGCCCCCACCGTGGGGGGTAAGCCACGGGGTATCGGGGGGGCAGCTGATTTGGGGACAGAAGCCGGTGAGCCGCGAACGAGCAGATGTGAAGGCGGCAGGCAGCTCGAGGGGGAGAAAAAAAAAAAGGATTTCAATCAGGTCCACGGTGGGCGTATACTGTGCTGTGCATCCTCCAATTGGCTGCCGTTTCAAGTAAGAGGGGTGGCAAGTTTAAATGGCCCCAGTACAAGTAAAGCAAAGTACTTGGAAAATAGAAGGAGAACTGTATCAACCGCCACTCTGCCAGCCGGAATTGGGAGGAAGAGAGAGAGAGAGTGCTGCAAGCCACAAGCCGCTGTGTTTTCAAGTCCACTGAGATTCGGGAGTCGGAAGCAAGCAGCAGATGCAGAGCGGTAGTACTAGTCTGGAGCAGCTAGACTAGCCAGCTACAGTTACTTCATTTTAGTCCAGCTAACTGTATTGTGGACTGAAGTTAAAGAAATTCAAATCCTCCATCCTCTCCTGACTTGACTGAGCGAGCGTGGAGGAGTCAGGTAGGCTGGAGAGCAAAGACAGAGAGGGACCTTCCTTGCCAGACAGTGAGTGCAGATAGTGCCGCCAGCCCAGTAGTCGTGGCCGGTCTGGTCGGGGAAAAGTTTGAAAGCAAGTCGAGAGGTCACTGAGACTCGCACAGTCAGCACCAGACCCACTTTACTTTAGTAAGTAAACAGAACTGTTCATCTTTTTGAGTGAGCAGTGCCAGCCAGTGTGTGTGTGTGTGAGGCGAGCTGTAGACTAGGTGTGTTCCAAATCAACGCATAGGCATCATTCATCACAACTAGTCGGACGGACTGGGTCGTCGTGTCCTGTCGGTTGGCTTCTCTGGATAAATAACTGCTGCCTGCAACTTCTGCCAGACTATTTACCTTCCCACAGAATCATTCAAGGTATATCAGGTACCATTTTTGCTTTATTGCACACAATGTTGTCTGACAGTTTGTTTGAAGCTTATTTTATTGTCTGTGTTATGTAGTAACAAAAATAAATGCTGCTCCTGGTTGATCTGTAGTGTATCCATTTTTTTTAGAAAGTTCAGGATGCATGCTACCACCCCAACCCCATGACCTGCAGTGAATTTGAAGGTTTTTTTTTCTCCTGTAAATTAAATTGATAGCAGCAGCTTCAGAGTTCAGACTGTTTACCCACAGGTTCTATATTATCAGACAGTGACACTGACTGGCACTACAGTAGCTTTTATTCTTAAATAATGTTATCACAACACTTAGTAACAAAAATGCTGCCCCTGACCTTCGGACCACTTGGATAAAAAAAGTTTAACCACTAGCTCCATTTTAAAATGCTAACTCCCCCATGACCTGCAGATTTTTTCTCTAACTCCTAAAGAAGTTAAACGGGAGTTTTGGGCAGTGATTTATTCTTGCAGCTTGTCTGTTATGACACTAACTTTAGTTTAGCCTTATAATGCTACCCCTGAATGACTTGCAGTGATTGAACTCAGACCATTTAGGTAAACGTGACTTTTGTTCTGTTCAGTGCATTACTTTTTTCTAACTAGGGAGACTGAATAAGAATGCACACTGTTTGGCCTTGTTCAGATGAAATGCATAAATAAGCTTAGTGTTTGTTTTGCTTGCGTTGATGGACTGTTTTTTCCACCTCTAAATAAGTGTAAACAGTTTATTAAAGGAATTTTAACATTTTGACTGTAAAAATGTTCATATTCTGGTAAAGTTTTATACACGCTTAGCTTCAAAAAGTATGAGTGGGACCAGGCAGGGACTCTTTGGTGTGGATGTAACTCAGCAGGACATGGTAGGGAGGTGTGTGTGTGTGTGTGTGTGTGTGCGCTGCAGGTGTGTGCTGGGGGACATGCCTGTTGCACACTAGGTGCATGGGTCAGTGGTGGGGGGGCACCTGAAGTTTCAAGCCTATGGGCGCTATCTATGTAAACACAGCCCTGACTGCAGTGCATATCTCTGCAGCACCCCCTGTGGCCAACTTGTGAGCAGATAGGATCTCAGATGAGACTACTTCTGTGCTCCCCTTGCAATCAAAGTGGGCTGCAAGCACCGATCATGCACAAATTCAGTTGTCTGTCAGGAACAGTCTGAAGACAGAAAGTCTTGTGAGCCTGCCTCCCCAGTGACTTGCATATGGCTACCTGCAATGTTTATTTACACCAGGAACATCCTGTTGAAAGTATTGAGGAGGGGAGGCAGAGGGAGAGGGGAGATAAGAGGAGGCACATGAAGGGTGTCTGACACCAGGAAACTAAATAAATAAAATGTTACAGATATAGAGCTGAATAAAAAATTAATTTTCCTCTTAAATTTGATTTGGGATGTTTGTGAAATAAGTCAAAGCCGAATCATCTAAAAATAAAAAGCAAATGTTTGTCAGGCTGTATTGCATCACACGCCTCATATTTCCACAATTTATTTCCCCAGAGCCCTGTCAATCATCCCACTGTTCATAAAGTGGTGTGCTGTAGCCGTTCCTAGCCCCAAGAATAAACAGATGACCTCTGCAATGTAATGCACCCACCTCTATGGGGTATCCCCCACTTCAATGTCTGGTAACATCACAAACCACTCAGACTTCACTCCCACAGTGTGCGATGTCACCAGAGTTCCTCAGGGGAAATGCAACCTTGTACACCCAGCAGTCCATTCTAACTCAGTGACATTTGCACATTCTTGGAACTCTTTGGCCTTAATTATAAGCAGTGTCACTTCAGAAATAGATATTTAACAGGACATTTTAAATTTTCACGTAAAATATTTATGTTAAAAGCTTGCCTGCTGTTTACCTATGATAAAGTCCGAGAACAGTGAACCCATCTGCTTGCCTCTCCACAAGGTATTCCCCTAAATCATAACGCAGCCGTGTCCAGAGCAGTGGTGGAAGATGAATGACAGACTTGTTTGGAGGAGCCCAGTATTGATAAATATCGGCCAGGACTTCATTATCCAGTGATAGCACATCTTTCAACTCTGATTCCGATAAGCCATGTCTATAATACAACACAACACAACACAATGCAATACAGTTCAATCAATTACAATACAGTAGGAATGGGAATCTCATTGGTTTGCTGTACTAAATGTGTGATCTAATATACGGAGAGAGAGAGAGATGGATAGATGGATTTATATATGAAGACAAAGTACCTCAGCACAAAAGCAGTGAGACAGGGGTAACCCAAAAAGGGTTGGCAACAAAATCAAGTTTCAAAGAAATACAAAATCTCACCTACTCCTTAATGTAACACATCATGTGATATATGCAAAGCACCATGAAAATGAAGGCTGGTTCTCCGTTAAGTGGGACTGCATGGTTCCAATGGACCTTTCACACAACCTGCAAAGGATGAGAACAGCATCCCATGATGTTTTGCATTTGGGGGTATGTGTGATTTTGTATTTCATATATATAAAAGCATGTTTGTACTGATAAGTAGCAAAATAAAAAGTGCTATCTAGACCAAACATAGCAAGATAATATCTTGCAAAGTAGGGTATGTCACTGTGCATACTGAACCAATGTCGCTTTCACAATGCTGATGACATCACAATAGAGGTCCAAGAAAAGCCAGGCACACAAAGATATGAATCAAGGCTGGTCACAAACTTACTAAAGCCAGGAAAAGTTCCACAAGTATGCAATTTTATTCCGGTCAAGAATAACAGTGTGAACCAAGAGAGAGAAAGGTCTCAGCCCCACAGACACAATAGCCAAGTACAGCACTGAAACCAGCAGCTGAAATCAAACAGAAGGAGTTAAATCTTCATACAAATATCATATTTAAAAATTATAACTACTTAACTGATGTTGTATAAATTGGATATACAACGTTCTGACTTATATTATCTTGTAGCATTGCCTTCAGGACTTTGGCAGCATTTTGCTTATAACCACAGACTAGACAGAATGATCCTGGTAATACTGTATGGACATGGTGAAATGTTGACAACACGTACAGTATATGTACGATGTACTTGCATATGTGTACTGTTTATGAACTGGTGAATGAAATAAAGAAGTTAAAAAAATGGCCTGACTTAAAATACACAGTTTATTATCACTTGTGAGGGGGCAGAACTTTTATAACTCACTTGTGGCTCCATCACTCATGAATTATGATCATTTTCCTTACGCATGAAGATAAATTGTTTATTTTGAGTCAGCCTAGTACCGGTCTGCTCTATCTATCTCTATCTCTGTGTGTGTGTGTTCTCTCTCTCTAGATATATATATATATATATATATATATATATCATGTTTCTACCTATCTCTCTCCTGTGTGTGTGTGTGTGTGTGTGTGTGTGTGTGTGTGTGTATAAAATGGGTAGGAAAAATCCTGCATCCTGATTGGTTGTCACTTATTTATTTAATCAGGTGTGACCTGGGAACATTAGGCGGTTAAGTAACTTGCTCAGAGTCACACAGTATGCAAGTGGAGGTTGTGAGAATCAAATCAATGTCTGGGCTGACGGATATACCAGGCTCGTTCACAGCTCATTATTCTAACCTCTAGGCCATACTGCCAGGCAGCTTATGTCTTAGATCTGTCTAATGCTCTTGTGAAAAGAAGTGCTGCCAATCAGGGCACAGCAAAATAACAATATTAATGCCTTTTTCAAAAATTCCTAATTGTCATTACAAACATGGCTGTCACCTTTACTCACTAAAAAAACATCTAGGCCCTAAAAATCAAACTTTCTCAAAATAAAAAGAACAAAAAAAAAATGGATTAAATGTTCTTTTCTTTAATAGTCCCCCTCCTTACCCCCTTAAACACATTTAAAAATTGAAGTACTGCTCAGCTTTATTTTCTGGAGCTTCTTTCTGACATGGAGCCTCCATGTTTCCTTACCTGTCTAGCAGGGACATCTTTGCTGATTGCCGAGCCATAGATGAAACTGAATCCCTGGCTTTGCTGAGGCTTTGTGTCATGTGTATTTCTATGAGGAGAAGTGAACATTCAGCCAGTAGAATTCTAAAGTTGGAATTCCTGTATTCCATGATAAACGTTCCATCTACTGAATGTGTAGATAGATACATGCTAGCTGAGGAGGGACTACATTTTTATTAATTACTTAAAAAAAAGAAAATACTTGTCTAAATACATAAAAGTCAACTTTTTTTGTTTTTAAAATGTTCTCAATTTACTCATTTTATAAGTACAACAAGACACTTTGCTGTGCAATAAGCTGATTTAACTAGACCTCCAGGGGTGAAAGACTACTTAACCTACATCATTGTGTAGGCTATACTCTGTTCAGGAAAGACTGGGTGGGAAGGAATGGAGGGGGTGTGGTGTTTTATGTGAGGGAAAGCATAAAAGCAACAGAGTTACAGGGAATATGGGGGGGACAGAGGTACTATGTATCACCCTGGAGATGGGGAATGGAGCTACTATTCACACTGTCATGATCTACAAACCTTCAGTACAAGGGGAGGAGTTAAAAAGGATACTGGTGGAAGCCACTGGCAAAATGGCAGAAAAGAAGGAAGTGTTGCTGGTGGCAGACGTCAGTCTGCCAGATGTAAACTGGAGCCTTCCAGCTGCAGCTTCAGCTAGAAGCAGATAAATCCTGACCTCCCTGCAGGTGGCATTCTTCAGGCACCTGGTCAATGAATCCACTCATGATGGGACAATACTGGACTTGGTACTCACTAACAGGGACAGAGTTGTGGATGTCAAGTTGGGAGGCCACCTGGGGACCAGTGATCATTATACAGTGTGGTTCAATATAAGGATGGCTGTGTGATCAAATCACACAAGGGTGAGGGTTCTAGACTTCAGGAGGGCAGATTTTATAAAGATGAGCGAATGCCTCAGGGTTGACCTGGAGGAGATGATCTGGGGTTAGAGAAACAGTAGGCGAAGCTAAAAAGGGTAATAGTTATTGCCAAACAAGGGAGCAAAAGAAAGAGGAAAAAGAGACCACTATGGTTCTCAAAAGAGGTGGCAGAAAAGGTACGTAGCTTATAAAAAGGAGTAAAGAAAATACTGCTTCCTGATTGGCTAGGACTTGTGCATTGAGAGGGCACAGCACACATGCAAAAATAAGTGCTGGCAATTAGGGCACAGCACACTAACAATATCACTGCCTTTTTTTTTTATTTCCTTTATCCATTACAGGCATACCTGCCACTTTTACTCACTGAAAAAATCACCCAGTCCCTAAAAATTAAACTCTCACAAAATATAAAGAAAAAACAAACTAATTTAATGTTATTTTCCCTTATATTCTTTTCTCTTACACATACTAAAATTAAAATTAAGTACTACTCACAATTTAATATTTTTGAGATTTTTTCTGACCATGGATCCTCACTTCCATTCTTACTTGCCTACCAGGGAAATCTTTGTTCCTTGCTCTGCCCCAGATACAGTTGAATCTCTGCCTTTACCGAGGCCATCTGTTGTGGTTGTTTGTTTGGGGAGAGGTGAACATTCAGGGCTCGATTCTCATAGGTTGACACAGGGGTTCCACAAGCCCTGCATCAAATCCTGCACTGACCACATTGGCACACCTTGCACCCGATTCTAAAGGGTCATGCACATTTGCGACACTTTATCTTTTTGCAGCTGCTTGCACCAAATATTTGGTGCAAACTCATAAAAAGGTCCATGAAGTTAGACCAGCAAAAGTTGGTCTAACTCACGGCATGGGGGGTTAGGGGATTGAGAATCCCAATCCCCGGTCACAGACTGCTGCAATCCCCATGCGCCCTGTTTTCGGCACACCCGAGGCTTGCAGCAATCTAAATCATTCAAAAATCAAGCCCTCAACCAGTAGAATTCTGCAGAAGTCTGAACTCCTGCATTCCGAGATAAACAAACACACTAAATGTGTAGATAGACAGATGCTTGGCAGCTGGGAAGTGACTACTTTTACTAGCTACTTTTAACAAAAGAAAATACATGTTTTAAATAAAAAGAAAGTTGTCTTTTCTGCTTTTTAACATTTTCTCAGTTTAATCATTTTATAAGCACTGTAAGACACTTCAAAGTGAGCATTGTGCTGGCACAAAGCACTGCCAGAGGCCAAAGGTACTCCACTTGCGGTGTCATGCCTCACTACAGCACAACACATACCCTGTCATGTTATACTGCTTACTCACTACACCCTGGACATGTGGTTAGATCAGCATATAATGCATGCTCTGTCATGTCTTACTGCTCATGTATACTGTATCATGAGTATTATTGCACATTAAGGACCTAAAGTGAGAATATCATGGTATACACTCTCTAGGTAGATGACAAAGCAAATATTCTTCAGTCTTTCAAAATAAAAAACTGACATCAATTCAGTCCAAGATTTGATTGTACTCAGAGGGTTCGTTTTATAGAACTTGGATTGTAACTTCATTAAAATAGTAACACATCATCCAATTGTATTACACACAGACCCATGCCATTCCATAAGTCACATATGGCATGGGCCGAATAAAAAAATACCTGATATTGTACTTGTGATCTGTAACCACTGTGGCATTACTCGTTACTTCACCAGATATGATATCATGGAGTCTTTCTTAAACCTGTGTCATACTATATAGAGAATATTGCATGGGGTGGTGTGCATTACATATAGAATAATGCTTGGAGAGGAGTGCAGAATGAGAATTTTATGCACATCTGAGGTGTGGGGTGCTATATAAACCCCGAGTGCAAAGCCCAAAGGGCTTAACAAAGCATCCCACACCGAGGACGTGCATAAAATTTAGGTTTACACTTTTCCCCATGCATTGCTTTATGTAATTGCTAGGGACTATTTTTTTGCTAACCAGTATGCCTATTCTGGGGACAGCCATGCAGTAGACTGAGTGTGAACTGTCAATCACTTTCCATAGGGAAAGCTAGTGCTTGTTTGCTGTTATAACTCACGGGTTATAGTGGTAAATTATAGCCAGCTTTTCCTATTGAAAAACGGTCCCCAGTTATTACACATACATAATGAATTGCTGTGGTAAAAGAGATTTATCTCCACTAGTGAGTAGTAAGACCACCAGTAGTGACCCGCCCTGTCCTACAGATAAGAGGCACATTCCCTGCCCATACATATGGTAGCCAGCTGAGGAGGTGTGAAGAGGGCTGCACCAGTTGCTGTATGCACCTGCGGCACCAATGATGAGGATACGGTGAGTGGGGGGGTGCTCAGTGTTCCGGGGGGAACCACTGGGCACCAGGGAGGGGTTGTTTGTATATCACAACTAGCAATGTGGTGGCCACTAACACCGAGGATATAAACATTTACATCGGAATAGGATCAAAGGAGGGAGGTGTTATCCATGGACCAGCATTCCTGATTGGCCCCTACCTTGCAGACAGTAATACTTATAGTATATATATATATATATATATATATATATATATATGTGTGTATATACACTCTAGTCTTAGGGCACAGGCACTTATTGTACAAGCATAAGTGTCAGAATCTGAGTTCTACTGTATTCCTACTGAGAACCATAATACATGTGCTATTATTCTGATTGTACCACTCAGGAGATGCCTCTATGTATACTATTGTATAATGATTAGTTAGGCAATACTGCCATCTTTAGTGCTAGTGCAGAACTGTAACAGCATATGTAACCGCAAGTGTCCTTCATGATACACCACTACCACCAGGGAACGTATGTCAAATATGGGGCTGGGGATCAGGGGATGGAGGGCACCACTACCAACAGGGAACGTATTGCACATTACGGGGCTGGAGATTGAAGGGGAGGCACACCACTACCACCAGGGAACGTATGTCAAATATGGAGCTGGGGATTGAGGGAGGGCACCACTACCACAAGGGAATGTATGTCAAATATGGGGCTGGGGATTGGAGGAGGGAGGGCACCACCACCACCAGGGAATGTATTGCACATTACAGGGCTGGGGATTGGAGGGGAGGGACACCACTACCACCAGGGATATATGCACATCTGGAACCAGGCGGGGTGGCAGTGCCACACTAACCTGTCTTGCTACCCATGCAAATAAGCCCATAACAGGCATGCAAATGGTCCCTTAGCACCTTGCATGCCAGTGGACTCATTTGCATGGATCCCTTGGAATATTGCAAATAGCGCTCCGGCGCTATCCATTCTAGTGGCGCACTTTGGGAACCCTGTCAAGATAGTGCTAATTGGCTCAGCGCTAGGCCAACATGCCCCTATATTCAGTCCAATCGTGCTGATGTGCTATTCAACTGAACATAGCATCTTCGGGCACCTAGGCAAGCGCAAGTTGCAGTGCAAATTTTTGTCCTCCACTTTGCGCATATTTGAATATCTGGACCCAGATCTTTTAACAGAAGAACATTTGTCTTTTTGGTTTTTAATTTGTGTTTATCCATAGTATGTGCACAATAAGATACTTCAAGGTTTATGGTTCTCACATCATTGTCTAATTACAGTGCAGCCCACACCCTTGCAGGGCTCATTGCTTATTTACACTGCACGCTGCGCGCACAGTTGAAAAAGCTACTAGTGGCCAAAACAGAAAGCAGAAAATGTTATTCATCATTAAAAGTTGCCAGTAGTTATTTTTTACTTGAGGAATACTTGGAGGGGGAGGGTTATGTTTATCAGTTAGATGGTTTTCTACCTAATAGTACTAGGTGGGATGTGTAGTCCGTCTGCCCCTTTAAGCAGACATTTCTAGCTTATTTCCACTTCATGCCTCATCAGCACTGTGACCTCATGCATTGTGACAGCACAAGTGACATATCTGACAGAAGATGATTGGCTCTTCTTGGTCAGTCATGATGTCATACTTAGTGAGCTCATAACTCCATTGAGGTATAAAGAGAAATAGAACTAGACGTCAGCCGCCAGGTAGAGTGCTGTTCTGAGAGTACTGTTCTACATATCACACCTAGCAGTGTCAGAATATCTTCCAAATAGCTAAAGGGAAAGAAAAAGTACTTCAGATTTTGACTACTTCTAAAAGTTAATATTAATTTCAAGTTTGGCGCTAGCTCTTTAAGTTTTCGGTTTTTCTCTTATTAAGGTAAGACGCACTGAAACCTGTAACCACCCACGCATCTACCTGTGGGCCAGGCGCAGTGCAGACGCAGGCACAAATCAGGTTTCTGCACAGACTTGTGAAGGTACTACTTCTCCAAGCTGCCTCTGTCACATTCAGTGCCAGATCTCAGATGCCTGCAAAACTGTGAGCTAAAACAACCACAGATATGTCTGTAGTACACACTGCCTGAATTGTACCTGGGGTCTTCAGCAGAGAAATTCTAATGCCCACACCACAAAACTTCTCATGTCCCCACTCTTTTTAATGTTTTTAATAGAAGAAATCTAACCTGGATGAGACAATGTATCCTAAGGCACGTGACACGAGAGTCTTGCCATGCTGCTTCTCCAAGCGCATGTACAGCTGACGCACTGCCTCCTGTGTTGTTGTGGCAATCTGCAGTTCTGAAATGGGTGTATAAGAAGCCCATCTTGTGGCTTCATCAAATGCCAGCTTAAGTAGCAGAGGCTGTCCGCACTGCTTGAAGCTCTGTAGAATAACACTGTACTGGAATGGCGTTAGCTTTCGCCTCACCGATGCCATTAACATCTCAATCATCTCCCCACCTTGCTCATTGGACAAGGGTTTCACCTCAAAATAGTTCTCACGGTTTGTGATAGCTTCTTGGAGCGTTTTTAAAATTCCATATTCCTCTGGCAAGGTGGAAACAATGATGTGGACCTTTGGCGGGCATTCTTTTGGAAGCCAGTGCAGTCTGTGGGCGCCATCTGCTGAAGAAAGTTGATCTAAAGAATCAAAAATCAGAACCAGTGACTGTTTCTTCTTCTTGGACACAGTGAGCAAAAGATTGTGAAAGAAACGAACAAGGTCATTATAAAAGTTTGAAACTGGGACAGAAGGTGGGGGCAGGTTAAACACGGAGCAAATCTGGAAGCAGATACTTTTCAACACACTGTGAATCTCCGAGCTGGATGGAGACGTCCCTAACAACCGTAAGACCACAGCTGTCTCATTAGGGAATGTTTTCTTGATTTCTTGGGACAGCTTGCACATCACAGCAGTTTTCCCAGTACCAGATGGCCCAGAAATGATCAGCAGAGCATGGGCACAGCTATCGTGTTGCCTAATACTCTGACAAATACTGCTTAAGAACTCTTTTCTCCCACAAAAAACTGAACACTTCTTCGCACATGCGGTCATGTGGTGGATGACTTCCTGGAAAAGCCAAGCCAGCTCATCACTAGGCTCGTTCTCAGCTATGGCTCTGTTCAGTATTTGCTGTTTGATTTCTGCGGTGAACTCTTCGCAGAATTTCTCAAGGTATTCTTCATACTTCTTGTGTTTGGGATTTGCAACATCACTTCTCCATTGTAATGTGTACATTCGGAGCTGCTTGGAGTACTCACTGGTCATTTTCATTTTCAGGCCTGAGAGAAGCTCTTGTGCCTCGGAATCTATTTTGCCATCCTCTTTAGTATCAATAAATAGCGATGATTGTTGGTCCTTGATGTGCTCATCCAGATCCCTGATTTCTCGCAGAAATATCATGGCGTATAACCCTTTTTGTCTCCCCGCCAGAAGACCCCGATCAATTTCCCATTCTGTAACTGAAAACATACCAAATTCTGTAAACATATGACTCTTACTTTGGGCATTTTATTAATCAGAGTTTTATAAAATAATTTTTTTTTTAATTTAAAACAAACAAGAACGCATACATTATATTAGTAAGAAACTAAGGCATTCAAACATTAAAGAGTTAGTGTACTGTCGGTAATTAATAGTAACTTTCAGAAGTTGTTAGCTGTCACTTCTTATATATGAAGAATATTTTCTTTTCTGTTTTGCTAATTAGACAATTTTTCTGTCTGACAGTACTAGGTGTGGGCATACCCACCTGATGTCGAAACTTCGACAGCGACCAACACTACAGCAACTACAGTGCCAGGTCGCTGTAGTGTCAGCGCTGGACCCCAGCATTGTATTCAGGGGTCTTGCACCCCCCCAATCAGCTCCAACTCGGAGTCGATTATATATAGTAGGGAGGTGAAGGGGGCACAGCGCCCTGTGTGGAGGGCTTGGGGGGGTGTGGTTTGTAAGAAACTGTATGCTGACTGTATGCTGACTGCAAAAAGCAGTCAACATAACGGTTTTGCTGTCTGGTCATTTGACAAAATCTTTGTTGATGACCAGTCGTAAATCCCTAGGTGTGATGTGTGGAATAACACCTGGAGGCTGACACAGTCCTCCCTACACCTCATCAGCATTGTGACCTCACTGTGACATCACTAGTAACCAAGAAGAGCCAATCTCCTTCCTGCTTGATTTGTAACTTGTGACACATGTTACTAATCAGGCAGCAGGGCTTGCAATGCAACAATGAGTGAGGTCACATGCCGATGATGTAGTGGGAGGAGCAGAACTACATATGTATGCTTCCATAAAAAGCATTGCTTTTTACATCACACCCAATACTATTAGGTAGAAAACTATGCAATGAACACATAGGAAAAGCAAAATGGAACTGCTTTTTTTTTAATCGCGGCTGCTATTTTCATCTTGCTGCAGTGCGTGTACTGGCATGGGGCATCCAGCCACCGGCCCTGCCCGCCCAGAGAGCTGGGTAGCTCAAACCGCACCCAGGAGGATCTGGGACGGCCATTGTGCCATCCTCCTGGAGGGCCCCCATGCCACTCTCAGCCAGGATAGCCCCGGACCATCCCTGATGGGACTCCGCACAAGTCCTCCAGGTGGCACAGGGCACAGCCATCAAGCTGCTTGATCGCGCCCAGCCCTTTTTCCTCCTGTTACACCCTCCCCAATTTTCACCATGCTGGCAGTACCTCTGGGCATACCCAGAGGTCGCTACTGCACGGTGAGTGTACCCCAGCCCACCCCAGAACTAGGGGAGCAGTCGGTGGACACTCCATCCTAGTCCTCCCCTGCCAACCCTCGATGACCCAGGCTCATTCCCGAACCTGGGTCACTGGCGTGACATGAGGTCTGGTGTCCAGTACCTCAACCCTCAGCACCACTGGACCAGGAAAATGGAACCGCTTTTAAAAATTACCAGAAGTTTTTCCCTGCTATTTCTTTGGCACTACTAGGTAATTAAAACATGAATCAATAAATAACACAAAGACTATAAATAACAATGAAAAATATAGAGAATAATGACAAGGTTTCGGTTAATAACCATGCTGTAATCACCCCGATTGGTTGCCAGGACAACATAGTAAACCTTGAGAGCACAGCTCAAGAGGTTTATTGTCTTGGCAACCATGAGAGGTAATTTCAGCATGGTTAACTGAAACCTAATCATTATTTTTCATAGTATATGGGCAAAAAAACAGCAAAAACTCAACTGAGCACAAGTTTAAATTAAGCTATTTCTTACTTATTCTTGTTTCCCCATAGCACTGCTTTCCCTTAGGGCCAGCTCTCACCGCCGCCTGTCGTGAGACGCAAATCTGCTCATGCACAGAGCCGCCTCCTGTTGTTATGGTATCATTATGACATAGTCAAGAGGGGTTAACAACCTCTTGACATCAGAATGATACAATAAAAATACTGTAAACAGTTTGATTGCATTTGGTAATAAGGGCTCCCCGTACATTATATATAAACAAATACAGAAGACAAAGAACCTCAGTGCACAAGCATTGAAGCAATATTTATCCCAAAAGGCATTGGCTGGGAAGCCAAGTTTCAAAGAAATACAAAATCACGCATACACCCATAATGCAAAGCATCATGGGCTGTATGTGCAAATCACCGCAGAATATTACGCTGGTTCAATAAACAAATATACCATGGGAGGGAAGAATAACAGGACAGAACAAAAGTGGTTATCTAATCTTTTTATTCACCTCTGGCGTGATTAACATCTTAGTATGTATTATTCTCCTTGTAGCTCTAATTATTCTTTGCTTGGTGGCATCATAATGATGTTGCAACACCTCTGCGTCCCATGATATAAATAGGAGATCCCATAGCATAGTCAGGGATAACATTTAAACTAGTCTGGATTGGCACCAATAATGCCAAACTAGCACGCATGGCTGCACCACTTGTTTCTAGGAGTAGGCAGCATTTCTGGCAACATTCCAGAGTGAATAGTTAATTCCTAGATGTCCTATGGAATATCCTCTATGTACTTGGTGCAATATATAATTTTATTTTTTATTTTGCTATCAAACAAAAGACCGGCACCAGCGTTCTCGACTGTAAACAATGTTTATTCAAAAATAGTACTCAGGAATTGAATCATCACAGCCATAAAAAAACAAAAACAGGAGAAACCCTTGTGTTGCCACTTACCCCAGTTTCCCCTACTAGAGCCCCCTGATGAAGCATGTGTTGTGAAACAAGTTAGGGTTAATGGCAACACTGGGGTTTCTCCTGTTGTTTATGTCAGTGCGGATGCAATTTGTGAGTATTCCAGCTAGTAACTGGGGTGAAGCAAGGGGAAAAGGCATTCTTCTGGTACATCTGGAGAAGTGAAAGGTCAAAGGGGGAATAGTGGGTCTTAAGAGAAAAGAAAGATGGGAGGAGGGGGACAAAGGAAAAACAGAGCTACTGAACAAATACCTTTGGTCAGTATTTACTAGGGAGAAGGATGGTTCACCTCCATAGTTCTAGATGAGGAGGGAAAGAAAGGTTGTACCAGCAGCATGAACATAATAACAGGGGACGTGGGTGTTAGAAAAAATTAAAACGGCTGAAAGTTAAAAAATCTATGGGACCTGATGGTGTACACCCTAGAATGCTCGAAGAGGCTGCAGAATTGATAGCAGATCCACCGTAGACTTATTCAACTGCTCACTGGTCACAGGGTTGGTCTGAAGGACCGCAAACGTGGTCCCTCTGCACAAGAATGGAAAGAAAGATGAGCCAGGGAACTATAGACCAGTCAGCCTGACGTCTGTAGTGGGAAAGGTAATGTAGCCCATACTGAGGGAGGAACTAGTAGGCTTCCTAGAGGGAAAGGGACTACTGGACCCCAAGCAGCATGGATTCATGAGGAGGAGGAGGAGGTCTTGCCAGATGAAACCAGCTGATTTTTTTGACTAGGTGACCAGGGCAGCCAAAACAGGTCAGGCATTCAATATAGAGTACCTAGATTTCAGCAAGGCCTTTGACTCAGTTACGCACAAGAAACTGGTCAAGGAGCTAAAGGACTTGGGCTGGAGGAAAACTGGTGACTTTGGTGGAAAACTGGCTGAGGGAAAGGACACAAAGAGTCACAGTAAATGGAGAGTTCTCAGAAGTAAGGGATATCACAAATAGTGCAACACAGAAATCAGTGCTGTGCTCTGTCCTTTTGCATGTGTTCCTTTGTGACATAGGGGAAGGCATTAAGGGCAAGGTTTTGCCTCTTCACAGATGATATAAAGATCTGCACAAAGTTGACACAGAGGTAGGGCTGAGAGAACTCAGGAAGGATTTGGGCAGGTTGGATAGCAGGTCAAAGATCTGGCAGCTGTCCTTCAATGTAAAGTAATGTAAGATGATGTACATTTGGAAAAGGTACCCAAGAGTGCAGTATGAAATGGGATGGGGTGCTGGAAAACACCATGGAGTAAAAGGATCTAGAGGGTTGTATTATCAGAAAGCCTGAAATCCACAGTACACTGTAACAGAGCTGTGGGAAAGGTAAACAGAATGCTGGAATACATAGGGAAGTGGACAAGCAGCAGACATTGGGAGGTGACCCTCCCACTGTACAGGTCATTGGTAAGACCACATCTGGAGTACTGCACAAGGCACTGGAGTCTGCACCTGAGGAAAGCCTGCAACAAAGTGGAAGCAGTGCAACACAGAGCAACCAAGATGGTCCAGAGACTAGGGGCAAATCATACAGGGAATGGTTTCAGGACTTGGACAGGTACACCTTCGGGAAGAGAAGGTAAAGGGGTGACAAGGATAGAGACATACAGTTATTTGCACGGGATAACTTGGGTGGGCACCACGGAATTCTCCTCCTTGAGCTGAAACGCAGAGACCTGGGGAACTCACTGAAACTAGCAGGGTGAGATTGAATAAGGATATCTGCAAGTGCTTTTTCATGGAAAGCGTGGTGATCAAGAGGAAGAAGCTGCTGGAAGACGTGATAACGGTCAACTTGGTAAGCAGCTTCTAGCATGGGATAGGCTAGGCAGGTGGACTTAGTCAGAAGGTTAGAAATAAAGGGGCATGGCAGCCACTAGAGCCAGAGCAAAGTAATTAGGTAGGATGGTCTGACTGGATGGGCTGATTGGCCTTTTCTGCCATCATTGTCTATGTATCTGCGTATCTGTGCACTATTTTTGAATAAACTTTATGTGCGATTGAGAACGCTGATGCTGGTTTTTGATGGTGTTTCTGGCCTTGGCCTGGCACAGCTTAAACCAGGGGCAGCTTTTCTTGTACTTTTATTTTTTATTTTAGAATTATTTTAGCTGGGAAAGGTATACTAAGCTGAAGCTCATTTCCAGGTGCATCCCAGGAGCACAGGGAGGTTAAGAGATTTGCTTAAGGTCGCACAGTATGCAAGTGGTGGTTGTGGGTTTCAAATCGAGGCTTGTTGTTCTCCAGGTTCATAGCTCAGTGTTGTAACCCTCTACGCTATATTGTCACCAATATGTCTACTCAATCAACAAATGATACAGCTGAGTCAAGTTTCAAAGTTCCTGAATAGCAGTAATGCGTGCATATGTATATAGAGAGTTAGAATTAACGTTCATACTAGAATGATTGATTTTATTTATTAGAAGATCTGGTTAGCCCATGAACTGATACCTGATGGGTACTTCTAGCAAGATGTGTAACAAAACATAGTATTTTATTTAAGAGAATATCTACTTTATCCAGTGTTGACCTAAGAGGCAGAGCCATGACAAAGGAGACCATGATCTATTACTGATAACAAACAGCTCTGCGCTAGGAGCTTATGAGTTTCTGAAAGAAGGGATGCATTCACCCTATGCAGAAGACCCAGAAGTGTGTGAATGGTTCTAGTTAACTGGTCAACATATGGTTCATACAGCAAAGAAAAATCCAAGACTACACCCAAGTATGAACATTTCTCACCAACTCCAATTTACGTCCACATCCATGGTACTTAAGATCCTCAAACTGGTCAATTATTTTTCCTTGCATTTCTGAAGACCATGGTTTTCATTTTCTTAGCATTCTATATATGATTGCAACTGGTTAATGGCTGCATGACTAAGGCATTTGAAAGCAGTTAATCTGCTCACGGCATCCTGCCATTCCTTAGAAGAGGGTACAGGCCTGTATTTTCAGAGAATTGCATCTGTTTTACAGATACAGTGGGCAGTTGCGTCAGAACTGCTAGACCGCAAAAAAAAGGCTGTCTAACTTTATGCTGCCAGTACTATAGTTGCGTCTGGAAAAATGACGGAACTATGATGCATGCATCACACATTGATACATGCATCACATATTGATGCATGCATCACATACTGATGCATCAGTCTCATATAGCTGCGTGCATCACATACTGATGCACGTGTCACATATTGACACATGCGTCACATATTGATGCATGCATCATACACTGATGCATGCATCTCATAATGATACATGTGCCACATATTAATGCATGTGTCACATACTGATGCATGCATCACGTATTGATATATGCATCACATATTGATACATGCATCACATATTGTTGCATATGTCATATTTCCATCGTTTTAGTGCCATAAATTGGGTCACGTGGTGTGAGCGCATCAGGAGATATAAAAATAGGGCACTCACATCCTGACATATTTACCGTGATGCAGCCATGTCAGAAAATACGACACAAATGCAGCATCCATAACGTTAAAATTCTCACCCATAATGTTCATATGCCATTTCATGAGGATAAGCCTTTTAGCTTCCAGAAAGATCACTTTTAACCAGTCACCCATTGCTACTTCAATATGTGATAAACGGGAGGTAATCCCTATATAGTTAGAAAAGGGGACTTGGGGGAAGGGTAGAAATAACCTAAGAATGGTATTAGCACATATATATTTTGCTATGTACTTGCATACTGCCTTTAATATTTTTACTTAAGTTCGGTAATAGTGGCTTTGCATAATTCTTGAAGTTCTTTGCGTTTTGGGCACCTAGTATTTGTTTGCACTTCTCCCATGTTTGCCCCTTCCTCTGGGTCACACCTGGAAATGAACTCACGCTCAGTGTGCCTTTCCAACCCCACAAATTTAAATAAAACAATAAAACACTTGGAATGGCAATCAGCACTGCACCTCCATCAGCAGCATTCACCGGATACTGAGTGAGCATCACGATTGTGGCTTGCAGTGTAATTCTGCGGTCCAGAAGCACCTGTTTTGTACCACTGCCACCTGCAACTCACATTGGGACTGGTGGGGGGTGGGGGGGGGAGTGTAGCATTTAAAATGTATTTCATGTGTAATGTGACAACTGGCCAACAGATGGCAGCAGAGGGTATTAGCTTGAATAGTCTTTCACAGACCATACTACACAGGCACTATTGTGGTGCTAGTGATCACAGTAACTACCTTGCACCACAGTTTTACTTTTATTTTATTTATTTATTAAAAGAGTTTTACCAGGAAAGGCCTGTTGAGACAAAATAATATGTTTTCCAGAAACGTCCTTGGCAAGGGGTACAAGGAAGAAACAGTACAGCATCACAATACAACGACAGTGTCACTCCAGGTGATAGGAGTAAGCAAAGTAGGAATGGAACAAATTACAAGGTACAGTAAACATAAATTTACAGTAGTCAGTGCAACCCCAAATGAGGTGATATCGGAGATTAAGGTAGGTGCAAACAAGGTATACTTGGGTCAAATAACAATTAAAATACATAATATACAATAGTCAGTGTAGGTCCATAGGTGAAAGTAAGCAATAATGCATGACAGGGTGTGTGTCATTGTGGGATTTGCTCATGCCTTGTGTGGTGTGTCACAAGGCGCAGCTGAGTGGTTTTAACCACACAAGAAGTGGATAAGTCCCATTACTACACACACCCTGAAGTGCATTATTGTGATTGTCAAATGAAGCTGTATGAAACAATTTTTAAAAAATTAATTAGGTTAAAAAAAAGTAAACATTTGATCAGCGGGATCGTTACCAGTTATCTGTTACAGTGTTTACTCACATTGCGTAACATGTTTTGATCAATGACGTTACAGGGTTTTCGTGACCCATTTTATAATAGGAGATTAAAGGCAGGTTTAGGTGTCAGTGATGTCTATGACCTCTTTTCCCCCCTTCTCCTTGGTTGGCCTTGCTCTGCCTGGCACCCCCCCCAGCCCTGTCATCCATCATCTCCAGGACTTACCTCCTGCTGCCAGTCAGTGCCCAATGGATTATGTCCCCCCATGGTGGGGCATCCCAGGTTCCCCAAACCTGGGAAGCGTCTAGGTAATGGATGTGTAGCAGCAGGCAGCCCAGTGGATGGTGTAGGTCTTGTGAGGGAGTACAGTGTCATTCCATGCAACCTCAGCTTTTCTGCCATTTTCTCCCCCCCAAGGCACCCTGTGGACATGGACTGAGTGGACGCCTGCAAGTCGGGCATCCTAGTCAGGAGGCACCCCCTTCCCTGTATGGCTCTGCTTGCGCTACCACCTGTGGTCACTGAGATGGCAGTATCGCAGTGGAGTCCATCTTCCTCCCTCCCTCCCCGAGATCATCCTGAGGGACACTCAATCCTCCTCTCCTCGGCTGACCCCGAGTGACCCTGGTCTGTTTCTGAACCTGGATCACCAACGCATCAGCCTTCCGCACCACAGGGCCTGTGGTGTGTGTGTGTGTGACTTTTGACTCTTATGATACACACAGTGATGTCAAAAGCTGTTACTGGTGCTGTTGCACTGGTCAGTGAGACAGCACAGGGAAAGAGACATGGCACAGCACGTCTCATGAAGGGCATGCCTCTGACATTGGGCTTATAATAGTAGGGGGACCAGAACCAGCAAGAGGCCTATAAGGAAAGCAGGTGGTGCAAAGGAATGGGACTAGGGAGGGGGACACTACTGTACACCATGAAAGGAAAATGACTTAGGGAGTGGGAGGCTCAATGGGGGAAACCATGAAACAGTAAACAGTCATCGGCCATGAAGTGGGCCCAGAGGTATGAGGCAGTTGGGTGGTGGGCACTAACTGTGGTTGTACTACTGTAATGGAGGACTGTGCTTAGAATAGTGCCATGCCACAGATGCTATGCCTTGCCACTGATACTATGCTATCCCATGCCACTGATGCTATGCTATGCCATGCCACTAATACTATGTTATCCCATGCCACAGATGCTATGCCATGCCACTGATACTATGCTATCCCATGCCACTGATGCTATGCTATGCTATGCCACTGATACTATGTTATCCCATGCCACTGATGCTATGCTATGCCACACCACTGGTTCTATGCTTTGCCATTCCACTGGGACTATGCTATGCAGTTCCACTGGTTATTTGCTATGCCATGACACTGGCACTGTACTGTGCCGTGCCATGCCACTGGCTCTATGCTTCGCCATGCTATGCCATGCCAATGATACTATACTGTGCCATGCCACTGGCACTGTGCTATGTCACGCCACTGGTGTTATGCTATACCATGCCACTGGTGCTGTGCTATGCCATGCTACTGATACTATGCTATGTCATACAATGGGCATTATGCCATGCTAATGGAGCTATGCTATGCTACTGACACTGTGCTAAGCCATGCCACTAGCGCCATGCTATGCTATGCTGCTGGAGCTATTCTATGCCATGACACAGAAGCTATGTATAACATGTGACTGGCACTGTGCTATGCTACTGACACTGTGCTAAGCCAAGCCACTAGCGCCATGCTATGCTATGCTGCTGGAGCTATTCTATGCCATGACACAGGAGCTATGTATAACATGTCACTGGCACTATGCCATGCTATTGACACTGTGCTATGCCATGCAACTGGCACTATGCTATACCATGAGACTAGAGCTATGCTGTGCTATGCCACTGGAGCTACACAATGCCCATGCTACTGGAGCTATGCTGTGCTATGCCACTGGAGCTACACAATGCCCATGCCACTGGAGCTATGCTATGTCATGCCACTGGCACTATGCCATGTACAATCTTTCTAGGTGGTCACAGTTTAAAAGTTAACATCTAGTAACCTTCATTTGCATTGTGGCTTAGCTGCTAGGGAGCCATCTTTCCCTGTCGGCTACGTTTCCTTTTAGGTATGGCAGAATTTGATAGTGGTGCAAAGAGGAATTTTTTTATGTTTTGACTTTTTTGCCACCACCAACTTTGACATGCATGGGCGCTTGTTTTTAACACTCACCTGATTTGAAGTACTGATGCTTCTGCTCTTCATTCAATGACCCATCGTCCGCTGCTTCTAAAGCAGCTGATCGAAGCAGCTTTGTCAACTGAGACTCAATACTCTTCCAGGTTTTAACATCATTTTCATGCTGCTCATGGTTGGCTGGATTTTTGTCATCATAGTGAGGCAGCTGTGTGTTGATTGGTTGTAAGATATATACAGGTGGCACAGCATTTTCATCTTTCCAGTACCACTCTTTCAGAAGTGCGGTCAAAGTTTCATCAGGTTTGAGCTTTGAATAAAGAATGTCAAACTCCTTCTCCTCTATAACGCGGGGAATAGGGCGATACCCATAACGATTTCCAATAAGAGCCTGTAAGAACAAGAGTAAAAAGAGAAGAAAAAATAAATGTATTTTTCTAAATTATATTCTTTTTCTGTTCCAGACAAATTTGTAACTGTGTAAACGCTGCAGCAGCTGCCACCAGGACTCACTTGAAAATTAACCACTTTTTCCTCCTCAGAGTGGTTTATCCTGGCATGAAAACTTCTTTCTTTCTTTCCTTTTCTTTCAAAAAAACATTTTTATTTACTATAGAGCCATTCTTCATTCTTACATTGAAAAATACATAAAGTAAATGAATTTCATCCGAAGTCTGATTAAGATAATAAAGGTATAAATTGGACGCATAGAACATTTCACGTCAAGAAGCGTAAGCCATATAGACTTGCCTTTTAGATTTTTGCCAAAACCTACCAACTTTCTTTCCTCCATAACTGAATCTAAGGCTCTTTTAAAAAGTGCCATAGTACTACAGTTTACTGCTGTTTCAGGTAAATCATTCTATACAGACACAACTCTCTGGCTGAACCACAAGCCCCTTACTTTCTTCTTATAATGTTCCCCCTTTTAATTGTCGATCGTGACCTCTTGTGTCCCTTACATCTAAACCTAAGCATACAAAATACATTTTAGACATAATCTCTGTTGTATTATCTTTAACCTACCTATAGAACCTTGCGCATTTCGACAATTTTACCTTTCGTATTCTCGGCATCAGTGGCAGTATACTAAAAATAATGTTCCGCGTTGATTGTTTATCATAAAGAACTTCAAAATGTTCCACAATTTTTTTTTTACTTTCTATTTTTCCTCTGAGCTCTGGCCAGGCTCTTGTCAGGCTATCTTCAAGGTCACCACCCCATCACCTTCATACCTTATCGCTGCCACGCTGTCATCTATTGTTTGCCCCAGTCAGGACAAAGAGTTGGGGCCCCTCTCGGTTCTTCCATTTCAAGAGTGCATGTGCAAGGAAAAGTGTAGTGGTTCCTGGAGCATCCAAGAAGTCATCATTCTGGGGCTGATCTGGGGATTTACCTCCACATTTCTCTTCCCTACATGACAACTCAGGTTGGACATCATGGTGGATACATGCATGCAGAGTATGCCATCCCACCAACTCAGGAGTCATCCTCCCCTCATGGGTGCCCCACAAATGCACTGCAACTTGTTGTCACCCAAGTGTCAGTTCTGCAGCAGGACACACAACCCTCCCCAGTTCCATGTGATATGAGCAACTCCCAAATTGTGAGCGAAACAACAGAGAGTACACATCGCCTACAACAACGGCGATGCGCACTACACCATATGAATAAAAAGTGACGGGTGGCAACAATCTATCTGGAGACAATATATACCATATTTTTATGCGGGGGGGCTGTGCCCCAGCACCCCCATTACTATAATAATCAACTCCGTGGGGGGCCTGACACTGGGGTACAGGGGAATATTCAGGTGGGGGCTATTGGGGTGGGGGATCATGACACGGATCATAGCCCACACATTTTGGGAGCTTGGGGAATGCGATCCCAAAAACCAAAAAATACAAGTACACAGCCTTTACAACAAAAACACTATTCTCCCCACATGGTTCTGAACCCGGGTCTTGTTGCACCAGAAGCAGTTGCTGCCTTCACTACACCACACAGCCAGCTCAGAACTACCCGCCCAAACACCCTCCCATATTCTCATAAAATAGAGCTCCCTAGCATAGTCGCAGCATGCATTCCATCGCCATTTTCTACTCTAACCCTAGCTGTTACTGCCTCTCGCTATCATCTTACACTCACTCTTCTTACAGGCGCTCAAATTGAGACACTCAATTTGAGTTGCCTATATCACTGGATATCCCCTCCCCAGAGGAGAAAACCATACACTGGGATGCTCACTGCTCCACCACTGGTTAGCCCACAAAGGCCTGAGATTGTTCCTAAACTCAGGTCAATAGGGTCACTAGTAGTAGCTGTACTGGTGCACCAATAGGCCAGCTCCAGCATAAAAACTTATAAATAAACAAGTTGAGAAAAGGAATTGACTTTGAGAGGTGTAAAGGACTCCTGCTTACAAGGAAAGGGAACATTGTTTAACCAGGAATAGCACACTATGCCAAAGCTTTTTCCAGATGCGACCTGGGAGCACAAGGAAGTTAAGTGACTTGCTCAAGATCTCACAGTATGCACCTAGGCGGCTGTGGAATTCAAACCCAGGTCTCCAAATCAGCAGCTCAGAGCCTTAACCCACTGTTTTATATTGCCTCCTTACAAACATGGTGTTAAATTAAACATATAGACCTACAGTATGGGGGGGGGGGGACTGTGAGAGAGCCACAGACACTGGCTGAGACGACTATCGAAAACTCCGCTTCATTATTTACTGACGGGCCCCTGGAGAGGAGGGCTCATTGGGAAAGGCTCATAACGTCAGGTGCCGCCATGATGCAGCCGCTGGACCTCACGCCTGCCATAGTAACTGACCACCCGGCAGTGGTCAAGTCAGGTAAATCCCAACAGGCAGACATGATACAACTCAGGATCATAGCACAGCTCGCGTAACCTTTGCTGATGCAACTAGAATACAATCTTTCAGGAGTCTGTCTGAACAGGTGTGGTGACGGAGGACAGAACAGCTGCAAATATGGTCCCCATCTTCAAAACAAAGCCATATTATATATTTTTTGCAAATATTGACTGTAGTTCACCTTTGATGGCTTAGGAAGTAACAGCTACGAGGAGAGGCTGGGCATACTCAATCATAAAGCTTAGAGAAACAATGATAACAGGGGACATGATGTTCTCAAGGGGGGCATGTGCTTAAACTAGAAGGGGAAGATTTAAAATAGATATTAGAAGGAATTTGGGGGCGGAGTACTGGGGGCATAGAAATGACAAAAAATATAAAGTATTATTTCACAGAAGAGGTGGCGGATGGTTGGAACACACTTCAAGACAAGGCAAGGTTGTGGAGGCAGAGACAATACGAGGGTTCAAGAGAAACTGGGATGCATTTAAGGGAGTTGTAAGACATGATAATGAAGAAAAGAGAAGGGAGAACTAATTAATAGAAATAATTAATATTAGACAGATTCTGAGAAGGGAATCTTGGGACAGCCATGGACTGTTTAGATCTTTCTCTGTCCTTCTCTTTCCTACGTTTCTATGTTTTTGTTACTGTGTTCTGAATAATACAGAAGATAGACTAGAGTATAAGGTCTCTCAAAATAGGGCAGACTGGATGGATCAGTGGTTTTTCTCTGTCAACAGTGTCTATGTTTCTATGTTTTTATATCAGAGCTGGAGTGTGCAAGAAGAATGCACTTGTAATACATGGTTAGTATGTTTTTCCTACGATCTGAAAAAAGTTGTTCTTAACATACATTGGACCTTATACATTAAGGCACCGTGGTTGTTATGAGATGCATAACCCACAGGCGCAAGGCTATATGCACCACCTGAACTGTGTTCGACCACACACCGCATGTGCAACAGGAATACACACCACGAGTATGGTCTGGATGCACAACTGTGTGCTGTCCAGTGGACCACGGGTATAGGGGTCTTGTCCACATATGGGACCCAACAATGCATACACATAATGGGGCAGACTGCTGTAAACAGCTGTGTAGCACTCTGCGGAGCACACACGAGGCACTACATGGCGGAAAGGCAGCTGTAAACACAGTTATGCACTCCCCAGACTAAAGATAGGAGTACACACCATTCACAGGGGCCGGATGTGCAACTGCATTCTTTCCAATGGACTGCAGGTAAAGGGGCATACCCACATATGCAAACCAACAACACACACGCACAACAGCGTGTACCACTGGGAATGGCTGCATAGCACTGTTGGGAGAACACCAGGTGCTACACGGCCTGAAGGCAGCCATAAACACAGTTACGCAGGCCCCCCTCCCCCCCCCGGAATAAAGACAGGACATGGGCAGACCATTCAAAATTAATGACATGGGCACGGCAGTACAGGCAGAGAAGAAAAACTGAAAAGGGTTAAAGAAAAAGAATGACGATCACCAATAATAGTCACGTTAGCCATGACCCTGGTAATACCCACATGGGTCATTAAATGTCCAGGCACACCTTGCCCCAGCATGTTGCCCACGTGGGCATGACAAGGTACTATACATCCTGGGCCACTGGATGTTCATGAAAACCAGCTAGTGACTACACCCACACCCCTGTGCAGTCCACTGCTCCTTCCTCCTTGGCAACCCCTGTCACCAGCATACTGTAATATATTGGCACAGCCATCTTTTCTCCCTCTGGCAGGGGGCTGGATGATTGGGGGGATGATGTCCACCTCCTCCAGGCTCTTCCAGATGAGGTGCAGGGCAGTGAGTGGCCCACGCATACCCTGTGGGAGGGGAGGAATGGTAATAAAGAGTAACACGAGTGGGTGCTATGCATGCCGGCATCCACCCCCCAAGCACCCCCCCACTACCCCATCCTCCACAAACCCACCACTCCTTCATGCACTGACCACCTCTATGCACCCACCACTCTCCCATCCTCCATGCATTTCCTAAGCACCCTGACTCTTCTATGTGGAGGCCACAGACCATGTGGCACTCACCATGTGGGCTCCACAGTGAACCAGAGTGTCCTATATTTATCAACATAGTATGCTTCTTCCACCCGTTCGAGGCCCTCTGGCAGCTACATTGCCATGGTGAGTGCCCTTTGCCTCCAGGTGTATAGCATGCTAGGAGGCAGATCGACAAGGTCTAGGAGGCTCTCTCTTTTAGGCATTCCTGGAATGGTGGAAATGACAAATGAGACATGCATCAGGGTAAGGTATGGAGCAATACACAATCAATGTACACAGATGTGACATGCATGGGTCGCCACCCCAGGACATACCCGGTGATGGGACAGTTAATCCTGCCAAGGGCATGGGGAGCATCTGCCATGCCCATCCTGCAGCCATCCTGTCTATTCACTGTACACAGAGATGTGTCCTCGGCATGCCTGGCACTACCTGTGGGCTGCTCAGGTGCTTAAAGGGATATATACACCCTAGAGGGTGTTCCAGTGGTGCACAGGATGGCTGTGGGGTAGGGGGATGTCATGAAAGGGTGACCATCCACAGGTCACTAACACTAAGGATGTGCTCCTCACTGCTGATGGACACCCAGATTTGGGGTGCGGATGCCACGATGGAGGAGGATGACCATGTGGGCCCAAGGCCTCACATTTTCAGGACCTGTGCATCACTTGGGGCCATGCGCAATGAGCACTGCCTGGCACAGTACCACCGCAACCATAGCACCGGCGCTGAGCTATTTGACCTGATCTGGGACTGTATATGGACCTCCACCCAGAGGTCCAGGGACATGTCTGTGGAGACCAAGGTGATGTGTGCCCTTGCCTACTATACCATAGGCTCCTTCCAGCAGGTTGCAGGGGACGTGACAGGGGTGAGCCTGTTCTCAGTGTTCCGTGCCTTTTGGCGGGTGACCCCTGCACTGCTGACACATGTGGATGAGCACATTCAGTTCTGCACCGACTGGCTGGGCATACAGGTGGTGCGGGAGAGTGTTAATGAACATTATGTGTTCCTGAAGGTCTTCTGGGCACCAGACTGTACACAGGTGCTGATGCTGGCACTCCACGTCAATGAAGAGGACTGCAGGAACAGGAAAGAATGCTGCAGCATGGATATAAAAGTGGCTGTGTATGCAGAGGACACTGCCACGAATGTCAGTGCCATGGACCCTGGCTCCACACATGAGGCCTCCACATTCCAGCTGTTGTGGCTACGAACAGTACTTTCTGCCAATGGTGGCAGGTCAGGATCGCTGCTAGGCATGTATTACACAGGCAATGTGGGTATGGGTATTCCACGATGTCCAGCTGCCCGTAGTGACACGATTCTTTCATGTGTCCCATACAGATGACAGTGGGTACACACTGAGGCCTTACCTGATGACACCATTTCTGCCTCCAGAACAGTGTGCCAAGCAGAAGTACAATGACTCCTACAGGAAGCCATGGAATGTGGTGGAGTGCACCTTCAGATAACTGAAGATGTGGTTCAGGTGTCTGGACAAGATGGGTGGCAGTATGCTGCTTGCACTGGGGAGGGTGTGCCTTGTCTTCATCATGTACTGCATGCTACAGTGCATTGCTTAGTAAGAGATGACCATTACCAGAGGACCTACCTGTGGATGAGGACTCCAAGGCTCATGAGGAGAATAGCCAGGAGTTAGATGTGGGCCCAGAGCCGGGGACGACATTGGGTGTGAGGGAGGCTCAGCATGGGCTAGTCATGGTATGTTCTAGGAAGGGCCTGTGTAGGGGGAGTGCGATGTTGCATGCCAAGGAACCATGATGCAGAGTGATAAGTGCTAGTGTTGAGTACCCATGTGTGCTGTCACCCATGCATGTGTGATCCAGCCAGGGGGACAGCCACGCCATCCTTGCCATGCTGGACCAGCCCCATTTGTTATGGGCAGTAGGTGGGCATGGGATTAGGGACTCATGGGAGGGTTGGAAATGTCACCTGGTGTGTCAGGGGGGCTGGGGCAACATGGGGTTTCAGCTTGCATGGGGCATTGGCACAGAGGCAGGCTGTGCAGAGGGCATTCCACCACCTCTACTGGCCTGTGTGGTCAGTTACCCAAGCATGCCCTTGAGCAGGTCTCCAACCTTCCAGAGCCCCTGAACTTCCACCCCAAGGGGGTACCCATATAGAATAGCGCTACACGAATAGCACCAGTCTACAGAGCGCTAGTTCATGTAATGCTAGCACAGACAGCAAGAGGGGATCTATAGCGTGTTCAGTAAGTGCTCCCTAGGTCACTGTCCGTGGTGCTCACCACAAACAAGAGCACCAGGATCCATGAGGCTGGCTGAGCTGCTCCTGTGGCATGGAGGGCTACAGCATAGAACAGCTCAGCCAGCGACAGTGGAAACCAGGGTTCTAATCCTGGTCTCCAACATTTTTGTGCACTCGGGACTTTGTTGCTTTGACACGGGGTCGTGGAAACAGTGTTCCATGGCCCCACATATTTTAACTTTCCCCGTGATCCTTGAGGATCCTTCAGTCTGGGGGGGTACAGGTGGCAGATCCTCCTGCATCGGGGAGTGCAGGGGCAGAGACCCCCTCAATAATAAAACTGACATTATTGCCACGCTATTGTTTGCTAACGGCATTGTGGTCAGCGCTATTCCCCATCAGGGTACAGCGCTGAGCACTGTTTTCCCTACTGGCCCCTAGCCTGTCCTGCTCCAGCCTCTGCACTTGAGGGAAGTATCTACTGAGTAGGCAGGCAGCAGAGCTGCCCCTCCTGTATGGGCCGGTCCTGTCTAAGGGACTCTCATCAACACTGCTAGGGCCAGGGTGACTGATTACCTGGCACCATGCCAGACTTGCTGGTCATTCTCCCAGTAGTGCTGCTCAGCCGGATGCTACATCTGAGGGCAGGGGCATCGGTGGCTGTGGCAGTGTCGGTCAGAGGTGTACTGGGTGTCTGTGGTGCATGCCCCTGCCTGTCAACAGCTGTGCCTTCCCCCTGGTGCAAAACATGCACTTAACTCTGGGGCAGTGGCTTCGGAGAACGGTGTGTGCTCTGTGTGAGGGTTGGTGACTGTGAGCCCTGTGATATGGCTGGTAGACTTAGCCACATAATGCTGTCACCCTCCTCTTCCTCCTGCGTGTGGCTCTGCACTGGCATCTGTGGCATCTGTGGGGGGAAACAGTATGGCTAGTGGTTGGCACAGTGACTGATGTGGTCAGTTCAATGCACCATTGGGTTACTCATCATCTCCCATCAGCAATCTACTTTCTTGTTTGACAGTGTCCAGTATGTTGGCCATGAGGATGTCAGTCACCACAGACATGTCATCCTCCTTCCCCAGCAATGCTACAGGCAGGTCTACTGCAGTGGTAGAGGGTACACCATGGTCACTGTCACTGTCTCTAGTGTGGACTGTACCACATGCATAGGGCTGCGGTAATTCACTTGGCATGGTGTCCAGCCTGCTTCCTTGCTATCACGGTCACTGGGCTGATGGTGTCTCCCTCCATTTCCTCCACCAGTGTGAGCTTAGGTGGGGAGGGTGGACCCCCCCAGTGGCATTCCTGGACAGCCGTCTGCCTGTCAGCTTCTTCCTCACAGCCATTCTCAGGTCCTGCCACTTGTGTTTTATGGCCTCAGTGGATCTGGGCACAGGTCCTGCTGCTTTGACAGAAGTCTGGATGGTCTTCTATATATGGGCCTTGATGGCTGGTGGTGACCGGAGTGATGTCTGTCCATACCAGCTAGTGTCCTACATTGAAACCCACTCATTACTGACTCCTGCCCAGCACGAATTCTGAAAGAATCATGGCACAGATACAGCCCTTGTCCATTTCCCCATTGATGTTCTCAGGGTCATTGACTCAGGGAAAGTCACTGGATCAATCTTCATAGATTTAATGAAGGCTTTCGACCTAGTCAGTCATGGACTTCTTATTGTAAAATGAAAGCATCTAGGACTTGATGCACTGTCTGCTACCTGGATGGAGAGTTACCTTATGGACAGTGCTCTGAGGTGAGTAGACATCCTCTCATCCCTAAGATCGATACATGATGGAGCCCCCTAAGGATCCATTTTGGAGTCTCTCCTTTTCTCCCTCTTTATAAATGATATGCCACTTAACTGTGACCAGGCCCAAGCCCTGTTATACGCAGACGATGACATCCTTTACAGGTCTCATAATAATGCAAAATCGATCAAGGACAGCCTGAACCTAGACTTTGCCATCCTGGAAAAATTACTGGTGGACAGTCTATTAGTCCTAAACACTAGGAAAATGAAAGCAATGCTACTTGGGTCTCGGCGCCTTGGCACTGATTGAGCCAATCTACTTCGTACTGTCATCTCAGGGAGAACTTAACTCAGGGTAGTGAATAACTTAAAATATCTTGGTATCCAAATCGACCAGGAACTGTATTTGAGATCTCTTATGGAACACACAACCTGAGTGCTATCTGGAAAACTTGGCCTGCTTTATCGGCTTAGATCTTGCCTCACAAATGAGGCCTGTCTCTCCATAGCCAGTACCCTTCTTCTCCCCTTGCTGTTATACGGAGCATCTGTCCTGGCCCCCTTAAAGGAATCTGAGCTGAGCAAGGCCAGACCAATGTATCATAAGATAGGCAGATTTACATCTGGAGCCGACAGTAGGGAGCATCATTGTACGGTGCTCCTATCCCTGCAGTGATCCTCACTGGATGATAGGCTAAACTACTCCATCCTAAGCCTTACTTTCAAAATCCTTATGGGTTCTCTACCTCACCTTTCTGGCCTAGAGAAGCTAAAAACCCCTGCCAGAACTCTCTTCTCCTCAGAGCAGCACCTTCTGGAAGTCCCCAAAACTATATCCCTGTCTGGCCAGCAGTCCTTCCCAAATAAGCTTCCCGGCTATGGAATGGCCTTCCAGCCTCCCTGCAACAGTGCACCTCTATAGGGTCATTTAAGAATCTCCTTAGAACCAGCCTCTCTCCTATAACACACTGTACTTGTAATTAACGCTCCACACCTCCTTTCATAACTACCAAAGTCCCTGTACACCTTACTCTGTGCAATCTCATGCTCTAGCCATGTCTACTCAATGTATTGTCATATAAAACTCTCTTTGTAATTAACAAATCTGCATTTGATTTATGTAACTGCATTGTATCTATGTTCGTCTCCATATTGTAGTTTATAAAGCAATGTATCTTTGTGCCTCCGTATATATTGTATTTCAGCGTTGACTCCTGTGTAAATTAACCCCAGATCACCACTGAAAAAGGGATATTGTGTCAGTGAGACTACTTGGTAAACAAAATCCAATAGATAAATAAATAAATAATCGTTCCTGATCTCCATGACGGCTGTGCTTACTTGCTCGACCATGAAGTTCCCTGCACAGCGATGGTTCTAAGTGATATCGATGAAAGCAAAAGGGCGAAGGAATAACGGTGATGGCAAAAGACCGAGGCTGCAAAGGGTGGCTGTGAATAAACAGCGATTGCCCCTCCACCCCCCTATGTGGGGGACTTCACCCACTGCACCCCCTTAATATATATAATCAACCTGGGGGGGCCAAAACTTGGGGAGGAGGAGGAGAAGCTGTAGGTCACCATTTCAGCACTCACTATTGTTCTTGATCACCCTTTTTCACTCGCCCTTTTGCCGTCGCCGTTATTGCAGTCACAATTTTGCATTCGCTCTTATCACAGGAAACCCACAGAGACACCTGGCACCGTTTATGCGAATAGTGCCATGGGTGCCTGGTTGCTGTGTGCTGGAGGGGGGGCCCTGCGAGGCCTGTTCTGCACTGTCATTGGCCATGGGGCCAGGTTGCCCACGAATGCCACTGTGCAAGTCAGGGGAGTCGTGCCCGGGTGTTTCTGTCCCCACCCCCTTCTCTGTCCACCGCATGGAACCATTTCCGGGACCCTGTGCCCCTCCTCCCTATGGCAGACTGTTCCTGTCCTACCATCTGTCTGCTGCATGTTTCCACAACTGCCTATGTCAGGCTGCAGACCAGCAAATTCTCCAGGGCTGCTCAGTAGGTGTGTGTGCCCCGGCCATGGTTGCCCATTTATGGTGGGGTCACAGGATGTTACAAGCTCGGCATGTCCCTCCCATCCCTCCCTGTGCACTGCACTCTATACAATTATGTGACCATTGTGCACACCGGTGGCATTCTCCCGCACCTTAGTGCATGCCATGGTGAGCTACGTGTTTTCAGGCCACATAGTTGCATGCCGGCTATATGCGGCTATGCCATATGTAAAAAAACCCTTAAACATTAAAACTGTTGCTCGCAATTGCTATAGTCAGCCCCATGCTCTAATTTATTTATTTATTTGTATTTTGATGACCAGGTTAGCCCACTGAGATAGCCATGTCCCTTTTTCAGGGGTGACCTGGGAGAATACAGACAATCCATGAGATATTGCGGTGGTACGCTTTATCATGGATGCAAGAGACAAGTATAATCAGAGGCACAAGGTAAATATATAGATACAATGGTGTGCTATCACAATAATCACAATAGTCTAGAGTGCAAGCTAAGCTGCAGCACAGCTGCTGCAATCACTATCTCATACACTGAATAAAACCACTAAAAATAGGAGCTCCATAGAAAACATGCTAACTCCTGTATTATGAAAGCAATAACACACAACTAACTGTTAAGAACTCACTGGTTCCCATACTACAATAGTGTTATGACATCATTTAGGCTCTGGAGTTTCGCTCTCATGCCGGTGATGTGACTGCACTAACAAGGTGTGTGAACCAGCTTGTTCTTGGCACTTAGGTATTAATTATTTTTCATGTCGTCAGGGACGATAGGACAAGGGTAAACATTACACAGCATCACTTGACTCAGAAAGGGATACAATATGTAGAACAGCCTATAAGGTGAGCTGTGGAAGCTAGCGCTGTTCAAGTTTTTAAAGCAAAGAAGACGTATCCCTTAGAGACAGTGGCATTAGGGATTTACCCAGCAAGATATATGGTAACATTTTGGCTAATAAGCTTAGCTGTGTGTTTCTACTCAAATTGGATCTAGTCATTGCTGTGTGAATCCCATCCATCATATGTGACTATGTTACCGTGTATTGTACCTCTAGCCTGGAGGACAGTAACTCATTATATTATCTTCTGGAATGCCTTAAAGAGCTAGTGGAGCCAAAACAGACAGACAGGAAAATAATACAATTTTTTTTTCTGTCAAGGTATTTTATACTCCTCAGTGGGCTGCAGCTGTCCGTTTGCCAACCTACCAGACTCCAGGGTCGTTCGGGATCTTAGGACACTATGCGTGTCCCGGTGGTCCCCTGGAACTGGTCTGGAGGCTTCATCTTGCTGTGGCCCCCATCCTTTTTCCTTGGTTTTCTCCCCAGTTACCTGGGGCCCTAGACAGAGAGGTGCACGTGCATGGATGTGCACATGCGCCTGCTTGCTCCGGTGATGGACCCTTCTTCCCAACCTACTGGCATAGCACCCTGGCTCCCTCAGCTTGCACTGCCCCCTAGGCTCCACCACAAGGCAGCCAAGAGCCAAGGGAAGCACAGATCCCTCCCCGGAGAGGAGAGCTGCTTGTCGGCAGCTCAGTCCTGGTCATTGGCATGGTGAGAGGTAGGGCGTCCAGCGCCTCAGCCCTCTACGCTACCTGGCCAGCTCCAAAATTATACACATTTTAAGTAGTCAGTTGTAACTTTTTATTTCTGAAACATTTTCCTTTTTTTTTATCTTATCAGAAAGTATTCTATGTGCCAGTATTGTGTTGTATGTGTGGAACAGCTCTCAGTCTGGCAGCTGACATATCTATCTCTGCCCCCCCCCCGCACTACATCATCAATATTGTGATCTCACTGACAGTGACATCACAGGTGACTGACCTGGCAGTCACTGAGTGGCTGTTCCTAAGCAGCAGTGATGTCAGAATGTAGATGTTGTAGTGGGAGGGGGTAGAGATCGCTATGTCAGCTGCCAGGCAGAGTGCTGTCCCACACATCACACCTACTAACATCAGGTAAACCATCTTCTAATTAACCAAAAGGAAAAGAAAAAGTACCTGAGATGTAAAATGTAATGATTGACTGCTTTTAAAAAATAATATTAGTTTTAGGCAGTGCACTAGCTCTTTAATGCTATTATTGAAACAGGTACCTTCTTTTTTTTATTTAGTTTTGGATTTTTTTACAGGCACTAGTGAGCAGGGTTAATGGCTGGTAAAACTTAGTCCCCACACATATCCCACTGTTGCAGCTCATGTGCTCGAATATTCCTATGCCCTTGGCTCTATGAAATGTTGTGTACTCCAGTACAAACTTATTTAAGTGAATTGCTTAATTTATGATAAGCATTATCTAATGCCTGTCCACTGACTCTACCCAGCTATTATATATATAGGATAAAGAATGGGGTGGTGTGTGTGTAACGAGAAGTTTACACACCCACGAGGTGTTAGATGCTACATAAACTCTGAGAGTGAAGCTCAAGGCGCTCATTAAAGCATCTAACCCTGAGGGTGTGTGCAAACTTTGAGTTTAAACATACCACCCCATATTTTATTTTATATAATTGCTAGGTTTCCCTTTTTCGCCATAGCAATTATATAAAATAAAAAAATGTTGCCGTGCGGCTATGGTCTAGTTTCAGTGCACGGATCATGGTTGCCCTTAAGTTTTTATTTAACATTTTTTGTATTTTTTGTTTTGTTCGGCAGGCTTATGTTAAGTTTTTTTAATTGTGATAGATTTTCTGTCTAAAAAAAAAAAAAAACACTTACTGCCGAGTCCAAGTAGCGGTTTAGTCTGTGGGAGAAAGATAAGGCAGCCAGCGGTGGGACAGGAAGAGTAATGGCGGGTGCATGTGCAGAGCAAGGGAAACCATGTGTGTGTTTGCTGCAATAAACACTCAATTATGGCAAATTATGGCACGGTTTCCCTATGGGAAAAGGGTGAACCCAGTTATTATATGGATATAAACTCCTTATGCTAGCAATGGGAAATGACTGAATGCCCAGTAGGATACATATCACACATGATATTGAATCTGCAGGCTTGGTGGATCATGAGGCTTTATCAGCTGTAAATCACGGTGTAACTATGTTGCTGATAATGCAGTGAAGCCAGTTACTTGACTCAGTCAGTACTTTGTGGATGGATCATGGATATTGAAGGGCTCACATGGATAGCTAATGTTGTTTTGAGACTCTGAGTTCTAATATTGATCAAATATTCTGCTTTGTAATGAATTATAACAAAATAAAATCCTGATTGTAAAAAAGGTTGGTCAGATATTGTATTTTGACATTGAATATGGAGTTCTTTGGGGGTTCTGTTCAGCGGTATTTTACGTGACTACGAGACACCTGCAGTCATAATAAAGTACAGTGTACAGGATAAGGCACATCGACAGTAAGGCAGCTTTGGACAGAGGAGCCTCTGTGCTTTGGTAGCTTTCATTTCCAGCTGTGCACGCCTGTTTTCTTTCCAGTGCAACTTTAAGCAACTCTTCATTATAGAAATTACCAAGTCAGCACACTTACAATAAACGTGGGCCCCACTGACAGTTTCTGGCAAGTTTCAATCTCTCTTAAACATAGTTCTGTGGTCATGTGATCAACAGTGATGGCATCACGGACTCCCCATCTCATATCTACTACCTGTAGGTGGAAAAAAATTCAGTTAGGAAATCCACAGTGGAACTCACATGTTACATTGTGTAGCATCATATGGCCAACGCAGTATTCGCCAGTGTGAAATAAGTAAAGGTGAAGTAACAGTGGAAGACATTGTATCATTTTGTGCTCTTTTCCAGAAAGCCATAAACACACCTATGTACATCTTTTTTGACTGTCTGTCAGCTTCTTCTCCTTCCTGTCACGATATTCAGTTCTGACTTATGTTTCTTCTGTACTCTTCTTAGTTCAGTTATCGTTGCTTTTATAGGGTCAAGGGAGTTTTCTGCCCCCAACTTCTTGGTTTATTATGGAAAGAGGTTTATCAGCCAGCCCAGTGGCATGGAGGGCTTAGACACTGCAAAGTGCCTTATCTCCTTCGATGGCAGTGACCCGGGTTTGGGAATGGACTTGAATCATCGGGGGTCAGCCGGGAGGGAGAGGATTGGGCATCCGAGGGACTGCTGTCCTCTTCAGGGGAAGGAGTGGTTTGTTGTCCTGGCCTTGACTGCCCCCAGGTGGAGGTCTGGGGTAGAGCAGGTCAGGGAGACAAAGTATGGGAGGGAACTGCAGAGATACGTAGGATGGGCATGCCTCCATGTGCAAGTCCTACGCTCCACAAAAGGGATGGGGAAGAGAAAACCAGGAGGAAAATGGACATCAGGGGGCTTCATGAAGCCCAGCCGTGCTTTCTCTGCACCCACACTGCCACCCGGTGAGCAACCTGTTCTTCCTCATCTCTGATGTACTGAGGAGGAGAGGACTGCCCTCCCCCTTGGCCCTACCACGAGAGAGGAACTCATGGGAAGAAGCCATGGCACACACCAGGGGAGGTAGAAAGCTGACCTGGAGAGGCTGGGGGTCGGTCTAAGACAGCTGCCCCCCGGACAAAGAAGGACAAACACTTGTATAAAAAAAGAGGTTTAACTAATGCATTTTCCTTGCTTTAGCACTGAGAGTGTATTAATAATGTCATACCAATCATAGCTTCATTGTCTTGAGTGTTGCGTCTGTGACAGAATTTTAGGATAATAAATTTTAAACTCTACAATGTGGTCCCTTTCCCCTGGCATCAAATTTAATTCAATTCAATGTTATTTTTACCAGGGTAACACCACTGAGAAAACTCATTTGAGAGGTGGTCCTAGAAGGACTAACAAACATAGGCGGTACATAGAATTAATAATCACAATGGCAGATTCAACAACAGTGGTAACAAAACTAGTGGTACAAAACAAGCAATGTGCAAGTCAGCTTACTTAGGTTCCGTACATGGAAATTGGGGCGACAGATACGAAAAAACAATGCTAACTGTACAAGGGATATGATACGAGACAGATAATGTGCAGGTGCAACTCAAAAGTAATTACAGAACGGGAACAGACACTAAAAAGAGTTGAAGAACAGGAAGAGTTGCTGGAAAGTTAGTTGGTAACTTAGAACTTTATTTTTAGATAGGATAAAACTTCAGATCCGAGGACCTATTTTCAGAGTTGTCCTGTTGCATAAAAACATACATATGTTACAAAACAATTCACATTGCATACATATGACATTATGGGGCAACAAGAGAGCAGGCGATAGACAGGGGAAGGGAGAGGGTAGAACATGTTGGGAGCAATATGTGCAGGAGAGCCTCTTTAGGAGATGGGTCCATGTAAATGGTAGACTTATTTCCCTGCTGAAGAGATCAGCCACCCTCTTCCAATCCTAGTTAGGTTTTCTTAGTTTTGACAACTGTTTATCATTTTGTAGAAATTATAAGTTGTTTATTTTAGTTTTGTTATATTTAGCTGGTGTTTTTCTCTATTCCACTCCGGTTTCTGGAGCCAAGAAAACCATGGTTAGCATAGGTTCCAGGCTGGGGTTTCTGATATTTAAATAGTTAAAAAATAAAATATTTTGGGGTTAAATTGCCTTTAATGTTTAAATGGTTGTACTTTTGTGAAATGAACAACCACTGTAAACATTTTCTGGCATTTTTTTCATTAAATTTGCATGACAGAAAGATAGTAAAAGAAGACAGGCCCCATAGGATTTAAACTCTAAATCCTGTCAGCACCGGCTGGCAAAAGCTGATGGCCACGGCCTTTGCTTTGATTATTGGGACCCAAATCTTAATATTGAAAACTGTGAACTCTATAAAGTTTTCTGCTATAAAACAAAGACATAATGAGCAGCTAAATGTCAGTCATCATCATCTGCAACAACTTACGCAAATAATTCCATATAAATGCTCTCCTGTCAAAGTCACATGAATAATCAGGTAGAAAGCATGCTTCAAACAGCACTGCTTCTACACAGTGGTCTCTGGCACTCAAGAAGTCTCAAAAATGCTGTAAGTAGCCCTCTGTAAAGGAGCAGTCATCACTGGCAAATAAAGAGACAGATAAGATTGCCAGGCAAACATCCAGTAAAGAGTATAGGGTTCTTGGTACCAGACTCCAAGATGCTCCTGATGGCAGAAAGCAAAAAAAAAAGGCTCTCAGACCAGCACCTAAATATCACTTCTAGCAAAAGAAGTAAAAGGAAAAGCACATGATAGTTCCTCTGCCTGAAAAGCAAACAGAGGAATATGCTCACCTTGGAGGACATTAAAAAGATGTAGCGGTTTTCTAAATGATGCAGACCTTTGGAACACCTGCTCCTAACTCCCATCACCAAACTCATACCCAGAAAAAAAAAAATATATATATATATATATACAGTATATATATATATATATAATATGCAATAGGCTGATTCAAAATATACACTTTACCTTCACATGTAATGAGGGCAGAACCGTAAGTCATGAGTGGCAATTACAAAAGTCCTACCCCCACACAAGTGATGATAAACTATATTTTGAGTCAGACCATTGTATACTCGATTTATACAACATCAGTTTACCAGTTATACCTTTTAAATGTGCTGTTTGAAGGCCAGTCTGGTGGTATGGAGGTCAGAGGTGCTGGGTCCCTTACCACCTGCTGCACCGGTGACCTGAGTTCAGGAGTGAACTCGAGTTGCTGGGGGTCAGCTGGGATGGAAGAGGACTGAGCATCCAAAATACTGCTCTCCTTCTCCTCTCCCAGGTTGGGAAGCCTGTCTGACAGGCCATAGATTGTCAGTGGGTGGAGGCCTGGTAACAGTGCAGCTCGGGTGGCAAACTAGGGAGGGATCACAAGTGCATGATGCATATAAGCCTCAACACACATGCATGTGTGCCCTGCGTGGAGGGACAGGAACCAGAAAAATGGAAAAATGATGACAATGGCTTCATGAAGTCCTACCCATCCACCTCTGACCCATGTTACTGACCACCGACCCCAGGTCCAAACTGGATTATAGACTGGGGGGAGGACAACCCTCCCTCCCCCAGCTCTGCCATGGGGGGAGAGCAGTTGGGGAACTTGGAGACCAGGTGAGCTCCCAGGGAAGCAGCTGCCAGTCGGGCAAGGAGGGGACAGGGGTGAATAGCCACCTCAGCCAACAGGGTGAAGAAAAATCTCTATTGTTAAAAATAAATGTTCCCTTTGTATGAAACTATAACTGTTTCTGTTTCTGTTTGAGTTCAACTGCTGGCTTTAGTGCTGCACTTGCCTACTGTGATGTCAGCAGCATTGTGAAGGCTGCATTATGATTGGTTCAGATTGCACTGTGACTTACCCACCTTTGCAAGACAATAATATCCTGCAATGCTGCGTCACTGTGACATACCCGAGTTTGCAAGATAATATTATTATCTTGCTATGTTGGGTCAAGATATTACTTTTATCTCGCTATTTATCAGTGCACATGTGTTGTATAACTATATATACATATATCAGATGTTATATTACATTTTTTGCATTTAACAGTCCTATACTTAAGAAACAGAGTGTAATACCTCAAACACCAAGCCAAGACTCTGACAGAAAGCTTGCACCTTTGGATATGCTCTGGTCAAGAGGGCATCTCTCTCTGTGCACATATCTGAAACAGAGAAGTATAAAAGAAGGCAGTTGTGCATATTAAATAAAGATGAATGCAAAGAAAGCTACAAAAAATAGCACACAGGCCCTTCTGTTTGAGAACAAATCCTGGAGAGGGGCGGCCAGTCGTACTGACCTTTGACTGCCACTGGGTTAAGGTCCAGTGGTTGTGCAGGCAATGAGTGGTTCAAGGGTGGGGCCGCGGATCTGCTTGTGCACACCTCCACACACACACAGGCTGTTATGCACGCTTCGGGAGGGGCTTGGGGAGAAAATGGTACTGGGGATCCGAGGGCTGAATGCAGCCCTGTGCACATCCCTGCACCCACACCACCACCAGCCAGACACCTGCAGCCATCTGAATATGTGCATGGGGGGGTGGCTCCCTCCTCTAGCCCCACTGAGGGGTGCAATCCACGAGGGACTCACTACAAGGCAAGTCGAAGGGAGATGAGTGCCAGCTGAGGGGAGATGGCTATAGACACTGAAGAGCTGGCCTGAGGAGTAAAAAGCTGTACGAAAAAAAATAAAAAAATCTTTTGGCTCATCCCCTGCATCTGCAGACAATTACTCTGCTGTCAACTTTTTAGAGATGGTAAAACAGTTTTATCTGGGCAACATACCCTTTCCACAAGCTCCCACTTCTCATTTGATGACCTGTGCTTACTACTTGATTGCTCATAAATATTTCAAAAATGCAGCACAATCAGAGCAGAAAAAGGGAGGATTATCCACCCCAGCGCAGTGCCCCCCGTCCACAAATCCAAAGTTCCTTAGCCACTGGGGAAACGTCATTCACAAAGGGCAAAGAAAGGACCTTAAAATAATCCTTTCATTTATTCCCAGACATAAAAAGAGCTCACGCTGAGCACAACTGGAACAACCGGAGCTAATCAGTTTAGTGACTACATTTACTTGTGAGTTGGACCCACTGCCTCAGGGCTCCAAGTAACGATTTCTTATAGGTGCAAAAGACATCAAAATAAAACTATGTAGTTTAAAAAAGATGGAGCTTTAGAAAGTTAAGATGTGTAAAATGGATCAATACTGGACTATATGATAATAATTCATTATTTTATTTTAAGTATCTTAAAATAAATTAAAATTCACTGCTATGACCAATGCATTTACAATAGCTGGTATTTAACTGCAGTCTGATATTTACAATCAAAGAGCTACTGATGCCACTTGGAAAACTTTATAAAGATAATATTTTGGCAAATTTCAATTTATAATCCAGAGTTGTCCAGTGACAGGCACAACTATGGGGGGCAACCTTTGCTCCCAATTATGCAAATTTGTACCTAGGATACTGGGAGAAAGAAGTAGTCTATAGACCCAAGGCTAACCCTTACTATTGTGTGATAGACCTCTGCTGGCATTATGCTGGTTTGAAGGGGCAGCAGGGGCGAGCTGGATGAATTTGTTAGTTTTCTAGGGAGTACTAACCTGAACCTATGGTTCATGATTCAGGACAGCCAGCAGGGGGTGAGTTTCCTGGATATAAGAATCATAAAAAAAAGAGGACATTACAATTTGGACAGATGTGTACTGCAAGAAACAGACAGGAACACCATTCTACATGCCTCTAGCTGCCACCCTCAGCATATGGTTAACAACATTGTGAAGTCCCAGTGTCTTATAATTAAACATAACTGTAGTGATAGTGGAGACTTCTGTGAACTTAGTAGACTGATGAGGGGCAAATTTCAACAAGGGTGCTATAAACCACAAGTCCTGGCTCAGGCTGCGGCATCAGTGGAGGAGATCAGTCATGAGTCTGTTGGTAGCCAGACCAGCCAGGGCCAGCGAGGAACAACCGTTGAGCTTCATTTCTACTTATGGCAGACAGTCAAGTGCCATGAGGGGTACTGTGGACAAAAACTGGAACATAATCCGTAGTGACCCTGTGTTATGTAACCATTGCCTTAACCCACCTAGATTTATCTGTAAGCAGGCCGCCAATTTAACAGATGTTTTGAATCACAGTTTACAGTCTGCTGAAACTAAAACACAAAGGGACTTAGTTGCCAAACTTGCCAAATGACAACTTCACTTGTGTCCAGTGATGGAAACAAACAAGTCACTTTACGAACGTCAATGTGAGAAAAACATTTGAAAGCAGACAGTTTATTAATTGTGATTCTCACCCTATTATTTACTTATCTCACTGTTTGTACATGTGGAGCAGTCTATGTTGGTCAAACCAACCAATTTATTCAAACTGCGAGTTGGTGAGCACATTTGAGCCATCCGTAGAAATGATGTCACTAATGCCCTCTCCTTACACATTAACTCCGAGACAGACCCAACAAACCACAAGTTTAAATTTTGTGGTATGGAAAAGGTTAAACTGGGGCAGAGGGGCGGGGATCTGGACACCATGATACTAAACATAACGCACTGCGGATAGTTCAGCTGGGAGGGCACTAATCACCAAGCTGAATGACAGAGCTGAAATTATGCCATTGATCAGGTAACTGCTACGCTATTTTTTTTCCTTGGCCATGTATCTTCTCTAACTTTCCTTTCCAAATATCTATTTATAACAGGTCACCTTGGCATACAGAGCAAGCGAGTCATACTGGCTGGCCATCACTTTGTGGGGCATCATGTCATGAGAACTGCAAAAGAACCCCAGAGCAAATTCCCTGAGGCATGGGTTATCCCAGAGGATATTGGCTATATAGTCAAAAGACTGTATTGGTGACAGTGCAGTACTGGGATTATAAACATCTAGGAATACTGAAAATAAGTTTTTTATGTGTTTATATATTTTTTATGAATGTTATCAGTTATCAATTGGTGTTTAAACAGATTGTCTTTTTGGAACAGTAAGTGGGTACCTACTTCATCATGGAGTATGCTTTTTAAAAAAAAGAATAGGCACTGCACCTTTAAATGTGAATGTTAATAGTGGGCTACACTTTCTGGATACAGGACTCTCGACAAACATTAGTGAAATCGGTAGATCCTCTGGCAGGTCTTTGTTACTGGGTGCATTCACCATTTGAAATGGACTGCTATGACTTCTGGTTGTAAGCTTTTTATATTTGATATTCATTTAATAAAGTTTTAAATACTGGACTGCACGTTACCCAATGCTCAGCGTCGGTTTCTTTCTGCTTCAGTGACTTTGTTTAATCAGGCATGAGCACACACTGAGTGGAGCCGTAGCTTGTTTGGTTCAAATTCCCCTTTGACCCTTGCCCTTCCACCTCCAGCAGCATCCATCACACACCCCATTGTTAGCTTGCGCACACATAGACAGCCTCCCTCATGGAAGCAAGCTTCCTGGCCTAGCAAGTTGGGTTGCTGAGTTGGTGGAATGTACTGCCCGTCCTCACTAGGTTGGTAAACACTGCCATGGGCTACATTTCCTATGCCAGGCTGCTCTGGCATAAGCAAGCTGAGTCCACTCCTGAACTTGGGTTGCCTGCACAGCAGCCCAACTGGGACACTGAGTGGTTTGGTGGCATTTCTTCTACACAACCCTTATCCTGCAGACTATGCCCCCCCAACCCTGGTCTTGATAACGCAGGTGGCAGGGAGCATCCATGTAGGGGCAGATATTGCTTGCAGTATTTCAGCTCCCCATCACTGTACCATCTCAGCAGACCCAAAACAAATTGACTCATATTGTGTCCTCACAGATCTGCTCACAATGGATTAGCAGTTATGCAGTGCTGACAGCGAGGCAATGCCGTAAGAGCAAAAGCAAACTTTCTGAACATGCCACAACTTTGGTACGGGTTCCTCAAAGGCTCATATTAGCCCCTCTTTTGTTTGCCTTGCACATAAGCTCAACCAACCAGTGTCTGTTCCACAGTTCTCCCATCCCATCCTATATGCTGGTGACCTGGTCCTCTTCACTAGCTCCAGTGATATTGAAAGTATTAATCAACATCTGTCTAAAAACCAACAGTCAGTTCAGAACTGGCTGACTGTAAACAAATTGGTTTTGAACACGACTAAAACACAATCCATGCTTTACAGAATGTCCTCTGAATTTAAACTCTGCCAGTTCTCCCTTTCTGTTGCTTATCAGGATGGAGACTTAGTCTCCTTGGTCACCTCCTTCACCTACCTTAGTGTCACCTTTGGCCCCTCACCCAACATCTTGTCCCATGTGATGGGTGTCTGCAAAGCTGTTAATTCTATGCTGGGTGTCTCATACAAAGTCAGTCACAACCTTATTCTCCAAGCAAATCTGGCCATTGCCCATGGGTTATTATTCCCTTAGCTCCTCTATGTGGCTCGTGTATTCGTGGCTGCTTACAAATCTACCCTTCATAGGTGGGATGTCACTTATGCCAATTTGCATTGTTATCCCACCAATTTATCCACCATTGCTCCCTGTATGCCAGGCTTAGTTGGCTTCCCCCATCATATATATGACTATACTCTTGGTGGTGTAATTTAAAGTTTCTTGCACAGTCATCTGCCCTTATCCCTGGCCTCACTCCTAAACCCGGCTCAAAATACATACCCCTGAGGTGTGGTGAACATGCCCTCTTGTCTGTCCTGAAACTTAGCATGAAGATAAGTGAATCTTCATTTGCCAATGTTGCTTCAAGGTTACGGAACTCGGTTCCTTCTGAATGTCATCAATGTTTCTCTGTTGCCTCGTTCTGCAGTAGGTACCATGAATATCTGACTAAGGCTGTAAACTGCTTTTGCCCTTAGGTTTCACTGGTATTGTCTCATAGACAACTGATGTTATTTAAATAGCTCTGAGGAAGCCCTGTAGAGGGGGCAATACGTAAACAGGCAGTGTGCATGCACTGCAATTGTTCTTTTTGTTGGCTCCACACTACGGCTGAAAATAAAATGAACTAGCTGAATTAGACAGTTTCCATGTCTTTTTCGTTTTAAGAACCCTGAGGTTTGGTGAGTGCGGCTGCCTATTAACAGTTATTTAAATAGCATCAGTGTTTTTATATGACCTTTGTGAACTTGATTATGTCTTATTCTGTGTCATTCCTAATACTGTTTGTGTTATACTGCCATGTACTGAATGTAGTTACCTCTTTGTACTTACTGTATAATGTGTATTTGCAATACTTAATTGTCATTTGTTTGTAGTTTCCCAGGTTGTACCTGAAAATAGATGTTTGATTGTCTAGTGCTCTTACCTTGTAAATAAAAACTAAATAAATAAAGAAGTAGTGTACTACTACCTTAGATTAATATTACATTTCAAAAGTAGTGAACTGCTGCTTCTTATAAGCAAAGTAATTTTATCTTTCTCCTTTTGCTAGTTAGAATGTTATAGTCTATGGTGAAGTGTTGTTCTGTATAGAATTCCATCCCTTTGAAAATGTTGTTCTTCAACAGTTCCAAGGTCATGGAATGTGATTCTACCCTACTGTGACAGAACAGCATTCTAGAACCTCTAGAGACTGCATGAGTCCATTTCGTTTTGAAAGCAAAATAATTCACAAAACACATATTTCACACAGTACTATACACAATATAAATCACAGGATGAGCAACTCTGTGCACAACCAGTGTGTTTTGCCACTTCTGGGTTCTGATTCCCATGGACCTCTCGAGCTTCGTTCTCGAGGTCAGAGGGAATCAGAACCCCTCTGTTGCAGAACACACTGGTTCTACATAGTTGCCCATTCAGTATTCTCTATGTGTCCCTGATGTGATGAGTGGAACAGTACGCTACCTGACAGTTGACATAGCTAGTTTTATTCCTTCTCATACATCATCTGCCCTCTGACCTGACTGATTGTGATGTCACAACTAAGTAAGAAAAGCCAATCACCTGCTGTCTGATTGCTCACTTGCAATGTCACAGTGAGTGAGGTCACGCAACAGTACTGATGAGGTACAGATGAGGTATGAAGAGGAATAGAACCAAATGTGTCAGCTACCAGGTAAAGTACTGCTCTTTACATCACACGTAAGAAAGAAAGGAAGAGAGAGAGAGAGAAAGAGAAAGAAAGAAAGAGAAAGAGAAAGAAAGAAAGAAAGTACTGCCTTAGATTAATATTACATTTCAAAAGCACTGAACTATTACTTCTTATAACTAAAGTGATTTTCTCCTTTTCCTTTTGCTAATTAGGATACTACTGCTAATTGTAATAACTTTCCTGGTGATACATTTGAAAAAAAAATACACATCAGGTAGAAAACCTTCTGATAAGTGAACAGAAAAAGAAAAATACTTCAGATGTAAAAAGGAACAACTACTAGCTATTTAAAAAAATTAATAACATTTTTGCCTGCTATTTTTACTACTTCTAGCTCTTTATTGTAATTCATTACAGATCAAAACATAGCTCCAGAAGCAAATGATTTGATACCTTTTAATGGACCAACATAGATGTAACAACAAGAACAAAGTGCTCTAGCTTTCAGACCAACCAGTCCTTCTTCAGAAGCTCATGGCAACAACTGCCATGAGCTTCTGAAGAAGGACTGGTTGGTCCGAAAGCTAGAGCACTTTGTTCTTGTTGTTACATCTATGTTGGTCCATTAAAAGTTATCAAATCATTTGCTTCTGGATCTATTCTTTGCAAGGACCAATACGGCAACTACTAAATCTAGAGATCAAAACATGTAATTCTGTTCCTTCCCTCTATTACAGTTCCTTCAAGTAATATATTGCTGTTACTAGTTACTAGAAAATTGAATCATATATAGAATACTGTATGAGGGCAGTGCATAACATCGTACAGGGCTTGTAAAGGCCTTACTAACTGCAAGAGCAAAGCTTGACTGGGTCTGCAAAACTGAAAAAAATGTGTCAGAAATCAAATCTACAGAGCACAGTGGGTCTAGGAGGCACATCTAGTGGTCGGATTTGGTAAGTGCACATTAAATGTTGAATATATGAGGAAAAGGAGCAAAACAGAGGGGGAAGAAAACATGTCAGCAGACACTTTTTTAACCTTCCAAAAAATTCTGTTGTACATTGGCAGTCAGAGACAAGTAGCAGTATGTCTACTGTAGTTATAAAATGGGCCATGAAAATCCTGTAACTCGATTGGTCAAAACATGTTATATGACTCAATTATTTTCTGACACTTCACCTGAGGTAGGTATTTTTTTAATAACTAAACCCCATTTTATAAGTGGGATAACACACATTCCAGTTACAGACACTCCAGGGTGTGTGATCATAAGGTAATGATGCATTTATAAAGTGGTCACAACATTCAGCTGCATCTCATGCCTAATAACCACGCAAGGTGTGCCTTATTCCCTTATAACCACACACCCCATCATTTGTTATCCCTTTCATGTTGGGCTGGTCCAGTTTTCTTAAAAAAGATACACTGTAACCAGCCTGTCTGCACAATGGTAGTGCTACCACTCATGGCATTGGCGACTCATGCTCGGGAGAAGCACAGGTCACTGAGGGTCAGCCAGAGAAGGTTGTATTGAGTGGCCCAGGGAAAGCTCTCTTCTTCGGGGTGGGGGAGATCCTGTCTCTTTTTTTTTAGTTGTTTAACCAGGAGTAGCACACTAAGCTGAAAGCTTTTTTTACAGTAGCGACCTGGGAGCACATGGAAGTTAAGTGACTTGTTCAGGGTCACACAGTATGCAAGTGGAAGCTGTGGGATTCAAACCCAGCTCTGGTCTGCTGGATGTCACCAGATTTGCAGCTCAGAGCCTTAAACCACTGCGCTATACTGCCTCCCAAGACTCTTGCCACCAGACTGCCACCTGGAAGAGGCTTCCTTCTCCCACCGCTTCCCCTGTCTCTGGAGCTCCTTTTCCTCTTCTAGCTGGACTGCTCCCTCTGCTTAATCCCCCTCCATCCTAATCTCATGGCCACATGCTTCTCCTATCTAGGCGTCCCAAGCACTACTAAGCTGATGCGCAACATTTATTTGCTCTTAATGCCTGATCTTGTGACTGCTTACTTGCTGAGTTCTACAGTTGTTATACTCTGCTTATGCATACTACTTGTATTTGCATTTTGAAATGTTATTGTTGTGTATTTTTGTATCTTGTAACTACTTTGTTTGATTCTCTTCACTGTATCTACTATTCATGTACTCTTGTCATTGTCCGCTTCCCCTGCCCCCCCGGGACACATCTGGAAATGAGCAATCCTGCCCAGTCTGCTTTTCCTGGTGAAACTTTTAAATAAATAAATAAATAAACACAGACAAAAACAGCAGTATGGGGCAGGGCTGTCTGCTGATGTGGGCATGCAAGCACGCTGGTGCACGTGTGCACTGTATGCCACTGCACACAGATGCCCTTGGGAAGAAAAATCAGGAGGAAAATACCTCGGCCCACTTAACACCCCCTGCAGGCACCACATGACCAACATTGTAGGTCACTCATTTAATCGTTTCTGTATTTATGTCGGACACCTAGTAAGTCCATGAGAAGGTCTGGGGAGTGCTGTGGGACCAAGGGGTACAGAGGAAAAAGAGTAAATTGAAAAAAAAGAGACACTGTTTTTTTGGCAGAGCGCATGTTTCTGCCAGTTTTACGTGCTGAAATTGGCTGTTACTTTTGAGTGATCACGTGACTGTGATCAGAGCTTTGAAGCCTGTCACATCATTGATCTGACAACAAAACAATAGTGCAACGGCATTCGGGTGTGACAATGATGGTGCAACAAGGCCATGACATCATTGTTATTTGAGAAAACAGATCAGCCATACACTAGATCACAGTTACCTGTTACAAGTAAATTCCTACTCTCCAGCACTGTCACTATTTCAGTAAGATAGGTTTCATCGTACTCTTTGGAGAAAAAGTTATAAGTACAGTACCTGTGTTCCATCCACACCCGCATGAAACTACAACAGTACAGTATGTTCTACGGACCGACTGCATGGCTCAAAGTGGAGAGACACGCCAGGCTTTAGTTAAATTGTCAGTGTACGTTCCCTGCTATATTCCATTACCTGTGAAAGTTGAACTAATGAAGATTCGAACAACATTGGATTGCTCAGCTGGGAGGGTGACAAGTTTCCCCTGAAGGATATTCAGACGTGTTTCTGGACTGAGTGAGTTACGTTTCATCTTGAAATCTTCGACTTTCAAACCAGGTCCTATTTCCTGCTTTTTGCCTCTCTCTCCTTTCTCTGTCTGTCTTCAGTTGTTGGTTTTCTTCTGAACGTTTGTTGTGCTGATCATTTCTCTAGTTTGGGCCACCAAACAATCACTACTGTATGACCAAGGCTGTATTCGATCATGAATAAAATCAATAAAATATTTATTACAAGAAACAAAGAATATAATTGCACAAGAGTTGTATTCATTATTTTAATCTGCTCTTCTTTGGCAATGTTGCTGTATGACTAATAATCTCAACTTTTTCTGAACTTTCTTCTTTACTGATTGCATCCCACTGTAAGAACAAGACCTTTGCCTTAAAACAACTAAACAGTTCAGTTCAGTATGTGCATTATTTTTCATGTTTCAGAATGTCTTTTTCTTGTACACAGTACTGTACTAACCTGTCTAGTATCAGCACTATCTGCTGCTTCTAAAGTTTTAATTGGTCTTTTAAGAAACCTTTCATTAATTCAGCAAGTGCTCCATGAAAAATAAAGAAGTGTTTAAAGCAAGCAATGAATTAACAGAATGTGTTTCATTATTCGTTGATGTGCATACAATCAATATCCAAGAAGTAAGAACCCTCTCCTCCTCTCCCTCTCCCTCTTTCTCAGTCTACGCTGAAGATTACATTCAGTTGTCTCCTACCTGTTGGACTGGGACGCTGATATAAGGTGTGTTTGTCTCTCAGTCTCTCACTTGAGAGTAGAACTCTCCATGACAACAGCTGTTTGTCATATGAGAACAGGTCCCACAGGTTGCAAAGGCACATGGGATTACAACGAAAAATAAAACAGCTTACTTACATTGTTTATTATTTGGCATAAGTAGTTTGCCCTGCATAACAACAAAAGAATGTGAACTTGAAGCGGCCTATTTCTTTCAGATAATATAATTTAGTTCTGTAGCACCCTCGTATGTCCGTAGAACCTTGAGGCCAATTATACATAGGTGACACTGCACTGTGCTACACTATGCTACACACTAGCATATATATGCAGCCTATGGTTGCAACAGAAATTGCAGAGAGTTTGTAGAAAAGCTTAAAAAGTTAGTTTCACGTCTCCCTTTTTTATGTTCATATGCATGTTCAGAAACACAGAAACATAGAAGCCATGATGGCAGAAAAATACCCAGGTTTCATCAAGTCTGCCCAAGGTCTATCTGTTCCCTGTTAGCCCATAGCCAGATTGGGTAGTTGTCCCTTGTTCCACTCCAACCTTTCTTCTTCCACCTTTACACCCTTTCCCTTCCCCTCCCCATACCTTGCCCTTCCTTTAGAGACTACTAGCCCTCTGGACCTGTCCCAGCCTTCCTTGAAACCTATTATAGACCCCACCTCCACCATCCCCTTCTGCAGTCTTTTTCGATGGTTCTATCGCCCTCTCAAAAAAGAAGTACACTCTGACATCCCTTCTAAATTCCCTCTCGGTTAGCCTCTCCCCGTGACCTCTCTTCAGTGTGTTATCATTCCTGGTGAGCAGATCTTCACAGTTTACCTTGTTTATCCCCTCAGGAATTCATAGGCCTCAGTCATAGTGCCCCCACTCTCATTCCCGGTCTCCAGAATGTGCATGTTTAGATCCACTAGCTTTTCCACATAGGCTCTGCCCGTCTGACACTGGATTATTTTTGTGGCCCTGCATTGCAATACCTCAAGCCTGTCCCTGTGCATCCTCAGATGTAAACTCCAGAACTAGACACAGTACTTCAGGTGGTGCCTAACCAGAGACCTGTACAAAGTTAATATCACCTCCCTCCTCCTCCCTCCTCCTCCTCCTCCTCCTCTGGCTGTCAACCCCACCCTCCCTATACTGTATATCCCAGCATCCATGTTGGCTTGCTGTATGCTTTGCTACACTGAGTTGAGGTTTTGAGACTGTTGTAGATGATAACACCCAGGTCTCTCTCATCTGTCATCATGGCTATCTGGCCCCCTCCCATCTAGTAGTCTGTGCCCGGGTTCTTTCTGCCAGTGTGCATCACCGTATACTTTTTGGCATTGCACTTAAACTGCCAGACTTTAGACCATAATTCCAATGTCTCTAGATCCTTCCACAGTTCCATGACCCCTTCCTCACTGTCCACCCTGCCACATAGTTTCATATCACCCACAAAGAGATGCATTTTGTCCCAAATAACCTCCCTAGTGTTGCTAATGAGCATATTAAATTGGACTGGACCCAGGACTTACCCTTGTGGCACCCCACTAGTAACTTCCCTGTCTATAGATTTAATCCTGCTAACCACCATCCCCTGCATTCTTCCTCTAACCAGCTTCCAGCCCACCTGATGAGTCTCTCCTCTTCCCCTAGATCCTCTCATTTTTTCAGTAGCCCTTTGTTCAAAACTGAATCAAAGGCCTTGCTGAAGTCTAGACAGATCACATAATCTGCCAGCCCCTTATTCATTCTCATACTTGTCCAGTCAAAGAATAGCAACAGGCTGGTCTAGCACGATCTTCTTGCCATGAACCCATGCTGTATACTGCCCTGCAATCAATATGTCTTCAGATACTCCACCACATTTTCTTTGACCATCATTTCCAGAAGCTTACTTATAATTGAGGTAAGGCTGCCTGGCTTTTAGTTACCCAGGCCCACCATATCTCCCCCCTTGTGCAGTGGGACGACATCTGTGGATCTCCACGTCAGCTGTTGTAAGGGCCCATAGATTTTTGCAGCGCTTTGCTCTGACTTCTGCAGCAGGGCTGCTAGGATTCTGTGGCACCATTTTCTGATTTCTGTGGTATGATTTATTCCTTTCTGTGGCAGAATGCAGACCTGCCATTCACTAAAATATGATGTGATGTCATCAATGATATCACATGCTGAGCATAAAAGAGGGGCTTCAGGATAAACAAGACGGGGAAGGGAGATGGACACTATGGAAAAACTGTATATTTTAATGAAAATTCACCAAGAATGATTAGTTGTACAGCACTATATATATTCTGTGGCATGATGCAAATTTTGTGTAAAATTCTGCAGCTGTGGAATCACAGAATTCTAGGGGCCTTGGTTATTGTCCTACCCCCTCACATGTGAAAATAAATAGATCCTTCTGATGTTCAAGTTAAATCACATTTCATATTTCATTTGTAGGTTTTCTTCCCCTTTTTTAGAATAAAACATTCATTGCAGTCATCCGTGAATGTCAGCTGTATATAAACGGGTGTTGTCAGTGGTTTACATGTAGCTGACATGCAGTGATAACCAGGATCATTGTTTTTCGGAAGAACAATAAAGTATATTTTAAAAACATTGAATGTGATTCTGTTTATAAACCGCATCAATATGAGCAAACACAAGTGAAACATGAAGCCAGCTTTTAACATGTCTAAAAGACCTGCTAGCAGTTTTGTGACATACATATAGTCTACATGTAAACACTGTAGTATAGCATGGTGTAGCATAGCATCGTGTTAACTACACACCTCCTCAATGGCACGGTGTGTTACCAGGACACTGCAGAGTCAGACTGTAGGCTTTTCGTTGACAGTAATTAGTTGGTCTGGCTGGGATGGGGGGTTGTTCAGCTGGGTATGATACAACATGGCTTATTACTCAGTGGTTCTCACCCTTGTCATACTTCTCAAGTTTTCAGCTCCCAAATCTTCATCACTAACCATCAAAATTTGTGTGTGGGGGATAAAATGTGGCACACTCAAAGGAACATTACATGAATCTTGTGCTTTGATGTTTCTAGTCTTCTCTTAACTGAACATCATAGATGAACTTCTCTGCTAAAAGCTCAGACCCCAGTATTCAACAAGTGGCCAAACGCCGCTCACAAAACTCCACTGCACGGTACATTACCCTTGCAATTTTTAACCTTGAGGAGGAGTTTTCTGTCACCCCAGCAACCAGGTAAATTAGCCCATTCAGATGTTCTCACATGAAACCCGTCAAGTTGTAAAATGGTTAGCTGAGACAAATAAGCCAAAATATGAGACTTGATAGTTGGGGACAAGTATATCTCATATAAATGCTCTCTTTCTTCTGAAAACCAATTTACAGCCTTCCCATGAGTTCCCCAATCCAGCTCCTTTCCGTACACCTAGCTTTTGATTTGTTTTTAATCCCCCTCCCTTGGTTTTCTGAGTTAGTTCTTCTTTCCCTGTCCGTTTAATGTTTACGTGGGTGTAGTAAATGCGTGCCATGTGCTGGACCCCTCTATGGACACAGAACACATCTAGCCACATGTTCCATTGAATATGGCATACTTCAGATAAGTTAGCTTGCGTCTCTTTTTATGTTTGCTCCCACTTGCCCCAGCACCTCATTCTTTCAGGTCAATGCAAGCCCCCTGACTCCCACCAAGACAATCCACTGTCTTCCAGGAATCTCCTGATGATATCCCAGGCCACCCCACTATCAGAGGATTCTGATTTTTCCTGGCACAGGGGCCCTGCTCCCACTTGAGGGAAGCAGATTGTCCTGCCTGTGTGTTGCTTGGAGACGTACATTTGCAACAGAGGCCCATTAATATAGACAATCCAAAGACACCAGTGCACACCCCCCCACCACACACACACACACACACACACACACACACAACATAGCATATTTAAACTTTCCACTACCAAAAATGGCTATATTTACTTTGAGCTCCATGTGAGGAGTGGGTCCTCTTGGTTTCAGACTGGAATTCCAGTATAAGTAAGCTAAATCACCGTCATCAAGGTGGGACCCTTGATTTAGTCCCTAACTTTCCAATGCCTCAATGGCTAATGTGACTAATTGGCTCCTTTTGTACACTGTGCTCCCAACAAGGATTTTACACAGGTGTTTCAAAGGGAGCATGCTAAGAAGGAGCACCACAAACTCCTAAAACTCAAACAAATCTAAAATAACATGCTCAAACCTTTTAACATAGCATATTTAAAGTTTAAATATGCTATGTTGTGTGTGGGGGGTGCACTGGTATCTTTGGATTGTCTGTTGTATACCATGACCCAGTAGCACCTCTTAGAGAAAAAATGTGAATTCTAGTGTGTAAAGCAACTTAAAAGGTTTGAGCATGGTATTTGGGGCCTATTAATATGGGTAGCCATTGTCCATGCTTCCAGACTGGCTGAATTTTCACTCAGAGTTCCTGCCTTCCTCCCGACTGAAGGTATCTCCCAGGGTTACACTTTAAGTGTCAGTTAACTACACTGTAACTGCATTGTAGTTGCAATGTAGTTACATGCAACAAACATGTAACTACAGTGTAAGTATCCTATTGCATGTAATTAATGGGTTGTTACATTCAAACGGACACTTAAAATGAAGTGTAGCCCCTCCCAGCATACAGGTCCCGGGTGATGGTACTTGGTCACTCACATCAATGATGCCTTCCCTGTTCCCTCAGATTCTGAGCACACTACCTCCACAACGGGTCCTAGACTCCACAAGCCCAGTGTGGATGTCTGGCTTGAGTCTCAAACCCACGTCTAACCTTTTGTTAGCATGGCACACCATCCCCAGCACCACCAGGCTTGCTTTTCTTGAATAATGTGGAACATTGCCAACAGCATGTGGGACAGTTATGTGGTAAAATTAATGGCTGTCTCTTCTAATGTGGGACGGTTGAGAGGCATGGTCAGCTTCTTGGTATCCGTCAGTACTGTAATAGGATTCAGCACAACACAGGCGGACAGTAACACACTTCCTTGGCACCACAGCAGACTCCTTTGTGCTCCAGTTGGGATATTGGATTTTCAACTTTTGTTTAAACAGAAAATCTCCTTTTTTGGTAGCGTCACTGGGACTTGAGAGAGCGTAATTATTTTTAAACAGAAAAAGCTCTTCTCTTGGTAGTATCACTGGGACTTGAAAGAAGGTAAGTGTCCCACCTCCCTGCTCCCATTCATACATCACCATTTGCAGTGTGATGTTAATAAAAACCTACTAGACTGCTCAAAATAAGGTTTACATTATTGCAAGGATGACATCCCTCCCAATCTCACTTCTGTATTGAAGGGTTCATTAGCTGGTACCACAAGTCAATTTGTTTACCAACTTCACAAAGTAAACAGTATGCCTACAATGGTGAGAATGGGAATCTAGAACTGGCACCTGTAGAGTTTGGTGATTTCTGTATCCACAGGCCTTCATGGTCAGAAGCTATGAATTCATGTGCCTTCCACATTCAGAACTGTGAGTTGACAGGGTTTAAAAATTGTGTGATATTTTCTGCAGAGCACACCTCTCACCCTTTGGTCACTGACATGTGGGATACTGACACTTGAAATGAGGAGCAATATGGGACACTGGTCCTCATAATCAGAAACACATCATCAGATATGGAGATGCAAGCAATAACAGTTGTAGAACTCACACAGGAGTGCGGTGTACATATTTATGGAACACATACAAGCACTTACTTCTTTCTCACCTCTGTTTGTGTTTGTTCCATAAATATGCACACCGCACTCCTGTGTGATTGTTACAAGTGAATATTGGTGTTGCCACTGGGTTGTGCATTTAAGAAAGAGTAATGTGCTCGGGGACAGCCCAGGTTGCAGTTGTCTCAGGGGTGCAGCTGGTTAGAGCAATCGGAATGGTATTCTGGATGGCCTGGGTTCAAGTCCCAGCTGAGGCACTTACTTCTTTCTCATCTCTGTTTGTAATACCTGTAGAAACCAGCACCTTACTTTGTGCACAGTTTAGCTATGATTTACAAAATTTAAATATTATTTTTCTACTGAACAAGTCTGCATTTACAGCACCTGCTCCAAGCAGACATCACCTTTTCCATGACGGATGAATGTGGGACAGACCACTTTTTTGGTAGCATGTCATTACAGCGATGCAATTACAGCAAATACAATTCAGTGAGTACAATATTAGTGCATGGCATATTATAGCGAATGAGTAAATACAGCGAGTATAAATTACAGTGACAGCAAAATAGAGTGAGTAATGAGCTGCGACTTATCCCCTGTGTCCAAGTGCACCACGGTGTTAGAATCCTATAGATATAGAGAATACTGGCTGAGCAATCGTGCTGAAGAAGTGTGTTCAGCCACAGAGGGGTTTATGATTCCGTGCAACCTCAAGAGTGAAGCTCGAGAGGTCCAAAGGAATCATAAACCTCGAGGTGGCTGAACTCACACTGGTTCAGCGAGATTGCAAAGCCAGTATTTTTTATAGTGTATGGTGTACAAGGAGAAACGCAGTGTAACATTGTACCATAAATGTGGCAGTCCAAGAATTAAAATTGCGATTAAAAGATCCATTTTCTGCAGTTACCTACTTGCTAGGATGGTTGGAAGATTTCTTGGATTAAACTTTATAAATACATTTATGCATTTCCCTGACGCAAACTGTAACCCGCCGGCCCATACTCCTTGAACTTTAACTGCCTGCACATTTGACCTTCGGGTAAGACACTGGTATCACCAACTGCAGCTTTTTTCTCCCCGATGGCTTCCAGGCACGGCTCGAGCTTCTCGGTCTGCATGAATGGAATGCTGTTCTACACGTACAGTCAGTACATCATTCCATTCATTCTTGTGTGGGTGGATGAACAGCATTTCAGTATGGTGGAATTTCGAGTTAGAATAATATTCCACCATACACTATGGGGGGATCTGGGGCACAGCCCCCCTGCGTCACCAGGAAGAATTAGCAGCAGAATGCGGTTGGCGAGAAGGTGTATTGGTGGTGTGGTGAGTTTGCTGAAAAGTACAATCGTTAAAAAAAAGCGTAGCTAAATCTGACATTGGTAAAATTGCTTTGCTGTAATTGTCATTCGGCGAAATTGCACTGCTGTAATGCTATGGAGCCCACTTTTGGGGGGAGACAATAAGAGACATCCCTCATAATGAGGGAACGTTAAGAGGTATGCTGCAGAGTCCCAGCACAGTTCTGTTACTAACAGCAGTCGTTTTTCCTGAAGCTTGTCTCAAAAATGAGAAATGTTTCTATGGCTCAAGGAGGTGACCGTCGTTCAGAGGGATCAATCTCCAGTAGTCATTTTCAATAAGTAGAGGACTGTTTTTATTTCATTTTTAAAAATGGCGGGATCAAGTTGGGTCTGGAGGACAGAGTTGAACACCTCATATATGGGATTTTCCAGGTCTGCCTGTTCAAGTTGCAGCAATGTGTGAAGTACCACATTTGCCTTTGCCTTCAGTTAGCTTTGCAAACTGTCTGAGTAATGCAGAGTTTTTCCTTCTAAACTGCATTTAATTTCTGTGTTTCCAGAGAGTTTTTCCATAATATGTGTACATTCAGCAAAGAGATACAGTGTATAAATGGTTGCTGTTACATCATGTTCTCATATGGTAATGCAGCTCTCATGAACAAATATATTTCAACAACCATAAAATGGAGACCCCCGATACTTACAGAGGACTAGCATGAACAGTGAAAACAAAGTAAAACAAATGCATATATCCTCAACAGCTACAGGAAATTTTCCATTACCTACATTATTATTTTTATGGCTTTTCATTATTCCTCCATAATGCAGGGTGTAAAGAATTGCCTGCCATCATCTTGCAGACATCAGCTTGTTCCTACCACTCAGTCAATGGTGATTTGCATAATGTGCTTTATCATTTTTTACCCTATACTAGTCTCCTTACACCTGCCCTCCCCTTCTCCAACAATTGGCCACGTTAAATACTCATTTATATTTCAAGTCAATCAAAGTGGATGATTTTATGGAGGAGGGGGTGGTGGTCAAATACCTTCCCCCCTTTTTACTGCTCCACTACCTCCGTCATTAGGATCAACACAGATACACCTGTTCTTTTGGCTGGGAGGGCAGACAGGCAGTTGTCTTTATAGCAGATGCCGATGCCATTCCAGGGTTGATGGAATGACAGGAGGTCCGCACCTTCCCCAGGAGCAGAGTATCTCAATAACAGCCCCATGACATACCCAGTCCCCTGCTAGTCCCCTGGCATCCCGATGCTACCCTGTGCCATACAGCTGGCAGCGCTTAATATATCGTCATGTTGTTATGGACTGGAATTTTGGAAACTCTTCCCTGTAAGTAAAATGAGATGAGGAGTTCCTCAGGGGGCAGGGATGAGCTTGATATATATGGGATGCGAAATGGTCTGATTTAAAGTATGCATTTTATCTTTGAGTGTAAGGGGGCAAGAGCATAACTCATGAGTGGCAGAGCCAAAATAAGTTATGAACGTCATGCCCCCACAAATGATACTAAACTGTGCATTTTGAGTCAGACCATTGAGTAGTCCATTGTATACAACACCAGTTTCCTAGTTACAACTTTTAAACCTGCTAGTTATTTGAAGACTGAGCTGTTTACAAAGACTGAATTATTTAGGTGATACACATAGTGAACAAGAACCCCAGAAAGGAATACTGCATGGGAGGTATTAAGGGGTCCTGGGGGGTCATCATAAGCGACTTTCTAAAACAAACTAGCCAGTGTAACAAGGCCAACAACAGGCAAACACTCCCCACCCCGGGGATGAGACTGAAGTTAGGTAGAATAGCCTAACCTCTTTCCCAATCAATAAAAATTTAATAAATTAAAAATAAAACAGATTTTGGGGTTATTGGAAAGGTTTTTTTTAGCTGTTATAAACTTTAATTTAGGTTTAAAACAATATAACAATAAACCTTTGTAATAAATACAGCTATAATGCTAATAAAACTACATAAACATCATATTCAAGCATTAAGAAACATTTGAATATCAACTGGTACACAGTTAATCAATAAATTGATCCCCAGTTAAGAATATTAAATATAGGCTGACCTATCGGTGCAGTGGTAGCACTACCACTTATAACGCCAGCAACTCACATTCAAGAACGAGCACAGATCATCAACAACCAAGCAGAGTAGAAGGATCAAGCATCCTAGAGAACAGTCACCTTCTCTGAGGAGGGAGGGTTGCCAGCTCCGCTGCTCTACTGCCACCTGGATAACCACAGGTCACAGTGCAATCAAGTGGTATAGTGGAGGAGAGATGCAGGCTGGCGCTGTGCCAGGCACGGTCGCATGTGTGCACATGTGCACCCGTACTGCCTATGTCCTGAGGGCCGGGACCAGAACAAGCAGTAAAATCATGGCAACAGGAAAGATGAATACCAGCTTCCCACAGGCCCCACAGCGGTGATGGGATTTCCCTCTGATCTGGGACATGGTCCATGCGGCATGAGGTCTAGTTAACCACCCCCTGCTGCAAGGGTGCAACAAGTGGAGGATAGAGTTGGAAGGTAAGCCCATGAGAAGTCAGGCTCACGGGGCTGGGGGAACCAGTACGATGGAGGGCCTGGCCAGTGAAGAGGGGGAGAATATTAAATCTACTAGAACATTGATTAGTGGTAACATTAAGCAAAAGTATAGAAGAAAGACAGAAGACACTAAGGAAAGAAACTGACAAATACAAAGGGCGAAGGAAAGGATACAAGAGTAGAAACAGGTAGTGTCTGACCTTGACAATGACAATGTAAGTAAGGAATAAGCAGGGTATTACGTGGGAGAAGTATAGCAACTCTGAACATTTCTCCATTTCCTCTCAAAGCTACTTTTATTATCTTTTGATCCATGAGCTATGCTTTCTAACTTGAGGACATCTGTTATTTCTGTTTTGACAGCAGGAGGAAATAATTAATACTGCCTCTCTATAGATCACTAGTGAGACCCCATCAGGATTACTGCACCCAGTTCTGGAGCTCTCACCTAAGGTAAGACAGAGACAGACTGGAGACAGTGCAGCATAGAGTAATCGAAATGATTCAGGTGCAACAAGGCAGATGGTGTGAGGATCGCTTAGGGCACCGAACATGTACTCGCTGGAAGCCAGAAGGGAGAGGTGGAACATGACTGAGGCCTTCAAGTTCCTGAAGGGTGTAATTAAGGTGAACTCCGAGGAACTGTTTATCAGGAATGGTGGGTCAAAAAGAAGGGGACATAAATGAAAGCTAGAGGGTGGAGATTCAGTAGGGATGTGGGAAAGTTTGACTTTATGGAGTGGTTGAGCACAACCTACCAGCAGAGATGGTGAGTGCAACAACCAATAATGGGTTCTAGTACAGCTTGAACAGCATAAAGGTATTAATACAGTAGTTGTGAAGGGAGTAGCAGCAGTCCAGGTAGCAAGGGAGGGGAGGGTGAAAACACCATCTAGACCATAGGTCACAGGGTAAGGTAGGTGAAAACTGTGCAGACTAGATGGAGCTATGGTCTTCTTCTGCCAGCTTTCCCTATGTTTCTTCCTGTTTCTCTTTGATTTCAACTGCTGCTGTCAGTGCTGCTCAAGGCAATTATGATGTCATCTACATTGTGAAAGCTACTTAAACAATATACCATGACAGGGAGTGGGTAAATTGGTGGATTTACCATGCCTGGTGTGGTTTGGTCATGAGGCAGAGCCGAGTGACTTAACCACACCAGAAGTGGTAAATCCACCTATATACCCACTCCCTGTCATGGTATATTGCTATTATACAATGTTCAATTTGGGTTTTTTTTGTTTTTATAGTGATATAAAACTGTTACTGTGGGTATACTGGAGGATTTATCACAGTCATGTGATGTGTTTTGACCAATGAGATTACAGGATTTTCATACCCCATTGTATAATCTTTGTTTGAGTCTGTAATCCCCTGTGATAAAACTAACCTTCAAGATAGCAGTTTAATTACAGTGTATAGTAGTGCATTGTTCTGTACAGCATTCCATCCCTTTCTAAATGCTGTTGTTCCACAGTTCAAAGGTCATGGAATGTGATTGTACCCTTCTGTGGTACAGCCACATTCTGAAACCTCTAGAGACTACACAGGTCAGTTTTGTTCTGAAAGCAAAAAGAACCATCGTGTACATATTTCGCGTAATATGATACACTATAACAAAAAATAACATGAATGGCGATTTTATGCACAAACAGTATTCTCCATATGACAAAGCTAACAAAAGATCATGCTATCTTGAGGTTACCTACAAAGATATCACTTGTTAGCTTGCCATTTTGATCTCCAGTGGTGTTGCATGAATGTTATTGAATTACAGAGGAAGTTGTTTAAATATAGAAACACAGACCATGATGGCAGAAAACGACCAGCAGTCCATCCAGTCTGCCCATATTCCCTATAATCCCTGGAACCTTTCCTGGAACCTTTTGTTCCTCCAGGGTACTAACCTTCCCCGTCCTATCCCCATTCTCCTCCCTGGTCTTGTTGCCCCAGGTCACTACTATTCCCTTCATTCTATCCCATGCCTGCTTGGATCCCCTGACTGTGTTTGCACCCACCACCTCGGCCGACAAACTGTTCCAAGGTTCCACCACCCTTTCCATAAAGAAGTACTTCCTCATGTCCCTCCTGAACCTCCCTCCTGTTATTTTCCACTCGTGACCATGTAACCTCGAGTTGGTATTCAGGGTAAATAATTCCCCGCAGTTTACCTTGTTAATTCCTTTAAGGAACATGATGGTCTCTCTCATATCTCCCTTCTCCGTTCTGGTTTCCAGTGAACACATATTTAGCGCCTTGAGGTGTGCCTCGTAGGATCTGCCTCGTTGGCTCTGAATAATTTTCGATACTCTGCACTGCACTGTTTCCAACCTATCCCTGTTCTTTCTGAGGTGAGGACTCCAGAACTTGATGCAGTACTCCAGGTGAGGTCTCACCAGGGATCTGTAGAGGGGAAGTAATACCTCTATTCTTCTGCTATTAATACCCCTCCTGATACATCCCAACATCCTGTTTGCCTTGCTATAGGTCTTGTTGCACTGGCTCATTTGTTTAAGGGAGTTACTGATAGCTCCTAAATCCTGTTCCTCTTCTGTAGTGCTTAGTCTCACCTCACCCATCCAGTACTCTGTCTTGGGGTTCCTTTTCCCTAGGTGCATTACCTTGCACTTTCTGGCATTGAATTTTAACTGCCAGACCTTTGACCACCCTTTTAGTTTTCAAAGGTCCCTCTGCATATCCCTTATTCCCTCATCACTATCCACCCTCCCACACAGTTTTGTGTCATCTGCAAAGAGACGCAGCCAGCTCTGGATTCCCTCACCAATGTCACTAAGGAGCATGTTGAAGAAGACCGAATCCAGGACAGATCCCTGTGGAACCCCGCTCATAACCTCCCTTTCCTCTGATTTAACCCCACTGATCACCACCCTCTGCTGCATCCCTTCTAGCCAACTACCTACCCAGTAAACTACGGTTTTAGCCGCACTCAGGTCTTCCATCTTTTTGAGCATCCTTTTGTGCGGTACCAAATCAAAAGCCTTGCTGAAGTCAAAGTACGGCAGATCCATGGCGTGGCCCTTGTCTAGTTCCTCGGTCACCCAGTCCAAGTAAAAAATCAGATTAGTCTGGCAAGACTAGCCCCCCCCCAACAAAACCATGTTGTTTACTCTCCTGGAGCCTGTTGCTCTCTAGGTAATCCATGAGGCCCAATATTAAACATGTGGGTGTTGCTGTGGTTTGATGGTAAGCACAAGGACTGCAGCTACAACCAGATATCTGATACGACGTACATGGGAATATCTATCGTTTTTCCTTTTTTTGTGTTATGCTTCTGTAAAGAAAAATGCCAGTGGGCATACTATATGTGCACTAAGGGAAGGATTAGGCTTACAGTAAAACTGTATATCAGTAATTACTAAGAATTTGAGAAAGAATAATCTCTGGAACAACAATACTTTGTAAACTGTCACCATTTTACAGAACAACTTTCCAGTAAACAATAGTTTTATTTTGCAGGATTGAAAGCAGGGAGGGTAAAAATCTTCCATTTGTGATCCAAGCCCTGTTAAAATCAAGCTGAAACTTAAAACGTGGGCTTGGCTTTGTCGCTTCTCAAATTATTTAAAATAATGTTCCACCATGTGGATTGCATTTGTTTCCTCAGAATGCCTTATTCATAACTGGGTCCAGCTAACAAACATTTTTCACAATTATGTGTGTTTTTACATTGCACACCACCTGGTATCTGAAGCCCTCCATTGCAAGTCACTTATATTATCTTCTGAAATAATTGTGACTTCATAACTATAAAAAGTTGTACGTTGTACAGTGCTGCAGACTCAGGGATGTTTTTGCTCCTGTAAAGAAGGGCCTACTTACATAACAAAGTACAACGCACATATTTAAAAATAGCTTTTTATTATAACACTTTAGAATATTATAAAATCAACAGTTACCAACTACTTTAACATTTTCTCTTTATTATTCCAGAACAGGATTTTTTACTCCTCCCACATCAAGTAGCAAACAGCACATGCAGGGTTTAATCATTTCAACATAAAACATAATGACTGATTGCATTTTACACATGAAATGGTAGCCCATGCTAATGAATAACACTATATATGTATATAAAACATTTTATTTATGTCCTTCGGAAAGAAATCAACATTCTGACATTCTTTTAAATTTACAGTATAAAAATACTTCTTGTACCATTTTTCTCTCATAACAAGAACTGCTCACATTATAATTCCTTATGACAAAAACATACAGAAATACAAACTATAATCTCTCGTGTTCCAAATCAGAATGTCTTTAACACACTTGATAGATCATAGAGAAAGCATTGCTCTGAGTTCGTCTTTATAATAACATTGATTCTGACCTAATAATGATAGGTATATGACTACATATATGTAGTTTTAAAACAAACATTAGAAAATTATAAATCGCTAGGATGCCATCAGTCAATCAGAATGTGCTATTAGCATACCTCCTGTGCCCAGTACAGATACAGTCTCATGCAACAACTGGCACCATGGCAACAATCAACTCCAACCGCTGTTACTCAGCCTCTACCTTCTGAAATGCTTCTTTTTTTTTTTTTTTTTTTATATAGCTCTTTGGTCCTCGTCACCTCCTCCTGCCAACTGACGATGGGGAGGGAAAGGTATGGGATGGCCAAAAGTCAGGCAAGGGTAAGGAAGGGTTCAGGAAGGAGGTTGGCAGGAGCGGGGGGGGGGAGTTGTAGCTAGCTTAAATGTGGAATAAGCTGGCCAAAGAGGGGGGTAGTGTGGAAAAGGTGGAAGGATTCCTCAGGAGATGAGACAGACATAAAGGGTTGCTTCAAGAAGCATGGGAGAGGTGGGGTGGGGGGGATGGTTATGGACCCCCAGGGTGCATGTACCACCTCTCAAGCAGACTGGACACGCCATGAGACCTTCTTCTGTTGGCAGTTTTCTGTGTTTCTGTGTAAGTGTACATATAAACACATAGCACAGCCTTCATTTTATACAACTGGTTTAGGGGGCTGCCCAGTGGTGCATTAGAAGGTTCATGTGTAAGCCCTGGAGTCCCAGACTGGGGCTGACTGGAGGACAGATGCATCACAGAGGTGAAGACCTAGCTCCTGGCGAGGGATGTGTTTGCACGCACACACCCCCCACCAGCCAAGCAGGGAGCAGCACTGGTGTCTGCAGTGAAAGGGCTGCAAGCTGGACATAGAGTGCAGCTGTGGTGACCCTCCCTCGTTTGTTGGGATGGGAGACGGGGTTGCAAGGAAGAAATCAGGCATAAAACAACATGGAAAAAAGGTTATGTTTCTCCTTGATGGAATACGACTAGTATCTTCTGACGTGTAATATATAAACTCACTTAATATGTAATTCAGTTCCTACTATTTACACGTCAACATGTAAATATGAAAACATATTTAATATTAGTAATTGGTATAAGTAAGTAGTAGTAAAATTTATTTTTATACAGGAAACAGATCTTTAGGCCAAGTGTTACCCAGACAGACATCCTATAAGTTATACAACATTTTTAAAAATAAAATAAAGCATGGTAGGAAATAAAACAGTAAACAAAATAAAATACATTAACAATACATTTACAGTCAGTTATTACATTAAACCCTAACTACTGCTCAAACATCCTGTTATTTCATTCATTCAAACTTACAATTAAACATATAACATTTAACAAACCCCAGTACTATTTGATTCCAATAGAATCTAACTATACATAGGACATACAGCTGTAACAACAGCGAGTATGTACCTGCATTTACATGACAATACTCAACAATATCTGACATTTTTAACAATGTTTTTGTAATGTTCTTTTTGTCAATATAGTCAGAGTGTATTAGCATGCTGATGTAGTGTATCTTCTCTGTATTAATATACTGAAACTACTTTTCTGTTGATATAGTAGACATTTAGACACATGGGGGGTAGAAAATTACAAAATCCTAACAATTAGGTAGGTACACTGGGCAGACTTGGGGAGGGGGTGCTGGCAGTCTTTTTCTGCCTACACTTTCTATGATTCTGTGATTTATAATCAGCTATCAATAAAGTAAAAGTGCATTCCAGTATATCAATACCGTGAAAATGCACTGTTAATCTGTAACCATGTCGATCTGACTCCAAGCTTTTCTTTAAAAGGGAAACTACGTTTCTATACCTAACAGTTCAAGTTAAAGCCCTTCTGAAGAAATTATCTGAGTGAGAAAAAAATTGTTCGACATGCTATGACTGGTTAGCGGGTAGGTACGATTTCTGTTTAAATATCAGGAAAAAAGGTCATACACTTAAAGTCAATCATCTTTAATGAGTTATTTTAAGTCATGTCTATTGTGCTGCCTTTAATGTTGGGTTTTGTCCAGATCTGTCATGACATAGAAATATAAACTTTGATGACATTCTCTGTCTGGGTGTTGTAATGTTGGGTTCGGCAGTCATTCCTTTTTTCCCCTGGGGCAAGGTGATCCTTATCCACAGTTTTGCCCTCTGGCTTCATTGTTCCCTTCCCCCACCCCTATGGCCCTAGACCTAGAGTGCAGCACTCACTCAACCTTGGCTGCAAAGAGTTCAGGTCATGGTTACCTTCAAAACTTCACCAGGTCCCGCTCAGAACGTGGTCATGGGGTTAGATTGCTTTAGAGTGGCACACTCTAGCCCTTCCACCCCTGGAGAATGGGAGCATCACCTCTGCAACATACTTGCCCTTCGCTGACAACATGAGCCGAGTCCAGAACCTGGGTCATCCAAGTGTGCAGCTTAGAACAAGAAGAATAATTAGCACTGCTATAGTATTTTTCATACATACTGTATCCCAAAGTGCTTTACAAGCAATGGGAGACTGGTTGTGAAGTGGCTGTGAAAGTGTAGTGGCAGCCATTTTGCACATCATCACCCACACACAGTCTTCATCAGTTGCCTGAACCAGCTTTATGGGAAGTAGAATGTTGCCCGGGACACCACACGAAATCCTTTAGTCTTGCAAACAGTGTCTTGGGTTATTTTACTTTCACCTAGACACCCAACAGGACAGAATCAGAGATGGGCAGAAGGGACCTCAGTTTAATATCTCATCTGAAGGATGACACCCTGACAGCACAGCATCCCCTAGTACTGCACGCGGGTGCCAGTGTTGATGCTGTGAGCCCAGTCCTGGTGTGGGATTAGAACCCATGACCTTCTGGCATAGTGGCAGATGTGCTACCAACTGAGTCACACTGACAACTATGCTCATTGAAGCAAAAAAGCAAGGGCAGCTCCAGCAACCACGGTGTGTAGTTTATCACTTGTAGCTATACTGAAAGATTAAAAAAAACGCACTCCAGAGTCAAGAAATGCCAGTGTGCATAATTTTGTTGTGCAGACAGTGCCAAAACAGTGATGCCCCTGCCACAAAGTTTTCTGCAATGTTTCATTCTTGTGCTGACCGATGTCTTGACAAAGCGCTAAGCACGTAAACGTTGGAGCAACTTTGTGATGGGAGCATGGCTGTTTTGGCACCGCTTTGCACAGTAAAATTATGCACACTGGCATTTCTTGACTCTGGAGTGTGATTTTTTTATGCATCAGGCATTCTCAATGTTTTAATGTTTATAGCAGTTTTCTGATGCAGAAATTCAAAGAAGGATGTGTCCTCCAGCCCAAGTATTTTTAAGGTAAGCGTGCATTGTATTTTCTACTGGAATATTATAATTAAAAGCTACGCAATGTTGTTTTCAGATGGGACTACGCTCGTTCTCTGAATTTTCGGGTAAGTTTGTACACTTTAAGCAACTTTCACATATTTGGGGGGGCGGGGGGATTGCATTTAGGGACTCCATCACAAGAGGATTATCAGATAGATTGCAGAAAGGTACCTGAGTGAAGAATTTCTTGAAAGAGTAGCATCAGAAGCTTGGATTCATGGAGGAGTGGATGACCATTTCTAGTTGCATAATTAGAGGAAAATAATGTGCTCTTTCCTGGAGTTCCAGTTTCTTTGGGAAACTATTACCTCAAGAAGCGTTTTGTGACATTCCTCTTCTGCATCACGAACTTGATTTGGTAAATTAATGAAGTTGCCATGACAATCAATAAAATCTAAAAATCCAACAAAACAAATAAGAAAATAATTCTACTACACACCTTCATCCACAAACATGACAATAATTCTACCACACACCTTCATCCACAAACATGACAATAATTCTACTACACACCTTCATCCACAAACATGACATTTACCTGGCACTGAAGAGCTATTCCCATAACTTTATTGCCTCCATGAGAAACAATACAACAAAGGGTATGCAATGTTTTTCTTTCATTATTTTATTTATTTAGTTTGTGTTAATCAGGTAAGAGCATTAGACAGAGAATTGCCTATTTCAGACAGTGCCTAGCACAGCATTTCTTAAGAAGGGTGCTCGGGCCCTAGGGATAGGGACAAAGAATAGGAAAATTGACTGTAAGTGAAGCAAGAAGAGCTTCTCCTAATCATTTCTACCCTATGAATGTACTAAATGCCCGAAACCTAGGAGGCATCATTTTTTTCTACAGAATGCAGTTTGTATCTGCAGGCAATCGTCACCTTTATTTGTGGACTTTTGCTTGTGGATGGGTTTGTGGTCTTTTAGACCCACTCCAATGTCTGTAAAACAATTTAATATATTATCCAAATTAAACTTTTGTGATCTTTTAACGAGGCACTGATGCCTCTGGGAAAACTGTGGAAAACCTGATAGTTAGACACAATTTAGCTTGTATTACATATATATTTTTCATAGAGTTCTCCTCCCTTTTCTTTTAACTGACAACATTTGCACAAAAAAATTATCTTTATACCTTAGAGTACATATTCCCATACAGCGCATTCCCAATTTGAAGCCATAATCCTCTGTTGTAACATCACAGTCTGCTACCTTGGGAACAATTGTGATGTCACAAGTAGAGTATTATGCCATCTGGTAGGGAATAAACAAAAGGAGCAGATGAACTTTCAGTAAGCAAAAAAACTGTTTTCATGCACTGAACTCAGCAATAAACAGTAGCGAGGAGAAATACAGAGATAATGGTGAATGATACAATGGCTCAAAAAAATGCTGCACTCTCACTGGCTGACGGACACCTTTTACCTGTTGTAAATCCTGGCATGACCAATGGGGAAAGGTGCCAGTCAACCTCATCTACTACTCATCCTTAGGGTATCCCTCCTTTCACCCCCCCATATCAAACCAATTAGCCGCATTTTGAACACCACTAAACAAACTGGTACAGCGGCAATACCAAAATGTGAAGAGTCTGTAACTGCCCAACCTGAAACAGGGCCTGCCTTAGCAGATCCCCCCCATGTACCAATGTGCCAGAGCCATCAAAGGAGGAAGACCAGTAATGCAGTCACAGCAGTACACAAGCCCTGATCGTGGGTGTAGGCAGGCATACTCCAAGCACTCCATGGTGTGCAATTTTATTTAAGGGGGGTAGAAAATAGGCTCTGAACTGCTTCTTTTTTTCCATGAAAACTAAAAGAAAATACTGAACTTTTCTGCAGTTGTATTCATAGGAGTCGAAACTAGAAGGACTGGTCACTAATACTCTCTTTGTATCCCGAGGACAATAGAACCTTACAGGCTCTGGGCTGGTATGAGGGTGTCTTAGGGAACAATGCATGACATTTGTGTTTACCCATGTATGGCAATAACCATTGTCATGAGATACAAAAGTTGTATTTATTGTGCCAAATGAGGCAACAAACACAGTCCTGGTGTACATTTGTATATTGTCTGGCTACACTCCAGGGGGTAGCTCAGTCTAACGGGGGTAGCAGTGAGTCCACTTGGTGTGCAGATCTGAAATCCCTGGCTACACCCCTGGCCCTGATATGGCATGAGTCATGGCTCCACAGTTGAAGATTTGCAGTAGTTGCGGTTTGGAACCCTTGGTACTGTCTGACCTTGGGCCTCTCCACTGTTCCAAGAGCTGAGGCAGAGGACATAAGATATATTGCATCAAAATATTATGTTTTTCAAAGTTCTCCTGGAGGCATCGGTGGGTTTTTAAGAGGAATATTTTCTTAATGTTTTGGACACTCTGGCACCTTTACATGGTAGAGGGAGGGAAGACAGGAAGTCCCCACCATTGTTATGAGCTTACAAATTTAATGGAAGTGGGGCTATATCACTTTCTATGGCTAGTATAGCAGAATTTGGGGGATGGGGTTTCTGTTTGCATTAACTGTACTTAACTGGGCAGGTCACTATTTATTTTTTTTGGAATAGAATATTAAACATTATAAAATGGATAGGAGAAATCCAAAAAAGCAGATTGGCTGAAGCAGTTTTTGACCCATGACAATATCTCAGTATATCATCATGAGTCATAACTGAATACCAGGTCAGTTGCATCCCAACACTTTGGGGACATTATTAATCACAAAAATAAACTCCAGGTTGTGGTACATCAAGAGATATTGTTACTTCTTGACAGTGGTGCCGGAGTGGTTTGAAAAGTGGTAGGGCCAAGGACGTAAGGGGTACATTTTCCCCTATTAAATATATTATCATGATAGCAAAAAGTGATAGGGCCACTTATGAAAGTGGTAGGGCCATGACCCTAGTGGCCCCCGGTTCCGACACCTAAGCTCTTTGATTGGCTGAAGACAGTCGGGTTCAACTCATGTCTCACATCATGCCCAAGGCATGACAGTCTCTCATGATATACCATACTCTGTCATGTAGAATTGTTTAATAATGCTACCTCCAAAAATAAAAGTTGTATTGATAAGTTTAGTAAAGTCACTCTACTCATCTCCCCTTCTCTATTCTGCTATATTATCCATAGTCATGTTTTATTTATTTAGTTTTTGTTGATCGAGTAAGGTGCACTAGCCGTGGAAATGACTATTTGCAGGAATGACCCGGGTGGGTAGAGAACAGAAACATAAACAAAGCATAAGTGATAAGATAAAAATACATCATGACATTACATAAATGTATCATTTTTCAAGGATGGGAATACATTGCAAGTAGGAGTAAATAAATAGCAAGCAAGTTGAGAATACAATACCGAGTAAATCATTATCTGAGAGGGAAAAGTGATACATTTACTAAGGTCATTTGAGCAGGACACAGACAAATTAGGTTAGGATAATGCAATGAAGGCTGTAACATAAGCGTAGTCATATAGGATAGATATAGGAGAGTTAGGAAGAAGTAGTGTTTAAAAGTTGATAACCATAGTTCAGTTCCTCACTTAGCATCATCAGAATTGCTGTCTTTGGGGATGGAGTCTGTGAAGTTCCAGAGCAGTGCAGGGTTGTGAAAAATAAGAAATGTTGAACTCTTAAATACCATGATAAAAAATGTTAAAATGGCTTATTTAGACCCTGGGGCAGGCAGCACCCTGGTGTGACATGTCTGCCGCAAGGTTTAAAAGTGTTAGCTGCACTATAAATGGAAACATGAGTGGAGGATCCTTGTGGAATACTGCTGGGATTGTCATTGGCACCCTGGCTTTTTACTGTTCATATATTTAGTTTGGCAGTCGGTTATTTTACCCATGTTGATTCTGGAAAATTGCTCACTCAGACCAAGTCTCATTTTCCGTTATAGGTCACGATACGAAATGTGACAATGATTACATATAGTGTGCATAAGCAAAGTAAATAAAAACATAACCTCTCAAAATGGGACCTTGCTGAGTGCTATACACCATTTCACATCTTCTCACTGGCCGCATTTGTTCAATTTGTATTTCATTTTTTTTTAATTCTGTCCCAGACAGACCTCCCTCAGGCAGGTGGGCACCCCAGCCCCCTCACCCAACCTCCTCCGGGACTTACCAGCAGCCGTCTTCCACCAGGGCTTGCCCCTGCTGGAGGGGTTGTCAGGGGTCCTCCGTCCCTGCTGAGGTCCTGGTCCAGTTTGGGCTGGCAAGTTGAGCTAGTCAGGTGCAGGGTCTGTGAGTGCCTGCTGGCATCCTGCCGTCAGCATTTTTCCAGCGTTCCATCCCCCTGGAAGGCATGGTGTGCAAGGACATCATGACGCAGTGTGACATACGCCAATATCTGCCACACCTCCTGACCTTCTGGCCTCAGCTGCCTTTCCCCCAGCTTCCACCACAGGCCAGACAAGTATTGGGCTTTGCCCTCCCCTCAGGAGTAGAGCAGTCCTACAGACACTGATCTTCTCCCCCGGTTGGACCTCTGACACCACAGATTCGCTTCTGAACTCGGGTCATCCGCATCACATGTTGTAGCACTACCGCTACACTGGTGGACTGGCGCTTGTATTTCATTTTTGACTATGAATTTGTATTGTATTTGACCAATGAATTGGTCTGTATCATACGCATTCAGTATTATTGTTTTTATATTCTTTGCCATCCATGTTGAAGATGGAGGTGGTTTCAGCAGACTGGATGGTGGCTAACATGGAGTGGTTTTATAAGAGTGGGAACACGGATAGCCGAGAAAATCACAGAGTACTCCCAGATTACAGGAATTTCTACATTTTACAGGGAAATGGAATCATCAACAGGGCTATTGTTCCCATAGATTTGCTTTTGTTATACGGGAAAAGAGCAGTTCAGCTTCCATTGGAAACAATGTCATCTACAGGAAAAAAACAGGAAAATTGCCTTGGAGGTACAGAGAGATGGCCAAATAAATCTGGAAACAATTTGTAGGCAAGCTGCTGGAAACCACTGGTCAAGGCAGACGGATGAGGTAAGGAACAGATAGTGGAATTCTTAGACAAAAGGTTTGCTGGACAGGATACATCATGGGTTCATGGAAGGAAGAGCTTGCCAAACTAACCTGATTGACTTCCTTGATTGGGTCACAAAGGCAGTGGACATGGACCAAGCAGTGGATGTGTTGAACCTCAGCTTTAGCAAGACTTTCAATTCCATTCAATGCAAAAGACTAATAAAAAGGCTGGGTGATTGGGACACTGGTGATCCCAATCTCAATCACAGCAACTTTTTACAGCTCAGCCACAGAACTCAAGAAATACTAATCTAACCAGTAAAAAAACTAACTCATGGGACTTGTAGAAGAGATATTTGTTTAAGGAGTATGTGGCCTCCAAAATGGCGCATCCTCAGAAAAATCACAGCCAAGATGTGTCTGGTAAGCCAATCTGATGGTGCAGAGGGCTGAGATGTTGAACACCTTACCTCACATCATGCTGGCAACCCGGGGTTGGGAGCGAGCTCTGATTGCCGTGGGCTGGCCAAGGAGAGAGGATCGAGCATCCAAAGGACAGCTCTCTTCTCTCAGGGAGGGGTGGGCCATGGTTCTCCAGCAGCAGCGACACTGTGTGGAGGCATGGTGAACAACAGCCAGGGTCATGCAAGAATTGGGGGGAGGTAACGCGGACTTCTGCGGGCGGGGTGCGGGAGCATGCTCATACCCACGCTGGACATCATTGCATGTCCGCACCTCCAGGAGAGTATCTAAAGAAACCAGAAAAAAAAACATATGTAGGGAGGAAGACATTACTTTTGCCACCACACCCATGCTGGACCTTCCTGTCCAGGACCTGACTGCCTCTCTCCTCCATCTCCATCTGCCTTGGCACTACATAAGAGGGATGATTGCTGTGGTGCTGGAAGCAGCCCCACCTCAGGGGGTAATGCCTGAGTGGTGCCAGGGAGGTGGTTGCCGTGGGTGGAAGGGAGGAACAAGATCACTGACAGAGAAGGTCTCAGCAGGGTGGGATAAGGTGGAGTGACTGATGGGGCCCCTGTGAGTGGCAACTGGAGCAAAAAAAAGGGGGAGAAAAAAAGATGTATCTGGTAAAGAAATGAGTTTGGCAGTAGGCCTGTTGGTTAGCTTAGCCCTGGAGCAGCATGGGGTGGCTGGCACTTTGGGGTAAGAAAATATGTTACAGACTGCGGGGGAAAATCTCCACCGATTAATAAAGTCAGTCTCTGACATAAATACAAACTGGATGGTCAAGTGCATCATGTGGAAACCTCAGAGAAGGTCTTAAAATTGGACACATCAGAGGTAGGGAAAAAAGTGAGGCTGTCAAGCACTCAGTGATGTAACTGCTTAAAGAGAACCAGCATTTACGGACACAACTGGAAACACTTGAAAAGCAAGCCCAAAGTACTATCATCAGAATCCTGGGGCTGCTGGACAGGAAGGAGGGTGACAACCTATTGATGTTCTTGAAAGGATAGCTTTGTGATGCCCTGTGCCTGAGAAGTCAGATGATAGTTTGGCCCTGCAGGAAGTCTACCACGTTGCACACAGGCAAAGGCCAGTGTTGGAGGAGCTTACATGCACTGTCTTATTGGTAACAGCTGAGATCAGAATACGAAAGCTACTTCCTGATGCCGATGAGGAGACAAGGTCCAATTTTGGTGGCCAACAAGCCCATGCTTTTTTCCTGGACATCTCTTCTGGTACACAGCAGCACCACCCTCCCCCATAAGGCTCAACAAGTCCTAGTAGGAGACCTCAATGTAAACTGGCTCAGTACCACCACCTCACTGATAAGAGACACTTTCGCTGCACTGGACCTGACCCAACTTGTCACACAACCCACCAGATATAACCAAAAGTCAGAGACAAGCACCCTCGTAGACATCATTGTCTCAAACCGACCCCAAAAGGTTCAAGATATTCAAGTCCTCCCAGATTCCTTAAGCGACCACTCCCCTCTCCTATTCCTCTGGTCTACCCAAAACCCATAGCACAAACCACTCACCGCAGGCACATTCGCCCAGGAGGACTGCTAAAACTCAGGTAGTTCCTCGCTCACATTGACTGGTCTCCTATCTGCCAGGCAACAAGCATTGACATTGCCCTCAATCTATTCTCACAGGCTTTTACCAAGACCTGTGATCTTTTTGCAGCCTTCACCACGATCTGCTCCAAAACACAAAATGCACCCTGGGTCACCCCTGCCCTACTCCAGCTACTGAAGGACAGTGATAACCTTTTGGCATATTGCCACCGAGACTGGTCGGGCTGCTGACAGACAGGCATATAACGCTGCCCAGAACAGGTGCACATGGGCCATCCGCAAAGCCAAGGCAAACCACTACCAGGCCACCCTCACCTCTTCATGGGGCTGCACCCGGAACTTCTGGGACAATATAAAAAAAAATCTGTGAAATCGTGCTCCCTCCAGCACACCTTATAGTCAATGGCACCACCATCACTGACCCCACTGACATTGCCAACTGCCTTAACTCCTCCTTTACTGATCTTAACTCTGTCCTCCCGAGTAACTTTTTTGACCCTACTCACAACCCGCCGCCTTCAGATCCACAGCACCCCCAGTTCTACCTACACAAGGTATCCATTTGGGAAACCAAACCATTCCTGCTTAAAGCATTAAAAGGCACCAGTCCTAGAAGCAACCCTCTGGACCCAAAAATACTCCAGCTGGTCCTGGATGAGGTCCTGATCCCACTTACAGAACTACTGAACCGATCCCTCTGTCTCCCTTCCCTCCAAGACTCCCTCCAGCACTCTTTCAATGATGCTGAGAATTGGTTTAAGAAGAGCAGACTAGTAATTAATCTCAAAAAAACTAAGGCAATGCTCTTTGCCCACCCCCAGAACAAAGCCAGCAAAAGTCCCCTCCAAATCTTCCCGAGCACTTGCCAACCATTCGAACAAGTTTACTGGTACAAATACCTTGGAATCACATTTGACTCAACCCTCATCTTTCATGCCCACATTACTGCCCTTGCTTCCACTGCAAATGAGCATCTTGGCATCCTTTACCAGCACAAAGACTGCCTCCCACCTGATGCCCTCAGACTCGCCATCACGTCTGCAGTAATGTCCCATATTGATTACGGCCTCCCAGTATATGGTGCTGCTGACTCCACTGCCCTCAGCAAGATTAGACTCACGCTAAATAAGGCTTGCAGGCTACTGACCAGTGCCCCCAGACTCACCCACACCTGTCAACTCTATGACATGGCCAAACTCCTAAACCTCGACGAACGCATCTGCTACCAAACCGGCCTGCTAACCAAGAAAATCCTACTTGGGCTCTCCTCCCCCCTCTGGGGTGTCTGCCTCCATCCAATTTACACACCCCAGAGCCATCACCCGAACTTCAGACAAGGTCACTTTACTAGTGCCCAGAACTAGGACCTCCCAGGCTCAGATGTCATTCAGCTACAGAGCCCCTACCTGGTTCAACTCACTCCCTGCAGCCATTTCCAACACCGCCAAAATTGCCCCCTTCAAAGCTGTCTTACGAGACCCGCTGTTCAACACCCACTGCTGCTCCTGTCACTAAAAGATACTTTGCTGTTTCTTCTGGCACTATTGACATGGCCCACTGGTGAACACCCACCCACCCGCCCCTCACCCCTCGCTCTCTCCTCTGCCAGTACCTGCTTGTACTACTTGAAATTTTATTTATCTACACGTGTTCAAACAATTGTATGTAATACTATGTATTTCTGTTCATGCAACCTATGTAATACTATGTTGACTCTGTATGTCTGTATTCTGTAAACATGTAAAAATCTGTTACTCTGTCTTGACTGTACTCTGTAAACTATGTTAACCATGTGTGTTCTCTCTGTGACCAGGTACCTTTGTAAATGAGACACTGGCTCAAAGGTTGTAAATCCGATTATACAATAAATAAAAAAATAAATAAATAAAACCACAAAATGTTTGATGCATTGAGAGCGGGATTGAGAGTGGCAGAGGTCATGCACACCATAACACTACTGACCAAGCTAGTTGTTGTTCACAAGGAGCGAGTGTATATCTTCAATTATCCGATCAACACTGGAAAATAGACAAACAGGATTTGACTGTGTGACAACAAAGGCAGGAGGAATTAGCATCAGATCAAGAAAAAGAGGCCTGAAGATGGACCAAAGGGACTGTTCATGAAGTGTAAAAGTTAGTTTCAAATGCTGGAACAGCATATCATGTTTGGCCATATAATAATAGGTAGGATGCTTCAGGACTCATTATCTTACTCTTCATTCGTATCTAAGTGCAAAGTGTCTATTTTGTTGTATTGGATAGTCCTGGATTGCACTTCTCATGAGGGAATGGGAAGAGGAGACCGCAGCATGGTACAGTTAAAATTTGTGGTAGAAAGGTCAAATTCTTTGACTGGGCTACCAGGTAGGTGGTCAAAAGGAGGGCTGTGGATGTGGTGTACCTGAACTTCAGCAAGGCCTTCAGCTTGGTTCCACATAGAAGGCTAGTAAGGAAGTTGGAACATGCAAGGGTAGGACAGTTAGTGGTTAACTGGGTAAAAAACTGGCTTCAAGACAAAACTCAGAGGGTTCAGGTAAATGGAGCAGCGTCACCAGAAGGGAAGGTGACCGGTGGAGTGCCCCAGGGCTCCATGCTGGGACCACTGCTATTCATCATTTTCATAGCTGACATCGCTGATGGCCTTCCTAGAGGGAAAGATGTGTCTATTTGCTGATGACACTAAGATATGCAGCAGGGTGGACTCCACAGATGGTATGGGAAAGATGGAATCGGACCTAGGGAAACTTGAACAGTAGTCTGCTGCATGGTAGTTGAGATTCAGTGCCAAAAAGTGCAATGTCATGCACATGGGTAGATATCTTAAGAGGACATATTTCCTGGGGTGGGGACTAGCTGCCTCAAACCAGGAGCATGATCTGGGAATCATGATCTCAGAGGACTTAAAGGTAGGAAAACACAAAAAAGCAGCACTCAGGACCATTAGAATGCTGGGATGCACTGTGAGAGGAATCACGAGCAGGAAAAAGAGGTGGTCCTGCCACTTTACAGAGCGCTTGTCAGGCCACACCTCAAGTACTGTGACCAGTTCTGGAAGCCCCACCTCAAAAAGGACATAAGTAGATTAGAGACAGTGCAGTGAAGGGTGACAAAAATGGTGCAGGGATTGCACAACATGTCTTACGAGGACAGACTGAGAGAATTAAACATGTATTCGTTGGAGCAGGGAAGGGAGAGGGAAGACATGATTGAAACCTTCAAATACATAAAAGGAGTAAATAGGGTGCAAACGTGGGAACTTTTTCACTTCAAAGAAGACAGTAGGACGAGGGGGCATGATCTGAGACCACAAGGGAGCAAGTTCACCACCAACGTAAGGAAATTCTTCTTCTCAGAGAAGGTGGTGAACACATGGAATAGCCTGCCCTGGGGGGGGTCCAAGACGGTGAGGGAGTTCAAGAACACATGGGATAGGCACAGGGGAGCCCTAACACTCAACAGGAATTAAAGGGCTGGAGTAAGCAAACTAAAGTAGTTCACTACAGGGCAGACTACATGGACCAAGTGGTCTCCTTCTGCTGTCATTTTTCTATGTTTCTGTGTTTAAGGACAGGCCTTTCATGGCCATGTGATAATACTTAGCAGGTAGTCACTTTGTAGGTGGGTATCTACATTTCTATGGGTTTATTTCTTGAGCAGCTGTAAAGTCAAGAATACAGATGTCAGAGGCTGTTAAATTCAACTGAATGAGATTCTTTTGGATAAGGATATGTACTTCAATGATGGGCAGTTGCTCCGATTGCTTTTTTACTTACAGGCAATATTGCATGGGCATGCTCCCCTACCCCCTCTGGGGAGGTAGATATATAATATTAATATGGTTATTTGTATCATATTGGACTTTCCCATGCATCTCTTGCGCTCTCAACGCAGCAACAATCCTGGACTTATTGTTTACTGTTTCATGTAACTACCCCTCAAGATGGTTGGAAAATAATTTGAATCCTGGTTAAATGGAATCCTGCATGGCCCAAATGCTTGGAGCAGTAGTCTCTGTTTCCCTGCATGGAATAATGTTAATATAACTTCTGAAAATTAATAAAAATATAGTTAAAAAACCTAGGTGACCTGAGGGTAGGGGACAACTGACCAGGTGGATAGGGAATTGGCTGGTAGCTGGTCGCAGAGGTTGGTTGTCAATGGGATGCAATCAGAACTCAAAGACGTTATGAGTGGGGTACCCCCGGAATCAGTTCTGGGACTGGTGCTCTTCAATATCTTTATTTGCAATATAAGAGAAGAAATCCAGAATAAGGTGTGTCTCTTTGCTGATGACACTAAGATCTGCGGCAGAGTGGACATTGAGGAGGGAGTTAGAGAAATAAAGAGACGGGGAAAATTTGAAAAGTCGTCCAAAATAAATAAATAAATGGCAGCTGAAGTTCAATGCAAAAAACTGCAAAGTGATACACATTGGCAGAAAGAACCCTAAAACGGACTACTGAGTGTGTGTGTGTGTGGGGGGGGGATAAGAATAGTGCAGACAACTGAGGAGAGAGTCCTGGGGGGCATCATTAGTGATAGGCTTAGTTCTACTGTCATTATAACAAAGCATATGGAAGGCAAACAGGATGCTGGGATGTATGGAAGGGGATTTGACAGTAGGAGGAAGGAGGTGATAACTGCTCCTGTACAGGTCCCTGGCCACACTCAGAGTACTGTGTTCAGTTCTGGAGTGCACGCCACAAAAAACACAGAGATCGCATAGAGATGATACAAAGGAGGAGCACAAAGATGACCCAGGCACAGCAGGAGAGGTCGAATGAGGAAAGCTTGGAAGACCTTAACATGTATACACTGGAGGCAAAGAGCGTGGATGGTAAGGATTTGTTCATGAGGTATTAGGGCACAGTGACTAGAGGCATGCGTGGAGACTGGTGGGGGGAGAGTTAGGGGAGACATGAGGGAGTCCTTCTTCATACAGCAGGTGATGGACAAATGGAACAGACTGCAAGAGAGGGGATTCAAGCCAAGACTGTGGCAGGGTTTAAATATGGGTGTGGACAGACACAAGGAAATAATGGAACCCACAGGCAGAAGAGTGGAAAGCGATACCTGGGAAAACAGGGTGGCGATCAGACACTAGAGCCATCAGATCTCTAAATCCAGCCCAGCATACAGGCAAGGATGGAGCTAGCCAGGGAAATGGCATGGGCAGGCTGGATGGACTTCTGAGTTTTGTTCTGTTTGAACATTTCTATGAATATTTTGTTTTGGTGACCATTATAAAACTGATGTCTCGCTGGCTTGCCACATGTTATCATTCACCTCTGGAGATAATAGCCCAAGTGTTATTCCTCCAGGGGTGTCCACGTGTTACCATTTACCTCTAGAGATAATAGCCCGACTGTTATTCCTCCAATCACCAAAAGGTTCTGTCGACCCCAGTTGACGATCTTATGCAAACAGCCCTCAACATGGATCTTCTCCTCCACAGCAAACGCTTCCAGATTCTGTGTCCCATAGCCACACATGGTATTTAGGATGCGCTGAGAAGTGAAAACCAGGAATTAATGTGTGGAATTCCCTGCATAGCTTGCCTTATGAGTTATTTTCGTTAAAAGCTAGCATTGCATCATCCAGTAAGTCTCAGATTGGCAATCAGTCAATCAGATTTGTTCATTAGAAGGTTGCATTTTATGATATAGCCTGTTGATTAAAAACATGAAAAACAGTTAGTAAAAAAAAATGGAACTAGTAAAAACCACCATTACGGGCAGGCCTGACAGCGCAGTGGCAGTGCTATTGCTTGCGACCCCAGTGACCAGGGTTCAGGAACAATCTTGGGTTGTCAAATTTTAATACTGCAAACATTCTGACACCAGCACTTGTCTTCATCAAATAGTGAACTCTTAAGTGTATATAAAGTACCTGTTCCCTCTGCTAAGAAAGGCTGGTCAGATAGCTCAGTGGTGCGGAGGGCTGGGGCATTGGGTGCCTCACCTCCTGCCATGCTGACAACCCAGGTTCAGAATGGATGCGAATAACTTGAGGGCCCATTGGGGGAGGATTGAGCATCCCCAGGACTGCTCTCCTCCCTCTGGGGGGGGATTACAGCATCCTGCTGTTCATCTGCCACCAGAAGGAATTCAGGTGTCAGCGCAGAGGGGTCACACAGGGAAACAGACCACAAGCAGGACACCAGAGTGTCTCTGCAGAGGCGAAGTACGCACATCCCATTCATGGAGTGCTTGGTGGTTCCTGGAGAGAGAAAGTGGAAAAAAAACACTGGACACAGGATGATGCCCAACTCCCGGTAGGCTCCGCACCAGTGACTGGGCACCCCCGAGCAGACCCTTTGACAGGCGTGAACAGGAGCAAGGTAACCCCCAGAGAAGCTGGGTAACAGGGCTGGGGGGGTCGGTTAGATGTGGGCAGCCAGGCAGCCCGAAGGCAGACAAGCAAATAATTGAAAAAAAAACAAGAAAATGTATTTTTTTTATTTACTGAGGTTTCGGAAAAGTACCTTTGAGTCACAGACTCCTTTACAAAGGTTCCACGTTACAGAAATCAGTTACAAAACAGACATTACAAGGCAATTCACCATCACCAGGGCACAGAGTAAGCAATACACATAGAGCAGGAAAAGGCTAACAGTTAGAAACTTGAAATAGTAAGCACAGTTCTTTAAACAAAACGTTAATACTACTCAGCAATCCAGCTTAAACTGACAGATTTAGGCTGGAGACTCAACAGGGTTTGGAAATAAGCCAGCCAGAGGCCTTAGTCAGGGAAGGGAGGGTAATTAGTGGCAATCACAGTACTTAGAGGACTGGAGTGTTTCTTAAGTTGAGTTTTGAAGGTGCCAAATTAGCTTTCGTTAGCAAGGGAGGTGGGTTGGCCATTCATCCAAGAGGGGGCTCTGTAACTAAATGACCTTTGGAACTGGGAGGTGCGGCAGTGGGGTACTGTGAGGAGTTGTTTAACAGAGCTTCGGGTGTGTTTAAGTGCTGGGGCCGAGTGGATTAGCGGGGTGAGCTGGGGGCGAGGCCAAGGGTAACTTTTTTAGCCATGAGGCAGGCATGGTACCTGATTCTATTTTCAAGGTTGAGCCAGTTAGTGTTAATGTATACCGAGCAAGTGTGGGTGAGACAGTCACAACCCAGGGTAAGGCGGCAGGCTTTATTAAGGGCAAGGCGTAATCTGGATAGGGCTGAGGTGCTCACTGCACTATAGATAAGTAAGCCATAGTCAAGCAGGAGAGGACCAAGAGGAGACAGCGAGCCAAGGCTCTTGAGGAGAGACAATGTTTGAAGCGGTGCAGTATCCCAAGACAAATGTTGAGGTTGTGGATAGTAGGTGTATATGCTGCTGGAAGTTTAGTGCTGGGTCTAAGGTGATGCCCAGGTATTTGAAAGAGTCCACTAGTTTGAGAGGGGACTGGTTGATAGTTAGTAGAGGGGGCCAGTGTTCTCTCTGGGAGTTCTGGGTGTGGGAGAAGATCATAACTTTCATCTTCTCATAGTCCAGTAGGAGGCGCTGTGTGGAGAACCAGTTTTCAGCATCATTAAAGGAGGTTTGAAGGGAGTGGTGGAGTTGAAAGGGGTCCAAATTGGTGGCGTATAGGACAGCATCATCTGCGTAAAGTAGCAGGTTGTTTGTGCAGGACAAGGGGAGGGAGTTAAGGAAGAGGCAGAACAGCAATGGCCCGAGGATGGACCCCTGAGGGACGCCAGAGAGAGTGGGCAGTCTACTGGACAAGGTGTTACCTATTTTGACCTGCTGGCCAAGTGGCTTTGTCATGTAGGTTGTCTCACATTTTGGACCCTCCCCCCCCACCAAACCTTGCAGTCTTCCAATAGCCATTTCTAAACTGAAAATACACTCTGGCTAGAAGTATTGACTGGCCGTGACAGGGCCTTTATTGGGGGTAAGGCAGGGGGCAACGAGGAGATAAGTGCTGGTGATGCAGGATGATGGGGCTGGGTCCAAGTAGAAGAAGAGGACTGCACCAGTGAGAAGGGGCTCAGAAAGTATCAATTTAAAAAAATATGTACCACTGACAGTCCTAATTTCTGGTGTTTCTTTGCTGGCCATAAAAAATCCACCTCCTATCCTTACCTGCTTACCAGGGAAATCTCTGCTTCGTAACCTGGCAAAGATAAAATAGAAGCCCCAGTTCCATGTGAGGCCTACTGTTTTGTGTGTGGGGGGTGGGGGTTAACATTTTACCAATAGAACTGAGTATAGATTTGTATTCTTCTAATTCATAGTAAACCTTCCACCTATTACATGTGGGAAAGGTAGAAAAAGAAACAGGATGAGGAAAACAATGCAACAAGATAAAGAAAAAGCTGGAAAGGTGAGAAAAGAGATAACTTGGGGAGGGGGACAGAGGGCTTGAGGGGTACTTAAAAAATATACAGTACATGTATTTCACTGAAAATAATATCTAAAACTGAGATGAGGTAACTACTGGAATGTGCTGCACTATTTTTGTGACGTGGATGAACTTTTTTTTTTAAGAAACAAATCATTTTTAAGTTTAAAAATTATTACATTTTTGTGTATTTGTTCACCCCCTAAAATCTTGGAACCATTTTATATCATTGCAATAGGGCACTTGAGGGTATGCATTGTAGTGGGATAACAGCAGTTCTCAGATGGTTTAAGGCACTTGGCAATGCCTCATGCCTCACAACATACCCTAGGTGTGGCATTATCCCACCACAATGCACACCCTGTCATGATTTATTGATTAAAAATAAGCCCAAAGTGGAAAACGTTAGGCTTTGTGAACGTGATGTAGTACCATCTTTAGTGACTGCATGTCTATAATATCTTACCACGTAATACTGCCACAAACACAGAAGTTAGCTAGTAATGTTTTTCCTATGTTCTGAGAGACAGTAGGATGTACGTCTAGTGGCTAGTGTATGTGGATGCTCTAGAGCACTGACATGGAGTAGCTGGGAAGTCTTGGAGGGCCTTTTTGAGTTTCCCTGGAAATGCAGACTAAGAAAGAGTACCTTGAGTGTTTTGGTTTCGAGGGGCAATGTTTGGAGGTGATCCTCACCATAGCCCAAGCCCACATGCAAAGCCATACAGAGAAAGTCCATATCACCATAGTGAAGGGCAAGGCCTTGATCACCATAACCTATTTAGCCACTAGCTCCTTTCAGAAGTCACAGCTCTAGTATATATTATTCTCCTAAACATGTACAATTGGGCCAGCCCCGTGGCACAGAGGGTTGAGGCGCTGGATGCCACACCTTGCGCCACGCCGGCAACTCGGGTTCGGGAACGAGTGAGGATCATCTGAGGCCAGCGGGAGGGGGGGGGAGAGGATGTAAGTAGGCTGCCGGCTGGCAGCTCTCCACCTCAGGAGGGAGATCTTCATCTCCTCGGAGCTTGGCCGCTCCCTGGTGGAGGGCAGAGTGGTGGTGTCACTCTGAGGAGTGCTGGCACTAGGCTGAGGGAGGGTGGAAGGGACCTGGCACTGGACCTGTGGTGCACATGTGCGCCTCCACGCACATGCACCACCACTTTTGGGGGTCTCAGGATTAGAGCACACACACAGGGAGAAAACAGAGGAAAAAACAGGGGCCACCACGGATGAAGCCTCCAGGCCGGGCTCTGGGGATCTCCTGGGGCGTGTAACAATGCCACAAGACCTCGAAAGACCCTGAGCTCCAGTAGGGTGGCAGACGACAGAGGAGACCCACCATAGGAGGATACAAAGAATTGTTAAAAACAAAAAACATGTACAATTGCCTGCAAAGTTGAAAAAATGTTCATGTAGGCGGTCCCCTCAATCGCCTTTGCAGCCCGTTAATAGCTCTGCTGCCCTGTTCCCTACTTCTCATCTTCAAAACATAGATTTTGAGGGCAGAGCAGCAGTGGTCCTCAATCGCTAATCTCAGTCTCACAGGTGAGATGATAGCCAACATAATTTAAAACTATGAAGATTACTTTTAAAAAAAAATTTTGCATTATAGCTAAAGTAACTTCACAGGTAGGCAGCTCCTTGGCCTGAGTTGCCTACTCTGGAATAATAAATGTGTCAGCTGCTCTTTAATGACAGAGTGCACCGAGATGGCTATCTGGAGCAGGATTTTTAAATGGATCAATTTCAGATCTATCTACCCCAGTTTTTTTTCCCATAAAGATCTCTATTGGTTTCTGGTTTACAAATGTTCAAAGGCACAGGAAGTGGGCTAACGAACCATCTCATTACAGCAATACACAGAAGATATGACAATATACACAACAGTCGCCGTATGGAATGCAACAAAGTTTCCAAGATAAACAGTCAATTGCCAGCACATAGCCCGGAAGAAAAACAAATAACTGTATGCCCCCTAAATTGCAACTTCCAAAGAAAGAGCCCCCCACCCCCCGCAATTAGTGAAGCAGGAATTAATAAGGAGCCATTCTAGGCTTTAAACAGGAGTATCCTAAGGGATTTTAAAACAAGCCCTATGTGAATGGTAAAATAAAAAGGAGGACATTGGAGACAGTGAAGGCACGTATAATAAAAGGAAAGTAATGGCTTGGGTTATGGACAGGGGGATTATAGAAAACATTGTGCTCAGGTTTGAAGAACACTGGAACAGCTTCAGCAATATGTGGGGGGGGGGGGACTCCAGTTGTAAAGAAGTAAAATTGAGTAAGAAGACTAACATCCACCCCAATTTTTAACTGAAGAACGCCATCTGCACTGGAAGACCATCCATTAGATGATCTAGCAGCACCCAGAGTGTGGGCGCACACGCGTTCATGAAAATGTGCGTTTGCAGTAAAAAGTGATGCAAACCCCAATTTGACATAAACCAAAGGAACCCTTTAAAAATCGAGTGGGAGGTCCGGGACACAGTCGAGTGGACACAGACAGGACTTCTACATGCCTTTGTATTTGAGTCTGACCCTTTTAAAAAATGTTATCTCCCCCACCCCATTAAGGCAGCTTTTCTGTTCCCCCCAAATGAACTGATTTCCATCTATTGTAAAAACCTAGGGCCAGATTTTGAAACCCCCCAGGAATTGGTTCAGTGCAGGAAAAACTAGCGCAAGTGGGTCTTCACTTACAGAACTGCAGTTTTTCCTGCATGTGCTGCATTTTCAGAGATGGAGCAATTTTGCAGTCGGCTCAATGATTTACAGCACCTTTTTGGTGCAGTTACAACAACATTGTATGCCTGGTGGAACCAGGCGTAACAAGCTCCATAGCTACGCTTGCCACCTGTGCTGAGCACGGGCTGAAAATATGACTGTCTGCCACTACGGAGATTTTTCCCACAATGGTGGACTGTGGCACGGGACTTAGTCCCACAGCCATTTGAAAATCTGGTTCCTGTCTTCAAATCTTTCAAACTAATATACAAAGTTATGGCTATAAATTGGCAGTGCAATGGGTTTGAATTGCTGTGAAATTTGAATCTACTCAATTGTGTCGTAACTTGAACTTTGCCTGGGGTCACACTACTATGTGTTTGTCATGATAAATAACTTACATAATTTCAGCCAATCACTGCACAGAGCCACTGCACCCCTTATCTGCATACAGTGGTATCTCATGCAGGAACATTAGGAGTGGAGCATTCCACGTCACAGCTAGGGGGACGGCCTTTTCATTCAACTTTTGAAATTAAAACATAACACTTATTATAAATCAATCCAGCTAACTCAAGTAATTTATGTAAGTTATGAAACCTAACAGGGTGTTGGACGTTGGGGGATACCCACTCACTCCAGGGGCATGGCCCAACACCGTAGGAGGGATTGCTGTGTTGTGAGGTAGGCAAGAAAGTGGATGCCACATACCAGCTCTTTTTTTTTTTACCTGGTGGTGTTGCCTGATAAAAATGCGGGTAGAGAATGGTGTCAACAAATCACAGGCCAGCATACTGTAATATTGTATATGATGGCACATTGTCTGTGTAACTGTAACCTTAAACAGGACAACTTTGCTAACAGGGCCTATGGTCCTAGAAGTTATTTTCCTGTCAGAAAATAAACCTTTTTATCTATCTATTTCATTTTTAAAATACGTTAGTAGGGCTTCTTCGGGAGTCTCTTCTGGTATGAGACACTCTTTTTTTGTGAGATTTGTGCAGACAGAACCATTCAGCTTCACTTAGCTTTGTGGTCATCTTGCCCAGATCTCACGCTCAAATTCTCTTAAACCACAAGAGACAATCTGCAGAGCTCCTATTAACTTATATCCTATTGTAACTAATATTTTGGCCTTCTTTTAACAGGCCAGTCCTGTCCATGTCAACAGGATTACATCGTAATCTAATCTGACAAATAAAGAAGGTTTTGAGTTCTTACTAATGGAATGAGAAGCCCCTTAAAACAATAACTAGCAGAAACTGAAGAAAGATTGCAAGCTCAAAAACATTAACAAAACAGACAGAAAACAGGAATCTTCTTGTTTCTTACCAATTTCTTGCCTCGAATGCAACAGGAGAAGGGTACAGCACAGCGTTCCAGGCTTAGATTCTCATCCTTGCAACTGAAGTAAACATTCTGGGACCAGTCTTTGAAGGAGCCCACTCCGCAGCATTCAAACTAAAAAAGTGCCCATAAAAGTAGGTTTCAGTCGTTGAGCGGGACCATTATCATTTGATGACTCATCTACATATGTTTCACTCAAACAAAGGTTTCCACCCCAGTTAAGTATTGTTTGCTAGCCACAGTGGTGTTTGCTAGTTGACTATTATGGTAAGTCTGGAGACCCTCCACTACAGTACTTCAGTGACCTCAGCTCAAATGCTGGTACTGCCCATTGGGTCAGAATTTGAACACGTTGCTGTATCTCTGCATGCCACATGCGTGATAGAAAGGGAGGACTCAAAATGTGTGTACACACCACTTTCCCTTCATAGGGAGGTAAACATTTAAAGTGAAAATCTGCCAGCAACCCAGGCATCCCTGAACTATTAGTACACTGCTAGGTCCTGGCTGACATTGGCATGGTGACATTATGAGAAAGTAGCCAGTGGTACAGCAGCCCACCGCCACCAGCACCATGCTTCTGGGTCCAGCTGTACGCTGTTTGTTATTTTTTTTATATCTGTTTGTGGTGTTTTCTACGTTCCAGGGTGACTTTTCCCTTTAACCTCACTGTGTGCCAGTCCCTGGAAGGATGGGAGCAGTACCCCGAGGCAGTGATTTTTGGATTTGGGACCTCCGCTGGAGGGGTCAGGTTTGGCCCATTCCTTCATGACTTCCACAGTAATGTTGTACCCTTTAACCTCATCCTCCTCCATCTCCCTTGGGTGGATGACCATGCTGCACCTGTTCCTTGGCCACGAGGGCCAATGTACATACACTTGTGCACTGCATCCATCATAAAACTGTACTACTGCAAATGGCACCAACTATCACTGTTGTTGGTCAGTGGGCATCGGAAAAATCTACTGTTTCACCTACTAGAGGTGTTCCCACCAGCATAAGGTCAAGGCACATTAGGAGCTGTGAGATAAATTTGGACATTACCAGAGCACTGTGGGTGAGCTTATACTGCTGCTATCAATGCCTAACCTGTCACATGGTCCTGATGGCTCAGTTGATAGACCATTGAGCTAGCATTCTGTGGTTCTGGGTTCAGTTTCTAGCTTGAGCACTTTATTTTTTATTTTTTTTTACTTTATTTCTTTCTGCTTCTCATGGACCGGACCCCTTCCTCTGGCTCCCACCCAAGCCCCGTCACCCCAGCGTCCACTGGTACTCACCTCTGGCTTGAGGTGCCAGCTGGTTGGGTGCGGCACCTGTGGAGGGCTGGGTTCAGCCTGTCAGTCCACAGTGTTTCCTGCCTCCAGTTTCTCCCATTTCTCCGAGTGCGGGACTTGGCGTGCAATGATGCCAATGGCCGAGCTGCACACGCTTCCACACGTTGCACGCCAGGCGTCTGCTTTGTCTCCGCCCCCTGTCCTGTGGGATCAGTGTGCTAGCCTCCAGCTGGTGCTAGGGGCCAGGCATGCACCAATTGCCAGTCCCAACCCTCCCTGGGAGAGGAGAGCTGTCCTCCGGACGCTCAATCCTCTCCCACCCCGTCCAACACCAGGCAACCTTCTCACAGTGCGAACACGGGTAACCGGCATGGCAGGAGGTAAGGCATGATGCCTCAGACCTCCATGCCACTGGGCCGGCAAATGAGCACTTTATTTTCAGCATATGGGAAGGCAACCAGGATGTTACGATTCAAAATAAAATGGGGCTTCATCAGTCGCAGAAATGAGGTAATATTGCCATTGTACATGTCACTGGTTTGACCAAGCCCGAAGTACTACATGCAATTTTGGCACCCACATCTGAGGAAGGAGAGAGATAGGTCACAAACCATATAGAGAAGGGCAGTAAAAATAATCCAGTGGCGGCAGGTCCTACAGGGAGAGATTGGAAAGTCTAAGTATGTACTCTCGGAGGACATAAGGGAGTGGGAGAGGTGATAGAAACATTCAAATACCTGCTGGCATACAACAGAGTGCAATCTGCAGGGGACAACAAAGTGCGATCCACAGACTTGTTCAAATTAAAGAATAGTTCATCGGCACGGGGTCATAATGTCGCAAGACATTATGCCGCATGGCAAAATGCGCTACCAATACAGCGCAATATTGCCATGCAGAATTCTTTTTCTGTGGGGGCTCTTCCCCCAGCCCCCCACTAAAGATTCTCAGCTCCGAGGGTCCAACTCGAAGTGCACAAATAGTTGGAAAAATAAAATGTCTGGGACGAATCAAGCCGGTCCCAGACACACTGCCTGGGTTCCTGCTGCTGTGGCTCTGTCCAGTGAGCCATGGCAGCTGCTCGGTGGAACCCACTCCCAGCAGAGGTCTTATCCTCTGCCTGGGAGTGTGTGAATGGTACAATACCGCGTACAGCAGTATACGTGGCATTGCACCATTTGCTGTCCTGGACAGCGCTCCTTTGGGTTAGCTATAATGTCATACACTATTAAGTGTACAACATTATGATCCGATCGGTAATTCATCCAATAGGGAGCTCAATCTCAAGCTGGAAGGGTGGAATTTAAAAAGGATGTTAGGAAGCACTTTTCACAAAGAGGGTGGTAGATGGGTGGAATAGTCTGCTAAGCAATGTGGTCAATGCTGGGGTTAGAGTTGGGTTTGAAACACAGTGCAAGACATTTGAGGGGGTTCTTGGGAAGTAATAAATCATAAAACTTCAGTACGGACTTGACAGACTTATGGAGCCAGATATCCAATACTTTGCCCAGTGAGCAAAGTGATCGTGCTCTCTTTGCCCAGGGTTTGCACAGATTCACAATATTCAGAGGGGCTTTTGCATACACTAATAGGGTTAGTGCATGCAAAACAAAATAATATATGTGGTGAGCAAAGGGATAGGTGGGGACAGGAATACCAGTGCAGCACAATATTCAGCGCATTTGTGCCGCACAAAAGGTTAGCACAGGCCATTTTGCACAGCATAAATACTGCTGAGAAGAAGCCCGACTTTACTCTGGGCAACCCTAGCAGCCATGAAGACACTACAGCCAACAATCACGTTGGTGACTGGGGGAGCACATCTGCTCCCTCGTACCTAGTAGTCCCCCCATCCTCCAATCACCAGCCCATGAAACTGTCAGACTTTTCCTGGTGTCTAGTGGCTCCCCCCCAATCGCCAGCTCAGTAAATGTAAAAACTTTCCCTGGCATCTAGCGGCACCCACCCCTGCCTCCGATCACTGTCCTGGTAATTCCTTTGCATGTGCCTGGTGTCCAGTGGCACTTCCCATCCTCCGATCCCTGTCCTGTATATGTCTATAAATTCTCTGGTACCCAGTGGTTCCACCCCATCCCCAGATCCCCATCCCTGTAAAAGTATTCCCTGGTGCTAGTGGTCCCACCACCCTTCAATCAGCATCCACTTACATGTGAAATTATTCCCTGGTACAAGTGGTCCCCCCCCCCCAATCTTCTAATCTCCATCCGCTTACATGTACAATTATTCCCTAGTGCTAGTGGTCCTCCCCCAGTCGCAAGCCCTGTATATGAAAAAAATATTCCCTGGCATCTCATGGCACACACACACACACACACAGACACCAACAAACCCACCCTGCCAACCCCACCCCCTTACCTTACACGCCACTGACACGGGAGCCCATACAGTGATCGGCACAGCCTGACTGTCACCTCCTCGACCAGTCGCAATATGGAAAGACAGGGAACGTGCGTCCAATGTACTGTACAGGGCATGTGTCCTCTGTGTTGTACAGGAAACACGACCTGTGTACCTCCCTAGAGAAGAAAGTGCCCTCCAGGATGCTCATTCCCCCCCCACACACACACATCTTATACGCGCCAGGTTCATTTCCTGACTCGGGTGGCTGAAGTTGCACAAATTAATAAGTACAGCATATAAATCTTACATGGTACATTATTACAGAAATTCTTTGTTTTTATCTCTTGCTTAATAATTTTCTAGCAAGGGGGCAGTTGTATGCAAATGATGTGGTAGTTGGTTCCAGAGGACAGCAATCCCTTCACCAAGAATGCCTAGTCTCCTGCTGTGTTCGGTTTAGATGATGGGATCACCAGTAGCACTCCCTCAGAAGAATTCAAGGAACATGGTGGGACATAAGGTGGCAGAGTTAAATGAGACCCCGGCCAATCAAGGCTTTGATGGATACAACAGGTGAAAACATAAATTAAGAAAAACACTGCATTTTCAATGACTAATGACTTGCACTAGCTCAGGCTGGGACATCCCATGAGTGGTTGACCCTCAACAGCTGCAGCGATGACACAGGACGCCTTAGGATAGATCTGCTCACTCATGACTATGTAAAGCACTTTGGGATATAGTGTGTACAAAAGGCATCACTTAAAAACAAATATAGCAGTAGTGGGTGAGAGCACTGATCTTCAAACCTGGAGAACTGGGTTTGAATCCCACAGCTACCACTTGCATACTGTGTGACCATGAGCAGACTACTTCTTCCCAGTGCTCCCAGGATACACCTGGAAACAAGTCATGGCTTAGTGAGTATCTGCTTACCAAAAACTGTAAAAAAAATGTTTAAGTTTACAACAACATGCCAGAATGTTTACTGTAGCAAGAGCTGTCTCTTCAGTATCCCATTATGTGGGTGGCTCACACTGAGTTACTCACTTTTGAGCGACTCAGTTTGAGTGCCTGTGATGTGAGCTACCTTGAAAGGGTAGCGAGTCGAGGTTGTAGCGAGGATAGAAGAGAAGAAGAACGTTGAGGGAACAGGAGAGTGAACAGAAGAGGGAGGTAAAGGAAATGGCTATTTGGGACGGAGTTTGGCAAGGTAGTCCTGACCTGGCCGTGTGGTCTGGTAGTGAGAGTGGATGTCTGCAGTGTGGGAGGAACCAGGTTCAGGCTGCGTAGGCATCATAGTATGTTTTTGTTTTAGGTAGTTAAACTTGTTCATTTTTTCAGCTGTACCTCGAGCTCTCCTGGTTTTGCAGTCAACAGAGTCCCCAGATAACCCCTCCGAGCTGTCTCCATTACCCCAGTGTCAGGCCCCTACTGGAGTTGATCCTAATTAGAAAGGGGATGTGGGGGGCATAGCCCCCTGCATAAAAAGTGTAAAATGTTATGGCATCCTGACTGCACTGTGGACCCTCACTGATTGTGCGTCCACTGTAGTGCACAGTCGCCACTTCTGTTTTCGGCACTGTGCACTCTCTCATGTGGAAGTCGCAGAAATGTTTTCGCTGTTATAACATGGAACTATCTCTTCAGTTTACTAGTGGAATTGATGGTTATTTTCTTGATTTTTGTCCTTGTAAGAACATGAAACATGCTGGCCCTCCATTACTGAACACCACCAGTCTCTGTCCCTTCGGACATTACTAGGCCCAGTGAGCCAAATAAGCACACACCTAGTGAAATGGGCTTCACTGCAGGGGGGGAGGCAAGATGTGGGGTCAGGAATCCAAGCGGGGCTCTGGACTGAAGACACCAGGACAAGTAGGTGAGCCTGAGGGGAAAGCTGGAGCAGAGTTCTGAGCTAAAGACAGGAGCAGGGAGGGAGGTGAGTGATGCGGCAGGGCTAGAGAGAAAATGGAATGACAAAGGTCTGCTGTGGATGTGCATGTGTTAATCCGTGATTGCAACTTTTAATGATATTTGTTATTGTTTTGCAAATGTGCAATTTTCTTTTAGTATTTAGTATACTTTCTTTCCCCCCGTCAGCCCTTATCTGTTCTATCCACTCATCCAGCTCCATTATCTGTCTTCCCCAGGACTAACTTCTCCTACTTACACCTTGCCTTACCCCACAGAGTGGGGCCATCGGAAGGGGCTGCTACCTCCTGACAGGGACTGGGTAGCTGCTTGAGGGAGAGCGCCACAGTCAGTCAATGGTGTGGGCCTGTGGTGAGGGGTGAACATCCTCCTGCAGTGGCTGGTGCTCCATTTTTTTCATTTTTCTCCCCTGTGGATGCCAAAAAGGGCTCTTGGCATGCATTCCTACATGCATGTGCATTTCACATCGCAGCCCATCAGCATCCTTCCCCAGATCCGCGGCACCATTTGCACTGCCACCTGTGGTCACCCAAGTGGCAGTAACAAAGACTATCACTGCCTCATGACCTTTTGTATACAAGGCTATGGTCTCTGAAAAGCATTCATGGCTGCAAGCATTTTAATAAGTGAACAATAATAAAAAAAAGGGCTAAGGTAGTGCAACTTCAAGAAATAGAACTAAACTGTTATTTTAAAGTAATTATTTCCTTTTATTTCTTAAATACAGTTTTTATTGCTCGTCTTTTGCTAGGGAAGATGTTCTGTACGTTTGCAGGAGTCATTTGTAAACCAGGACTTTACCTGGAGGCTGACAGCTATGGCGTTAGTTCTCACCCTCTTCATGCCTCCTTAGTAGTGTCACCCTACAGACTGTAACATCAGAGTTGAATAATGGAGAGACAGGGTAACCAGCAGCTGATTTCATGTTAAAAAGAATCTCATAAGGCTAAGCTGATGGTCTAGTAGTGAACATGTTCGATCACCATGCACAGGATCTGAGTTTGGGTCTTGAAACCAGGACCGCATTCAAGCTGGCAGGAGATACTTCAGCTGTCCAAGAGGTTGTGCAGTGCCTTCAGGAGGGAGTGAGATATGTGCCACTGCATGACTGCCCCCTGGTGGCAAAGAACAACTCCTCTTCCTCCTCACACTCATGTTCCCCACACCCCCATCCCACCTAATGCACAATCAAGCATGGACATGAGATGTGGAGGTGTCCGACACTGCCTGAAAACAACTGTCATGCTGATGGAGAAGGCCTATCCCAGACAGTCTGGAAGCTGAATCTTGTCCTCCCAGGTCTGTCTGTGAGGCACAATTGTTGGGACAGGTAGTTGCAGGGGCAGTAGATGATGGTTGCAGGTAGCCACCAGCCAAGAGGCAAGGCTGCAGGAAAGAGAAAAGGGATTGCAGGAAGAAAAAATCCACAGGGGAGGAGGGTGAATGGGGATAAATAAGTGAGAATGGAAATGTTAATTAAAAAACAAAACAAAAAAAAAAACATGCTTTGTGCATGAAACTTTTAAAGAAAATTGAGTAACAGGGTATTCCCACTGAGCTGGTGTGGGGCGGGGAAGGGGGCTTGATGGACTGGGGGTCTCCTCCCCAAATATGCATGTGCAGTATGTACTATGTAGGTACTATATGCATGCATGTGTGTATGTGTGCACTGTATATACTGTATGTATGCGTGTACTGTACTGTAGTGTCAATCAAGTCATGCACATATGTATGTACTGTATGTATGTAATGGATGGATGGATGTGAATGTAAACTACAGAATATTTGTCAAGCAGGAACCTACTGTACCTTCTTCTGTATGAAATCAATAAGGTTTTGCAAATCCAGATCATCTCTATATTTTGTAATGGCTTTTCCCATCAGGTTTTCTGCCTTTTCCAGCACCTTAAAAGAAGAGATGGATATCACATTTAAGAAATCTGCTTGTAACTTTTCCTGAACCTTAATCAGGCATATTTATATTCACAGTTCCTTGCGTTTTAAGAGGACTTGGCAGCTGCAACACTTGCAATGGAAAGCTTTTTAAAACTAGAGTGATGTGGGAATATATGTGTTTATAATTTCTGGTCACTGTATTTTTTCACCTGGACAAACATTCATTTCAAATGCCATATTAACCGGGTTCTTTCTGTATTATCTGAACAGCTAATATGGCACAAGTGTCAATCAAGTCAGATGCATTCCACTTTTTTGGTTTGTTTCTATGTAATTTTTGAACTGGTGACTTTTCCAAATATGTGTACACCGGTTTATTTTAGAAATGCAACACCAGCAAGACACAATAAAAAAGAAGAAGGAAGATGCAACGTGCATCCTAACTTGTAAAAGAAATGGCGACAATTGTTTCCGATGATAAAACGGGAGAAATTCACAAAAAGTAAAAATTCACATATAAATATACTCAGTACAGGGTATAATTGTTGCCCTTTACTGATAACAAAAACTGTTTAACAATGATAGTAAGAAGTAACAGGGAAAGGGGTCGTTCTGGAAGGTGGTGTCCTTGAATGCAAGGAGTCTGACCAACAAGGCAGCTAACCTGCAGGCCATGATGGCAGAAGGGGAGGTGAACATAGCTGCCATCACAGAGACATGGGCAACTCAGTACCATGACTGGGAGATCAAGATCCCTGGGTACCAATTGCACAAGAAGGACAGGGAAAAGGGAAGGGGAGGTGGAGTGGCATTGTACACAAGGGAAGGGATTATGTGCACCAGGGAGGAGGGAGAAGAGGGGGAGGCAGAAGCCCTATGGGTAATGCTCCAGAACACCAGTGGGAGAAGGATTCATTTGGGGGTGGTGTACAGACCACCTTCACAGGGTATAGAGTTGGACTGGGAGCTAGAGGACCAGATCAGAAGGGTAGGAGGGAGAGGGAACAGTGTAATAGTAGGAGACTTCAATCTACCTGGTGTAGACTGGAGCACCACCGGCTACCTCCTGTTGCAGGAAGCAGCTCCACCTGAATGCTATCCAGGAGTGTTTCCTGGCACAGGGACTCACAGAGCCAACAATGGAAGAGGCCATTCTAGACCTTGTGTTATCAGATGGGGAACATGTCCAGGAGGTAGAAGTGAGAGATCCCCTTGTAGGCAGTGACCAACGCGTGGTGTGGTTTTACATCAACATGGGGAAAGTAGCAGCCAAGTCCAAAATGAGAGTGGTGAACTTCAAGCAGTGGACATCAATAGAATGGGTAACATACTAGAGGGGCATCTGGTAAAGCTCTGACTGGAGATGGATGCGCATCAGAAATGGTCTGTCATTAAGATGGGGTTAACTGAGGCCACAGACACTTCTATGAAGGCTCCTAAAAAAACCTCCAGGACCAAGAGACCTAGCTGGTTTAGCAGGAAGGTGGCAGTGAAAGTGAAGGAAAAGTGGGCTGCATTCCTGAGGTACAAGCATACCTTGAGGGAGGAGGACAGAGAGGTATACGCTGAAAAACTAGCGAGGCAGGGAGAGAGGTCCGGGCAGTCAAGGCTCCGAAAGAACTTAGACTAGTGCAGGGGATTAAGGAAAGGGAAAAGTTCTTCTTCTGTGTACACTAAGGAGAGAAGAACCAGAAGAGATGGGATTGTGAGGATAAAAAGGGAAGGATGGGCAGAAAATAGTGAAGATAAGTCGGAGGCACTAAGTAAGTACTTTTGTTCTGTCTTCACTAGGAAACATGACGGGCTTATGCCACAGGGGATGCTTGAGGGGAGCCTTGGGGGTGTGGGGGAATATGGGAATATGATGGGGAGATTGGGGTTGACAGGGTCTTAAGGGGACTGAGGGAACTGTGGGTGGACAAGGCACCTGCCCCAGATGGAGTACACCCGAGGGTCCTGAGAGAGCTGGCAGAGGTACTAACAGCCCCCTGATGGACCTGTTTAACACCTCGCTGGAGAAGGGGTGTGTGCCGCAGGACTGGAGGAAAACGCATGTGGTACCACTCCACAAGAGTGGTCCCAGGGATGAGTCAGGTAACTACAGGTCGGTCAGCCTAACCTCCATAGAGGGCAAGTTAATGGAGTCCATTCTAAAGGATAGGCTGGTGTCCTTCCTTGAGGTAAATGGTCTCCAGGACTACAGGCAGCATGGATTTGTCAGGAGAGTATCCTGTCAAACAAACATGGTAGACTTCTTTGACTGGGTTACAAGGATGCTGGACTGGGGCAGGCGGTGGATGTCCTGTACCTGGGCTTCAGCAACGTGTTCGATTCAGTGTCACGTGGCAGGCTGATCAGCAAGCTGAGGAACCTGGGAATAGGGGGCAAACTGTTGGAGTGGGTCAAGAGCTGGCTGCAGGACAGGAACCAGAGTGGTGGTAGGAGGGGAACTATCCAAATCTAGACCTGTAACCAGCGGGTTCCCACAGGGCTCAGTACTCAGACCTGTACTCTTCAACATCTTTATTGGTGACATAGCAGAGGGGGTCAAAAGTAAGATCTGCCTTTTTGCAGATGATATCAAGCTCTGTAGGAGGGCAGACATGGTGGAGGGGAGAAAAGAATTTAAGGAAGATCTGACTAGGTTAGAGAAATGGTCAAGCATCTGGCAGTTGGGATTCAGCTCCAAGAAATGCAAGGTCATGTACCTGGAAACCAGGAACCCAGAGGCCAGCTACTGGCTGGGGGAGTACAGGTGATCATCTCAGAGGAGGAAAAGGACCTTGAAGTGTTGATCAGGGGTGACATGAAGCACTCTGCGCAGTGCTGTAAGGCAGCAGCCAAAGCAGGTAAAATCTGGGCTATATCACCAGAGGAATCACCTCTAGAAGGGAGGAAGTTATCTTGCCATGGTACAGGTCACTGGTGAGATCACACCTGGAATACTGTGTTCAGTTCTGGTGCCCTTATCCGAGGAAGGATATCAGACTACTGGAGGTGGTCCAGTGGAGGGCAACCAAGATGATTCAGGGCATGGGGGACAAAATATATGAGGAGAGGCTGAGCAAGCTCAACATGTACTCCCTGGAGGACAGAAGAGAAAGGGTGGGCATGACAGAAACTTTCAAGTACCTTAAAGGTATAAACAGAGTTGGATTGGAAGGCATCTTCAGTTTAAGAAAGGAGGGTACAACAATGGGGCATAGCCTAAAACTGGTGGGAGGTAGACTTAAGAAGGAAATGAGGAGACACTTTTTCACTGAAAGGGTGGTGACAGGATGGAATGAGTTATCAGAGGAGGTAGTTGCAGCAAATATGGTAGCCAGTTTCAAGGGTGGGTGGGACAGAGTGAAAAAGAAAATTAGAATGGGAGGAATCAGTACTGAGAGGGGGAGGGGGAGTGTAAGGGCGAGGAGGTGGACGACTCCAAGAGGAGATGGGGAGTGGGGCAGCTCCAGGGAACTAAACTGAGCTGCAGACTTGATAGACCATTATGGCCTGTTTCTGCTGGCAATTTCATATGTTTCTATGTATATATCTTGTACATGCCCTGGCATGCAGTTACAACTAAGCATAGTCGGTTTACATGACAGCCTCCTGAGAATTGGCCTAGAGCAGGATTTAATTTAGGTAGGTGAATTATTCCAGACTAGAGCAGAAATGCTCCAGGAGAAAGTAGCCTGGCCAATTGCTCATCTACATCCAGGAGTACTGAAAGTGTAAAGATTGGTACAGTATGTCTTAGAGAGTAAAGTGTGTGGGGGTGGGGTGGGGAAGAGTTCAGTGGATAGATAGCATGATGATCAGATCAGTATTTGGCAAGCACTGGCCAATGCCAGTCATGTTTGCTTGCTTGTATTAGCTGTACAGACATTGGGCCTAGATAGCATAGATAGTGCTGCAGCGGGGGGGCAGAGAAAACAGGAAGTGCCATTGAGTGGCTGCAGGAGACAGCTGTGCAGTACAAAAAGCACAACATATGTTCCTAACAGGAACTTTCAAGGCAGTACACATTGTTACAGCAGCTTCTGCTTTGCACTTCCCAGCTCTATGATTGGCTAAGCAGATCAAAGTGACCACAGAGTGTAGTCGGAGAGTAGGTGGTATTAGAGAGTAAATTGCTAAACATAATCTGGTGATTGGTTCAGAGGAACAAGGCCCCGAAAGTCCTATCACACAGTAATAGCAATGTGGACATGTTTGCTATTAGTGAGCAAACATAAAAAATTAGTATGGCTTCAGGCATGAGTCTCCTTCCAGGGGTGGTCACCCTATGTTGAAGCACAGTTCACAGGTGGGCATCAGGTGAACAGCTGAGACTGAATCCGCAGAAAGTTTGAAAGAGAGGGTCCAATCTAGCTAGATGGGGTTTAGAGCCAGCACCATATACCACATCACCATAATCACAGATTAATTAATAATGGAAGAACAACAGAATACTACACTTCAAGGTGTTCCATTTTGCTAGATACAGTACACAGACATCTCCAGTGACTGAATGCACTTGACATCATCTCATGCCTTGCAGCACACCAATGCCAGTCAACCCACACCCTCCCTTATCTGGAGTTGAACACTACAGCTCTGTGCCAACTATCCACCTTTCTTGACTTCTCCTCCTACCTTAGCCCTTTCCAGTCTGCTTTTCCTAAGTCCTGTTCCATGGTGTTTTCACTTTCAGGTTAACTGACAATGTCCTGAAGGGGATGTATCAGTACCTGTTGACCTCTGCTGCCTTCATCAATCTTGCAAAGGCTTTCACCTTGGTAGCCCACCACATCCTGTTCCAAACATTAGTAGGAACTGGGCCATCTGACCTCTCAATCAAATCAAATGAAACAAAAAGGTGTGCACACCACCATGGAACTCTCTCGATAAATTTATAAAAGTGGTGCCATCAGGACACCAAAACACTTCTACATAGCACCTCGTTTGAGAGGCTTCATCGGGGGGCCCTCGATCAGTTGGTTCTGCTCCTATCTGTCAGATTGCTGTTAATCGGTCCTTGTAGGCAATGCCACCTTCCCCCACTCCGATGAGTACAGGAGTTCCCAAGGGAGTAGACCTAGAACCCATCCCATTCTTGGTCTTCCTCAACGACCCTCCCAGAGCCCATACATCTGCCTATTTTCATATGTATATGGGGACACCATGCTCTTTGCCTTCAAACCCTCAGCTGCTGAGCTGGAAGTGGTTCTCCAGCAGGACTTTGACAGCATCTAACACTGATTCTAGTCCAACAAACTCACTCTTCATGCTATGAAAATTGTGTCCCTGACTTTTGGTAGTACACAGAGAATTGCCGGCCTTCAGTCCTCTCCTATCTTCAAGACTCCAGATGGTCCCCGGAATCTCTCCTCCTTTAAATACCTTAGGGTCTGGCTGAATTTCATTTGTCACCTCAATGCCATCCATAAAAAACTCGTCCCCCCAAAACTCCTACTGCACTATATTGTAACTAGTCGTGTCCCCCTCCCCATCTGTCAAGGGATCCTCTACAAAACAATCCTCCCAGTGTTCAAAAACACAGATGAAGTGAAAGGTGCTGTCTCCAAGTTTTTACTGGCCCGACTGGTTCCACTTTTCAACTCCTTTTACTGCTGTGTCATAAACTGCACACACACACCTCTGCACTCATCCCTGCTACTTATATACCAGCCTCTCGCTCCCCTCCTTGGAAACATGTGCCTCTCCTACTGTAAATGACACAAGCCAATCATACACTCATGGGGAGAAGAATCGGTGCTTGCCAAAAGCTGAAGAGGGGCAATGCAAATCCCACAAAAGCAGCACTCTTTCAGAAAATGGTAATCAAAAGACCCCCCGCGCTTTGTGTCAAATAATGACACTTCATCAGGGTACCCCTCTGATAAAGCATCATCACTGAATGTGAAGTAACAACGTTTTTTGGTTACTTTTTCGATGTACTGACCTTGCGATGAGTTATTTTGCATTAACTTTAGTTTGTTTTGACCTCTTCTGAAAGCGCGCTGCATTTGTGGGGTTTGCCTCTTCCACTGTGCCTCCTTCATCACTAAACTCTGGTTCGGCTACCTCCTCTGCTGCCTTTCTTTCCTTTTCTATATAGTTGCAGCACACTAGTCTTACAGTACAACTTGTTTCTTCTCTATGCTAGTCAGGATTTTCATGAGTTCTAAGGATTTGATGCTTGATTTTTTTTGTTGTTGAGTTGAATTCGTTTTGCCCCACCCCAACCCCTTCCACAGTCGCACCAGGAAATGCGCTTCAGTGCAGTGTGCCTCTCCTGGCCACCAATTTACAGATAAACGTATAAATAAAATTCTCCCTTCAGCCCCTCCCTCCTCCTGCTCACTCATATCCTCTGATACCCACTCCTTCTTTACTCCTCTCAGCAAATTCCTAACTGGGCAGGTTGCCTTTTCCTATCACCTTCATCACCTATGGACTAACCTCCCAACCCCCTTGACTGTGTTCTTCACCCAATTTCCTTAAAATCAAACTCTGGGTGTTCACGTCTCATGCCTATTGTTGCAACTAGTCCTTCCCCTCTTCTTGCTCCTCCATTCCTTTTAGTCTCCGTCAGTCTTTTGGCTCCTTACCCTCAGCTACTGCTCCCGTGACAGTGCCGTGAATAATAACATTATTTGTACTGTGTGCTATCAAATGTTGTATTGGCATGGTTGCATTCTTTTCTTATCTTACTCCTTATTGTTAGTGTACTTTGTTTTTTGAAATTACAGTATCCTGTGTACTTTTCTTCCCTAATCCCTCTGTTCCCCCTTCCCCCCCAGCTCAGGGCACACCAGGTAACTAGCCCTGGCTCAGTGTGCCTTCCTGGAATAAATACATTGAATAATAACATGTTTTGCCCCCTACTGGTCAGTCTAGATATGAACCACAGTCTCCCTGGTAGGCAATGCAGAGCCTTATCATTGCACCCCTGAGCCAACAAGCAATGAAGACTTTTAAAGTTACCAATTACCATACGAGAAAAAAGGAATCCAAGAACAGCAGCAATCATCTGAAGTACGAGAATTAGCACCAGCAGGCAGGCAAACTAGAAAAGGATTCAAACAAAATGATCAGCAGTGACACCTTTTCTTCTAAATGAAGACTGACTCAAAATATGCAATATGTAATACTTTGAAAAAATATTTCAACCAACATATCTTTGTGACAGCAATTGCTTGCAAATGCTACTAGATATACAAAGAAATATAAAATTTGAGAGACAGGGAAAATACTTTCAAGTGTTCACCCTAGTCTGTCCTCATGCCACCCCTGTAGATACACTCACCGTCACTGAAATGTGCATGTGTGCACAATAATGTTTCATTTTTCAATTATTTTATTTATCTGCTGCTTTGCCACCGAGCCATCTGCCCAGGTCATGGCTCCCTCCGCTCCCACTCCCACATTTAGCCTTTAATCCCGGATACCCCCTGAATTACCCCCCAGGGCGGGGCTGCGGCACCAGCCCAAGTGCCGCAGACAACGGGATAGGTCCAGGAGCCAGCCTGAGAACTCATTAGAGCGGAGGGGCAGGCATCATCCTGGCAGCAAGCAGTGTAGTTTTTTTCCCTGTTAGGCGAGGGCGGGACGTGCAATGACGACCTGCATCCGCCCGCCCTCGAGCTGACATCTTGGTGTCGGAGCTTGTGGTGCAACCCAGCCTCCGCTGGGTGTCACCACAGCTCCGATCACTCCATCACCTTCCCCCCTGGAGAAGGAGAGCAGCCGTGGGGCACTCAATCCATCTCCTCCCAGCCAGCTGTCTGACGACCCAAGTCCGTTCCCGAACCTGGGTCGCCAGCGTCGCCAGCGGAAATCCAAACACTGAGCCGGTGGGCCGGACAATAATGTTTCATTTTCAGTATGATCCAGGCACTGAGGGGAGGAAAAACTACAAGTGGTGGAAACCTCTAGGAACCAAAGGATCAGTGGCTCCTCATGTTCTCCCTACATTATTGTTAGTATGTTGATAAACACTGCAACCTCTCAGTTTAACATGCTATAGTTATAAATGCTAACCTCATGGTATAAATATCTTTTGTCCTTTAATTACCATCCTAGGGCCCAATCCAGAAATACCTATGCAGGTGCATAGGGCTGGTGTGTGATGTGAGGTGCTCTCTTCTCACATAAGGAGCACCCTGTGGTATCCAAAGACCCTCCAACCCCATGTGGTCAAGGCCCCCTTATCAGTCCTACTCTGCCACCTGAGTTACATGGATAACCAGGTCAGAAGACAGGCAAGAGGTGTAACAACAGTCCGCCACATGTCTAAAGCCAGGTACAACTGGCTGCAGGCACAAGGAGAACAGAGAAGTTATAAGAAGGACCCCCGATGTAACTGCTCCATGCCTCCCTATCATGACCCCAGAACACATTTAGGGCTGTAGTCCCTCCCCAGAAGTTGGAAGGCTTCTAGCTATGGCATTAAGTGCTGGGGGGGGGCAACAGGCCATTTAGATTTATTTTATTTATTTAAATGTACTGCAGACTTTAAAGGGAAGGAGGTGGTTCCATCTAGACTGCCATATCCCATAATTCCCTGTTCAGTATGAACAGGGGATCTAGTAGATGGCCAACCCTTTTTTTTAAATTAGACATTTTGTGTCCTGCCCAGCTTTACCTCAGAGGCTGCCTCCTGGGCCACCCCCAGTCATCAAACTTAGCTCCACACCCCCAGCCACGGGCAACAGGTGTATGTGGATGCTGCCCACAAGCTGAGCAATCTTGGGGTACATAGAAACACAGAAACATAGAAAATTGCAGGTAGAAAAAGGCCAGTGATCTAGTAAATCTGATCAATACCCTACCTCTGCAGTGTCATCCTACTATGTTGATCAGAGTTGGGATGAATGCCCTAGAGACTGGCCATGCCCTTTATCCCCTCTCCCCCTATCCCACTCTCCCCACTTTCATCCCCACCAACACTTTATATTTGTTCCCCCCTTTCTTGAAACCAAACACTGTCTTGGCATTGATCACCTCTCTGGGCAGGCTGTTCCACATATCCATTACTCTCTCCTTGAAGTACTTTCTTTCATCTTTTTGTATCATTACCCCCTCCCACCAGTTTATATTCATGCCCTCTGGTTGTTGATCCCTCACACTGACTAAACAAGTCTTGACAATCCATCCTGTTGATGCCTCGCAGGAATTTGAATGTTTCTATCATTTCACCCCACTCCCTTCTGGCTTCCACAGAGTACAAGTCCAGGCTATTCTGTCATTCCTCATAAGGTTTCTTCTGCTGGCCCTGTATCATCTTTGCCACCCTCCTTTGGACTGTCTCTGTACAATCCCTATCCTTTTTTTAGATGTGGTTCCCTAGGACTGCACACAGTACTCCAGGTGTGGCCTAAGCAGGGCGTTATATATGGGCAACAGTACCTCTTTCTTCTTGCTAGTGAACTCCCTTACCATGCTCACAGTATCTTGCTGGCCTTGTCATATACCCTCATGCACAGAGCAGTCAGCTTGAGGCATTCACTTATAATGAACCCTATATCCCTTTCTTGTGAGGTTTAGCTAACTCTTTCGTCTCTCCATCCAGTAATCTATTTTCATGTTCCTCTTGCCAACATGTATGACTTTGCACTTCTTATCATTGAACTTGAGCTGCCATGCCTAGACCACTTGTTTAACCTTTCTAGATCACCCTTCATATTTCTGATCCCTTCTTCAGTGTCCTCTCTACCACAGATTTTGGTGTCTTCTGAAAAGAAACAGATTTAATCCTCTCCCAATGTTGCAGATTAACACACTGAAAAGTACCAGTCCTAGGATCAATCACTCCATTTGCCGCTTCCTTGACCCACAAGTATTCTCCATTTAATACCACCCTTTTAGTCCTTGCCCCTAACCAATTTGCTGTCCATGTAGTTAGTTTATCCCCAACCCCTTGGTCCCCTAACAGATTTACTAAAGACCTTTCTAAATTCCAGGTACACGATATCCACTGCCTCTCTGCCTACTGCTTATGAAACCAAGTCAAAGGACTCAGTAAGGTTCCTTTAACACAACCTTGCCTTCACAAAACCATGCTGTCTCTTATCTTGAAGACCATTTGCCTTAAGAAAATCTACTATATGCTCCATAATGATAGGCTCTAGCAGTTTACCCACTATAGAAGCTAAACCTACTAGTTTATAGTTCCTAGAGTCATCCCTGCTCCCTCTCTTGTGGAGGGGTAAGACATCTGCAACCCTCCATTTTGCAAAGACCATCCCTGTCTCTAGGGCATAGATGACTAGATCCACTAAGGGGACAGCCTGTGCCTGCCCCAGTTCCTTCAATACCCTAAGGTGTAGCCTATCCAGCCTTGGAGACATATCCACCCTCAAAGCCCTCAATCCCTTGAACACCTTTTTCTGTAGAGCTAATCCTAACTCTACCTTCTGCATACCCTCTGTTTTAGGCTTAACTCCACATTCTGGAAGTGGTCCCCCTGCCTCAAGCTTAAAAACTTGCAGAAGTATTCATTTGGGATGTCAGCCTTCCTCCCATCTATTTCTACCCAGTCACTCCTGATTTTAATCTTCCTATACCCTCTTTGAGGTTTTTTTCTCTGCTTCTTTACATATTTAAAGAAGGTCTTGTCTTTCACTTTTACACCCACAACTGTCCTGAGCTGTCTCTACCTTTGCTTTCCTGACAGTTTTCTTAGCCTCCTTCAGCTTGTCCAGTTACAACCCCCCCCCCGCCCCATTACCCTTAGACTAATTACTCATGTACCTGTTGAATTGCTCCCTATTTACCCAGACTGCATCTCCCCCTTCTCTGGGAAACCAGATCAGTTTCCTATGTTTCTTGTTTTTCCTTACTTGTTTCAGACATGTTTATATGTCCTCCAGCAAGACCTCTTTGATGGTTTCACACTTATTTTCTACACCCACAATCTTTTCCTCCCCATTCAGGTTTGTTTGGGTTTTTTTTTTCGTTTGTTTGTTTGTTTTTTTACAGAGAATCTCCTCCGTTTTCCCAAAGGTTGTTCTACTGAAATACAGAATCATTGTCTTTGACTTTGGATGCTGGACCTGAACCAAACTGAGTTGTGGTCCCTCATCCACAGAGGCTTATGCACCCTGATCTCCCCCACAACATCCTGATTCGACAACACTAGGTTGAGGAAGTCAACTAGATAAGAGGCCTCCCTCAGCACTAGAACAAAGAAGGCACATTATTTAGTTGACTCTTTTACCCACTGTACAAGGAAGCAGTCCTGAATCAAGTCTACGAGTGCTTGGCTCCTGGCACTCCTTGCCACAGGTATTTTCCAGTTCACAATTGGCAGGTTTAGGTCTCCCATTAAGACCGCATTCACCATAGTGGCTGCTCATTTGATTTCCTCCCTAGTACCCTGCCACCCTCCTGAGACAGGTTTCATGGCCTACAGGCCACCTCCACGCTGAGTTTTTTTGCACCCCCACTACCAGCTGAACCTGAACTGTTTCAGCCCCCCGCACCCCCAGATTTGACTCTGTTTTGTCTTTGTACTGTCCTATACAAACAGTGCAACGCCTTCCCCCTCTGCCTTTATCCTTGTACCTTCAAAATATGGCATATCCTGGGATTGTAAGGTCCAAGTCATGATTATGTGTTGCACACATTTTCCATGATGGCTACAATGTCCAGCTGGGTGTCCTCTACCATGGCCTGCAGGTCCCCCATTTTATTTCCCAGACTCTTGGCATTTATATAGACCACCTTCCAGGAGTTTGGTTTACCACCACCCACCCCCAACCCAGTCCTGTTCCCACCCTCTCTTGCACTGCATCCTTCTATGCTCCTGACCTCCCTTCAACTGCCCAAATTTACTGGTGCTACTCTGTCCACCCACAGAGGTTACAGTGCTAGGCCTCCCATACATGAGGCAATGCTTTGGTCTACCCCAGCACTAGCCTCCCTCTCTCTAGTTTACGTGCTCACTAATAAAGGTGTCAAACCTTTGTCAGAGTGTACTGGTCCCATCTTCACTATGATGTAGTCCATCCATCCTAAACAGTCTCTACTCCCTCCAGAATTGGCCCCAGTCACCCAGAAAATGGGATCTGTCCTCCCTACACCAGCCTCTCATCCACTCATTAAGCATATTGTGCAGTGTGGGTCACCAATGTGTGAATGTATGGCAGATTTATGGAGCGGTCTATTAAACAGTAAGCTATCTATACCTATAAAACACTTCATCTACATACATAAGTAGGATTTTTGAAAACAGGTGCAGTGCCTGCACCAATTCCTGCAGCTTCATTGTTTGGTGCTGCAGGTGTGCCATCTTCAAGTGGCACAACTGCATCCAGTTTTCCAATATTGGGTGCATTTATGGCACTAGAACCTATTTTGCAGCAGCACATGACTAAAGTTAGCTGCAAGCTTCCACAGGAGGCGCGTAAGAGGTCCCAACAGTGACACACAAGCTAGACCACGGAAATGTGCACCCACAATTTCAGCTGGTAGACTGTTCTAAGGCTCAGCCTCCCTCTCTGTAAAGTAAAACTTTATCATGTCCCTCCTGAATCTCCCCCCCCCATCAGCTACCGTGTTTTAATTCCTTTCAGGGACTTGAAGATCTCTATCATGTCTCCCCTCTCCCTTGTGGCCTGCAGTGAGTACATGCTCAGTGCAGTGAGTCATTCCTTTTAGTATCTTCCCTAGTGGTCCTGATTCTCTTTGGTTACCCTACTCTGCACTGTCTCCAACCTGTCTTTGTCTTTCCTTAGGTGGAGACACCAGACCTGTGTACAGTACTCCAGATGGCGGCTCACCAGTTATCAATGGACAGGTAGCATTACCTCTTTCCTCCTGCTATTAAAACCCCTTCTACACCCCAACATTCTCGTTGCCTTGTTGCATTGACTGGATTGCTTTAGAATGTCTCTTATAACTCCCAGGTCCATTTCCTCTTAACCCATCCAATATTCTGATCTGATAAACCTACTGCATGGTCAGGAAACCACTGAGATAAAAGGCTGAAAAGTTGGTCTGTATTCCATGATAATCGTCCTGAAGCTTCAAGAACCCCCCCCCCCAAAAAAAAAAGCATACTACAGTATGTCTTCTTTGGATTATATTTGCAGTATTGGGCATTAGCATGCACAGGCAAAACCGAGGTGGTCCATATTCTGTGATTTGTCTGACATGACCTGCTGCTCACAGACCCGTACTACCGCCTGCCCTGCAATTCATGTGCTTTCATGAGCTCTACTATGTGCTCCTTGATAATAGTTTCCAATAACTTTTCCACTATGTAAGATAGGGTTACTGCTCTGTAGTTCCTCGGATCCCCCTTAACCCCCTCTCATTTGAAGCAACACATCTGTTATGCTATCAGCTGGCTATCCAATCATTCTGTGATGGTTGATGACCCAGGATAAGGATACTTAATTCTGGATATGGTAAAAACTATCTAGAAATTGGTACTGGGTTGGATCTACCTGGCATTAGGATAACCGCCAGGTGGCTGGGCTATCCAGCAGAGCATGAACCGTGCGATTTATGCACGAGCCAGTGCATTCTATCTGTAACCTCTGTATCACACTGCTGTTCATTATATGTGAGCATATAGCATTACAGAAGAACTGTAAATACTCACAAGTTTCAGGAGGATTTCCATGTCCCTCAAGGCACCCATGCAGCCAAGAAATGTTATACTAAACATTAAGGACCCAACTATGATCAAAATGAGAGCAGGATCGGCAGTCAGTGAGTCCACAGCATCTGCAAATGATCAACAGTTTCTGAGTTACTTTTATTGTTATCCTTTCAACTAAGCATTGCATTGCAAGCCAAAAAAATCTTGAGGAAAAGATACCAAAATATGATGTAATGTAATATAATATAGAAACATAGACAATGACAGCAGAAAAAGACCAGAGGTCCATCCTGTCTGCTCAAGTTCCCTATAATCCCTGGAACCTACTGTTGCTCCAGGGTACTAACCCTCCCCAGCTTCTCTCTATTCTCCTCCTCTTGGCCCTTCTGCCTGTGGTAACCACTATTCCTTTAATTTATATGAATCAATATATAATTTAATTAATATAATATAGATTTAATGTAATTAATGTATGTGAATATTATATGAATCTTTTATATTTACATGATATGATATGATCTTTCAATAGAAGTGACACAATAAAAAGATGTATTTTTTATTTTATTTTTATTGTTTGCAAGAAAAGCCTTACAGTAATTCCAAAACTATACAAAGAATCCAAAGAAATGCATTACTCATGTGATTCAATTTGTTTGCCAGATGACACTTATTTGGACTAATATACAAGATTCCGTGACTCCAGAATAGAGTTAGAGAGGATAGAAATGTATTCATAGAAACACAGAAACGTAGATTGTGACAACACACAAAGGCCCATTGGCTTGTTCTGTCTGCCCAACTCTGCCTAGGACTTGAGTGATGGCCCTATAGCCCATCCACTCACTTTTTCTCAAACAGCATCCTTATCATTTATTGATCTTATCAACTCACAGTGCCTGTCTCACCCCAATCTGAGTCCTCCCACCATTTTTGCATATACTACCCATTTCATCTGTTCCACCTGTCAACCATTCTCTCTGTGAAAAAAATATTTTCAGGCATTCCTCCTGAATTTACCTCCAAACAGCTTCAGTGAATTCCCTTTGTGCTCGTGTTTGCATTTAAACTGAAAAATTAATTCCATTTTACCCTATTAATCCCATGAAAATGCATACATGTTTCTATAATGTCCCCTTTTATCTCCTTGTCTCCAGAATATACATGTTAAGATCTTTCAATCTTTCCTCATATGATTTCTCCTATAAGCCCTGGAACATTTTGGTTGCCCTTTTCTGCACTGCCTCCAGTCTGTCACAGTCCTTCCGAAGGTGTGGGCTCCCAAACCTTGCATAGTACTCCAGGTGAGGGTGAACCAAGGGTCTATACCGGGGGAAGGATCAACTCCCTTTCTTTGCTGCTGATTCCTCTTCCTATACACCCTAGCATCTTGTTAGCTTTACCCAGTACTCTGTTACACTGGGTAGATGCTTTTTTTTCCCATATTCCTTTTGTCCCTTGGGGTTCTGGACAGGGCTTCTTGGTCCCATCCCTGCCCTTCCCGACCAGCCACCATCTCCCTCGGCACTCAACTGATCCAGGATCCCCACAGCTTGCCTCTACCCTGTGGAGGGGCCAGAAAGGGGAGGGCCATGCTCCTTCCACCTGGAGTATGATTCAGTAGTGGCTCAGCAGTTTTGGGTGGCAGTTTGGATCGAGATAGAGCAGGCAGGACATCGTGGTGCCTGGCTCCCCATTTTTTTCTGTGTTCTCGGCTCCTTGCCCATGGCTGTGGCAACACATAGGCATGCATGCATGCATGGAGGTACATGCACATCACAGAACCATGGCCCCCTCCCTACCTTTGTGCTCGGACACCACACTTTCTCCCAGGCCTCCATCTGGGGGCAGCCAAGGGCTGATGCACCAATCCTCTCCTCCCTGGGAGGAGGAGAGTAGTCCTCTGGACACTCAGTCCTCTCCCTCCACAGCCAACTGCCAATGACCTGAACTTATTCCTAAACTCAGGTTGCCAATGTGGCATGAAGTAAGGTGCAAAGTGCCTCAGCCCTCCACGCCATTGGGCCAGCATGAGTGGACACATTTAGGCTTTACTAAATAAGCACACCCAGAGGGCCTGGCCTGCCAATGCAGCAGTAGCGCTACTGCTCGTGATGCCAGCAACCCAGGTTCAGGAGCATGCCTGGGGAGTTGTGGGCCGGCCAGGCAGAAGAGGCTTGAGTGTCACAGGACTGCTCACCTTCTCCAGGAGGGAGGGGGTGCTGAGGCTCGGTGCTTGGCTGACCTCAGGCAGAGGTCCGAGGTACACTAAGCCCCAGCCACATAGAAGGGGGGCGCGTGACAGACGTCGGCATTTGCACCTTGACATCAGGGTACATGTCAAGTGGAAAGAAAACTGGCAAATGGCTCTCTGCACTCTGGGAAGACAGAGCGTCAGGCACAGATTCTCAATACCCCTACCTGTCCCAGACTAGGGTCCCGATGACACAAAGAAAGCTTGGGGTACACGGGCCCCACCTCATCCCTGTCTGGAGGGCAAACCAAGGCTACATGGGGGATCTCCACTTTGGGCTCCAGGTAAGAGGGTGGGGACAGATGCCATAGGCGACTCCCAACAAAGCGGAGTGCAGGGGGCAAGGGGGAGTATAAACAGAAAGTAAAAAAAAAAAATAAGCACACCCAGGGCCCTTTTCTTGACTGTTCTCTCCACTTCCACACACCAATATAGTAGTGACATTTCATATTTTTGCCATGGATATGCATTACCCTGTATTTATTGGTGTCCAGTTTGAACTGCCATATCCTGGACCATTTATCCAGCCTTCCTAAGTCCTCCCCTATTGTTCCAACCCATTCCTCACTGTTTACTCTGCCACAGATCTTTGTGATGTCTGAAAATAGATTGCTCTTACCTTGAATTCCTACCCCTATGTCACAAATGTTAAAGAGGATAGGACCCAGGACTGAACCCTGTGGCCCTCCACTAGTCACTTCCGTAGCCTCTGAGAATTCCTCATTTACAACCATCCACTGTGTGCATTCCTTTATCATCCCTTCAGCCAATTTTCTACACATACATTATTGTAGCTCTTTCAGAAACCTCAAGGTCTCTTAGTTTCTTGACTAACCTTCTGTGAGGCCTTAAGTCAAAGGCCTCCCTGAACATCTACCCATTGTTCAGGAGACTATAAGGAGACACTATCACCATTATGACTGCAACTTTAAAAGTTTGATGCTGGATAAGTAACTTTGCATCTGTGCACAGTTTGGGACACGTGTTTATCAATTCACAGTGCAATAAACAGAAACAAGAAAATAAGAGGATTATTGGAATTTTTTGTTTTGCAATTCTACTCCTTGAGAGACTCGTGGATCTTGATGTGCCAGCATGCTGGTGTTTGGCTCCCCTGCTTTGACAGGAAAGGTTGTAAGCTTATATTCCTTTCTAATATTTCCGTCTGTGGCATAGGAGAAGGAATTTAGGGGAAGATGTGTCTTTTCACAGATGACACTAAGCTCTGTGATATGACAGACAGTGGGAAGGGTGTAAAGGAGTTTCAAAGGAATCTATGAAGGTTGGAGAGGTTGTCCAAGATTTGGCTGTTGAAATTCAGTACCAAAAAGTGCAAGGTGATGCACATGGGGAAGAAGAACTCCAGGGCTGAATATTGGATGGGAGGAGTTAAGCTGGGCAATTCTTCTGAGGAAAGGGTCCTAAGAATCATCACAAGTGACTCCCTTAAGTAATCTAGCCAATGTAACGTGGGGTGTACAGTAAGGAAACCAGGACACTGGGGTTTATTTGGAGGGGTTTTGATAGCAGAAGAAATGAGGTATGACTACCTCTCTATAGATCACTGATGAAGCCACACCTGGAGTACTGTGCCACATTCTAGAGTCCTTACCTAAGAAAAGACAAAGACAGGCTGGATACCATGCACTATAGGGTAACCAAAATGATTAAGGGCTGGCAGGGCAGATACTACAAGGACTGGCTTAGGGCACCGAACACCTACTCGCTGGATGCCAGAGGGGTGACATGATTTTATTTATTTATTTCATTTATTTATTCCACATAAAACCCTTTAGGCAGGGCTTATTTACAAAGGGGTTAGAGTCAGCAACAAGAGAAAACAGCAGCAAGAACAGGGAATTGCATGTATACAGTACAACTCAATGCAATACAGATCAATTCAATACTTTGCAACATTTACAAACTTTACAGCATGGTATGGCAAGGTTACAGATAAGGCAAAGAACAACAGTTGCACAGTTAGTGCTGTCACTGTCAGAATGAGTGGGTAACAGTATACAATTTACAATAAGTACTGCCACCGACAAATCCATGGGCATCAAGGAACTAACAATTCGATAAGACTGGCCACAAAGAGCATCAGCAGAATAGTGAGTGTGACTAGTGGTAAGACCCAGATAGGGAGAGGGAGGAAAAGAGTTGGGATTTAAACTGGCTTTAGACCTTCAGGTTCTATAACATGGGGAGATGAGTGGAAGCTGGCAATGATGGGGGGGAGGAGTAAGGTGGGACATGAGGAAGTTTTATTGTACAGAGAAAATGGCTGAGCCGTGGAACAGTCTGCCAGCTGAGCTGGTGAGTGCCAAAACTATTAATGATTTCAGGCACAGCTGAGACAGGGTTTAGAAGTTACTCAGGGAGGGGAGTAGCAGTAAGGCAGGGAACATGGGGGTGGCTAGTACAGACAAAACCCCCATATAGACAACAGATTTCCAGGTAAGAAAGGGCATTACTGGCAGACTAGATGGACTGAGGGTCTTTTTGTGCCACATTGTCTATGTTTCTATGTTTTTTTTTTCCACATAGCTTTTTACTCCCCGTCACCACCTGCTCCTTTCATTGGGCCTGGTTATCGGCCACCCCCAGCCCCAGCTGCTACGCCAACCACTGTCAAGCCATTGGGGAGCCACACACTGTGGGGCTCATGAGTGTCAGTGACTGCCATGCTCAGTGTGACACTTGAACAGCTGGTTCTGATCACTGTATCATTTTTTGGCAATATAAAAATGTGTGATGGACTGTCTGTCATGAGAAATGCTGAAACAGCATGTGAGAACACACACACACACACATAGGTTTTAGATACAAGGTGTTACCTGGAAGGCCAGAAGCTAATTACAGACTTTTCTAAGTTAATTATAGCTTTAACTGCTAAGAGGGAACTCAGTATCCCTTTTATGATGTTTCGAGGGGGAAACCAGGTTTAGTACACTGGTGCGAAATCATAAATGCTTTGGTGTCTGTGTGAGAGGGGATACTGCTTACAGATCAAAGAAATGTCATTTGAAAAAGAAAATGAGTTGGGCTGAGAATTACAGAATGTAATACTTTGAAAAGACATCCTGTCTTTGTATAGATATTTTTTTATATATTCTGACAGAGGAGGAGGAGCTAGGTGACCTCACACAAAGGGGTTGGCAAATACAGTTTTCTTTAAGGAATATTCTGTTTTACTTCAGAGGCACTTTTATCTAGACTCTGACAAAGATACATCTGTGAGCACTTTAAGCGGCTATTTAGAGAGAGAGACAAATCTAAGTACTGTAGTAGGAATTACACTGTTTAAACCTTGTTCTTTTAAAACATTTGTGTGGTTCTTGTGATATTGGTTCTGTATTTTATGTTTTACATATTTTGTTTCTATTTTAGTAAAACTCTATTTTTAGAGCCTACTTGGTCTGTCTTTGATTTCTTTCCTTTTAGAAGTGGAGTATATATGGTAAAAGCAGACACTGTACATAAGCTTGAATGGTGATACCAAACTGGAAAAAGGCAAGTGTTTTTAATCTGAGGTCTATTATTACAGTTTTAAGGGTTCATTTCTGTACACCTGGTTAGGTGTCCATAGGCAAAGATATCTGGCCCCCCCGAAGACAGAATTATCTGAGCCTGTGCATTGGGTATGCTAGCAAGAGGTTCACAGTTTGAATCCCTCCAAGACTTGAGACCAAAGGTTGATTTGAACCCACAAAACAGACAGGAGGGTTACCCTGTTTCTGTAAACTGTTCACAAGACTGCGCTCGGAGGTTGCCACTTTGGAAGTAGAGGGCTGACCTGCTGAGAGCGTTTGTGACAGATTGGTTGGCAGCGGTGAGGATAATTTTGGTATCACAAGCTTTTATTGTTCAGCATGTCAGTTTGAGACTTTAAGCACACTTGCAAAGAAAGAAAAAGGCAGTGATTTATTTTAAAAACGAAACAGAACTATATCACTTGGCGTACAGTCAAGTTCCTACCCATTTTATTTTTTTTTCTAAAGTGCAAGTCAGAGTAGCAGTAGTGAGGAAAGAAGATGACTTCTGACTACAGCAGGCACACTGTAGACTCCTTAAAGCAGTTGTGCGGGGACAAAGGAGTCCTGTTTGCGGTGTAAGCCAACAAGCAGAACCTCATAGATGCCCTGATGGTAGCAGAGACCCAGAGCAGTGAGTCACAGACCGTGACTAAAAAGGACCAAACCTTGAATGTGGCAGGGCTAGCGGCCAGTGCAGTGTCCAGATCCGGTGAGGATGATAGCAGGGCCACTGTCAGTGAAGGGCCACAGCAGCAGGGTATGGTCACCAATATCCTGGATCCAGAAGTACTCAGGCTGCAAATTGAGTTGCGCAGGATGGAGCTGGAGTTCCAGAGAGAGAAGGACTGTGAACAAAGGGAGGCAGAGGAGAAGAGGGAGCGAGAACACCGAGAGGCAGAACGAGAACAGAGAGACACAGACCATGAGGAGCATGAGTGCCAGCGAGCTGCAGAGGAGAAGAGGGAGTGAGAACGCTGAGATGCAGATAGTGAGGAGCAGGAGCACTAGAGGCAACATGAACTGGAGAAGATACGACTCCAACCAGCAGCACCAGAGCAGGTAAGTGGTTTGGGTTTAACTGTGTCTACAGGACTGGGTTACAAATTAAATTCCAAATTAATAGCTGAATTTAAAGAGGGGGAGGATATGGATGCCTTTTTAAATTCTTTTGAAAAAGTTTGTATTCAGGCTAAAATTCTTAGAGAGTCCTGGAGCTTCCAGCTATCCCCGCTACTTACTGGGAAAGCTCGGATGCATTGGGTCAAATGGACAATGAGGACAGTGATGATTACAGCAAACTTAAAGCTGCACTGTTAAAAAAGTTTGAATTAACTGCTGAATCATACAGAGCTAAATTCCATAAGCTCAGGAGAAGCCCTGATATGAGCTACGAGGAGCTAGCCACGAAACAACGTCAGTTTTTAAAACGTTGGTGGGAAGGAATTGAGGCAAACTCTGTGGATAAAATTGAAAATGTGATTTTATTAGAACAGTTTTATTGGGCATGCCCAGCCGAGCTAAAAACCTGGCTAGAGGACTGAGATCCCAAAACAGTGCAAGAGGCTGCTGAACTCTCAGACCGCTGTGCCAAGAGCAGACCTGCTTTGACAGCAAATGGGGCAGGCGTGGCAGCGCAGAAAGGGAAAAGCGAGCCTTCAGGGCAGCTAAAACCCTCACTGCCTCCACCAAAACCAGTTAGCCCCAGGTTTCCGAGAAAAGATTTCTCTGAGAGAAGAAATGAATCTTGGTTATGTAAAGAAACTGGGCATATTGCCAAACAGTGCCCCAAAAAGGCGAGCAATACACAACAGGGTGCTAGAAAGGAAGTAGGTTGTTTGTGTGTCCCTGGAAGCATGCCGTTGAACATGAGGGAACACATGCACCCAGTCATGGTGAATGGTGTACAGACGCAAGGGTTAAGGGACACAGGGGCATCCCTGACCTTGGTAAAGTGGATCTGGTAGAGCCTGGTCAGCTTATACCCAATAAATACGTCACTGTACAGGACTTCACTGGTGAGGCGAAAACATTGCTCCTCGTTAGTGTTCTCCTAGACTGGGGTGAAACAGGGGGAACTGTGTAACAGGTGGCTGTAGCCAAAACCTTAGCAGTGGATGTGATCCTGGGCAACAATCTAAAACAGGGGATGGTATGTGCAGTTACCAGTAGCCAAGCGGCAAGGGAAAATTGTAGTTCCCTGAACCCCACAGAAGCCATTGTGGAAACCACTGAGAGGCTGGTTCCCCAGTCTGTGTCTCCAGATGGGAAGACTAATTTTTTTTTTTTATTTAGTTGTTTAACCAGGTATAGCACACTAAGCTGAAAGCTTTTTTACAGGAGCGACCTGGGAGCACAAGGAGGTTAAGTGACTTGCTCAGGGTCACACAGTATGCAAGTGGGAGCTGTGGGATTCAAACCCAGGTCTGGTCTGCTGGATGTCACCAAATTTGCAGCTCAGAGCCTTAGGCCACTGCGCTATACTGCCTCCCTAATGAAAAGGGGGTAGAAATTTCTCCAGTAGCAAGTAACCACACAGCTACAGAGGGTTACTCCGAAGAGGGAGGGGTGACCCATTGTCAGAGTGTTGGGACTGACAGTGATCCTGAGTGCCCTGATGCTAGTGCTAGGGACCCTAGTTTAGCGACTGAAGGGGACCTGTCCCATGGCTTGGGAATGTGTGAGGGGTTTGCAGCTGCTCAGAGAAGTGACCCTAGTTTAGAGAAGCTGAGGGCTTGGGCAGACTCGGACGGTGCACAGGGAGGTGACAGCAGACATAAGGTTTATTGAGAAAATGGACTTACATATACTCAGGCAGTACAGACAGAGGGAGGGATGCTAGGCAGGCAGCTTGTTGTTCCCCAGGGGTATCGTGAGCAGTTGCTAAAAATTGCACATATTCCCTTGTCTGATCATCTGGGAATCGCACGCACTACGCAGCGGTTGGCCCAGAATGTCTACTGGCCTAACTTCACCCAGAAGGTGAAGGAGTATTGCAGGTCTTGTCACCGGTGCCAAGAAATAGGGAAGGCAGGCAAGAAAAGCCAAGCCGCCCTGATTCCATTGCCCATAGTGGAGGAGCCATTCCAGAGGGTGGAAATGGATATTGTGGGGCCTTTAAATACCCCCAGCTCCTCAGGGAAGAGATTCATCCTAACTGTGGTGGATTATGCCACCCGGTACCCAGAGGCAGTCACCCTATCCTCACTGAGGACGGACAAAATGGCAGATACCTTACTTGGGATTTTCCCCCTTGTTGGGTTTCCACAGCAGGTAATCACCTATCGAGGGGGTTCCTTCATGTCGTACCTGATAAACTGTTTATGAGAGAAGAGTGGGGTGGTGCAGAGATGCACGACACCGTATCACCCACGAGCCAATGGACTTGTGGAAAGATTCAATGGTACCCTAAAGTCAATGCTCTGGGCATTTGCTGAACAACATGGGAGGGACTGGGAGAAATACCTTCCCCACCTGTTGTTTGCATACAGGGAGGTGCCCCAAGAGTCGACAGAATTTTCCCCCTTCAAACTCTTATATGGACGCCAGGTACGTGGGCCCCTAGACTTGATCCAGGAGGACAGGGAAGGCAAGCATGCCACCCAGGGAACTCCCATTGTGGATTACATCCTTAGGTTTAGGGAAAGGCTAAAGGAGCTTATGGGGACAGCCCAAAGCAACCTGGTAGCTGCCCAACAGAAACAAAAAGTGTGGTACAACCGCAGAGCCAGAGCTGACTCGTACATGGTGGGTCAGGAAGTCATGGTCCTTATTCCGGTCCAGAAGGGCAAGCTGCAGGCTGAGTGGGCAAGACCGTACAAAGTGGTTAGGAAGGTAAATGATGTGAACTACATTGTGGAGTTACCTGACAGAAGACAGACAGAAAGGATGTACCATGTCAACATGATGAAGCCATATGCAAATAGGGCTGACATGGTGTTTGCAGTGTGTAGTCATGGGGAGGGGACGGATGAAGGAGACCCCCTTCTGGACTTGCTGGAGGAAAGCAAGCGAAAGTCCTCTGTGGAGGCAGTAAAATTGTCTCCCCAGCTGGCACCGGACCAGATCCAGAAAGTAAGGGAGGTTTTAGCAGACTTTGCCCCATTGTTTAGCGCCAAGCCTGGACTAACCCCCTTAGCGACGCACGATCTGGAGACAGGAACACAGACGCCCATACAGCGGACAGCATATCAGGTATCACAGGCTGTCCAAAAGGACATTAGGAGGGAAGTGGAGGAGATGCTGGATTTAGGGGTAATCCAGAGATCCCACAGCCCCTGGGCTTCGTCCATAGTCCTTGTGCCTAAGCCAGATGGCTCTACTCATTTCTGTGTGGACTTTTGTGGACTGAATAGAGTCACAAAGTCAGACGCCCATCCGATGCCCCGGACGGACAAACTCCTGGACAAGTTGGGAGGGGCGACCTACCTTATGACCATTGACCTGACAAAGAGGTATTGGCAGGTAGAGTTGACAGACAGAGCTAGGGAGAGGTTGGCCTTCATCACTCTGATAGGCTTATTTGAGTTTATAGTAATACCACACAGACTTCCAGTTGGGCTTCCAAGCACCATGGCGCTGTAAACGCAGAGCTCCACTACACTCCCTGCTAATCTTCCCGATCTGACGTTCTTAACAACAAACAAATTATAGTAAACAAGATCCAGATATCGGGGACATACATAAGAAGCAACTTAAAGAAGAAAAATAAAAGAAACAGTACAACTACGGGCAGCAGTCAGCAGAATTAAATCGAGCAGCAATGTCGGCCCAGGAGCACTCCGATTCCGAAAACTCTCAAGTGCCAGCAGAACGGCAGGACCAGACGACCATACCAAATAATAAAGCGAGACACAAACGCATAAAGTTAGATACTATATACAAGGAGCTATTATCATTTCGTGCAGAAATTAAAGATTTTTACGGAGAGCTTCGCAGAGACGTAGTGAGCCTGGAGCAACGAGCTGATGCATCGGAGAGACAGATAACAGCAGTAGAGACCAGAGTAGATGACATGGAGAATACAATTCAACTCTTACAAGATCAATGTGTACAACTGCAAGAAAAACAAGAAGGTCTAGAAAATAGAGCTCTCAGAAAGAACTTAAGATTATATTGCATTCCTGAAGGCTCAGAAGGTCAGGACATTACTGAGTTTACTATTACTTTGCTCAAAACAGCTCTTGAATTGCCCGCTGATATTCAATTATCATTAGAGAGAGTTCACCGTGCAGTGGGCCCACGGCTTACAGATCCGAATGCTAGGCCTCGATCTATAATTATGCGCTTTCTAAGCTACACAGTCAAGGAGACAGTATTAACAGCAGCATGGCAAAAAGGCACGGTCTTTTATGGACAAACCCATTTCTGTGTAGATAATGACTATGCTCCACAAACTATGTGTAATCGCAGAGCATATGCAGACATCTTACCAGCTTTGAAGGAGGCAGCCATCAGATTCACAACACCGTACCCAGCCAGACTCGTGGTGCAACTGCCATCGGGAAGGAAGGAATCTCACACTGCGGAGGAGGCCAGAGAGGAGCTCCTTAAAGTGGGAATTCAAATAAAAACAAAATCCACGTTGGGATTGCAGAGAGCTGACCCACCGTGCAGGCAAATGGCGAATTTGGGCAGAGCACGGAATGGTGGCAAGATAGCAAAGAGGGGGAACATTTCCAATCACCTGGCAGATTTTCGCCGATCAGCAAGGGGAAGAACCTGACTGATAGAAGACGAAGATCGGCTTGGGATTTCTTGAGGGTCCTCTGGATAAGAGGTCTCTGAAAGAGCATGACTGATGAGAGGGACTGGGAAATCAGTCAGTTGAACTGGAATCTTTATTAGACGACAACTCTCTCACAGGAGGTTGGACAGTGAAAGGGAACGCTTAATAAGTGTACCTGCAGAAAACTCTGCCATAGCAAAGAAACAAGTAAAACTTTCAAACTGGCTGTTTGAACTGGCCCTGATAATTGCTGTAAAGGAAGCAACGGATATAACTGGGATGCATAGGGAGAGGCATCACCAGTAGAAAACAGGAAGTTGCTATCCCTCTGTACAGACAGCTGGTGAGACCCCATCTGGAGTACTGTGTGCAGTTCTGGAGACCCAATCTCCGCAAGGACATAGACAAGATGGAAGCTGTCCAGAGGAGGGCAACTAAAATGGTGCAGGGTCTGCACTGAAGACATATGAAAGAGAGACTAAAGGAGCTTAATATGTATAGCCTCGAGGAAAGGAGGGAGGGGACATGATAGAAACTTTCAAGTACCTCAAGGGAATCAACAAAGTCCAAGAGGGTAGCATCTTTCAAAAAAAGAGGTGTGCAAGAACAAGGAGGCACAATTTGAAGATGGGGGGGGCGGTTTGGAGGTAATGTAAGGAAGTATTTTTTCACAGAGAGGGTTATGGATGCATGGAACAGCCTTCCAGAGGAGGTTGTGGAGTCAAAAACAGTGGTTGAATTCAAGCATGCATGGGACAGCCGTAAAGCAATTCTAGGAGATGGGGGTAGAAAGAAGTAGGCTGCTGGTTAACTAGGATCTGCAGCTTATCCATTAGGTAGAGAAATGGGCAGACTGGGTGGGCCAAGCGGTCCTTATCTGCCGTCAAATTCTATGTTTCTATGTAACTCTAAAGAGCAGATTATTGAGGGCTGTTTGATTTGTTTTCAAGGCTAAATTGATATAAGGGCCTAAGAAAAGTTGTACTAGTTGTATACTACAGAATTTAGTTAATAATAAAACAAACAATTTACTTTTCGGCTTGGGGGGGAAGGAGGAGGCCTCTCCAAACCTAATAGGGAAGCCCATTTCAAATCAAAGACAGACAGGCAGGATATTTTGAGTTAACAGTTTGATTTTTATTTAGCTTGTCTGCACATTTCCTTTTATTTTTATTAGGGGAGTAGTATATCCCCAGGAGGCCTGGGCATTTGGTGTTACCATATATCCTCCGCTAGGGTTGCCACCTTTGGATGGGGCAAAAACTGGATCCTAAGCTCCACCCCTAGCCCCACCCCTTTTTGTGACTTATCATGCATTGTTCCTCCTAGAAGGCCATTTGTTATATCAATAAAAGACAACACTTAAAGCAGCAGTTCAACAAAAATGTTAAGACACTGTACTGCACCTGTTAAAGTTACTTTCCTAGGTTCTTCCTAGTCATCCATTTACTTATGTATTTATGTATTTATTTATTTATTTATTTATTGACATTGGGTTACCAAATAAACATACAGGGGTAAAAGAAATATCATTTACAGATATGATCTGGGGGGAGACAAGGGAAATACTGTAAATAGCATACAACAGTATACATGGTATATAATAATACTTAAGAAATTGTTTCCTGTAATGTGTACTTTATATATTTTTCTGGCTTCATTCCCTGTTCATGTCCACAGTACTATTTCAAAGCCAAAGAAGTGACCATACCTTTTCTTGAGGAAAAAAAATAATTTAAAACATTTAAAAATGCCTAATTCTGTTAGTGATGAAAATGTATACCAGCAAATGAAAGTGGAAGACAACTGACTCTGTTATTGTTACAAAAGGTGGGGGTAGATGTGCTGCTATGCCACTTTAAGATGTAGTGGAAAAGATTAGGTTAAGTAAGTGCTAATGGTGTTAATGGTCATACTTTATACTTCCCAGGCTGATTGCTTTCACAAACAAAAGCCTATATTGACAACAAAACGTGTTTGTAAGCTGGACATGCAGCTGAAACAATGAATAATATGACAACATTTGTTTCAAAAGTATGTGAGCACTCAAAATGGCTCAGAAACCTGACCAGCACAGAGCAAAACCAGATTACCTGATAGGGACCTTGAAAACCTGATCACCAGGTAAAAAACCTGACAGGTGGCAACCCTACCAGTGACCTCAGACTATCAGGAGGCATACTTAGGGAGTAAGTTTTTAGATTCCCCTACCTTGGAAGTCAATATTATTTGGAACACAGTGTATGTACATAGTTATCAAGAAAAAGGTCAGACATATACTGATAATTTGCTTCAGATTTCAAAAAGTTTGATAAGATCGCAGCAGGAAATGTTTAAGAATAATCTAGAAAGGAAAGACATAAAATGTTTCAAAAAAAGTGACGTTCAAAAAGATGGCTCGGGGGGAATATCAGTATAGTGATCCTTCAGGAATTGGATTATTAAGATGGGGACAACAGCAGAGAATATGTTTCCATAAGGGAATAAGATGGTTACTCAGATAGTAAAGGCACTCTCGCTTAATATAAATGGGCTTAACAACCCCATCAAAAGGGCCAGACTGTTCCAATATATTAAGAAACACCCCAGTGATTTTTATTACCTCCAGGAAACACACTTAACAGATACCAAACATGCAAAACTTGAATGGGGGGGGGAGGTTTTGGGTATGCGTCGTCCTTCCCTAAAGGGAAACGACGAGGAGTAGCCATTTTAAAACCTAGGACCTCTCCTTTTCATTTAGAAACACAGTGCGTAGACTCAGAGGGAAGGTATATAATCTTAAAAGGTACCCTTTATGGGACAAAGGTCACGTTAGTGAACGTGTATTTTCCCCCTCTTACATCAGTTTGTCTTCTTAAAAGATTTTTTGCAAAGCTTCTAGACATTATGCACGGCTGTCTTATAATAGGGGGAGATATCAATTTAACTTTGACACCTCGGTTGGACTCCTCTGCACCTTCTACATATAGGCTAACATCTGCTCAAAGATTATATATCTCTCAACTTAGGGCATTGGGTCTAATCGATGTATGGAGACATTTTTATCCTCTTTCTGGGGGTTATATGTTTTTCCTCCCCTAGACACAATTCTTGCTCAAGATTGGACTACTTTTTCATTTCAAAAGAACATTTGGACTGTTTACAAGATTTAACTATAGGACCTAGATTTCTTTCTGATCATTCTCCCCTATTTTTGAGGTTAGATTTTAAAATACCAAGGAAATCCACTGGGTGGCGCCTGAATACATCCTTTCTAAAGGATAAAGCTTTTAGGGACAGCTTTAACTCAAAAATAGCTCAGGTTATTGCAGAAAATTCGTCCTAGGAGACATCCAGTACAATTGTTTGGGATACTCTGAAGGTTGTGATCGGGGGGGGGGAGATAATTGTGTATTCAGCATACAAGAAGAGATGTTGGGAAACACAATATGGTGAATTACATGAGAAATTAAGGGAAATACAAACAAAGTTTATCCCTATTACTACAGAGGCCCAAACCCAGATTAATCAGACAAAGGCTGAGCTCCAGAAACTTTTAGATGAAAAAACACAACAGGCACTTTTTTACTTGAAAACATATAGGTATGAGGGAGGGCCAAAAGGGGCAAGAAATTTAGCCCGGAGGCTATGGGGACATAGGACAGCCACAATCATAACACATTTAGTGGATCCAGAGAGAAAAACAAGAGCTTGTAATTCACAGCAGATAATGCAATTGTTCCAGAAACATTACAGGCAGCTATATGAGAAACCACAAGATCCAGAATTTAACAAAATTGAGGAATCCCCCCCCCCCTTACATTAAGAAAGCTAACTAGGGAAATGGAAATCAGATTAAAAGCCCCTATCAGATCAGAGGAAGTCAGACGTGCTATAAAGGAAAGTAAATCATTAAAAACCCCTGGCCCAGATGGATTTCCATCCAAGTGGTACAAGACTTTTAGTAAACAACTGACCCCCTTACTACTAAAGGCCTTTTTAGAAATTCAACAGGAGAGTCCACCTCCTCCTTCATGGGATTACACTAATATTTCACCTATATTAAAAGAGGGCAAACCAGCAGATCTGGCTACTTCATATAGGCCAATATCCATATTAAACATGGACTACAAGTTATTTATGTCCATATGGGCACATAGGCTGGAGGAACTGTTACCCTATTTGATTCATTCAGATCAATCTGGGTTCATTCGAGCCAGAGAAACCACAGATAATATACGTAGAACAATCCATTTGTTGGACCACTTAAATCAGAGACAGATACAGGCAGTGTTGCTCAGCCTTGACGCAGACAAAGCTTTTGATCGAGTCAGTTTGGCCTTTTTTATGGGAAACTTTGCTCAAGTTTGGATTTCTTGGGGAATTCTCTAGCATGATACAGAGAATCTATACCTCTCCAAAGGCATATGTTAAAGTGAATGGACAGTTATCTTCAATGATAAAGCTGGGAAGGGAAACTAGGCAGGTATTGCCACTTACTGTTTGCCATATACATTGAGCCATTGGCTGAAGCCATAAGGCAACATCCTAATATTCAGGGGGTCCCTTTAGGAGGGAGGGATTTTACTATATCATTATATGCAGATGATGTATTATTAACACTCCTAGAACCAGAAAAGTCCATTCCTGCTACTTTACAAGTGATAGATAAGTTCTCAGAGATAGCCGGATACAAAATAAATATACAAAAAACAGAGTTATTATCTTTAAATTTCATCCCTTCTCAGTCTCTGAAGAACCAGATCCCTCTGAAATGGAGAAATAATAAGATTAAATATTTAGGTGTAAATATTCCCCAGAAATTGGAACATTTGGAACTGTTTAATTTAGAGCCCCTATCGAGAGAGAGATAGAGAATTTAGTCGGGAATTGGACACATCAGGTATTCTCTTTTTCAGCTCGAATACAAGCTATTCAGATGAACCTTATTTCCTAAGATATTATATTATTTCCAGACTTTGCCGATTATTCCATCACAATTCTACTTTGCATCCTGGGCTAGAATCTTTTCGAGATTTGTGTGGGCAGGACAACAGCCTGGGGTCAGATGGTCTCTGTTACAGTTACCAGTGGCAAAGGGGGGTTGTAATCTTCCAAACCTTAGAGATTACCATAAGGCAGTAACATGTAAAATAGTGATGACATGGCTGAATCCTCAGGTAGAGAAACCATGGAAATTTATTGAATTTATACTAAATGATTTAGTAAATATTATCCCTATTATATTTGCCCCCCAAAACGCTTATCCACAGTTACAAAACTTTACATTTGTAACCCATTATACATTAAAGGCTTGGTTTGAGCTAAGGCCGTCTACTGCATTAACTGAAGTTTTTGGTTATTTTAAACCAGGGGTTCTCAAATGGTGAGGCCAGCCTCCTTGGGGAGGCCCCAACCTGTTCCAGGGGAGGCTCAAGCAAGTCTGAAAAAGTACTGTATTTAAATTTTGAGTTTTATATATTTTGTATGAAGAGATGATGCAAACTGAAAGAGGATAACAGTAGGTGAATTTAATGTATTTATTTATTAATAGGTGACAAGGGAAGGTGAATGAGCCAAGGCTCATTTCAGGTATACCTAGGAAGGGTAGGGAGTGAATACATTTCAAAAGGTAACTGCAGAACAATCAGGAAATATACTATGAACAATAGTGCAGACAAATATGAACAATAAACTAATAATAGTGGTGGTAATTGATCAATTTGTAGACTGATGGCAGAACAGCCCAAATACAAGGGTTGAGCATAGAAGTGCTAAGAGCAATAGCAGGAAGGAGTAAAGTAACCCCTGAGAAGTTGCTTAGGAGCAGGGAAGGATGGGGAGATGCAAAGTATGTAGGAAGGCTATTTCATATAGAGAGGAAACAGAGAAAGCAGTCTGACCCATGAAGGTACTGCAACAAGGGGGTAACAACGGTTCAAGAATGAAAATAGAGTACGTAGGTTGGCCTGTGTCGGGTACAATAAGTTGAATGATAATACGTTTATTTATTATTCAGATAACACTTTTGAACACAGGAGCTCTTTTTTCAAATGTTCCACATCAGTAAAAGACACAGTACTGAATGTGAGCCAAGTACTCAAAGGGGTTTCAATTTATTCGTGGTGTGCTGCTCAAAATACAGTATGTTATTTTTATTTGGGGAGGCCCAAGATTATTTCAATTTTTGGGGGAGGCTCAAAATCTTTTCCATAGATTTGGGGAGGCTCATTGTGACAAAGTCCAAGAACTATTGTTTTAAACTAATAGGTACAGAAAGTGTATCTTCGGAGATAGGAGCTGTTCAGGTCCATCAAGAATGGCAGAAAAAAGGTCTGCTTTTGTTATATCAATACCTAGATGTAAATGGAGTATTGCCTTTTGCCACACTATAGGCAACATATCAACTTCCCCATACACACTATTATAGATATTTACAGATTCTGTCATTTATACAGAAAGAATTAGCATTAAATACTCTGCCCTCTTTCATGCCTATGTTGATGTCCCTTTTAAGGGACGCTATAGAAGGCAGGGAACAAATTCATTTAATTGGACAAATATATAAAGCAACAAGAGATTTTTGGAAGGAATCCACTGAAGATATCTTAGGGATATGGAATAGAGAATTAGGGACTCAGATAACTTATGAGAAATGGTTGGAACCTATTCCTCACTCGATGAAATTATCACAGTCATCATACTGGTCAGAATATATATGGAAATGTCATAGTAGATATTTTTATACCCCTGACAAAATTTCTAAATTTGTATCTATGAGGTATGGCCTTTGTTGGAGAGAATGTGGAGAAAAAATGGCAAATACTGTATAACACATATTTTTTGTACCTGCCCGAAAGTTACTCAATACTGGTTAGATATAGAGAAGAGTATACAAAATATTATGGGACCAGAAATTAATTTATCCAATCAGATGATTTTGCTTTATATTAGGGAAGACGGAAAAGTTCCACCAGGTGGAAATAAGTTATACCTGTACCTGGCAGCAGCTAAAAAGGTTATAACTTGCCTGTGGTGAATGGCTAAAGTACCCACCCTCTCTGATTGGCATTCATTGATGACTGAGATATATTATCTAGAGAGAATAGTAGCTTCTAGAGCTGGAAGGATGTCATGATTTGAGCTCCAATTGAGACCATGGGTTTTCTATATCTCACCTCTAGATGAAACATTTGTTCCCTGATAGAGCCATTTGAAAGTGACCAATTTTTGTAAGATATGAATTCTGATCAAGTGTCAATTGATATATAACAGAATGATGTTATAGAAACATGAATTGCCAACCGAAGAACATTCCATGTATTGTAAGACAAAAGAGCAATACTGTATAGATGAACTCCTGCTGTCATATATATATATATATATATATATATATAACTATATAAAAAATAAAAATAAAGAACATTAAAAAAAGTAATGACACACACACACACACACACACACAGATTTTAGATACAAGGTGTTACGTGGAAGGCCAGATGCTAGTTACAGACTTTTCTAAGTTAATTATAGCTTTTACTGCTAAGAGGGGAAATCAGTATCCCTTTTATAATATTTCGAGGGGGAAATCAGGTTTAGTACACTGGTGCGAAATCATAAATGCTTTGGTGTCTGTGTGAGAGGGGATACTGCTCACAGATCAAAGAAATGTCATTTGAAAAAGAAAATGAGTTGTGCTGAGGATTACAGAATTTAATACTTTGAAAAGACATCCTGTTTTTGTATAGATATTTTTTTTTTATATATTCTGACAGAGGAGGAGCTAGGTGACCTCACACAAAGGGGTTGGCAAATACTGTTTTCTTTAAGGAATATTCTGTTTTACTTCAGAGACACTTTTATCTACACTCTGACAAAGAAACATCTGTGAGCACTTTAAGCAGGTATTTAGAGAGAGACAAATCTAAGCACTGTAGTAGGAATTGCACTGTTTAAACCTTGTTCTTTTAAAACATTTGTATGGTTCTTGTGATATTGGTTCTGTATTTTATGTTTTACATATTTTGTTTCTGTTTTAGTAAAACTCTATTTTTAGAGCCTACTTGGTCTGTCTTTGATTTCTTTCCAAGTTGAGTATATATGGTAAAAGTAGACACTGTACATAAGCTTCAATGGTGATACCAAACTGGAAAAAGGTGAGCGTTTTTAATCTGAGGTCTTTCATTACAGTTTTTAAGGGTTCATTTCTGTACACCTGGTTAGGTGCCTGTAGGCAAAGATATCTGGCCCCCACAAAGACAGAATTATCTGAGCCTGTGCATTGGGTATGCTAGCAAGAGGTTCACAGTTTGAATCCCTCTAAGACTTGAGACCAAAGGTTGCTTTGAACCCATAAAACAGACAGGAGGGTTACCCTGTTTCTGTAAACTGTTCACAAGACTGCGCTCAGAGGTTGGCAGTAGAAGGCTGACCTGCTGAGTGGGTTTGTGACACTCAGCAGCAGGGAATCATAGGTCTTTTTTCATTTTTCTCCCCCCCCAGCGAAGCTCATACGTCCCCATGCATGAGCATTCGCCATGCGTAGCGATGCCCTGTAGAGGAGACAAGGTCCCTCAGCCCACTGAGAGGGGTGCAATGGCAGCAGAACCTGGATGCTGCCTGCCCCTGGCTGGGTGCTCTGCCATGTGGTAGTGCCATCCCAGTCCCTGTCATGCAACCTGACTCCCAAGTTCATTCTTGAACCCAGTTCACTAGTGCTGTCACGCATAGATATTTCTATGTTACTACAGGACTGCTCATCCTGGATATTTTCAGGGACCCATAGGGGAGAGGTGGGGGAAACATTTTATGCTGGAAATTATAAAGGAAGTAACAACCCCCCAAACTACCTAATGGTATGTAATTCTGTTTTTACTCACCTGCCTCCTTGGCTAGTTTTGCATATATACCAACGGATATCAGCAGTCCACTGGCAACCTGTCAATGAGACATCAGAGAGTAAGGAGATCTCATTATGTATAGCATGTTGGCTTGCAAACAGAAAGTACAGTATGTTATTTCAGATTTCTGTTTAGGACACCAGGCCAGAGGCTTAGGTTTCCACCACGATTCTGACCCCCCCCAAACCCCAAGCTGTAGAAGCCTAGAGCACGTTGTGTAGACAGTATGCTCAGGCTCTCGGGTGGTGGGTAATTACAGCCCTGCTGTATGAACGCCTCCTGTGGGTAATGGGAAGGTCTTGACATTGTGGGTGATCATATGACATTGGCTCCCCCCACTGGTCTTCATCAGTGGGACCAATGCTATGTGTAGGGGAAGTGGGTGTGACTCCTTACCAACAGAAAAAATACCCGCTGGTTGCACACTGGGCCCAACACTGCCTTGTATTCCCCTGCCCCCATGGAAAGTGAAAATGAATGTAGCCACCCCGGTGGCTCAGTGACAGTGCATTGCGTAGCCATGCAGAGAACCCACGTTTGAAAATGGGCTCTGCATGTCATATCGGGGGTCAAGCCAGAGAGAGAGAGAGAGAGAGCTGCTACCTGACAGAGCATTTCAGCCAGGAAAGGTTGGCAACGTGTTTCGCCACTACAATGACCCCTGAGGCTGGGCGAGGGAGCTTGCTCCTGCCACGGAGGGGGAGGGGGGGCACTGTACATGCATGAGCCCAACATAAGCTGTGGCCCATGTCCATGTAGGTGGGGGGAGAAAAAGTTGGGAGAAAAACAAAAGCTGCCATTGTAACCGCTGCTGGCATTTCCCCGGCCAGACCACGGTACATAGCAGCTGGCCAGGAAATAAAACTCTATATGGAAACAAAAAAGAAAGTGAACATGAACTTCTCTTGAACTGTAGGGAGCTAGCCTGAGCCTTATTGATTGATTGATTGATTGATTGATTGATTGATTTAAGGTTGTTAATCAGATAGGTCCAATCAGATGAAAGCCTTGTTAAATAGGACATCATGAGAGATGGCATACAAATGTGGACAAAAAGACACATGACATTTGCAACACACAAATGGAGTGGACTAACAATTATATACATTAAGAATCTTTTGTTTTAATATGGAGGAGAAGATGGTCAAATTAGGACAGTTTCATGAGCTAGGATTTAATGAGTTATATGATGCAAGAGCAACATAGCATAGGAAACAGGAGCCCTGCCAAGCTCAGAGGGAACCGTAAGTAAAGAAAATGCCCATGGGGTTTTCCACAGGATGACTCGACCTGGGAAGGGGGTTTGGATGGTACAGGTAGTTGTCCAGTGGAGCAGCTGCCTGAAAGTAATTGCCAGAGGTAGTGTAAATCAACTTTATTTTTATAGTGCCTTTCAAAGCCAAGGCGCTGTACATTAAACGAATGCATAATAATAACAAGTTTTAAAACAGCATTAAAATGTAACAACCATAACTAAATAAACACCAAGCTAAATAAATATGTTTTCAAACCAGTTTTAAAACTATCGAAGGTTGGGCACTCTCTCAACCAACGAGGTAGAGAATTCCACAGGGTTGGTGCTGAAAAAGCGAAAGCATGAGATCTTGATGTCTTTAATCGAACCCTGGGAATCTCTAGCAATTCCTTGTTGGCGGAGCAGAGAGAACGGAGGAGGAGGAGTAGGGAATCAGGAGATCTTTCAGGTAACTGGGTCCCTGGTCATGTAGGGCTTTAAAGGTTAGTAAACCAACCTTAAAGGTGATCTGCCACCTAACAGGCAGCCAGTGCAGTTCGCCGAGCACAGGTGTAATATGACTGGTTCTAAGTGTACCAGTCAAGAGCCTGGCCGCCACGTTCTTCACCAGCTGCAGGCGGCGGATGTCAGCCCCAGGTAGCCCTAGGTAAAGGGAGTTGCAGTAATCAAGATGGGCAGTGACAAAGGCATGAACCAATGTTAGAAGATCACCCGGAGGAACCAGGTGTTTCACCCGGGCGATATTCCTCAGATGGTAAAAAGAGGATTTGATGACAGCTGACACCTGAGATTTTAGGGTCAAACCGCCATCAAAAATAACGCCCAGATTTCGCACCTGATTGGAGGTAGGGAGCGACATACCACCAAGTAACAAGCCTAATGGTTGTCCAGCTCCCAAACCCGCCCCCCGGATGACTTGGGTCCACTACCAATACCTCAGTCTTATCCGGATTCAGTCTCAGCCAGCTGGAACTCATCCAGAGTCTGATCTCAGCAAGGCAATTGTTCAGTACGGAGAGTGCATCATCCTGGCCGAGCAGAAAAGACAGATACAGCTGGGTATCACCTGCATAGCAGTGAAACCCAAACTGTAGCCTGATGATTTCTCCCAATGGCAGTATATACACTGCAAACAACATGGGAGCTAAAATGGAGTTTCGTGTACCCCACAAGGCAGGGCGTGAGCACCAGAGGAATAAATTCCAGTGGCAACTCTCTGGAACCTGTCTGTGAGGTAAGAATGAAACCATTTGAGGACTGTACCAGACAGCCCGCAATAAACCCGCAGGCGATCCAATAGCACACCATGATCTACAGTGTCAAATGCAGTAGAGAGAGATCGAGAAGGACCAGAATGGTACATGCCTTTCGATCTCTGGCCATTAGAAGATCACTCAATACCCGGACAAGGGCAGTCTCTGTGCTATGCTTCTTCCTAAAACCAGACTGGAGAGTATCATAAACATTGTGAGTTATAAGATGATCATCCAATTGCAACGCAACCGCCTTTTCAATAACCTTACCAACAAATGGCAGGTTAGAGATAGGCCGGTAGTTAGCTAGACAATCTGGATCTAAGGAGGGTTTTTTAAGGAGTGGTCGAATGACCGCCTCCTTGAGGAGGTCAGGAAAGACCCCCCCCCTCTCCAAAGACTTCCAGACAATGTCAGCAAGGATTGGGCAGATAACTTCCACACATCTTACTAAGAGAGGTGTAGGGCCCGGATCCAAACCACAACTGGTTGGTCGCAGTGTTTGGATGATCTTCACAATGTCACTGATCTCCAGCCGGTGAAACTCTGACCAGACAGACCGAGTACATGTCACTTCCTTACGACCACTGCAATCCCCTATAGGAGAGGTCGGACCAATACCAGACCTGATGCTGGCAACCTTATCTGCAAAGAACCGAGCGAACTCCTCGCGTCTTAGCTGAGAAAAAGCTTCTCTGGGCTGGAGGTAGATTGGATTGCACAATCTGTCCACAGTCCGGAAAAGTTCAGCCGATCGGTTTTGTGCAGCAGAAATCTCCCTGGACAGGAACTCTGCCTTCTTATGGGTGATTTCTGATTGATAGCCATCGTAATGTGCCATCAACCTAAGCCTGTCAGCATCATTGCCAGACTTCCGCCAGACTCTCTCCAACCTTCGGCCAATACGCCTTAACTCCTTCAAGGAGCCGTCAAACCAAGGGCTCCTTGGACAGAGGACAAGAGGCCGAACACAAACCGGAGCAATCTTGTCCAGAGCATCTCCCACAGCCTTATTATAGGCTAGTATGAGATCATCTTGGCTCATGCATTCACTCGACAGGCCCGATAGGTCCAGTACCGCCATTAGGTCAATGGGTTTTATACCCCTTAAAGGGCGGTACCGAACCATCTCCGTAGGGGCAGACCTATTGGGGGTGCCCTGAAACTGAACCTTATGGTGTGATGGTCAGACCAGCTGACTGGTTCCACCCCCAGATCAGCGATCTCCATACCCAAAAGGAAGATCAGATCCAATGAATGACCTTTTACATGGGTCTAGGAGTTAACAACCTGTGTAAGAGGTAGGTAGTGTGAGGAAAAAGAGTGTGAATTAAAAGAAACAATTATTGCCAGCTCTTTGCTTTTGCTATCATTAATCTCAGCGGACAAGTTGCAGACTAGGGGCTGGACATCTAGATGTCCTGCTGCAAGCGCAAGTCTCGATTTTGGTACTGCAGCAGGATAAATGTGCAGAATGTTTGGTTGCTATCTGAACATGTTTTGCTGCATCTGCAGCAGTTGTCACCACTTTACTACAAAACATAGATGCATGTGTCATTATACGGCCTGAATCCCAAGTCACGGCAGCTGCACACAGCAGTTAGACCACCTTAAAGCACACGCATCGGGGATGCAGGATGATTCTTCAATGTGCAGCTAAAAGTCCAGCCCTAAATATCTGACAGCACAAAGAAACCTTCCTAGTATGGCAGAAAGGTATATCTATGTCTTGTTTTATTCATTGTCATTCAAGTCTCGTGCAGCTTTTCTGTATAACACAACATATGCATACTAAATCCTTATAATAACTGGTGCCCCCCCCCATAATAACTAGATATGGACCTGATAAACCGCTGTAATAACCTGCTGAATTCCATAATAACTTGGTAGTGGATTATTAAAGTATTTTCCTCCTTATGCTGCATTTTCCTTCTTGCATTGCATTTTCATCCTTGTGCAGTCAGTTCACTGAAGCGCAAAAGAAAGCACAGTGGCTCAAGACTGGCACTGTGACCTCTGCTCTTTAGATGCCGAGGTAACCAGCGTAAACTCTGCTGGCAAAGAAAACAGACTTTTCACATATTCTGATGTTTGCCCTGAACTGCTTTCCCTGGACAACAACACAGTGAGCTGTCTTTTTTCCCCATCCGTTATTTATTCTCCTTGCCCAGGGCATGCTGGGGCTCCCCTCAGCTCTGTCTCACTGACCCCAACCATCCTACACCTCCCCAGTACTCACCCGGAAGCCTGGTACCCCCAAGAACGGCCCCTCCTCGTGGCAGGATCAGAAGGGGGTAGGCCACCCCCCCCAAAGTCACACATCCAGTCATTGGCCTCCAGTGGTCCGGTGGTGTGGGGGGGGGGGATTGGTGGGCAGGCTTCATTTGTGCCTGTCCTACTACAATTTTCCTCCATAATTTAGGTCAATTCCCCATGATGGGGCGTGCCCATAAGCATGTGTGCATGGAGGCATGTTCACGCCACAGAGTCCAGCAACCCTCCCTTCTTCTGCCCTCCTTGACCTGCACTATCACCTGGCCTCCACTAGGTGGCAGTCATTCGGCAGAGTGTGCAGATCCTCCCCCTGGAAAAGGAGAACAGCTGTCAGGCACTTGATCCACTCCCACCCCAAATAACCCCCAGCAAGTGTGGCAGAAGGTATGGCGCTTATGGTGCCTCAGCCCTCCACGCCACTGGGCCGGCATACATAACTGTCTTTGTTGCCACCAGCCATGCACACCAAAGCTGTGTTCAGTGTGTGAGAAAAGCTATACCAGCTCTCCATTCTATACATTTGTATTTTGCTTTGCTCAACTACAACAGCAGAAGGAAGGGAAAATGGACAATGGTACCGCAAAAAAAATATACAGACATGTATGCAATGGCACATCCTGTGTGCATGTACCTTCACTGTGGACATGGGTTCATATCCAAAGTTAACACTGCAGTGCAGCACTCTCCTGGTTAGAGGTGGTGGCCTTCTGATAAGGCATCACACTGAGGCCCCTTCTGCCCTCCTCTGGTGGTTGCACCTGTTAAAGTTAAAGAATTTTACAGCTGGTGGTTCACCGCACAGCCACATGGGAGAACCAGGTTCGTGACCTTCACGCAAATCCCCCACCCTGAACTGGTGAAGTCTGGAACACAATGCGGAGGCAACACATGTTGACCCTGGGAGAGGACCATCCTGCACTCTGTGTGCCACCTGCAGGTAGGAAGCTGGGGTTGCATTGATGCTGTGGGTGACCATGCATCATTAGTGGCTCCCCACCTTCAGGTCAGTGCTGAGAACACCCACTGGCTGCATGCCCAGAGGTGAGTGGACCAGTAACCAGGGAAGAAAGACTTCAGCATGGAAGAGGATGATAGGTTCAATGCTGCCCACCCTGATGGCAGCAAACACTGCCAGCTCCACTCCCTTCTGGTCTTCCCAACCAAGGCTTCTTCTTGGTGGCCAGCATCATGCAGGTTGGTTGTCAAGGCCCCTGCCATGGCGGTGAGCGATGGGGCAACTTGGAGGACCAGAGCGGACCTGTCCTACTACGGATTCGGAGGTACGTGTATGTGGGGGAGAAGCTGAGTGCACAGATCCTAAATGTGTGTCTTCTTTATGTACTTGTTAAGCTGTGAAATAAAGAACAAATTAAAAAAGACTTCTGAAAAAAAAAATGACTATCATGCAGGAACAAGCTGTGTCTGACTACATGTGGTGAAAACTAGCTTGCCCCGCATGACATTGCAAGGTTCAGTAATGTGGTGGCAATTGTATCAGTAGTGGACAGATTTTGTCATCTATGTTTCTGGACTGCTTCCAGCTACAGGTGAGCCCAATACGTCGTTTCACAGCTACAGCTGATATATGCCTACGGGACTGCTGCATATATAGGATAAAGCATGGGGAGAGGTGTGTTACGAGAATTTAACACACACCCGAGTTGTTGGATGGCACATAAACCCGAGGGGTTTATGAGTGCCATCCAACAACGAGGGTGTGTGTTAAATTCGAGTTTGACACACTTCTCCCCATATTTTATTTTATATAATTGAAGGGCTCCGTTTTTAAATAAACAGAGCGCGAGCTTCCAACTGTCCCTGTTTCCGCAAACAGTACTGACGAGAAAAACACTTGCTTCTCTGCATTACCTCAGTTTACCAGTGAGCCTAGAAGCACAAGAGTGTGTTTGGGATGGAGGTAATGCAGAGAAGTAAGTGTTTTTCTCGTCAGTACTGTTTTCGGAAACAGGGACAGTTGAAACTCCAGCTGTTGTTACTTTGTCTCAGCGTTGGTATGGAAGGAGTGCGTGAATGCCGTAACACCTACTCAGGTGTTACGGTATTTAACACATGGTTTTGTCTATGGCAAAAGACGGAGACTGTTAATTATATTGTATTTTGCCACTTGTTATCCCCCCAGTCACAGTTGTAAACATTGTTGCTCAGTATGCTTATCTGTTAAAACAATGTTAAATCAATAAATAAAAAAAAAAAGAAAAGAACTTTTCATGCTGTTTTAAACAATGATATCCATGGCATGAATGTTCCCTATTAAAATGCTAATGGTAAGCTTCCTCATAATTTAACGTTAGATAACTCTAATGCACTGCATTGGGGCAAGGGTTAAACTAAAAGCATGTAGGCAGCAATGCCAAATTTAAAGAAGCACAAAATTAGCCGGCCCAGTGGCACAGAGGGCTGAGGCGCTGGACGCCACACCTCGCGCCATGCTGGAGACCCAGGTTCAGAAACGCACCCTGGTTGTCAGGGGTCATCAAGGAGGGGATAGGATCGAGCGTCTGGAGGACCGTTCTCCTATCCTGGGGAGGGTTGAGGGTTCCCACCGCTTTGCAGTGGCCCCTGGTAACAGTTGGGGGCACTACTAGAGCTGGTGCAATCAGGGGTGGAGTGCAGCGGATGTCGGCATGTTGTGCCTCAGACGTCATTGCACGTCCAGGGGGTCGAAGGAGGAAAAAATGAAAATGGCAGCAATTGACCGGGCAGCTTGATGGCCGCAACTTTCTCACCCAGTGGGGCCTGTTGTGCACGGTCACACTCAGGTACTGGTTCCCAGCCTGTTGCAGGGATTAGGGGTCCCTTTCGAAGGTATGGCAGCATATGCCAGCCTGTGTGTGGGCGAGCCTACGGGTAGCTCGTAGAAGTAAAAGGTCTGGGAGCATGCTTCCCCTAGAGGCTCTGCGGTCACGTCCAAGGCTAATAGTAGTTGCAACATGTTATTTAGTGGTGGAGGGTAGGAAGGGGGACAAAACCAGGAGGAAAAGCCTTGCAGCAGTTAGAATGATGGCTGAGATGCAGTCGGGTCCCACACCACGGAACCCACCACCCTCCAGCTGCTGGTGGGCTTGTGGAATCTGTGGTTCGGCAGACCCACCTGTTCTTGACAGACATACAACTTCACTTTTAATATTAGAGGACCAATTCCAAAAGCATTATGACCAATGCAGGGTGCTTGCACCAGACATCAATTATGCAATATGCACCTTGCGTCATAAATTGTAGTGATCCCTATTCCGGAACGCAGTCTGCACCGGACTGGGATGCCACTATGGCATGAGGCACTGCACCACCCTTACAACTAGCATCAGGGCATGCCAGGTTGCAAGGGGGCTTGCACCACAGTGAGGCTGCAACATCCCCTTCATTGAGATTTCGAAAGCTCCATCATGGCCGTAGTAAGGAGGTCACGTTAGACCAGCCAGGAGGTGGTCTACACCCTTTTCGGCATTGTCCTTCAAGGTGGGAAGCTGGTGGGGAGTCTGGGGGCAGAAGGGACAGGAGAGTTCTATAGGGGTGTTGGGGAGCAAGTGGGTATGCTGTGGGGGTGATCGGGCACCTGGTGGGCATACACCATTACGTGACTGGTGCCAACAAGGGCACTCCTGCTGGGTGTCTGATATTCCCCCCGGCATACCCGCCCACTCCCTAATGCCCCCTGTGAGATTACATGTGCCACTTCTGGCCCAGAACCCCTCCTGGCATTGCATTCTGTTGTGCGTCTGGTTGGGGAGGTGGATCCGTGTGGCAGGTCCCGCAGGTGCATCTAGCATTCGGCACTAGCCTGCCTTTGTGGCAACTCCTGGGTTTTTGGTGCAGGGACCCCCAATTTTACAGAATTGGGCACATGGTCCCTGATGCACAGGGAGTGCACTGCAGCCCTAGATCAGCAGAAATTTGTGGCGATCTAAGAGCTCCTTCAGAATCAGGCCCTATGACTTCCCATCCCATATTCTACCAATCCCTTATAACACTGTATTAGCCAACAGAATTGTTTCCCAGGTTTGCCTTATAAAATCTAGTATGAATTAAAACAAAAAGGCATTTGAAGGCCAGCTCCATGGTGCCTGGCAGCGTGGGGCTTCCTGGCATGCTGCCGAGCCAGGCCGGCCCGGTAGTGCTGAGGGTTGAGGCACTGGACGCACACCTCACACTGTGCTGGTGACCTGGGTTTGGGAATGAGCCCAGGTTGTCAGGGGTTGGCTGGGGGGGGCAAGCGAGGAGTAGATCGAGCCACCACAAGGCAGCTTTCTCCTCCTGGGAGGAACTGGAGACTCTCAGTGGAGGATGGATGGCAGTGCTGACCTGAGGGAGCTCTGGCAATAGCCACGGGGAGAGGCGGAAGGGGCTGAGCCAGCATCATGGTGCATGAGTTTGCCTCCACGCATGCAGGACGCCCATGTGCTGGGGCCATGAGGAACAGGAGGGAAAAACAGGGCAGAAACTGTAAAAAAAATACAAATTCAAAAAGGAAAGTACTGCTGAGTCAGCTTCGAGCCCTGAGCCTGGGATAGCGGGAGCAGAGCAGCAAGGAGGGCTCAGAGCATCTGTCTGGATGCTCTCTTTCCAGGGTAGGTGGGTACAACATTCCCACCACCCAACTGGCACCTATGGTGAGTATTCAAGGGTGTAATTGGCAGAAAACACTGGGGCTAAAAATAAAACACTGGCTGTTAGAATGATAGGCAGCCAATCGAGACCCATGCCCACAAGTTCTGCTGTTCAAACCTTCCTTTGTTCTCCTGATACTGGATCCCACTCTCATCTGGATACACCACGGCACCATCTGGAATGGTTCTATGTGATAATGCCAAAAGCCTAAAGGTGATCACTGTTATTGCGCAGTCAGAGTGTCGAAAACATTTTTGGCACTCTGACACCCTCAGCGCACAGGACAATGGCGCCAGGACATGTATTTTAATGCTTTCTGTGGGGTGGGGACATGCTTGCAGCCACGCCCCTCGCAGCGAGGGCTCTGCCCCGCACCACCCTACTAAAGTTCTCAACTCCAGGAGTGCATGTTGGGGTGAAAGCATTAAAAAATAAAGGTTCGGGCTAGACACCAGTGCCCGGACCCGAACCCAGTACCTCACCCACCCCAACCACTTTGGCTGTTTCTTGAATTTTGTCATAAATAATTTTTATTATGTTTTTTTCTGTTGCTGTGTCTGCCTTTTATTTCCCCTTTTTATTGTTTACTTCTGTCCAGTTCTGTGTTTCCGAGGCACTGTTTGACATTAGTCAGTTCCGCTATTCAGTGTATTTCACTGAATCATGTCTGTTGTACAGTAATGGAACTGACACCATAGAATGTCCAGGAAACAGAATCAGACAACAGAAAGTAGTAAAATAGGAGGTGATACGATCAGTGACAGTAAAAAAAACAGTAACAAAAATAATTTGGCCAAAAAAAACCAGCCAAAACATATCAGACATACGGACACCATTGAACAGGAAAAAAAACAAAACTTTGTGGTACAGGTCTGTGCATTTTTAGAATGGTTTCATATGGCCTTGAGGGACACAAATCCTTTTTAGTGGTATATTGGCCATGTTTAGTTGATATTTCTTCTGGTATCCTTAGAGTTTATTTGTGTTTGAGTCTGCTCCCCTCTTTTACCCTCATAGCTTCCAGCAAACTTCTATTTATAGTAAACATTTTAACCTCCCAGTATTTCCTATCCCACGCTCCATTTTTTAAAAACAAGACGTTCTATAATCACCACTTATCCATATAAAATGAAATGTGATTGCAAAAGTGGAATCATGCTAGAAGCAGATACTCACCCAGAAGAGATAGCAAAAAGTAAACAAGGTGTACTTCAGCAGCCGGTTCGTTTTCATATTGCCTCATAGGTTACAGTCTCACAGACAGCAGTTTCTTCAACATACAAATGTCAATTTCAGCTCCTCGTGCAGTCTAGAAAGAATATAAAGTCCAGTAACAGTGCTTCTTACTTCTTTTACTGGCTGGTCCAAAATGTTCTGCTCTTTGATTCCTGAGAGGAGGGCTAGTTGCCTAATATCTGAGGCACTGACGTACACTAACTAGCAGTTGCAAGTATGATCACGTTCAGTCATTTTCTGACACAAAAATGTGGACTGTAGTAGTAGTAGTGATAATACTCTAAAACCAGTTTTACTGGCTCAGATTGTTGTATTCCAAGAATCATCATACAAGATCTTTGAGCGCTGGGTAACAGTATGTTTTGTTTGCTATAACGGCGTTTCTCTCCACAGACTGCAGGCAGCTGCTGTTAGTCATGTCCCTGCTCTCCCCCAACCACCACACGTCTCCCCCAGCCACCAGTGGTCCTCCACAGTGGAGCCAGGAGCTGGTGGCCAGCTGATGGTGTGGGCCGGGAAGCGCGGGCACAGCTTCATTAAGCCAGCCCCAATCTCTTTTTCCATTTTCTAGGTTCCTCCCCTTAGCTGGGGTGCACAGACTGGGGCATGCATGTAGAGGCACTCACACACCGCAGAATCCCACAGCTCCCTTCCTGCATTTGCTGCTCCAGTCCCTTTGTACCACCAAGCGTCCAGCTGGTGTCAGTCGTGCAGTGGAGCTAGTTACCCTCCCTCCCCAGGAAAGGAGAGCAGTCCAGCAGACGCTCAATCCTTTACCTCCCTGGCTGGCCCAAGCAACATGAGATTGCTACCAATACTGGGTTTGATGGCATGGTGGATGGTAGTGCTACTGCCACACCACTGGACTGAAGCGTTACATCACTTTCTAAGGAGAACTGCATTTAAGTTGCATGGGTTTGGTCAGGCAGGTCATCATGAGGAGAAGACTATAGTGTTATCTGTGTGACCCCTGGGATGCTGTATGTGGTTTCACACCCCTGCCTGGTGACAGTACAGGGCCCACCTGTTTGAGGGGGTTGGGTTCATTCTTTCTCCTGTGGTGGTGGAGGGGTCATCCCAGAACAAATAATAAATAGTGCAGTGCCTCCACACAGGGAGAATAAGTGGACCAGATGCTGCGTGCAGTACCACCCCCTGAGATGCAGTACCTACTCACCTCCCTACACTGAACTGGACCACCCCATGGGAACCACTAAGACAGTGGTTACCTTCACCAATAAACACTTCAATCAGGTTGTACAAACTGGGCACACACACGTAAGAAAAACTGAACCAATTAACAGTGCTTTTATTTAAGAACACAGGCCTGGCAGGTGGGAGAAAAGAAAGGGTTAAGGAGTTGCAAGCCACCTTCAGCACTCCCACTCTATAGCAATGCACCCTGAGAGCCATTGTACTGTGGGTCACCACCACCCTCTCAGATCCCACACAGTTTAAGGAAGCACCCGCCCAGTCAAGGGGCAGAAAAGGATTAATTATTCTACACAGAGTGTGGTAATCAAGTATGACACAAATACCAGTGACCCTGGGTACCCAGGTATTACACTAGAGTCTCGGTGCAGGCCCGGTAGCTATGTTGTCCAGTTCTTTCAGTAGCGCACTTGATGAAAGTGATCAAGCTTGCAAGATAACCTCCCAGCAGGCCTTAGTGTGCTAGCACAATTTAAAGAATTTGAAATCCAACTAGAGAATGCCTGAAACCAAACTTTTAATCCAAAGTTGAAAAAAGTACAAAGACTCCGGTAGGCAATGCCAGTACTCACACGACCTACACATGCAGCAGTTCAGTCAAGGCGGAGAACAGCACACAGGAGCAGGTCAGGCAGCAATCAGAAATGTGCCCCTTTGGACTCTGCCGAATGTTCTACATCAGCACAGCCTTTCTGGCTCACACCTCTCAGGACACTGCCCTTCTAGCTCACATTTCTCAGGACACTGCCCTTCTAGCTCACATTTCTCAGGACACTGCCCTTCTAGCTCACATTTCTCAGGACACTGCCCTTCTAGCTCACATTTCTCAAGATACAGCCCTTCTGGCTCAGCTCTCAGGATCGAGGTGCACTATGCAGTGGCTTCCTGGTTCACAAGTAGCACAGACCCCAGGAGCGACCCCAATGTTCTGACTCCCCCTCTGGATCAAGAATACCCATGTACTCAGGACATGAGCCCCGTGGGCAGCGGGCCTGTGAGTCGTTGTATCAGCAGGGTTGTGAAGAGCTGAGAGCACCTTCGCAGCACGCCCTCCCACTCTTGTGGCGGTTTTCTCATGGCAGGAGGCACCAAAGATATGTCCTTGTCTGCTTCTCAGTCCCCTTTGCTGGGATTGGAAGAGCGGCACAGCTGCAAAGGAGGAGGAGGAGGAGGGCGCATGAGGTGCTGAAGAGATCCTGATACACACGTGGGTGAGCAAGACCCACGCTGCAACAGTACAGCAGCGGCAGGTGCTCCACAGGGGAGGGCAGCACAAGCAGTCCAGGTAAGCCCCCCAAGGGGGGGGTTACATCTGCGTACATATGGATACTACATTGCTTGCAAAGTGTTTTGGGACACTGTGTGTATGAAAAGTGTTATATAAATGCTGATTCTTCTTGGAAAGTTTTGGACTACTATGCTGGCCCAGTGGCGCTGAGGGCTGAGATGCTGGATGCCTTACCTCGCACCACACCGGCAGCCCAGGTTCGGGAACAACCTCAGGTCATCGGGGTGCTGGCATGGGGGGGCAGGACTGAGCAAGCAGGCAGGCTGCTCTCCTCTCCTGGGGGTGGTGGGGTGGGTTGTCACCCCCCTTGTAGTTCCACCTCTACCAGGCAGAGAACCGGTGGGGTAGTGTAGGCAAGGAGGGAGCAGCAGTATGGGTGGGTAGATGGGGCTGAGCTGGCTTCCGGTGTGTGTGCATGCCTCCACATGCACATACGAGCATCTGCCATTGCCTCAGGTGGGGTACAAGTGGGAGAAAACCTACAGTATTGTGCCATAAAAAATCTCTATAAAAAAAATTAAAAAAAAGGAAAGTTTTGGACTACTCCTTAAATCTGAGGTTCTAGGAACAAGCTGAGTGGCTCTCTAGGTAAAAGAGAGTGGTGTGTTGCGAACACATTTTGTGTAAGACAGCCTATGTAACTTCCATCTTGTTAAAGCCATTCAATTCTGATGTATACAGACTAAATCAGTGCATTCTTCTAAGTTGACACACTATGACAATCCTGCAGAGTTTATTCATTTATTCACAGTAGGTTATAATCAGGATTATACAATGGCAAGAAAGAATCCTGGCTTCTGATTGGTCAGTTGGCCACCACAGCAGGGATGTTACCCTGGCATAAGATCCCAGCAGGTTGTTTGCATTTGCCTTTGCATTGTTTGCATCTTCTCTTAAGAAACAAAAATATTTTTACACACAAACAACAACATTCTTTAAAATAATTTTTTTTTATTCTGTATATAACAACAAGTCACTGTGTAATAGAAATAATGCCCTCCAGGGTGGGTGTTATGCTGGGATAACATCCCTTCTCGAGTGTTGGATGCCCTCAGCCTGCAGCCCCAGACCCAACCACCTGAGGCGGGATGTTATCCCAGCATAACACGCACCCTGTCGGGCATTATTCCTTTATTTGGGGATGGGGATTTCCATCAAGAAAATCCCATCATTTAGCACTGGTGTGCCAGACTGCTTCATGAAGGTAGAATGGATGGAAGATGGGAGAGGAGTTTATGGGCACTCTGGAAATCCCCATGACCATGTCTACCTATTGGAGGAAAACTGGTACGCAAATACCATTTTAGATAAGATGTATCCATAATCCTTTGTCAGGGGTGCGTCTGCGTATCTGTGACTGGCACGCCCTCGTTTCCTGGGAGCTGAATGCCTCACCTCCTTCAATCTAGCTTAACCTTTGTGTGCACATAACTGCTGTTGCCAAGTCACTGTTCATAGCCTATTTATCACTTTGGTATATTATACAGTACTGGGTGTATCAAAGATATCACACAAAACAATAAGTCCTTCCTCCATGACCGTACTCTCTTTCTTAATTATTTTCCATATAGCTATTTGACCACCAGTACGCCCCCTAGGCCTCTCGCACAGACATATCTCTGGTGACCTTCCAGTCCCACCTGCTACTTGTTCAATTGTCTAGGCCAACAGGGATCCCTATTGGAATAAACAAGGTGCAGGTTCAGGAACTGTTCCAAGTCAGAAAGCACACAAGAACTAGGGGGCACAACATGAAGCTGGAGGGAGGCAAATTCAGAGGTAACACACGCAAGTTTTTCATTACCAAGAGGGTGGTGGATGCATGGAACAGCCTTCCTCATGTGGTGGGGGCAAAAACAGTGGCAGGTTTCAAGAACGCTTGGGAGAGGCACCACCACACTGACTAGCAGTTGGGGGGGGTAGGCCTATGGGCAGACTAGATGGACCATATGGTCTCCTTCTGCCATCATTTTCTATGTTTCTATGGGACAGGATCTGAGAGTGTGCGTAGGGCCGGTGCACATAGGTATTTCTTTTCTTTCACGGTTTCCCCAGGACCCTCCTACCTCCCTGTAGCACTGACGCAACCAACTACTGACTTTGCATGCTGCAGTAAACTGGGCATGCACCATCACTCATTGGGGAGCAAGTTCACTAACTCACCGCAAGGGGCCACTGCGTCACCGGATGTCAGGCACCTCCCACCCCAGGCTGGGACATGTTACTCTTGGCAGAAATCCCCAGCCCAGGACTTCACCGATCCAGCTCCCCAAGCTTGCTCCCAAATCTGGATCACCAGCACAGAAGCACAGAACACTTCTGCTGGGGCTTTAGGCAGTCGATTTGTTATCTAATTCTCCAGTCCACCTGTTGTCTCTGTCCCCCCCCCCGCCCGCAATCATGGCTGCCAGAGCTGCACCCTTGTGGCAGATGAGAGGTGAATGACTGCCTTTATAAGTGATGCCACTTCTGTTCCATGAGTGGGATTAGGTTCATTTATAAACTAGGTGAAGAAATCCTACGCGATCTGATTGGCCGAGACAATCACATGATGGTCCTGTGATCACAACATTGCCAGACACCTCAGATCTTATGGCAGATTTTCATTAAGTATATTTTTTAAATTTTATGACTCATGAGGGGGACAAAATCAGGGTGTCTGATTGTTCTAGATATACAGAAACGTCCAGTGACTAAATGCCCTTGGTTGGCTACGCCGCGTGCTTTGCAACACACCTGAAGTGTCTGTATAGCTTAGCAGAACTGGACACCCTGGTGGCAGGGCAGGCCTTAGCATGGTGTAAACTGTGCATTTGTATGGGGCCCCAAGAGCAGAAGGACCCCCCCCAAAAGTCTCAGCTGTCCAGTTGGCCTCATTTCTTCCTGGTCCCTGTGTCTCTGTCCAAATTTCTCCAGAATTTATCGCTGATGTGTGCAGCTTCTCATTCCTTAGAGATTATAATTCAAGGAAAATGGAAGAATGACACAAAAGTAGCTGAAAATCTGAAAATGAAGATATAGGGAGGCCATGGTAGGGATGAGGATATTCCTTGGGGACCCCACGACTTCTGATATGGGGCCCCAGCAAGGAGGTTCACACAGGGCTCCAGGATAGCTAGGGCCAGCGCTGCCTGGCGAGTGTTATGTCTCACTAGTTTGTTGTGCCTGTGGAAGTGCGAAACTTCATTGGGTTCTAATCTGGAAATCCAAATCAAGAAATCATTTCAGTGTTGTGGAAGTCAGAATGCGTTCTAAGTCCCAAATATTTTGCAAGTCAATGTTCTGAGACACATTTTTGAAAGTTAATATTAACTATTAATGGTACAATTACCCTTTTTCAGAAAAATCAAGCATTTCTGACTTCTATTCTTGCAGAATCACCTAATGTTATTTTTTAATCTCTCTTTTGGGGGTGAAATACTTACCCCCTTGGGATCCCCCAATGGCCCAGTGACAGCAGCTGACCCAGGTTCCAGAACAGACATGGGAAACAGTGTCAGGGAGCAACCATGGGCTGGAGTAGCTGCTGTGCAGCAGTGTGTTTGCCAGGCGAGGGCTGGTGATGGTTTCCGGTGCCACAGTGACACCCGCAGGATGGCCAGGAGGCTTGCTGTCAACTGATGTGTGCTGCAGTTGCAGAGTGCTGAAAGTGGCAACTGGTCAGGGTCATGAGGTGGTGGGAGGATCGGGGAAAATCACAGGAGGAAAAACACCCACCTGCCATTGGAATGACAGCTTCAGCCTGAATTTGATACAGGGTACAGTACATCCCTGATCCCCAGCATATCCCTGTAAGACAGGCAGCTGGTCGGGGATATAAAAATCTGTATTTGGAAAAGAATACACACTCTACCTTTATTTTTCAAAGTTTTTACCTTCTTTTTAGAAGACAAATACATGCAAACTTGAGTAACCTGAAGTCCTCAGCATGTACTCCCTACCTGTCTCCCTGGAAGCTGGGTGCCTCACTTCTGGGAAGCAATCCCTCCCAGTCAGCTCCATTATAGGCTTCTGGGACTCGCATGGGAACCCCAGCCTCCCACACTGTGGAATTCCAGGACTCACATGAGAACCATAGCCTCTCACATGATATTTGTAAACTACTGCATGTGTTATGGGTTGGGGAGTGTGTTGCAGTGTGTGTGTGTATTTGTGTGTACAGCACACATCCCCAGTGTGGAATTTCAGGACTCCCATGTGAACCCCAGTCTGCCCCTTTCCAGTGATATGCTTGTCACCACACCTGGGACCAACCAAGAGAGTGCTTTGATTATCATTTCCTTTCATCCTCCATCCCCCTCCCCCCATCCCAGAACCCTCCCCACCCTTCAGGGCCATCATAACTGCATCCTTGCTCCAGAAGGTATGATGAGTAAGCAGTTGCCTTCATATCCAATCTAGTCATGATTAGCTAGCAGGAACATTCCTTCTCTCTGGGGGAGTGGAATTCTTCACCTCCTGGATGCACTCAGTTCCGGTCGTTCTCTGCTCCCCCCCCCCCCCAGTGTGGGATTCCAAGACCTGTATGTGACCCCCAGATGTCAGTATGACAAGCTGTTGTGACCCCCTGGGCTAGTCATGACAGAGCTTCAGTGGTTTTATACATGTAAGGGTTTTGACTATTGTTTCATTTTTTGGGGTTAGTATATAGGATATTTTTCCTTTAAAATATCTTCCTGTTAGTTAGGCTCCATGCTATCTATTGATCCCCATTAACCCTTCATAGTGTAGTTATGATTTTAGGATTACTTTAGCTCCTTAAATTACAAACTGATGGATGCCTGATATGCAGTGTTATTCTATACTGTCTAATGAACATTTTTGATACTGGATTATGAGAGCACAGTAAACCTATATATGCATAGTCTCCCCAGAATATGCTCCCATTTCAACTTTTAATGAGCTACGCCCCCCTTTTATACAGCTACAGAATGCTCATCTGGTAAACTGAGGATGAATCGTTTATGAGCAATCACCATTTGCACCTACTCAGAAACTGCAGCTGCAGGGTGAAATACCTCACATCAAGTCCAGACACTTAGAATCATATTGTAGCAGGTTCCTCAAGGTATATTTGCAAACAAAAGTGCCTAACATTATTTGCCATTCTGCTTCACCGTGTTTATGTCTGAATTTCTGTAAATGGCCTCCAGCCGAACTACAGCTCTAACATATTTACTGCGTGGTGTTTGTTCAAACACCGTGAAGTACCTGTAAAATACCATCATTTAAAAGCAACATGCATCCCTTTGCTGATACCTCAAAACCAATGTCAGTAATAAGGAAGCTGATATGTAAGGGTCCCATCCCCTACACAAAATACCCCAGATGTTTCATTAGGCTGAAGGCGATTATGTTACTTCTCTACTCTCCTGCACCACTGCTTCTGTTACAGAAGTCTCGCTAAAAGCGTGTGTCGACTGCACCATTAATGGGTAAATGTTTCATGCTACAGCACTGAAAGATAAACATATGTTAGCCCCATCTTGTTCTGAGTTAATGAACAACCTAAAGGCCATTCTAGTTCTGATGTACTACGGGCATACTTTAACTCCACAAGGGTGGGGACAAAGAGTAGCTACAGACCTGTCAGTCTTACCTCTGTTGCAGGAGAACTGATGGAGACACTAGTCAAAGAGGACCTGGTGGACTGTATGGAGGAAAAACGGGCTCCCAAATAGTAAAAGGCACGGGTTTATGGCAGGGAGGTCTTGTCAGACCAACACAATAGTATTCTTTGACTGGATAGGTAGGACAGTGGATAAGGATCATGCAATGGAGTCACTCTATTTCGACTCCTGCAGGACATTTGGTTTAGTGCTTCACGGAAGGTTGCTAAAGAGGCTAGAGGATCTGGGTGCAGCGACAGACACAGATGGGTGGGAAGTTGGCTGGAAGGGTGACAGCAGAGGGAAGTGGTAAATGGAGTCAGCTTGGAGGAGAGGAAGGTCACCAGTGGGGTGCCACAGGGATCAGTCCTGAGTCCAGTCATTTTCAATATGTTCATTAGCGACATAGGAGAAGGAATTCAGGGTAAGATGGGTCTCTTTGTAGATGACACGAAGCTCTGTGGTAGGGCAGACAGCGAGGTGGAGAGAAGGGAGATGCAGAGGGGCCTACAAACTTGATAAGGGGATCCAAGACTTGGCAGCTGCAATTCAGCACCAAAAAGTGCAAGGTGATGCACATAGGGAACAAGAACCCCACAACACAGTATTGGATGGGAGGGGTTAAGCTGTGTACAGCCACTGAGGAAAGGGACCTAGGAGTCATGATGAGCGACTCCCTTAAACAATCTAGCCAGTGTAATAAAGCCTACAGTAAAGCACACAGGATGCTGCGGTGTATCAGGAGGGGTTTTGACAGCAGGAGAAAAGTGGCATTACTTCAGCTCTGTAGATCACTGGTGTGGCCACACTTGGAGTATTATTTCTAGTTCGGGAGTCCTCACCTAAGGAAAGACAGGACTAGCCTGGAGCTGGTACAGTTATAGGGTAACTAAAATGACTAAGGGCCAGCAGGTCAGATCCGTTGAGGATCGGCTTAGGACAAAGAAGGTGTACTCGTTCGAGGCCAGACAAGAGTGGGGTGGTCTGCTAAAGACCTTCAGGTTCTTGAAAGGAATGAAAAAAGGTGAATTGCGAGGACCTAGTCAACAGGAGTAACAAGTCTAGAACATGAGGACATGAGTAGAAGCTGGCAGAGGGGAGGATCAGGAGGAATTTGAGAAAGCTTTATTTTACAGAGAGAAAGACTGAGCCATGGTACAGTTTGACAGCAAAGGGGTACCAAAACCATTATTAGTTTTAAGCATGGTTGGAACAGAGTTAAGGTTCAGTAATTACTCAGTGGGGTAGTAGTAAGACAAAGAACAAGGAGGTGGCTAGTGTAGACAAAATTCTGTATTCATAAAAGGTCTTAGGGTATGAAAGGGCGTTACGGGCAGACTGTATGGACTGCGTACATCCAGTTTTGCCTGAACAGCTTGGTGGACTGCTGCTGAGCTGCTATGCTGTGCAGTAGAGTGCACCTCTTAAAACATATGGGCTTGATGGTGTTTTATTCACATGTATGCCATCTAGGGCAGTGGACACTGTTTTAAACTAACATTTTGCACAAATGCTACCTTGAATATGGTGCTTGTATTTCCCGGGGCAGTATTTACCTGGTGTTTGCTGGTAGCATTTGGACTTGAACCCTAATGGTGGCTGCTGAGGGAAGGCAAGAGAGTGAAGAAGGATGGGGAACAGCTGGCGGAGCTGGAGGTCCTGGGTCAAAGGGCCAAAGAGGCAGGAGAGAGATCGAGACAGACACAGTTATCATGGATAAAATCAGAGTTACTTTAATCACTGGAGGCTTTAAATCAAGTTATAAAACTCAATAAAGACGGACAGGACCAGCAAATCAGAGTTGAAAGTCGCTGAGCTTCTACTGATCTTGGACACTGAAACAATTTCTATACCACTTTTTGCTCCACTGTCACTACAAGCAAAAACAAAGAGACTTGTTCAGTTGAAATGCTATTTTTTCCTTTATTTTATTATCATTATTGTGTTTGTTTCAGGTTATTGCTTTCTATGTTAATTCTCCTAATTCCTTTTTTATGTTTGTTTTTACTAATACAGGTCTTAGATAATTTATGAATATTTATTTCGATTGTTATAGCAATATTTGGAAGGATAGTAAAAAAAGCACATTCATTTTTATAATAGTAATATAGTTTCAAATTCTGTTTAAAATGTTTAACTTTCGTGCCACTCAGTGCATGGTTATCTGTTTTAATTATGACAGCATCCATGTAGGTGTGCTAAATTCCTGGTTAAACCGTTAGTCCACCAGGTGGATAAGCGGCCTCAACTAAGCAGCACCTATTTTATGGAAAGCACAGTATTTTAACAGGAACTCGATTTTAGTAAGAAATCCTGCCTTTTCAATACTCTCAGCAGGGAGATTGTATTAGTTCTTTCTTGCTTACTGCAAGGCCTGAAAGCACTGGTAATCCCTGGGTCAGCCTTGAAGTACAACATAGCCATTATATGGGGGCAAAGAACAACTAAGATGGTTAATAAAAAGCCGACCTGGTGGCACTGAGGGTTGAGGCGCTGGATGCCACACCTCACGCTATGCTGGTGGCCTGGGTTCAGGAGCGAGCTCGGGTCGCCGGGGGCTGGCCAGGGAGGAGAGGATCAAGCATCTGATGACAGCTCTCCTCTCCTCTCCTGAGGTGCAGGTGGAACATGTTTCCATGTCTCCAAGTGCTAGTGACACCCTGCGGAGGCAGGGATCACTGCACTTGGGAGCGCTTGCAAAGGCAAGGGGTAGTGTTGTGGGCAGATGTCCTTGTTAGTGCTAGATGCCATTGCCTGTCCTCAGCACTGGGTGGGGGGGAGTCCAACAGAACAAGGAAAACAACCAGCTCTGCAGGGTAGGCAACGGCACCTGGCCCCCATGCCCACCACCGGAGCTCACCCACCCAGCCTTTCAGTTCCTCCACCTGGGCCCTCATCTGCAGCTTGGCCAGTCTCTAAGAGTGCCCAAACAGGAGGGGCGGCCAAGCCAGGGGTACTGGCTGCAGGAGGAGGGGGGGAGGGGAGAGAGGAGGCTTGGGATGGGAGGACTTCAGTTGGGCAGAATCAGGCCAGGATGCCTGAGAGAGGCTCCACAGGCTGCGACCGGAAGGAAAAAGAGTTAAAAAAAAATGGTTAATAAAAACAGAAAGGAAATGAAGGGGCTTTGTATTTAAATGGGACACAACTAAAAAAGTAAAAGTATATGTATATTTGGGGATCAAATTTGATAATACATTTTTGTGGAAAGACCAAATTTTAATGGTGAAGAAAAAAGCTCATCAGACTAGTAGTGGCATATTAAGAGCAAGGTCAGGTTTGGTGGCAGTGTTACTGAACCTGCATTAAAGGTGGGCAGTTCCAAATGTTCCATGCAGTTACAGTATGGTTCTGAAATTTGGGGGGCATGAGGTGGAGAACAGCATAGAAAAGTCAATGGACTCATTTTGTAAAACAACTTCTGAAATTACCATTATCAACCCTAACGCATACTGTTAGAGCCGAACTGGGGCAAATTTCCATGAGAACTCTAGTTGTGTGGAAAATACTTAATTTCTGGATTGTAGTTCTGAATGTAGGTGGTCTAGTAACTAGTTGAATTATGTTTGAAAGAAAAAGTTGCTCTTTTAACTCGAAAACAGTGCAAAACACTTTGGATTCCATTTGTTAACGATAACTTGACCCCTATTGGCAGAGTCTATTTATGGTACTGGTTCCCTCAAAATATTGTAATTCTCCAAGGCATACAGCCCAGGTCTCACATTATGATTAACTGATATTGATAAGGTCATATCAGTAGCATTCCTGAAAATGAATTCCATCCCCCACTTGGAATTATAAAGAAGACGGCTAAATATGGGGGGGGGGGCGCTGTTGAGCACGCCCACTGACTAGAGGTTTTCAGTAGGAGCTCTCTAATCGACTGCATTTCTATACTTCAAAATAGCGATTTCTAGTGGGAGACTTCGATTTTAACGACTGGATTAGAATCCCAGAGCTTTAGAGGAACAATTTGATATCTTTTTTCCTAAAATGGGTCGCACAAACAAAGGACCAGCACCTAACCCCAAGTCTCAGCCGGTGGGGACAATGCCTACGACCACTGCAGCTTAATCTACTTCGGAGCCTGATCCACCCTGGAGAGCATTACAGAAACCTATGCAGGCTATTGACACCAAAATGGAAACTATCCTGACCAAATTTGAAGAACAGGAAGCCAAAATTAATAGCGTTGTAAAAACGGCAACTACAGCGGGATCTATGGCCGCAAAGGCGCTAGCATCCTTAGGCCAACTAACACAAGAAAATGCCCAGCTCAAATATCATTTAGAGGCCTTAGAGAATTTGCAGAGGGCCTCCAATATACGAGTCATTGGTCTACCCGAAAATATAGAGGGAGATAATGTGCTGTATTTTATCTGGAAATGGTTACTGACAGCCTTAAATTTGCATGCCAGCCTAACTGAAGAACACATAATTCAGGCCTATCGGATCTCACCTCGCTCGGTGATGGCCAACAACACCTTACCCCGAACCATTTTGGTGGTCACATTGAGTCCAGCAATGCAGGATGCAGTTCTTCAGGCGGCCCGGGACGCTCGCCAGCTGAATTTCCAGGGTATTACAGTTCACATCTTCCCAGACCTTTCATTTGCCACCAGGGCAAGGAGGAAGAAATTTGACGCTGTGCGGGCCAAACTGCATAGCCTGGGGGTGACATACTCACTCCTGATGCTGGCTCATCTACGGATACATTACGGAGGTTGGACCTACCAGTACACCGATCCGGGAGAGGCTGGAAAGAAGGCTGAGACCTTGGCTGCTGAATTTGAACATTCCCGGTGACAGGAGCCATCTGATTCAGAGGAAGAGACTTGATCCTTGGGAGGGTACCCCTTTAGAGGGGTTTTCTTTATTCAAAACTTTGATATAGCCTTTCAGAGGTGGTCAAGCCTTCTTTATGGCCACTTTTGGGAATACAAATAACATTGGTGCACTAGAGCTGTTTTGAGTAAAACATTGAAGATTTTTGTATCAGTTAACTCTACTGCTGAATTTCTTAATAAAAATAGGGGACTTTAATAATATATTTTTTACATGGTTGGGCTCCCATAGCAAATTAAAAGGGCAGTGTTTTATGTTGCAATATAGTCTAGAAGTTTTTAGACTGATGCAGATTTATTTCAAAGCAATCATTTTTTGGCAGTTTGTTTTTGAGATGTAATAGCCCACTGAAAATGACCCCTTTCAGGAAAATATATGATTGGAGGAGGGTCATAACAACACTGGTTGTTGTTTCCATTATGTTTGGAATACATGTTTGTTATTCTGGTTTGACCACTCATAAGTCTTGTGGGGTGTAGCCTATTTCTTTGGACTTTATCCTGGACATTAAAACTAATGTAATACCCCCATATACTGTAATCAAGAATGCTTAGATATACTAATTCTGTTACATTGAATGTATGATGAAGCGACCTACTGTGTTTCCTGGTATGAGTAGCTTGTATGTAATTGCTGTTAATGAAAAAACAATAAAATATAAGTTCAAAAGAAGAAGACTAAATATGAGCCATACCCGTCCATGATGACCGACCACGACACAGCATGATGCCTACAGTAAAGGGTGGGAGAAACAGCGATAAAGGACACAGGAGCTTTGTGAAGCCTTCTTTGCTCATCTCAAGCCTGCGCCACCAGCCAGCAGCTCACCTTCAGTCCACATTGGGGGGAATGAGGATGGCCCCGCCATGAGAGGAAGAATCATGGCAGTAACAATGACTGCAGGCAGGTCCTGGGGGAGGTGGTGGCTGACTTGGGTGACACAAGAACAAGGCTGATAGCCACCCTTGGATGTGGAGCATAAAAATCTTTATGGCAAAAAGAAGTTGAAACTAAGCATGTCATCTGCTGTGGCAAATGACATCCTTAGTTCCAACTGCCTAGATGAAAGCATTCATGCAACCCATGTTCTGCATCCATCAGCTTGCAAAAATAGAAAATGTATTTTCCCCCTTGATAACCAGCACTTCTATAATCACATGTGGAGATTTGCCATTGGATCATGTGATCAGGGGGCTGTTCAGGAGATGCTTTCACTCAAAATATTTTGTGTTGTGCCTCCTAGTGGTCAAATGTTAAACAGTATGGTCTACCATGCTGGCTATCTGGGTTCACTTCTCAATGGTGTTGGGGTGGAACATCAGGTAAAAACACAGGAGGGAATTTTTGGTGTAGCGCAGGCACATGATGCAGACATGCCCTTCCTATCTAGTGGTGGCCCCCACTTCACTGGGTACATGCCCTCCCCCTACTGGTTGGGGAAGCTCCAGACAGTTTAGTTCCCACCTAGTCAACTTCACCCAAAAGGGTAAGCCCAGGACATGGACGGGATAGGTAGTGGTTAGCTGGGGGACAGGGGCAAATGTTGTGGGAGGCAATGGCATGGGCTTGTGGAGAGGCCAAAGAAGAGCCTGGCTGACTGAACAAAGAGAAAAAAAAGAGTAGATCAGGGAAGATGATATTACAATGGGGAAGGTGGAGGCTGCCTCGATGACTGAGCGGCAATGCGACATTCCACCATGCACGACATTCCACCATGCACGACATTCCACCGTGCACGACATTCCACCATGCACACAATACCAAGTTCGGGAGTGAGCTCAGGAGGCCACATCACAAGGCAGGTCAGATCACAGCAGCTGCCACTCGGCAGTGCACTGTGGACAGGGAGGGATGGCACTGGTTCCGGTGCCACAGCGACTTCTGCAGTGGACAAAGGGTGCTTGCTCTCTCAGCATGATGGGACAGCATGCAGCCGAGGCTACCTCATAGGTTAAGCCCATGCCAGGGGAGGAGGGCAGAACCAGAGAGAAAATGGGGGGGTACATGTGAACATCTACATGATGGCCTGAGTGCCAGGGACTCTCCTGGGTCCTACTGCTGGTGTACACAGAATCATAGTCCACAAGTGGATTGCCTTGTGGGAGAGTATGACCCTCCCCCTGGGGCCTCTGCAATAGTGGGGAGATCTGTGGAAGATGTCAGAGAGGACAGAGCCCTGGGGAGGATGGAGGTTAACAAGCCTATACAGGACATATCCCTGGGAATGGGGTATATCCATGATGAATGTGGCTGGGGAGAAAAGGTTCTATGTGAAAAAAATGATGGGACAGGTAACTGGAAGTAGTCCTAAATGACCACAAAAAAAAAAGGTTGATGTGCAGATGGGTGGAACTGACTCTAAAAAACACACAAGACCCTGGTCAGTTCAAAACTTGAGTGACTTGAAAGGCAAACTAGTATACAGCACTTGATAACCGTATAGTTAATATGCAAATGTATTTTAGTAACTTGGTTTTTCAACAAAACCTTTTAGAAGTGTTGAGGTTCCATTTTCCTTTTTTTTATGTTACTAAAGAGATTTTTATCGCCATAGCAGGCTCCCCTTTGACTTCTTGCTCCTCAGGCCCATCGCTCCGAGCAGAGTCCAAGAGTATCGACGACTGTCATATGGACAGCTTGGTGCACATACTTTGGTCCCTTTTTCACCTGAAGCCTTCTGCCTAATGGTTTAAGGGGTGCCTATGTCTGCCTCAACCGTCACAATGTCTCTGTGGCAAGAGGCATGCTCCCTGGCCCAGCCGCAGGGCATCACTGTGGCACTTGATCACACTGCCAACCCACCTCAAGTGAGGCGCACTGCCAAGTGTTAGCTACCTCAACCTGGCCTGCCCAAGAGGTCATGACCCACATCCGCTGCTGAACCCAGATCGCCTGCACAGTGGAGTGGCACACTGCCATTTGGTCATCGGACAGCTATCCCCTGACCTTCTTGAGGTGCGGACTCCAGAATTGCATGCAGTACTACAGGAGTGGTCTTGCTAGGGATCTGTGCAGCAGGGTTTTATGTGATAAAGGCAAGTCTCAAAGACCGCCTATCACATATGGCGAGCAAACTTGAGCCCATAGTCAAAAGTGCAACAGATATTGTACTGACCATTGCAAATAGCGACGGTCGGTACAATACTTAATTAAATCACACAGGAATCTTTTTATGCAGGGCTGTGCCTCCCGCACCCCTCTTGTAGGCAATCCCCTGCACCCCAAAACTTAAATAACCAACTCCAAGGGGGGTGCAGACCACAGGGCAAGTTACCGGATTGTGAAACAAAAAAAATTTCTGCTTGTAGCCAGGCCCAAACCCGGGTCTGCTTATATCGCAAGCAGTGGTGTAAACCACTACGCTATGCAAGCAGCTCAGCAGGAATCAGCCACAAAGGATGCTATATCCTGCAGTAGTGAGTACAGCTCCTTGCTGTACTCGCTATACAGGATATAGCGAGGTACTGCACCACTTTCTCTCTTGTAGAGCGCTATTACTGAGTCGCTCAAATGTGTAGCGCTCAATAATAAGCGCTCTACATGAGTGCTACATGCAGCAGCAGGATCACCTCCTTCCTCCAACTATCAAATCCCTTTCCTCTCCATCCCAGCATCCTGTTTGCCATCTCATACACTTTGTAGCACTGAGCAGTGAATATGAGGCTGTCGCTTATGATGACCACCAGGTCTCTGTCCTTATTTGTCCGCACTATGACACTCAAGACAGCTGGTTCTGATTAAGCTATGATTTCTGTATATAAAAATTTGTTATTGAATGTCTCTCATGAGAGATGCTGAAACAGCCTGTGGAACGACAAACCCCCTCCCAGGTTTTAGCTACAAGGTGTGACCTGGAAGGCCAAGAGATAATTACAGGCTAGAAGGTACCGTACCTTAAAAAATAAGCATCTCCTGTTTATGTGACCAATTGCAGCTTGCCAACTGCCAAGATAGATCATAAACTTTTATAACGTTTAGAGGAAGAAGAGCAGGTTATGACGCTTTAGTGCAACGTCATAAAAGATGCTTTGATGTCCTGGAAAGGGGAAGCTGTTCATAAGATCAAAGAAAGTCATTTGAAGAAAATTAGTTGTGCTGAGGTCACAGAATTTAATACTCTGATAAAACATCCTGTTTTGCATAGATATATTTTTTTATCTTCTGACAGGGAGGAGCTAGGTGACCTCACGCAAAGAGGTTGGCAAAGCCAGTTTTTAAACAGTATTCTGTTTTGCATTTTGACACAAATGTTTGGACTCTGAAAAAGAAATATCTACAGCACTGTGAGATAAGAATACCTTAGAACAGACAAGTCTAAGTGTATTAGTGGTAGGAATCTGCACTTTTTAAAGCCTTATTATTTTAAGTGATTTGTATATTTTGTGATATATGGTTCTGTATTTACATGTTACATTTTTTTATCTATTTTGAAGTAAACCTCTACTTTAGAGATTACTTGGTGTGCCTTTGAAATTCTTTTTCTTGACAAGGGAAGCATACATGGTTAAAACTGACATGGTACAAAGCTTACTGGTTTTACCAAACTGGGAAAAGGTAAGAATTTATTCTAAGGTCTTTAATAGAGTTTTAAGGGTTCATTTTGTACATCTGGTTAGGTGCCTGTAGGCAAAAGATATCTGCCCCCCCCGATGAGCAGAATTATCTGAGTCTGTAAATTGGGTATGCTAGCAAGAGGTTCACAGTTTGAATCCCTCCAAGACTTGAGACCAAAGTTTGATTCGAACCCACAAAACAGACAGGAGGGTTGCCCTGTTTCTGTTAACTGTTCACAAGACTGTGCTCGGAGGTTGGCACTGTGGGAGCAGAGGGCCTGACCTGCTGAGTGGGTTTGTGACACGCACTACCCTTACTCCTCCCACTCCATAGCGCAGTAGTCGGTTTTGAGGTTCTTTCTACCAATAAGCGCCACATTGCAGGTTTTGTTTTGCGTTGAACTTTAGTTGCCGCAATCTGGACCACTTTTCCAATGTTTCTAGTCCAGGTCTATTTTCATTTCTCTAACCTCCTCCTAAGTGTCCACCCTGCCGTGGATCTTACTGTGATCAGCTAAGAGACACACCTTATTCTGGATTCTCTTGTGTATATTGCAAATAACGATATTTTTATTTATTTATTTATTTTTATTTATTTAGTTTTTGTTGACCGGGTAAGTGCACTAGACAAATCCTGCCTATTTTCAGGCACGACCCGGGGGAGGGGGATACAGATGAATGCCAACTGACCTAGAACTAGATTAAGCTTTTGGTGGTATTTTTAGTGAATGAGGGAAATTTGGCCAGGACACCGGGGAAATTCCCCTACTCTGATGCTGCTGTGCTGCTGTTTCTGCATTGTGGCCAGTAGGGGAGCCTTTTGGCCATGGCGATGGCCACTCGGAGGGAGTTGTCAGACCGACAGGACGCTGCAGAATTGGGAGGGCTAGCCTCCTCTCCTGATTCTTTCCGGCAAGAGGCTTTTTCTAAAACTCAGCATGACTCCGAAATTGAAGGTGAAGGGAACGAGATTTTTTTGTCAACTGAAGATTTGAGTTCGTCTGGAAAATTTACCCTTAACTCAGCTTTATGTGATGCGAAAGCGGATTCGTCTATAATTTGTACTATTGCTGCATCTAATGATCCTGTGGAGCCCTCTAATCTGTCTTTCGAAAATGAAGCAATTTTTCTCCATTCGGTGCAACCGGAGAAAGTTTCGGTCTTGTCTGAGCCTGTTGTACAACCGGCGGTTTCTACTATGGCTGGTGAGTTGGCTTTTAAATCTTCTACAGATTTGCATTGTACTTCAGTGGCTGGCAGTTCAGACACAGTGGGTGTGTGCCGACAGCCTAGTTTTCTTTTTTCAACAAGCCACTTCAATCTAGTGAGCGGGCTGGCAGTTCTAGCACTAATTCAGGTGTGTGCCGAAAGCCCGATGCTTCTCGTTTACTCCCTGTGACTAGTAAAATTCCGCCTGAGGGCGTAGACTGCATTTCAGATACTTTGGCTTCTTCTACTGTGTTACTGCAACCCGCGGTGGTTTCGGTGAATTCTCCCCTCATGTCTGATACGGGGTTTGTGTTTCGATTTCTGATTAACTCTGGGGATAAAGATTTGCAGCGTGATATTCACTGTGACACTGTATATCAAACTAGCCCAGGAGTACAAACGGGGGCTACTACTTTTTCCTTTTCTGATTTAAAAAAAGAATCTTCTTTTCAGTCTCAGACTACCAAGCAACAATCAGTTCTACCCCTTAAACATTCTAATAAAATACATGTTTCTGCTCCAGCATCTGACCCTTTACTTTTGGCTAATGTTGACGAACACTGGACACCCCAAATGCCTTGCAAAGGGCTGGATGGCTTCAAACTGATAAAGGAACCTGGTTACCAGATCCTAGTTGGGATTCCTCCTTAAATTTTTCACAATCATCTCCAGAATGGAAGCCTTCTGAGGTTAAAGGTTCGTGTCCCACCCCAGGTTCCCTGACACTAGATACACAGAATCTTGTCACTGTTAAAACTGATGGTGTCGCCTCTGAGGCTCAGATGGGTCCTGAGGTGGTGGAAGTTCTTACAGAACATAACCCTATTACACTGCCTACTACGGAAAAACAAGCTACAGTTCCTCAAGACCCTGTTTCAAATCGAACTCCCTTATTATCAGACTTATTTTCCAAAATTAAAAAGGAGGCTGCACCAAGACGAAATGCCATTCGTATTCGCTATAAAGGTGGTCTGGAGGATAGGCCTGACCGAACTTATGTTGGTCGTACTTTATTAAAAGACTCTTTATCCTTTTCCCCTGAGGATGTTTTTGCCCTTATTAATATATCTGGGGAAGACAATTATGATGTTAGTTTTCGAACTGCACATGCATTAGATCTTTTTTGGGAGCGTTATGCACAAGTTAAGTTTTCCCCCATTTGGACCCCTTTTTTAGTTATTCCTTTAACTAAACCTCTAATTAAATTTGTAACAGTTATGTTTCGAAATGAGGGTGTTCACGTAGATGATATCACTTTTTGGTTGTCACAGAAATGTGAGATCTTAAGTAAGCCAGAAGCCTTATTGGATTCAGAATCTTTTTGGACCGGGGGATGGAAATATAAGGTTAAATTAAAGGCTACAGACAATGGCATGGAACATATCCCAAATTCCTTCCTTTTGGGGAGGGATAGGGGAGTATGTTTTTATGCGGGGCAACCCAGGGCCTGCTACAGATGTGGTGCGAAAACTCATTTATCTAGTACCTGTGATAAGGCCAGATGTGATAATTGTGGGGAAATTGATCACATAGCTATGCAATGTACTAATCTTACTAAATGTGATTTATGTGAGGATAGTGGTCATGTTTTTGGTGAATGTCCTTGGGCTGCTAAGAATAAACTTTCTTGTGTTAGTCCAGATCTCTTGATTCAACAAGCCCAGGATTCTATTTCTGGCCTTCCCTTTAGTGGTTTAATCCCCAAATCGATTCCTTTGCGGGAGAAGACCTTGGTCCCCCCTTCCCTCCAAGGAACCCCCTGAATCTGGAGTCCTCACTTCTGTTCAGAGTAGCCTTACATCCTTTGTCTTAAATCCCAAATTAACTTCTTTAAGGGACAAGGCCTTACCCCCCCCCGAGGTACTCTCGGAGTCCAAGGCCCTCACGCATGAGAACCCTATTCATGCTCCCCTTTTAACACCTGTTTGTTATCAGAAACCTGGGCCTCCTGGAGAAGATGTGGCTGACAGTAAAGCTTTTCAACTTGTGGCCAGAAGGCGTTCTTCTCGGAACGTTAAATCTTCAGTTAAATCAATTACTCCAGTATTAGAGGATACAGATAATACATACGCTGCATTGTTCCTGCCAGATGAGAGTTCAGATATGGAACATGGGGCTATAGATACTCAATTGGTAGAGAGTAGTCAGTCTTCAATCGGACCAGAGCGAGGAGATTATAAAAATAAAAAAAAGAAAAAAAGGAAGAAATGAAAAGGCGAACTTATGACCCTGGTTTTTAATTTTTCAAAAAATTTATGGGTTCTTTTTCTATTGGGTCCTTGAACATTCATAGTATATTGAACACGGTTAAACGTCAGGCTGTTTTTTCCTTTATTCATGATTCAGGTTTTGATATTTTTTATTTACAAGAAACTTGGATGTGCTCTAGAGATCAATTATTGTTGTTTAAAAGGGATTGGATTTGGGGACCTTCTTATTGGTCCTTTGGGCTTGAGCGTGCAGATGGGGTGGGTATTCTTTTTGGTTCATATGATTTTTCTTTAGTAAAATTAGTTGATTTAATTCCTGGGCGTCTATTAATGTTAGATGGGAAATGGAAACTATCTGCTTTTCATTTTCTTAATGTTTATGGGCCTCAAACTAAGGCTGATAGGTTGGGTTTGTTAAAATTGGTTCAGCCTTACTTAGTCTCCTCATATAAGATTATTTTAGGTGGAGATTTTAACTGTGACATTGCAAGGGATCATGTAGGGGAAGGGAAACATAAAAAAAATCTATTGTGATTCTAACATGTTATCATCTATTATTCGCTCAGCAGGGTTCATAAATTGTAGTGTCTATAATAGAGGGCCAAGATTCACTTACATTAGGGGTATGTTTAAAACAACTATTGATCATTTTTTTTTCCAGGAATATTCCTCAAGGTCACTTTTCTATTATCCGCAGTGAATTTTCTGATCATCTATTATTAAAATTCACTATTGCTAGACTGAGTTATATTCCTAAAGTTAGGAATAGATGGAAACTGAACCCTTCTTTGTTGGAATCTTCCGATGTTCGAAACAAAGTTATAACATTATTGTCAGCCAGATTGTCGGTACTTTGTTTGTATGATGATGTTGGAGAATGGTGGATGGACACCAAAATAGATTTACAGAGTTTCTTTACCAATTATAGCAAAGGTTTAGGTAACAAAAACTTTTTGAAATATTTGTCCCTCCGAAGCCAGTTGCAACATCTGTTTACTTTATCATATGTTACTAAATATGATTTTTCACTACAAATCAGTAATATAAAAAAGGAAATGTTACGTTTTCAATATGATCGAGCCTCTATAATTATGGCAATACTATCTAGTGGAACTCAGAAAACACCAATAGGAGATCCGTATGAGGCCTGTAAAAAAATCCATGCAGATATGACTCTTGAATTTTTACAGGATACGTAGGGAAATAGGATTGATTCTATAGTAGAGATGGAAGAGTTAATCAAACTACATTATCACTCTATGGAACCTAGAGTAGCCCCTTCTAATGAGATTATTTCCGATTACTTACAGAATTTTGAGACTCCATTTGCCTTACATGATACGCGTTTGTTGCTTCAACAAATTACTGTACCAGATGTTATAGAAGCAATTAGGAAGCTTAGTACGGGCACTTCGCCAGGTTTGGATGGACTGCCTAATCAGTTTTATAAAGTTTTTATATCAGAGATTTCTGTCATTTTGTATACTGTTTATTTATTCTTTTTTCAGCATCAGAAGATTCCTACTTCCTTCTCTGAAGGTTTATTAGTTTACTTGTTTAAATCTGGAAATAGAGCTGATATTTCAAATTGGAGACCAATAATTTTGTTAAATTCGGATTATAAAATTTTAACCCATATTCTTAATTCTAAGCTTAGGATTTATGCTTCTTCTATTCTCTCAGTAGAACAATTCTGCGGACTTCCTGGAAGAAAAATCCAAGATACGCTTATTATTATCAGAGATTTTATTGAAATAGTGCATATGAAAGGTAATAAAGGATGTGTTCTTTCATTAGATCAAGAGAAAGCTTTTGATCGGATAGACAGGGGTTTTCTGTTTTCCACATTGGCTAAATATGGGGTACCTGTATCTATTATTAAAAACATACAATTATTATATTCTCATGTTTTTGTTAAGGTATTATTAAGGGGACATATTACGGATGGATTTGTTATTACTACCGGAGTTAGGCAAGGATGTCCTCTTAGTCCTTTGTTGTATTTATTTTCTATTGACCCCTTACTTCGTATTTTGGCTAAGTTGAATTTAAATAAATTGTCAGATTGGGGAGCATTTTCTAACCTCTCAGTATTGGCCTATGCAGATGATATTTGTGTATTCTTTTCACAGTTTGATCATATTCCTTTGATTTTACAGGAATTCGTAAAATATGCTATGGTTTCTAATTCAAAATTAAATCTTGTTAAAAGTAAAGGATTGTTGATAGGTTCTTGGGAATTTGGTTTACGACAAGTGTCAGGGATTACTTTTTCTACAAAACCTATTTTCATTTTGGGTATTAAATTTGGTACAATTAATTTACCCTTTGATAACTGGGATTCTGTATTGTCAAAATTTCGAATTAAAGTTACAAGATGGCAATTCTGGAAACTATCTAAACTTAAAAGAATTCAAATTTTGAAACAGTTTATTGTTCCTCATCTGCAATATGTTGCATATATTTTTCCATTACCTTCTTCTTTGGAGACCTCTTTATATGGAATGTTTTTCCAAATGTTGTGGGGGAATAAGCTTAACCCAGTTAAACGCTGTTATACGTATTTAAGTAAGGCAAAAGGGGGACTGGGTATGATCGAACCTGTATTTTTTTTCGCCTCTTTAGTTATCTACCATACGGTTTTTTATAGTGTTTCCTCTTCTTCTAACGGTGTACGGGGTCTTGTGCAGCAGGTATTTAAACATTATTTAAATGGGTGGCATGATATTGCACCAAAAATTCATTCCCAATTATATTTTCCTGACTATTTCTGTCCTATGGCTCAGAAATTATATACATGGAAAATTTCTAGAACTAGTATTTTGCATAGCACTAGGAAACATTTTTATTTTCATTTATTAACTCATTTATATCCTGTGGAACCCTGTTTTAAAGATTGTCCTCCGGCCCTTCATGGGCATGCTCTTAAGCAACTTACCAACCAGAGGGTGCCTGTTTCAATGTGGGAAATTTTGTGGCTCACTGTGTATGGTAGATTAAACATTCGAGGTAATGCTAAGCATAAAAATTTGGCAGACAGAAATTGTCCGTACTTATCATGCATTAATTTAGAAGAAACCATGTCCCATTTTTTCTTGACTTGCTCATATGCAAAACCTCTTTGGTCCTTTCTTAAAGTGAAGTGGAATATGGATTGGTTACTTGACTTAGATTATAATACTCTTGTTCTGGGTCTTTTGCCTGTTGGGAATGTTGAATTTCATTTAGAAACATATTTTATTTTTCTATGTTGTTTAAGGTTTTATTTGTGGCAAGCAAGGTGCCAATGGGTTCTTTCTCAAAAAATGATGCCATGTTCTGTATATAGTTATTTAGTTGTGCAAGCAATGAATTCTGTATATCATGCTGATTTATTACACTATTCTGGTGATAAAGTATATAGGTGGTGGAAAGGCTTTCAAATTTTTATTAAATATAAATGAGAGGTCTTTTACATTTATAATTTATGATCATGTTATTATTCTGATTTTTGTTAATATTTCTTGATTCTTGTTGTATATGCTTTATGTGTGACTTCAATAAACCCCCCCCACTCTTTTCGATAAGTGCCATGGGATCTTTAACATCCACCTGAACTACCACCAATCCAGGCAGATGGGACCTCGGTTTAACGTCTCATCCGAAAGATGGCACCTCAGAAGTGCAGCACCCCTCTCATGCTGCAATACAGTGTCAGTACTGGGATATTAACCCAAGTGCCAGATGTGGGAACTGAACCCACAGCCCTCTGATCTCCCGGCCTCAGAGGCGAGTGTGCTACCTACTGAGCCACTGACACTGCTTTGAAGCTTTGATATTGAAGAGCAGCACTTCCAAAACCAGTCCCAATGGCATGCCAACTGTGACTCCCCGGGTTCTGAGTGTGCACTGTTGGTAACAACACTCTCTGTCCTGCCGCCCACCCAATTTCCTGTCCACCTGGTCAGTCTGACCCCTATTGCCAGGTCACCCAGGTGTTTTGTTTTATTACCCTTCTGTGTGGAAAGGAATCAAAGGCCTTGCTGAAGTAGAGCTGCGACATGAGTATGGATTGGCTCCTGTCCATCTCCTTTGTGACCCAATCAAAGAAGACGATCAGGTTAACTTAGCAAGATCTCACTTGCTAGAAAGTCATACTGCCTCTTGTCCTGCAGCCCATTTGCCTTCGAGAATTCCACTGTCTGTTCCCTAATGCTAGTTTCCAGAAGCTTGCCTACAAGCAAGATCAGACTGGCCAGTCTGTAATTTTCCAGGTCATTCCTGTCCACGCTCTTGTGATGCAGCAGCATAGTAATTACGGAACCACCCATTTCCAGGGAACAGGTATACTCTTTTAGTATATTCTTTTTTCACAAATCCTTGTATAGGGAGAAACACAAAGTCACTTATGTCACATGCATACAAATCACAGCGTCTGCAGGGAAACCGCCATACCTATTCGTTATTTCTATTGAGACCATCTGAAATAGGAATCTGTAAATATGTCTTCAAGGCGTACCCGGTTTTCAAAAAAAAAAAATGTGCATTTGGAAGTTTCAGAAATATTCATCCTTAACATCAACAAAATCATTTCCTTTTTGTTCTTATTCTTTTGTTTTTTGTCATCGGTGTTTTCTACAAATACGACTACAGCTTGTGAATTCAGCTGACCTTTTACAGTGCACAAGAAGGCATTTGCCACAGTTGTGGCCTGCACCAAGTTTGTGTTCCAGCTGATACTGTTACCAGTGACAACAGCATGGCACAGGAAACCACAAGAACACAAAAACTAGCATGTAATCCACCTGCAAACTGTGTACACATAAGATAAACAGCATTCTGTGGTTTACTGTTGCCTTTAATTTCAGGAGCAGTTTAACCCCCCAGTGCCCAGCAGACAGACCTTGCATTATGCAATATGTTTCTGGTGATCACAGTGGTAAGAAATAAATGTAATTCTTACAAGACTTTTTTCGTTCACTAGTGTCCGGAGGTAAATAACAACACATTAAGTAAGACTAAAATAGTCCTCTGGTCTGAGACAGTATCCTCAGTCTGCAGTCACTGTTGCAAGTGAATCACACCGACATGCAGCCTTGTCAAAGTACAGTTAACAGTTGCACTGTAAACATAATTTATTTACATTAGGGTTTCTTTACATGTTGTGTAAATAACTTAAGGTCAACTGTAGTCCTACTGATACACCTTTACTGATGTTTCCAACTACTGCAGCATCATAGCCCGTTCTCTGTGCTTCATCTCAAATCTGTGGCTTTACTCGGCCTTTTTTGTCTTCCTCTTCCTTGTACCTTCGTTGAGCTCTTCCTTGGTCTTTGCAGGGGGAGCCGGAGGATGGGGACAGGGGCAGCGCCATGCGATGCATCATGGGAGTCTCCATGGTTGTCATGGTGAAACTCGTCATGGCTATCGCCTTCGGAACCAAACAGAACAGGGCACAGCAGGGCTTCAACTGGTGCAAACGGTGAAGCATGAGAGTGGGTTGCTGTCATGAAAACCTATAAAACCATAACACAGAAAGAATTAAGTAAAAGGATACACAGTTCATAAAGCAAAACCCACCATAACAATCTGATCTTTGAGAACTGATTTCTGCCAACAAGAAATGGACTTCTGCCATCCTCAAGTAAACATATGCCTGCTGTTTAAAGGGGAACAGTCAGCACCAAGAGCCCCACACCAAAGTATGAGGCTGGTACCGATTTGCCCTTTATGTGCAAAAAAAAATGTACTTACTGTTTACTGCAGTATAATATTTTATTTATTTTTTTTTATTTTTTAAATAAAAAAATAAATAAAGTATAATAGGTTGTATCAGGCTGATTCTGCTGCCTTCAAAGCTGACATTTGCTGTAACCAGAAATCCCAGAATCTACTGCAGCTGTTATCACAGCAGGGCTACAGCAGTGGGAGATTCAATAGTGTGCAGCATATTTTAGAGTTTTTATAAGCTCTGATCTTTTGTTTGCTGGTCCTGCTGTCCTCCTGGGGCTAAGTACAGTTACAGAGGACTATACTTAGTCCCAAGAGGACAGTGGGACCAGCAAACATCTGATCTAAGCATATAAAAGCTGCAGCATGCGCTGCAGGCTACTGAATCTCCCAGTGCAGCAGCCCTGCTTTGATGTCAGCTGCAGGAGATTCTGGGATTCCTGGTTACAGCAAAAGTCAGCTTGAAGTCAGCAGAATCAGTTGGATACCATCTACTATACTGCAGTAAACAGTAAGTTAAACAAATATTTTTGCACACAAAGTACAAATTGGGACCAGCCTCACACTTGGATATGGGGCTGTTAGTGCGGACTGTTCCCCTTCAATAAGGTTGAATAAACTAGTTAGTAAAATATCAGAACCTCCCTCACAAATCTTGCAGCTCTAAAGTTCCAAATTAAGTCTCCCCTTCTAAAATGGCTCTTACTAGTTGAATGGTGGCTTTGTTATTAACCAAACAGACCTCTAAAATGTAACAAAAGAAAAGTCATCGGGACTTCCGGTGACGTCATGCACTAGGAGACAACTCGGGTTGTGAGGCTCCCTGATAACACTGCTAAACACCTCGATTAAATCCGCGATTTCCAGCAAAAGAGAACGTGATCAACAAAAAAGAGGTGGCACAATGCCCAAGAAGAGAGGCGACTCCGTCCGTGCGTCTCCGAAGCTTCAGGATGGCAACAGATCGCCGGAGGAAGATTCGGAGAGCGGCGATTCTCGGGCCTCGTCGGCCTCCAGACACAGTAACACGAGGGCCGATCAGATCCTCATTTCAGCCCTACAGAAGCAAATGTCCCAAATGCTGGCTGAAATAAGAGATTTTAGAAGGGAAATGAGGAGCACGGTCACGGCTCTCCGCACCGACATCGGGAAACTTGAAAGAGACAGGAGGAGCAGGAAGAGCAGCTGACAGCCACTGACAGAATAGGGAAGCTGAAAGCGCGATCATGCAGCTGCATGGCCTACTGAGGGGCCTTCAAGACAGGGCAGAAGACGCCGAAAGCAGGAGTCACCGAAATAACATCCGGCTGTTGGGACTACCGGAGGGCACAGAGGGAAATGAAAGTGTCCCATTCTTACAGAAGATGCTCAGGGAGCTGTTAAGCTTACCAACAGAAATCACACTTGAGATGGAGAGGGCCCACAGGACACTAGGCCCCAAGCCAGCACCGGGATCACGTCCACGTACCCTGCTAATAAAGTTTCTGAGGCACCAGGAGAAAGAAAGGGTCTTGCACACAGCGTGGAAGCAAGGAGAGGTCTACTATGGTGCACACAGGCTTTTTTTTGGAAACGACTTCGCCCCGGAGGTTATGGCACGACGGAAGGCTTATATTCCAGTGATGAGGTCACTTAAAGCGGCAGGAGTGCGCTTTAGAACGCTATACCCAGCAAGAATGGTAATTTATTTTAAAGAGGGGGTCCATACATGTGAAAGCACAGGGAAGCTATACCAAAAACTTAAAAAGAGGGAAATAGAGCTGAAACAGCAACAGAGGGAGATCGAGCAACCCCAGCCGCCAAATTAGCCCAGAAGGTTTGGAATGCAGGACAAAGGGATGCCAGACGCCGACAAGGCTTAGAGGCTATTCAGTCAATTGTTGAGTCCCTGAGAGCAAGATCTAGTGCCACAGTTGCGGAGGGCACTGAAACTCCAAAAACTTGACTAAACCGCAAGTATACTCTGAAGCTGGACTTAATTAAAAGTGGACTGGATAAAATATTATTTATTTAGAGCCCACAGTTATACTAGCCCCTCTGATGGGGCCTTGGCATGTGCGCCAGGGGTCTGGGGAAGGAGGTGGGGTATGGAAGGTTTGTGCAGGATAGACAAAGTGAATTAAGAGGGGGAGGCTAGGGATGGGGGGGTAGAGTGGAAGTCTTGGGATGCATCACACTGCGAGAACCATCGGGAGGCTCTGAGAAGCCATAATGAAATAGGTATGCAATCCGTGAACATGGGAGCATTGCTACAGAGCGGATTAAAGTGGCTCTGGAGGGGTTGGGTGGGAGGAGGAAGATGGGGTGAGGTCAGGTGGGACTTAGACATCAGTCTGCATTTAGCCGGGCAGTTAGGTTTGGGATGAAGAAAAGGGGGTATCAGTCGGGGGATTTGAAACAGGCGCGTGATTAAAAAGGGAAATTTTATTAAATTTAACCACGGGTTAACTAGAAATGAGGGACCAGAGATCAGACCAGAAAAGCCATGGGTGGCAGCTGCTGTGTAAATAATAATGAAAACAGCAACAGGAACATGCTGCAGCAGCTGTCTAGTAGTTAGGACCGGGTGGAGGTTAAGGGGGTTGGCACGGAGGTGTTAGGAGAAAGGGAGGGAGGGAAAGAGGGGGTACTGTTTCCGGCTGATGTAAGAGCCACGGAGATGTAAGAAGAGGAGGGGAGGAAAAGGGGGGTACTAATTCCTCATGGAGGTAAGAAGCATCTTGTAACTAATAGGGGTGAATTGGGGAAGCGGGTTGGAAGGGGAGGGGGAGATCGGGAGAACCTTTATGATGAACCAGGGGCTGCCTCCCAATCTATCTAAATACCCTCCGGAGGGCTGGGATCTGTGGGGCAGGAGAAGAAACTACTGCTGACCTGGTACAATGGGGAGGGACGAGGTGGAGCCCTATGCGATTGTTGGAGGGGCGGAAGAGAAAGCCTGGAGAGGATCAGCATAACCAACCCCTGCGGCGGGTTTGACCAGTCTCCGCAATGTGCAATGGAGGGGGTGGTAGTCCCACTCCACTTGACGAGAGGGGATAGTTTCATGGGCCAGAACCATGAATGAACGCATGGCCAGCCGGTCGGACCATGTCGGGGGGGGGGATATCCTCCCCTCTACCCCCTCCTGTGGACTGACCATCACTATCTATGCAGATGCTGGCGAAGGAGACTGACTACACAGACAAGTAAAGGTGAGCGGGGCGCAGCTCGAGGACCAAGATCAGAGCCCCTCTATCTGAACCCGGGCCAGTCGGAGGAGGCACTGTGACCATGTGAGTGCCATGGGCCTAAGGTCTGTGGCTCTCAATTAAACTGACCGATGAAATCCCTCACTCCAGACGCACGGCGGTAGTCCCTCTAGTAGTAGTATAGCTTCCAGGGAAGCCTGCAACTCCTGCATGACGGACACCTTTCCTACCAGACAGGTATCTTGGTACCTGAAGCCCCCAAAAAAGGGCGTTTAGGTTGGGTCATACACCCATCCTCAGGTCAGGGCTATGCCCAGACCGGTGGAAGTGCCAGGAATGGTTGAGTTGGCCACGTTGGCCATGACGGGTAAGCTAGTTGCTGTGCTCACTGTTGTTTTTTGTATATTGTCATGTTGGTGTTGTATTGTTTGTATCGAGGTCACCAAACTCATATTATATGGAATACAGTCACAAACTGGGTATGACCTTGGAGGGGGCTCCTCCGGAGGACTGGGAAGGCCGGGCTTAATAGAATACAAAAGACATGCAAATGCAGGCACACACATTGAAATTGCTTTCCCTTAATATTAAGGGCTTGGCCTCACCGATTAAGAGATCCAGGGTACTGACCTATATTAGAAGGGTGAAGGCAGATATTGCCTTCTTACAGGAAACTCACATGAATCCGGTAGAACATGCCAAACTAGCCAAACTAAGTAGGGGACAGGCATTCCACTCATCCTGTAAGGATGGAAGGAAGCGTGGTGTGGCCATTATTATGTCACCGCACAACCCAATTCAGGTGGAATCCACTTGGTCAGACCTGGAGGGTCGACTGGTGATTGTTCAGGGGGAAATTAATGGAGTGGGGGTGACGTTAGCAAATGCCTACTTACCACCGGGTATGACAACCTCCAGATTGAGACCTTTGCTAGATAGAGTGGTACAGAAAACCAAAGGCATACTTATTCTAGCGGGGGATTTTAATCTGACCATGGCCCCTCAGATTGACTCGACCAGTCGGAGACCACGAAAGTTAACACCCACCCAAAAGTTTTTTAGTAAGTTTGTATCAGAGGTGGGGTGGTGCGATGTTTGGTGGAAACTACACCCTGTGGCCCAAAAGTTTTCCTATTATTCCCCGGTACATCGCATATATTCCCGTATAGACTATACATTCACCCAAATTGAAAATATAGGCATGGTACGGGACGTCCAACTGGGAGATATCTCCATCTCAGATCATGCTCCCCTGACGTCCTGCTGGGAATGGGGCCTTCAGCCTAGGAACACACAGTGGAGATTAAACCCTATCCACCTGCGATCGGGAAAGTTTAGGGAGTTCCTCTCCGATAAAATCAAGGAAATAGTGTCAGATAATCCACCACAAGACTCCACACCCTCGGTACACTGGGACACAATCAAAACGGTCCTCAGAGGACACATTATTAAATACACGACGGAGTTAAGGAGACAGCGGCACGAACGCAGGAATAAACTGGAGGACACATTTCACTTTCTTCAGTTGGCGCATCAGCAGGGTGACGATTTGGTCCTCCCCCAATTAAAACAGACTAGATGGGATCTGGACCAATTGGTTCAGGAACAAACCGAAATAGCCCTAACTTTTCTGAGACAAAGGTATTACGAGGTAGGCCCAAGAGCAACAAGATTGCTCGCTTACCAAGTGCAAAAGCAAAAAAAGGGGGCAACTATTGCATCTATTAGACACCCTAATGGAGGCCAACAGGTGTCCCGAGTTCAAGACATAGTAGACGCATTTGCAAAGTTCTACAAAACTCTCTACACCCCAGAGACTACAGTCTCTGCTGAGCAAATGGTAGAACACTTGAACGCGGTCTCTCTCCCCGTCCTATCTGAGACACACAGAGAAGACCTAATGAGGCCGATCACCAAGCTGGAGGTAGGCCAAGCAATAGCTAAAGCCAAGTCCTTGAAGGCCCCGGGTCCTGACGGGTACGGTTCAGAGTTCTACAAGGCGATAAAAACTAAGATTGAACCCTTACTTCTTCGGGTTTTCAACTCGGTCCTGCAGGGAGAATCCCCCAAGTCGTGGTCCTATGCCACTATATCAGTCATACCAAAGCCAGGTAAGAACCCACAAGAGTGTGCCTCATACAGACCGATATCTGTACTTAATCAAGACTACAAACTATTCATGAATATAGTAGCACACCGTCTAGACAGATTATTACCCTTACTAATACACAAAGACCAGATGGGGTTCGTTAGATCTCGCACTACTACAGATAGTATTAAACGATCCCTATACGTGGTGCAACGAATGCAGGAGAGGGGTGAAGCGGTGGCTCTAATTAGTCTTAGCGCTGAAGGCCTTTGATAGGGTCTCCTGGCCTTACTTGTCCCACACTTAAGTAAATTGATTCCCCCCTTGTTCGTCCAAATCCTTCAAAACATATATTCCGCCCCCAAAGCATGTGTCAAGGTAAATGGGCACCACTCAGAGTTCTTTCAACTTGAGAGGGGCACCCGGCAGGGTTGCCCACTATCCCCCCTGCTGTTCGCCATGGTCATCGAACCACTGGCGCAACATATCAGGGAATCACACCAACTCCGGGGGATCAAAATAGGAGACACTGAGCACCGTGTAGCTTTATACGCGGATGATATACTTTTATATCTACGAGACCCCGACTGCACAGTCCCAGTAGTGAGACAGATACTTGAGGCATACGCACGGTATCTGGATATAGACTTAACTTTACCAAACGGAGATCCTTACTTTTAACTATAACCCCGCCCAGACGTCAGGAGATTATCCCAGGTAGATGGGACCTGCAAAACTGAAATACCTTGGTATATATATTCAAAAGACCCAAGAAATATTGCAAATATAATTACATACCATTTGTCCTCCAGCTAAAGCAAGAACTACAAGCCTGGGCCACCTGCCCTCGGCCTTTCTAGGAGAATAGACCTGATTAGAATGACAGTCCTACCGGGCGTTGTTTATTTCAAAATATCCCCTTAGTGTCCCACTGAAAATGTTTAAAGATATAAATAGGCCTCTAGAAACTTCATTTGGGCCTCTGGAGTCCCGAATCCAACTGGGGATACTCACTTTGCCCGCCAAGAAGGAGGTCTAGCTCTCCCAGACTTGAGGCTTTATCAACAAGCCACCACCCTTACACATATAATGACTAGACAGAGGGGACATCTTACACCACATTGGTTGGAGATAGAAAGAACCCTAATCAGTGACCGGGCATACTTCAGATCCTTGTATGGGCAGGATGGGGGTAGGGATGGTTTCGGGAGTTCTGATCCCTGGCTAGGAGCGCAGATTAGAAACTGGGCCATAATTAAAAAGACGCAACAATTAGGGCCATATCAGATACTCATATGCCCGATCTCAAGCCTAACAGACTTCACCCCCAACGACTTGGATAACGGTTTCCTTCGCTGGGAGAAACAAGGGTTGAAATATCTGGTACAGATAATGACCCAGGGAATCACCTGGTCATATGCAGAGATCAAGGGGAAATTCCGCATTCCACATGGGGACTTTTAGGTATCTCCAACTGCGTCACTATATGAGAGCCAACCACGACGATGTGGGACCCTGAGGGTACACCGGCTTTGATTCATTGTCTGATACAGCTAAATGCTAAAAGCACCAAGAGCACCTTGTCTCACGATACTATCAGGCACTCAATTCCCAAAGGAGTGCAGAACTGAAAGCATTAGCTCTACATAGTGCATGAGAGCGGGACTTCAGATCACTCTGGAGGACTGGAGACAAGCTCGTCTTGTCTATGAACAACTAGCTCTCACCAGTGGCGAGGACGCCTGGAAAGTCTAGTTCGATATTTCCGACCCCCAGTGGTCACTGTTTCTCCTCCACCTACACTGCGAGTGTTGGAGACAGCGCGGGAAAGATGTGCTACCCTGACTCACGACATGGACATGCACGGCCTTACAGGGCTTTCAGCAGCTCGAATCCCAGTTACGGAACTGATAGATACACAACCGGCTCACTCTGAAAGTATTTTTATTTCTGGACCTCCCAGACCGTTAAGAGGTTCCAATACCAGATATCTGTTTACTTTTAATAGCAGCCGCAAAGAAGGCAATCACTAGGCTGTGGTTAACTCCAAAAATACCCACAGTCCAAGACTGGTGGGATGTCACACTGCAAATATATAACATGGAAAAAATCACACACAATCTGAACGAACGGGGAGAAATTTAAGGCCAGATGGACACGGTGGCAGATATATTACATGCAGAAGGACCCCACTTTTGTACCCTAAGATAATAGTGTGGGGCGATGGAGGCGACACATGGAGGTGGGGTAGAGCGGATTGCTTTGTGGATGGCGCCCAGCCTGGCCTTCCTGGTCCTCCGGGAGGGGGACACCCTTGGAGAGATGCCCTGATGTTCAGGATTTTGTGATGTGAGGTGCATTTGGTTTATTAGCCATTATGAATTAAGGCCGAAGCAGCAAACTAATACTGGAAACACGCAGGGGTTAACCCTAATGGAAGTCATAACACTAGTAATACTTGACTGTAATATTTGTAATATCTGACGCATGCTTAAAAGTTAAAATGTTGGTGACTTATGTGTATATAAGTTGAAAACTCAATAAAAAGAAGAATTACAAAAAAAAAAAAAAAAAAAGTCATCAAAAAGACATCCCCTATTGAATTCTCTCCCCTGCATTTATCCGAACTATGATGCCACAGAACATCTGAGTACAGGGGCATAACCAGTACTCCAAGAAGAGGAAGAAATCAGGCAGCCAGCTCCTTAGAACAAACATAAAGGGTCACAGTTTTATTTTATGTGTCAGTTCTAAAGTAAAGTACAGTATTACCATTATGGGTCAAACTATATTTTAAGTGTCAGTTACAGTGTAATTGTGGAGTAGGTAATAATTAATTATATGAAACTGGGGTAATTACACTGCAGTTACAAGTTTCTTGTATGTAACTACATTGTAATTGCAATGCAGTTACTGTATAGTTACACTGTAACTACGGTGTAGTTAAGGAAACTTAAAATAGAGTGTTACCAAATTATGATCCCTTCCCTTACTAATCTTGGGCATTTAAAACAGTTGAAATATTGTTGTCCTTTGGTGGTAAGCAAGCTCCAGTGGTTTATTCAGAGCACAGATACTGCTACTCCTCAAAGGAAGCACACATTTTTTTTTACCTTTTGTTACTATAATTGGAAATTTGGGTGTTTATACCTTTATCTCTTACTGTGCTTTTTCATTTAACTTTAAAATAATCTTTTTTTCTTTTTGGGGGGGTTCATGTTGATGCTGTCTTTTTGCCTGTCTGGTATTCGTTTTTTATAATTATTGATCAGTTATTGAGCCAAGCAACATCAGGCGAGCCGCGGCTCACAGTACAACTTTCAGTGCAGGACCTCCACTCAACTGATGTCACCGAGATGGTAGCTAACGTCGGGGTACATGTCCTGGTAAGGAAACACTGTGCCCTAGTTGGTGCCCCATATCCCCATTTCTGGAGACTGCATCTCAGGAAGGACATAGATAGAGCAGAGGCAGTCCAGAGAAGGGCTACTAAAATGATGCAGAGTCCACATCAAAATCCCTACGAAGAAAGGATAAAGAAGCTCAATATGTACACCCTGGAGGAAAGCAGAGAGAGAGGAGATATGATCGAGACGATATCTGTACAAGATCCCAACACCCAAAATCCTGATGATCGAAATCCCGATGGTCACAATCCCAATGGTGTGGTGGACCTACCAACAGCCGCATTCCCATAGTATGGCAACCCTGAGGGAATGTGGGTGGGGCAGAGCCCCCCCAAGGAACAGTAGCAGGAATTGTGCTGTTGGCATTTTCTTACCGCCAGGATTGTGGCCATCAGGATTTTGATGCTTGGGATTTTGGGTGTTGGGATCTTGTACTAGATCTGATAGAGACCTTTAAATACCTCACGGGGGTTAATAAGGTACAAGAGGGGAAGATTTTTCAGGAAAAAAGGTACTCTAAAACAAGGGGATGTGCTATGAAGCTGGAGGGGGAAAGTTCAGGAGAGATGTAAGGAAGGATATACTATGGAAAACTGAAATTCACAAGCCTGAGTGTCGGGAGCCCAAAACCGATTGTCTGACACTCGGTGTCCCGATACTCAGGACTGAGGGTTTTTTTTTATGTTTCAAGGGGCTTTGCCCCCACCTCCAGCACCCCCTTATTTAGGATTAGACATTTCACCATGGGCAAATCCCAAGTGTCAGGATACTGAGTGTTGAGCAATTGGTTTTGGGCTCCCAACACTCAGGTTTGTGCATTTCAGTCTTCCATAATACTCCTGTAAGGAAATACTTCTTCACAGAAAGAGTGGTGGATTCATAGAAAAGGCTTCCAGCTGTGGTAGTGGGGGCAAAACCAGTAGTGGGGTTCAAAAATGCATTGGACAGGCACAAGGGAATCAGAGGGATAAGTCAGGGGGAAGACACAGCACCATAGATAAAGCAGGTCTACAGCAAAAATGAAGGTAAAAAAAATGAACAATATGGGCAGACTGGGTGAGCCAAGTGGCCCTTATCTGCTGTCAGATTCGATTTGTATTGGTGTCCTGGCCGTCAACTGTTGTAACCCACTTGTGCACTGATAGTCAATAGCGACTGGAGGCACTACTGGTCACTATGTTCCAGAATGGATCAGTAATTATGAAAAAGAGTACCAGGCAGGGGAAAAGGCAACACCACCAAGGCATCCTAGTGAAAAGACAAGATTACAGTCAATTCCACTTATTGTATATGCAGTTTGGATATATGTCAGGTTTGGCTATAAGTGCATTTTTCTTTAGCCCCATATAATTTCCTGTTTTATTCTGGTTTTTTTTCTTTAGTTGTATGTGTAACAAATTTCAATTGTGTGCAACTTTTTGTGCCTCTTTTCCAGGTATTCTGACCTGGTGGAGGTGGTAACGGCTCAGATTCATAGGGAAATGAATAGGCATAGATTAAAAGACATGGGGAGTCATGTACACACTGTATTCTACCTGCCAAACAACTGTGCAAACCAAGAGAGCTATGCACTGGGGTGTCATTTAGGGGGTAGCCAGGGGATGCAGCTGAGAGCCCAATGATTTCTTTGTAATCTCTATGATGCCTACTACAACCTCTAAGAACCCCTAAAACAAGCTCTCCCTTGCATTTATCCATAGAACGTTTTGTGGGTGGTGGAGTTTTACAGTCCCCATCGCTCTGGCAAAATGACGCCACTGCTATGTTCTCCGCTGAGTAAGATGTGCAACTGTTTGACAAGCCTTTCCTGCCTGGAGTATAATTAGACAGCTAATTACTATGCTGCCAGACTTGCCTTCCTGTTGGCTTTTAAAATGTATAGTGGGTTTGTTGGATATATGCAATTTTGGATGTATGCACAAATACTACTGTCCCCTCAGCGTGCATACAACAGAAACTGACTGTATTTCAAAGTAAACAGAATGAAAAGGATGCTGTATAGTGAGAGATTAAGAAGACTGTACACATGCCCAAATTTCCAAATATTTAAAAAAGGGAACACAAGGTTTATGTTGCCTTGGACATGCCGTAGTGCTGCTTGGCTTAGAAAAGTGCACTGTGGTAGCAGCTTATCCTTCAAAAAGTATTTTTATTTGCAATAATGCTGCAAAGGACCAAGTGTGAACAGGAAAACTCTCCACTCTCTGCTGCTACACTCTACCATCAGAGTGCACTTGGTTTACTGATGGTGAATGTCTCAAACTTTAAAATCACTTGCATTTAAAAAAAAAAAGAAAGACTGGAGCTGACCAGGTAACTTAGTGGTAGAGCTACCGTATAATATTCTGGCACCCAGGTTCAGGATTGGACCAGGGTTGCAGGGGGCTAGCCCGGGAAGGAGCAGTGAGTGTCCTAGAAGACCGCTCGCCTCCTTTGGGGAAGGAGACTCCAGCCTCTGTTGTTGACTGCCACCCAGTGGAGGCTGGGTGGTATTGCATGCAAAGGCTGACACAGGACATTGGTGCTGCCAGACACAGATATGTGCTCATTCACCACTGCACGAGTGTCATGCACAAACCTCATGTCTTTGGATGCCAGAGAGTCCCAAAGAGAAAATGGTGGGAAAAAAACACCGGATGATGGAATAATGACTGACATGCCCCACACCACCAACCTGGCACCTGCCACCCCGACCAAATTCTGAACCTGAAGGGACGTCACACTTCCTAGGGAACCTGCCATGGGGGCAAGCCATAGAGAAACAAAGAAGACTGGGGTAAGTACCTGGAGATGGTGGTTGATGGGGTTATGATGGCCGGTAGGAAGAGGGCCATCCAGACATCTGGAGGCATACAAAAATTATATATATATATATATATATATATATTTTTTTTTTTTAAGGAGAAATACCTTTTTTATTAAAACAACAAGACTCACAGAAACAGAACTGCTCAAGTTTGTTCCCCTTCCCAAATTTAAAAAAGAAAACAATATGTTCCCAATAACAACGAAGTTAGACTTTTTTTAAGAGGGTTCTGTGTATATGATAACACATAGTTGCAGAAGATGCAGTGGATTTATTTGGGAAAGTGTGTCTTCAAGCTGACCAAACAGTCATACTTATGCATAGATACATAGATGTTGTCAGCAGATAAGGACGTCTTGGTCCACGTAGTCTGCCCTGTAATCCCTGCCTATGATGAGGCCCAATGCCCAGGCTGAACTCTGGAGCACCACCCTTTTGCTTACAGAATACCTTGTGACTGTCCCACTCATTCTTAAAGAGATCCACCAGTTAAATTTATTTTGATTTGCACCTGCTAGCTCGGTGCCTTACCCCTCTCTGATGTTACTGCTGCTGATATTTTGTCCAATAATCCAAAAATTAAGAAATGCCATCACTCGTAAACTTATCCCCACTGGGTCCTGAGTACTTCCCGGTTTCTGGGGCAGCCCATGCTCCACCACCCGTGCTCACTGAAGTTGTGATGTGATGCTAGGGAGAGCACGGGGATGAGCACCATTATAGTCTATGGGGAGTACCTTTCAGATAGATTTTTTATATTGTAATGGGCAGTTGGTGAAGAAATGTGGGTACCAGTCGACTAACAGGGCTTGTTAGTCACCCAGTGCCCACGTTTCTTCACCAACTGCCCATTACAATATAAAAAACTCTCGAAAAGTATCCCCCATAGACTATAATGGCGCTCATCCCGATAACATCACATCACAACTTTAGTGAGGTGGGCGGAGCATGGGTGGCCCCTAAGTCCGGAAGTCCTCAGTACCCGGTGGGGATAAGTTTACGAGTGATGGCATTTCTTAATTTTTGGATTACTGGACAAAATATCAGCAGCAGTAACATCAGAGAAGGGTAAGGCACCGAGCTAGCAGGTGCTGATGCTGAGACTGGTAAATTTCTTTAAATCCCATGACTGTTGCAGCCACCATCACCTCCTCTGGGAGGCTATTCCAAGTGTCCACCACCCTCTCCATGAAAAAATACTTTCTCACATTCGTCCTTAGCCATACCCCCACCAACTTCATACTGTGCTCCCTTGTCTTTGGGCATCTCTTACTTTGGAAGATGCTCCCTTCCTGTACTTTGTTTATACCAGTGAGGTATTTGAATGTCTCTGTCATGTTCCCCCTCTCCCTCCTGACCTCCAGGGAATACATATTTAACTCCTTTAGCTTTTCTTCATAGGTCTTTCCATGTAGGCCCTGCACCATTTTAGTTGCCCTCCTCTGCACCACCTCCATCCTGTCTATGTCGTTTTCCAGATGGGGCTTCCAGAACGGGATGCAGCACTCAAGGTCAGGTCTCACCAGTGTCCCATACAGGGGTAAAATGACATTCCTCTTTCTACTAGTGATACCTCTCGCCATGCATCCAAGCATTTGGCTACCCTTTCCCACTGCCTTGTCACATTGCCTAGCCTCTTTTAGGTCATCTGAGATTGTATCTTTCAGGTTTCTTTCCTGCTTCGTGACTGTCCGTTCCCCCCCCCCCCCCAGTTTGTATGTTGCCCCTGGATTCTCGTGCCCTATGTGCATGATCCTGCACTTTTTTGCACTGAACTCACCTGCCATGCTCCGGACCATTCCTTGAGTTTTTTAAGGTCCTCCCCCATCTTTTCAGCCCCATCTGGCATGCCCACCCTATTGCATACCTTTGTGTCATCTGCAGATAGGCATACCTTCCCTTCCAGCCCATCCGCAATGTCACCAATAAAGACACTGAAGAAGACCAGCCCCAACACCGACCCCTGTGGTACCCCACTCATCACCTCCCCCTCACCAGAGTGTTCCCCATTTACTACCACCCTTTGGCTCCTGCCAGTAAACCAGTTCTCCACACATCTATCTCACTCATAAATGATTGTATTTGTGCTTATTCAGTATCATGTTTTTGTATACAACTTGTAACCTTTTTTGTTATGACCACTCAGGTCCATCTTGTAAATGAGCTATGCTCAATGATGTTCGCCTGAATAAATAAAGATTTTGATTGATTGATTGATTGATTGATTGATTCTATTATTTTAGAACCCACCCCTAAGCTGCACAGTTTGTTTATTACTTAGACATTTGTCTTTGTCACAGAAGTCATGAAAGTCATAGATTCCATGATTTTTCTCACTTTTGAGAAAAGCTCATGTTTTTTTTTGCCATTTTCCATACAACACCATATCTTGAGCTCTTTTCTATGACACCACCATGAGTTTTACAATTTTCAGTGAAATAATATTTTCATTTTTTTATTCCCCATCTGTCCTCCTCCATAGCCTTCCTTTTCGACACCCCATGGCTACCAGACCTCTCCAGTACCCCCTGACTGCAGCTGCCTGCCTCCATGGAACCATGGCTCTACCACCCAGGTGAGAACGGGAGGGGGAACACCCACCCAAACTCTTGTTGCATCAGGTGGCAGGGCAGAAGGGGGGCTCAGGGTCCAGACGTACTGGGACCATCATCAGCTGCTGCTAGGGCCATTTTCTTCATTTTTCTCCTAGTCCCTAGGACATCTGCATGTAATGGGCTCAATGCAAAAGTGAGCACACTGGTGTGATGATAGATAACCCAGCAGACATCCTCCACCCCCACCGCGTCAACACTGTGCTTCCACCTGTGTTCACCCAAGTGGCAGTACTGCAGCAGAGACGGTGACTCTCCCTCCCTGGTGGAGCAGAACATCCTGTTGGATGTTCAGGCCTCCTCACCCTGGCCAGCCCCCAATGACCCTGGTTTGTTTGTAAACCCAGGTCACCAGCATTGGGAATGATAGCTCTCTCGCTGCCCCGACTGCCCAGCTGTTTTAGTGAACACTTAATGGTATTTGGCATTTTGCTTGATAAGATTTTGCTCCTCCCCATTGACACTGGGATTCCATCTGGCCCAAGCTTGGGATTCCAGTTTTAAAAGATGGCAGTATCATGAGCCTCGATCCACCATCGAGATAGCCCACAAATGTAATTTTTAAATGACTGAAACTTTTTTTTTGTTATTGCAGATTTGTTCCCCCGTGGCCAGCCCGGGCTCACTGGTGGTGAACCACCTATCCCGTAGTGCCCATCCCCCAATGCGCGGGATCACGCTGCACGGCCGTGAGGTAGAGTTTTATTTGCATGATTGCTGTAGTAGTAACTATGTAAGTCCCTCAACCCCACCCCCAAGGATGCCCGTCACAAAGGACCGAAGTCTAGGCAGGGAGCGGTGCAAAGACATCGCTTCCGCCAAGCACCTAACAGTGTCCTCCCCTTCCAACACCTCTCGCTAGTTGGGATGGTGCCTAACCCTCCCCATGAGTGGAAAACTGCCCAGTGGTGCCTAAATCCTGCTCCTCCTTCCCCCTCTGCTGACCCCTAATGACCTGGGCTCGTTCACGAATCTGGGTTCCTGGTGTAGCACGAGGTGTGGCATCCAGCGCCTCACCCTCAGCACCACCGGGCCGAGTAAAACACTGAAACTTGAGGATGTGATTTTATTAAAAATATGCCAAAAATAGAGGGTAATTAGGGCTAACTTAAAATGGATCCATGACTTTTAGTAACCTTGACTACGATTTCCATTACTACTGTCATTTTGGCCATGATTTTCTATAAAATTTACTGTGACGAAAGTACAGGTTTAGTCATACTCCACTGTCAGGTGACCTACAGAATCGGAAAGCTCCATTAAAGAAATTGCAATCAGAAACAAATTGCTGTAAAGAACATTTTTTTTAAGATGGGATACCTTGCAAACTGCCATGAACATGGTGAAGAAGAAAATGAGATTCGCCTTCGAGATGGGGAGCCAGTGTGCTGAGTGCAGTGTGAAAAGAATGGCTCCCCACAAGCTTGCCTTTGTTGGGCTGCAAAAAAGAAAGGCAAATGTTTAACCATATATTGAGTATTACTGTGAGAAAAGGAAGCAGAGGTATTCACCCACCCGTAGCAAACCAATACTGCACAAACTTAAGCAGGATGTAACAGGATAATTTGCAACTGTTTTTATTCCAAACAGCAAGGCACTGTAAAACAGCAAAACGGTGATCTACAGGCGCCAAGAATGGACGTCTCACAGTCCTGACATTTCAAGACCTGTGTGGAAGAGTCACATGACAAACATCCTTAGGTCTGTGGTACTACAGAATAAATGATTTTCCAAAACATCTGTTATATCCTGCTGAGTCCTGCTACCTTTTCTGCAGTACTGGCCCGTGCTGGGGTAGGTGATGGCTTCACTTTGCCTTTTTCATAGTTTGCTTTCTTTAGAGATGAATGCTTCCATTCCCAGGATGCCACTCAGATTGCTTGTCTAGTTTATATTTATTATAAACTTAAAATACAAGTGAAGGCTAGCTCCATGACAACCAGCTCAAGTTTTTATTTTATTTTCCTTTTCTTTGTTTATTACTTGGGTCAGGTGCTGCCCCTTTCTGCTCACTTTCCTTGCAACCCTGTCCTCACTGCCTCTGATGCTTACGTCCTCACCCGAGGGGTCCATGGTGCACAGCTCCTGCTGCTGAGATGGATTCCATGAGGGGTAGGAGGCATTCCGTCCTCTGGTCCTCGAGTGTGGTGCACGGACCAGTCAGAGGGTTCATCGGGGCACAAGAGGAGGTGGCATCTTCCTGCTCATTCTGGGATGCTTCTTACTGTTCCTCCCATCCTCATTGGATGTTACCAATGAGGGCATCAAGTGCATGTGCACATGCCAATGCATGGCTGTGCAAGGTACCAGCTGGCATCCTCCTGCCCACACTTCTTCTGCACTGCCACCAGTGGTCACCCAGTTAGCTGCATCACAGCACTGCCTGCCACCCTCCCTCCTTGGAGGACAGCATCTTCTGGGACATTCAATCCCCCCCCCAAGCTGGCACCCAGCATTGAGGGCTTGTTCCTGAACCCAGGTCACTGAGGTCATGAGCAGTAGCCCTACCACTATGCAGGCACAATTGCAAGGTTTTACTTTTTTTTCCCTCTCCAGCCACTTATATGATTACAGGATGTACCTTGATCCTAGGGATATACCCTGTTCAGGCCTGCATCCTTCCACCCCACCCCCTAGACCAAGGTAACCCACCAATATCCCCATGGCTTTCCCCTTCGTTGAAAAAGCTCTGGGTCAAGGGCCATCCCCTACCACCCACTTCAAGGCAGTCCACTATATAGACTTGGATCAAGTCCTGGCAGGCCCAGACCACCATATAGACAGATGGGGGGATTTCTGTCCCTCCCTTTCTGAGGTCCTTCCCACCTCCTCTGATGTGTGCCCAGCCATCCAATAGGCCTCTCATGCAAACAGCAGACCCTGTGGCAGGAGCAAGCTGCCAGGTCCAGCCAGAAGTGTCGCTGCGGTACTGCAGCTTGCCGCTGACCTTCCCCGACGGAGGCACACTACTGCACGGTAGCTGCCGCAGCCTGGCCTGCCTCCCAATGCAGCGACTCAAGCTCACTCTTGAACACAAAGAGCAACACACTGCCGATGGGGCATCAGGGCTCCTGAGCTGTTATTTACTATGGAATATTCTGATTCCCTTTTATTGGATTGTGTGGTCTAGTGATTACAGCCAGTGATATAATTGTACTTTATAAACTGCAGGAGATATAAAGGCCCATTAAAGCCTAGCCTTTATCTGAGCAACCCCCCCCTCCCCCTTCCCCTTTATAAGTAAACAATGCTGCTGCATTAGCTATGGGGACTTACTTCAGATTTGTGGGGGCCAAGCCCCTGTATGCCACTCTGTAATTCTAACACTGGATACAGCACAAAACTGTGGAATAGCAGATCCCTGGATTTGAATCCCACCTCACTGTTTAACCATAAGCAGGTCACTTATTGCACAGTATATTTCCATCTGCCTAGCTATAGAGTTAAGGTATAAAATAGAGCTGACAGTATAGTTCAGAGATCAGAGCAGTGAGTCTGAATGAGTTTGGTACATCCAGAATACCTGGGTTGGACTCCCACAACCTCCACTCACATACTGAGCGACCCTGAGCATATCACTTAATTTACCTGTGCTCCTGGGTTGTCCCTGTAAACAGGGCTTGTGCCCAGTGAGCCTTAACTGGTTATCAAAGAATAAAAAAAAGTTAGGTAAAAGCAGAACTCCACTGAAAATAAGACACCGCATCTCAGCAGAACTATCCTGGATAAAGTTGTAAAAAAATTCTCCTACAGTAAGCTAACCCTGACTGCTTAAAGCATCAGGCTTCTCACTTTTAAACAGATTTTCTCTAAGATGCTAGAAATACAAGGATTATGACAGCTTGCCTGATAAGGTGATATATGTCTATATGTGTTTTCATTTCAGACCAGTATCAGAAAAACTGGGCCTTAGACTCCGTGGGCAATGTACAGAAACATACAGTACTTTCTACCTCTAAGATCTAACATGGACGTCACTTGTGTTTGGGAGAGCATGTTTTTGCCTTTGCCACAGAGGCACTAACATGCTATCTATTTAAATGGCATAGTAGCTTCAAACAGAAGCTGCCTCCCTAGGTCCAGCTCTGTCAACTGCACACGTAGTCTGTTACTGTGAGGCTGTAGGACTGAAATATTCTACTTATGTCTATTTATTGCTTATCACCCACACACACTGCTCTACTGTCCCCATTAGCTTGCACCCCCACCCCAGTCATCTATTGTCTCCAGGACCTCCCACCAATCTCTAGACACCCCGCATGGCTTTCCTCTGGGGTGGGGCCATCGAGGGTGGCAGCAGACTCCCCTCTGGTACCCGAATCCAGTGTGGAGGTAGGAGCCTGATCGATGGCATGTGGCCTTTGAGGTGCAGGCGTCAAACTACAGTTGACCAGGACTTTCCTACATTATTTGTCCCTCCCATGAGTTAGTGGCTTAACATGCACCTTCTGGGTCACTATTCCTGCCTCCTGGCAAGAGGAATATGTGCAGTTGCAGTGATCCTGATTAGATGAGGGAGTGGGAACAAAAAATTGGGGGAGGAGGAGTCATTAAACTAAAAAGAGAGATGCAGACCAGGTTACTCCTTGGGCACATGAGAATACATTTTCAAGGAGGCCCTGGGGCAATGAATCTTCTCAGAGACATTTGCTTTTTTTTAAATGAAGCTTTTTCTTACCCCCCCACTCACCTGATGACACCCTCCCAGCCCCGTCACTAGCCTTCTCATGGACTTATGGGTTATCCACCACTTGTCCAGGACCACAGTAGTGGTGGGTGGCCTGCCATGTCTGGTAGTATGGTCTAGAGATTAGAATAATGAGCTGTAAATGAGCTTGGTACATCCAGCAGACCTGAGTTTGTGTTCCACAACCTCTATGTGCATGCTGCGTGACCCTGAGCAAGTCATTTAAACTCCTCAGTGCTCCCAGGATGCCTCTGAAAACAGACATTGTGCCCAGTGGGCCTTACCTGGTGGCCAAAGAATTAGAAAATGTCAGCCGTGCCTGGGCCTGCAGGTGCAACAGCAGACTTGGGGACTGATATTCAAAACTTTGCCCCGGGGCTAAATTAGTACTGCCCGGAATGCTAAATTAGCCCAGACCCAGTAGCCTGCTATATTCAAAAGGGATAGCCCCAGTGCTAAACCTGCTGAATATAGCCTGCTAAGGAAGCCGGGCAAACTAGGGTGGGAGTGCAGTGCAAAAATAGCCCACGAAATAGGACAGCTCTGAATATAGTAACCAGGAAGTGCAAACCACAACAACAGCCCAGTGCACAGTGACGTGAAGAAAGGTAAGGGTAAACCATGAGGCCAATGTGTGTGCTAGCAAAGGAGTGGATTCATTAAAGCTGTAATCACCAGCGCATGTGAAAAGCTGCAGAAATGTATAATGTTTCCAAAACATTTGAGTGCCTCAAACACATTTGCGCAGGTTTTGCACAGATTTAGTGCAGGTTTAGTACAGATTTAGCACAGGTTTTGCATGGAGCTAAGCTGTTTGCTGGTCGCTATCACGTTTGTCCGGGGCAAAAATGTGCTATAGTCAAAAGTGATATGCAAATGAGCCTACTTAGGCAGTCTGTGGGCAAACATCCAGATCAGCATCTCATTATGTCCTGATTTGCATGCGGTTTGCCCAGAACTATTGCAGGGTCCTGCAGCTCCACCTGTAGGTCAGTCTGGAAGTACAGGGGCTGGCTGGGTCTGCCCACAGCTCCACCTATAGGTCAGTCTGGAAGTGCATGATGGTAGCTGCAGGCTACAGTTGTACAGAATAGCATAGAATATTGTGCCGCAGGGGACTACACAGCACAGGCACAGGTGGTGCTGCATGCAATTGTCAAACTGTAGTTCTTGCTACAGTGCACTGCAGACACTACAGTAACAAGGGGGCCAGCAGTGTGAGGGACACAGCAATGCCTATGGTGTGTAGGGCATCAGTGACCACTGCACTGTACACAGTAACAGGACCATCTTGCAGGTGTGTACTGACAGTGGACATTACTGTTACGCTGTTGTATGACCCACAGATGCTGCACCACTTGCATGGGATACTCACAGTGACATATACATGGCTGACTGTGTGTGCTGTGGTGTCTGTACAGATGTGCAGTATGTGGCCAGGGGAGGGGGCACATACCAGCAGACAGGCACACTGGTGTTGGCGCATTCCCAACACTGGACCATTTGCACTGTGTGGCTTGTCTCAGCCTTGTGGCAGCACCCAGTACGTGGTGCAGACTGGCCACCTGTACACCCTCCCCTCAACACCCACCACACTCCCAGTGCTGCATGTGTGCGTTGGATTCTGTCGGTGTCCACTGAAGGGTAGACTGCAGGTGTGTGCTGTGTGGACACACTGCCATGGTGTCCACTGGGTGCCGATTCACCACTTACTGTCTGGCATGGCTGGGACTGGTGGCAGATGATGGTATCATAGGAGGTGCCATCTGTGTGCAGCATGTTTCTTCCATGTCTGGTTTCTTTCTATGTTAAATATTTACTGGTTAGGGTCATGCAAAGCCACAAAGTCACACAAAGCTGGTTTGCTCAGAGTTAAGACTACTTTTTCCTGGGCAGTAATTTGCACCACGCAAAGTGTCGTGTTAAGTCACACTAAAACACTTAGCACGGCGCTAATGTGCTGAATATAGCATTGCACCTCTATTCATGTACATGCTCCCTCGGTTTGCCCCTTGCCTACATTATACTTTTGCCTGGCGCTAATGCAGTTTGCCCACACTATTTGATCTTTTGAATATAGTGGACCTGTGCAAACCCGGTGCTAACCCTGTGCAGACGGTTTGCACCCAGCACAAAGTTTTGAATATCTGGCCCCTGGTCTTTTTCCTCTGGCTCCAGGTTTTCATCAGTGTGAAACTACGTGCACACATGCATGTGTCAGCAGCTATGCATGCCTGGCATCTGGTGGCTGCACCTCTTCCTATCTAGGTGCTCCCACTGTGCTGCCACTGGGTCTCCACCAGGTGGCAGTCAAGTTGCAGCATTCCTTGCTTCCAGAAAGGAGAACTGTCCCTGGGATGCTTAATCCTCCTCCTCCCCACCCCGGCTAGCCCCAGGGTGACCCGAGTCAGTTCCCAAATCTGGGTCACCAGCATAGCGTGCAGTAGTGCTACAGCTGCACTAGTGGGCCAGCCTCATCTACATTCACTTAACATATAAATAAGCTGCAATACATTGGGTGAAACATTCAGTGCACAGAACATTAGATACAATGCACAATGGAAGAGCAGCGAATGTATACACAGAACATGGCAAATGAGCACAAAAACTAGATCCCAACAGGTAATGTTAATTATCCTGGCCATTAATCTCTTTCTGTAAAATACTGTTGAATTCTAATCTGGTGCATGTGGACACTGCTTGACGCCCTGCTTTGACTAGACACAACTTTAAACAGAGTGATCTGTTGACATCCATTGCACATACTAAGGCACTTACAAGCTCATGTGCATAATCTCATTTGTTTCAGGTTTCCAGACTCCACGAATCAGCTGTTCAAAGTTAGCCATCAGTGCAACTCCAGAGCCTTAAAAAAAATTGACAAGCCAGTTAAATGAATTCTGATGTCCCGTAACTGAATTAAGTACACATAAAAACAACTGTATAAAGAAAAATGAAAAAATAAAATATAAAAAATATTTATTTTTCAGAAGTTCCCCAGAAGAAGTCTATTGAACAGGTGAAACGTTGGGTCTATATCAAAATAAGATGAAAATAAAGAACATTTATAAAGAAAATTGTGTGTGAGAGATTTTTTCTCTTAAAGAGCAACCAATCCCAATAACGTTTGCAACTTTCTGAACCGAACATTGGGTCAGCTCCACCACTGAACTGAACTCTAAGAAATTGGTGATTTCCCTTGGGATACTACGGAACTTTTTACTTAAAAAATTACATGACATTTCTTAAAACTTTTTACATGTAACGCCTACCTATTTCCCAGACATCAATGCAGTTTGTGTGAAAAAAAAGTTCCCATTCTCCATTCAGTGCTCTTTTTCAATCCCCAGTGTTGAACCCTGATAATTATTTGGTTTCACTGGTTTGGCAGGCAACTAGGTATGTACTTACTAGGACAGCTGACTACTTGGATAGTTGTGGTGCATACTTGTACAACGTAATATGCTCCCTGTTCGTCTGATTAGATTAGGTTGCTGAGAGCGGTTAGTAACTGGTATTGTTAGTAATGTTAATGGACTGAAGTTTCTGTGGCCTTTCATGCTCTCTGTTCCCAAGGAACAACCACTGTTTTGAGTTACCAGAGGCACAGGAACCTTCTTAAGGAGAGTTCCAGCCCTAGAGAGGCCGCATGATGGCAAGTCTTTTGGCTAAAGTCACCTTCGGGATAAAGCCTAGGAGGAAAGACATGAGCTGCCAGAGAAGGAGAGGAGAAAAGCGGGTGCAAAGAAACAGGTGTCCTAATGATGCTTGGGGCATGCACCAAATATACTGCCCTCAGTGTGAGCATGGTGAATGTCGTCTGATGTCCCATCGAACTTCACACACACCTTGCAATTCCAAATCCATTTTATGTTCACCTTGTTAGAGCAGTAGTTTTATGGCCTGCAGTTTGTCCTGATTCCTGAGTGTCCGATAAGGTGAAGGAGCAGTGTCTGTTGCTTCCTAGTCCATCTTTTTCACAAGAAAAGGGATGTTAAACAATCGGGGACCCATTCTCAGTCACAAGGGGGTGCTGAATGATCACTGTAAGTAACCACTTAGCGCTACCAATGACCTTGCAGCACCATTGAGCTATGCTCAATATTTGGGGGTAAGGGACAACAGCCCCTTCCTAAGTGATCATGAAGTTCTTTGCAACAGCCTGGGAAAGGGGGCAGGGCCACCATGCTAATGGGCAACAAAGCCCTACACAACACAATGGCAGTCTTCTCACAACTTGTTGTTGCATCAGCCATTACTGCCTGACAAACTCAAGTAGTTATAGGGGATGCAGGGATTGCGATCAGTTGTAGCATTAGGAGGACCAAAAGAGGATTGGAGATGTTGTCAAGGACCAGCAAGTATAGTGGTACACTTGGGCTAGGGAGAGTGGCATTTTCACTGGATGCAAAGGATGACTGAAGGCTAAGGAAACAGATGATATGTTCATTGGACCACAAGATAATTTCAGATTGGTCCACAGAAGGGAAGAACCACTGGTTTACCTGGACCCAACATGGAAGAGGAGGGTAAGAAAGGGGGAAACTGTTCCAGGCAGTACGCACATGATTGTACCAGTCTGACTGGACGGCAGCATGTCATTATGCCATGTGGCTAGTGCAATTCCATGCTGTGACTTGGTCACAGCTGCAATACAGCCTGCTACCAAAGTTTGCACCTTCAAATAGTTGGCATGTCATGCTTCTGCCATGGGGTGGGGGGGGACTCCTCACACTACGTCACACATGCCCAGGTTGGTTATGGCATTATTGGGTGAAAGTGCAACAGTGCATCCAGTTCCCACTCATGTTGCACCACCATCCACAGCAATTGTAAACAGGGTGCTAGGTGTTCAAAACAACTAAGAATACTGATAAAAACCTTGACACAGCTATATTCACTGTATATGTCCTTTAATTATTTATTAAATGTAAAATTGGCTAAAGCAGACTTAAAACAAAGGGAAAAGGACATCTTCTAACAACAGAAATGCAACGGATGATATGTTATACTATGTCCACTGTTACTGTTCCATCCTTTCTGGCCTTTTAGTTAAATGGGAACAGTCAGCACTAACGTGAACAGTCATCACAACATCCAAGTGTAGGGCTGGTTCCAATTTGCACTTTGTGTGCAAAAACAGAAATTATGTCTCAGTCTGCCTCCCTGGCACCAAAAAATCAAAAAAGGTTCTAAGGGAGTTCCCAACAGTAGTGGTATATTTATTCTTTGGTACCCAGCCATGCAGGCTCTGGGTGCCTTACATATCAAGAAAACATACAATAACAGCAGCACAATAAGTACCATCAATAAATAATACAATTTTCATAATACCAAGTTAGGAATCAGTTGGGTAAGCTCTTTTAAAAAGATAATGCTTTGGCCCCAGCTTAAAACTATCAATTGAAGGGGCCTGCCAAAGTTCTCATGGCAGCTGGTTCCAGAAAACTGGAGCGGCCACAGAAAAGGCCCAGTCCCCAGACAGCTTTAAATGAGATCTGGGGACCTTCAAGAAGCCCACCTCCAAAGAGTGGAGAGGACGGTCAGGAGCATGTGAACACAGGAGCTCTTTTAGATAGCCAGAATCCAGGTCATGTAGGGCTTTGTATGTTAACAAACCTATCTTGAAGGAAATGCGCAACATCACAGGTAGCCAGTGCAACGTCCACAGAGTCGGAGAGATATGTTCAGAGCAAGAAACTCTGGCACTCAATCTAGCCACAGCGTTCTGCACCAGCTGTAAGTGGCGGATCAAACCGCCAGACAGCCCAAGATAAACAGCGTTACAGTAGTCCAGTCCAGATGTCATGAAGGTATGCACTAGGAACTTCAGGTCCTGAGGGCCGAGAAAGGGGTTGATCTGGGAAATGTTCCTAAGATGAAAGAAACCATTTGGGACTACAGCACACATCTATTATTCCTTAGCCAGCCTGTGGTCCATAATGACACCCAGATTCTTCACCCTGTCTCTGGCTGTAAGCTGAGTGGGCCCAAGATGTAAACCCTCGCTCCTCCACTCAGTCCAGCCACCCTTCGGATACTCAAGTCCACCAGCAGCACTTCAGTCTTGTCCAGGTTCATCCTGAGCCATTTGGAGGCCATCCAGTCATTCCTCACATACAGTATATCAATCAATCAATCAATCAATCAATCAAAATCTTTATTTATTCAGGCGAACATCATTGAGCAAAGCTCATTTACAAGATGGACCTGAGTGGTCATACAAATGAGGATACAAGTATTATTACATAGACAAGAATAGAATAAATAGCAATACAATGGCATGAAATGATTAAATACAACAATTTACATATATACAAGTAACAATAGAACCATTTAGCCTGTAGGAAAAAAGAGGACAAAGGGTATAGCAGTCCTAAAATATAAGTTATATGGTCTAACTAGTTTTTATGAGAGTATAATAGGTGATTCGGAAGAAAGAAATTGAGTTAATATAATGGATAGAAAAGGGAGGTTTAGTTGGGTCAGATAGGTAGGGGATTATGCTTTATAAAAGCAATTGCAGAGCTCTGGAAAAGGGCGGAGAACAATCTTTGAAGGATGCCAGAGGTAGTAGGCTATCTAGCTTCATGGATTTTGGAGAGAGTTCCATGCAACTGCTAAGGAATAGCTGAAAGCAGCCCTCCCATACCGGGTGCAGGCATTGGGGACCTTTAATGTGATGAGTTTACTGATCCTTAAGGTGTATGGCCTGGTTGTAATTTGGGTAAAGCAATCAGTGATATAGGTCGGTAGTTTGCCTGTTAACGCTTTGAATATCCAGATAACAGCATTCCTATTTCTTCTGTGTTGCAATGATGTCCAGTTGACTGCCATATAAAGGGAGCAATGATGGGTGTTGGAGGGAAGGTCAGTAATAAATCTTATGGACCTGTGATACAGGGTGTCCAGCTTATGTAAGAGATGACTTGAACAATGGCAGTAGAGAAAATCAGCATAATCAATGAGGGATAGGAATGAGGCCTGAATTAACCTTTTTGGAATCACTGTTTAGGTAATGTTTTATTCTAAAAATAGTCTGAGCCTCTGTCTTAGCTTTTTAAGTAGCTCTTCAATATGGACAGAATAGTCAAGCCTGTTATCTATCCAGACTCAAGGTATTTGAAGTTATCAACAAATTCAAGTTTTCTCCAAGTAAGGTGGATATATAGGGTGTTGGATGCTGGGGTAGTGGTAGTACAACTCTTTGTGGCAAAGAACATAGCTTTTGTTTTTTGCATTTAGAAGTAGTTTTTGTCAAGTGATCGTACTGCAGAATGGAGAATTCGGATTGTAGCAGTTCACAGGCTTTGGAAGGTGAGGGATTGCTGACATACAATACAGTATCATCAGCAAACAGATGAATGTTAGATTGAGTGAGGTTGGCATCAATATTGTTTATATAAATAGCAAAGAGGATAGGGCCAAGAATAGAGCCTTGTGGTACGCCCCTTAGCAGAGGTTTTGAGGTGGATAGGTAATTTCCATTTCTAACCAGTTGCGACCTATCTGAAAGGTAATCCTTAAACCAGTTGAGTGATAGGGAATCCAGGCCTAATGAGTTAAGGAGGTGAGTAATAAGTCATGATCCACTGTGTCAAAGGCTTTACTCAAATCCAGAAACACAGCACAGGTAAAATTTTCTTGTCCAAATTAGTCTGCCAATCGTTGGTTACCTTGGCTAAGGCAGTAATGGTGCTATGCTTTGATCTAAATCCAGATTGTGCAGAATTTAGAAGGTTATTGTTATCCAGATAGTCCCTTAACTGAGAGTTTACTAGTTTTCGAGCATCTTAGATAGTACTGGTAGGATGGAGATAGGTCTGTAATTGTTGAGATCCCTAGTATCAAGATTTGAGTAATGGAACTACTTGAGCTGTTTTCCAAGTAGATGGAATGGATCCAGTAGTTAGGAAAGATTGAAGAGATGAGTAAGGGGGCAGATAAGACATGTGAAGCAATTTTCAGGAAATAGGGATCCAGGAGTCTGCACCTGCACTTTTAGTTGTGTCTAAATTAGAGAGGAGATCTTCCACTTCTTTCACGGATACTGGGATGAAGGAAAAAGTTGAAGTGGCCATTTGTCCCACAGTAGTTTGCAGGTTCAAGGAAGATCTCAGGATATTTGCAGGTGATGAGTCAAATGCTAGGCCAGCAGTGGTGAAGTGAACATTGAAGGTATTTAAGATTTCTTGTTTACCTGTAATTTCTGTGTCATTTAGTAGCAATTTGGTGGTTAAGGCAGGAGTAGAATTTTGGCCCAGAAGTCCTTTTATTGTACCCCAAGTCTGGATGGGTTATTGTAGGAGCATCCAATTCAGCTGTATAGTAGGCAGTTTTGGCAGTTCTTATTTTTTTGTACATGAATTCCTTGCTTTTCTGAAATTTAGCCAATCTCTGGTGTCCTTTGTTTTTCTTGCCTTTTTCCACAGCTTGTCTCTGGTTCTCAAGGCTGCTTTAAGCTCAGAGGTGAACCAAGGGCAGGATTTTACCTTAGTTCTGATACTGGTGATAGGTGCATGAATATTGAGAACATTGGTGATAATATCCTTTAAAGTCTGGAGACTGTTTCAACAGAGGTTGTAAGATAGAAATCTTGCCAATATATTGTAGTACTCAGGTCATGGAGGTAACCTGAGATATTGAAATTCTTTTGACCTTTTGAGGATAAATTCTGCAGGATTTGGTGGTTTGAGTGTGGATCTTATGCCAGCTATAGGGTAATGGTCACTCACATCACTTGCAGTACTCCTGCATGTGAGTATAAGTGAGGCTTGTTTACCAACATAATATCCAGGAGTGAGCTGTTGCTGGAATTTCTTGGTTGATCCTAGTTGGGTCTTTAATTAGCTGTGTGAATCCATAGGTGTCACAAAAGGTTATCAAAGGTGCAGATACATTAGACAGCCAGTTTAAATTCAAATCACCAAGGATGGCGGTATCTTCAGGGCCTTGGTTGAGAATTGACCCTAGGTGAGAAAGCAGTTTAAGGCCTGCAGAGGGGCCTATAGCATCCAATCAGTTTAAATGGAGACGAATTAGGAAGGAAATTTTGATTGATAAACATTCAAATTCATTTGGCTCAGATGTGTTGATAAGGCAGGTTGCAGAGATGGTGTCCTTAATGGCATGTGGCCACCCCACCACCCCTGGAAGGGCGATCTGCTCTGAAGAGCTGGTAATGGAAGGTTTACAACACTGTCTTTTGTTGTAGGCCTGAGCCAAGATTCAGAGATGACCAGGAAGTCTGGAAGAGTATCTGCCACCCAAGCCTGTATTAAGATGAACTTTTTTAGGAGGCTGCAAGCATTGAAGTGTATGAAGCTTAGTCCTTTTATGGTAGTCAGTTCAGCAGGGGAAGATAAACTGACGATGGGGCCAGGATTAATCTCAATGGTGCCAATGCATAAAAGGAGGTAGAAGATTAATTTGAGTAGGGCACCAAGGGATAGGGATAGAGAGTGATCAGAGCATTTCCTCTTAGTCCTAGATGCCCACTGTGTAGTGGGAGATGGTCCTGTTATATTGGTGTGTCTTTTATCATAACATAGGAGTCTGATGGACAGGCATAGTGGGTTTTTATAAATCCAGGATACATGTAAAGGGCTAGGGGAGAGCTGGATTGTTAGAGAGGCTTTATGTGGGATACCCCAGGGGTTGCAGTGTAATAGTGGTTCAAAGTGAAAAAGGAATAGATAGTATATGCAGCCATTAAGCACGCCTGATGCATTTTTCTTACCAGGGGCAAATGAAAGGTACAGCTGAGTATCAGCTGCATAACAATGAAACTGCCAACTGTACCTCTGTATCACTTCTCCCAGTGGCAGCATATGCATCGCAAATAACATGGGAGATAGAATCAAACCCTAAGAGACTCCACAGGTCAAGGCAGCTGGCCAAGAGAGAAAACTGCCTCATACAATCTGTTGCACCCTACTGGACAGGAATGACTTGAATCACCTCAACACAACCCCAACCGATCCCTACCAAGTCCCTCAGTCTATCTGTCAAAATCCTATGATCTACCATGTCAAACGCTGATGAGAGGTAAAAGAGAACCAGGATGGATCATTCCCCTCTATATCTAGCCAGAAGATCCACAGTGTCCATGCTGTGATGCCCTCTGAATCCAGACTGAAATGGTACATAAATAGAGAAAGTCTCCAGGTGCATCTCTGACTGCGTTGCAGCCACCCTTTCAATAACCTTTCCCAAGAAGGGAAGGTTAGAGATGGTCTTGTAGTTTGCCAAGATATCCCAGTTCAAAGAAGGTTTCTTGAGAAGGGGTCTCACGCAGCCCTTTTCAAGGCCATTGGAAACACACCTTCCCTAAGGGAACATTGGACAATCTAAGCAATCACCAGACCAAAAGACTCCTGGTAAACCAACAAAAGTTGGTTCGGCCCAGGATCCAGCGAACGAAGGTTGAATGCAGCCTCATGATCACTCATGATCACTCTGAGAACTTCCTCAGATGGCACTGGGTGAAATTACTCCCGGACAGACCGAAGGCCTCTGTTAATCACAGACTATACCATGCAAGGCCATGACGGCCCACTTGAAGAGACCAAGAAATGAATAGAGGATACCCTTTCAAGGAAAAAGTGATAAAAATCCTCACATCACTCATGTGTCACTTCTCCAGAATGTAGGCAAGTCAGACATAACAGCCTCTCCACAGTGTGGAACAGTAGGCCTGACCTGTTAATCCTTCCAACATAGAGATTTCTCAGGTTATACAATCCTCAAGTTCTCAAAAGACACCAGGCCCTGATGGCTTCTTTAGTGATTTGTAAAAGCAAAATAACACAATTATTGTAGATTATTTAGTGAAAGTATTTTAAGAAGCCTTAAGGAAGGGGCAATTATCAGGAACCTTAAATGAGGTCTATGTCTGTTTAATTGCAAAGAAAAATAAAGATCCATTAGAACCATCAAATTATCGCCCTATCTCTCTTCTAAATTTTGACTATAAAATCTTGACCAAAGCCCTAGCTAACAGACTTATAAATGTCATTCAGCAATTAATAGGTAAGGAACAGGTGGGATTTATTAGTGACCGTCATGCCTCTGATAATATCAGATGACTTTTGTCTATTATTTGGACTGCTAAAAACAATGATTCAGCTGCAGTTGCCCTCTCCTTAGATATAGGAAAGGCATTTGATTCTTTAGACTGGACATCTTTACAGAAGGTTCTAGAGAAATTTAACTTCAGCTCCATCTTCAAACAATGGGTAGCAACCATATATTCATCCCCCAAAGCTGCCATTATCTCTAATGGATTTATTTCTAAACAATTTCAATTTTTTCAGGGAACACGTCAAGGATGCCCGCTTTCCCCTTTTCTTTTCATACTAGCATTTGAACCTTTGTTGAGACTTATTAATCTTTCCATACAAATATTTGGTATTCAAATAGGGAGAGTAATACACAAAACTCTTGCCTTTGCAGATGATTTGTTAGTAACTCTATCTCACCCAAACAAATCATTAGAAGCTCTGAATATTTTACTGAATAAATTTGCTGAGATTTGAGGGCTAGCAGTGAATTGGGATAAATCTGAGGCAATTGATCTTCAGATTTCCAGGCAAGACACCTTGGGTGGGATATTCAGACTGCGCCAGGCTGTGGCTCAAGCCTGGGCGCAGCGCAACTTGGATGCGCAGGGGCGTTGACAGGGTGATATTCAACAGAGCTGCACCATGGCACAGCATCGTTGCATATCGCTCCTTGGTCACCCGCCCAATGCATGGCACAGTGGCACTGCACCAGCGCAAGTGACCAGAGTGGAGCAGGGGGATGCACTAGCGCAAGTGCCATTGCAATAGGCGCAACTACCATGATATTCAAAAGTGCACATGCAAATGGGGCCATAATGTATGCAAGGTGCAAATTGGGCCATTTGCATGTCGTCTCTTCATTGCATGCAGGTGCACGATCCGGTGACTTGCACCTGGTGCCCTGCCAGACTACAGCCGTCGAGGACCGGCGCCCCCCACAATGGCGACAAAGTGCCCTACACTTCGATCGCAGGCATATGTTATACAGAATAGTCCCACATCCTGGTGGTCCAGTGGACCGCTACTTGCCTGATCGCGGGTGTCAGTAATATATTATGACAAACCAATCCAACCCTGATGGTCAGCGGTACCCCCTCCCCACTCGCCCCTAGGCCCACCGCCCCGTTCCCTCCGGTCAGCGGCGGGTGGCAGCTCCACCACTTGCCGCCCTGCCCACTAACTGACTCCGTATGGTAGGGCTGTATGCCCACTGGTCCACAGCATAAGCCAATGGGCGTGCAGCCATACTGTACTACACAGTCCAGATATGTGAATGGCAAGCAGGTGGGAGCTGCCGACCGCTGACCGGAGGGGAGGGGCGGGCCCAGTGGTGGTGGGGAAGGGGTACCACTGGACCACCAGGGTTGGATTGGTTTGTCATAATATATCACTGACGCCTGCCATCGAGCTGCGAGTGGTCCACTGGACCACCAGGGATATAGGACTATTCTTTATAACATATGCCCATATTTAGGCAATGAGCGGTCCACTGGACCATGAGGGATATGGGACTATTAAATTTCAACATATGCCTGTGATTGGGCTATGAGAGGTCCACTGGACCACCATGGATGTGGGAGGGTTGACATCACTACATATGCCCGTGATCAGACATGGGGGGTCGTTACCACTCAGGTGCCGCCGGAGCTCGGGTGGCCACCCACAGCTGACAGCTGCAGTGATGCGCCCTGCAATATGGCAGCTCACCTGTGGGTAGCCAGCCATTGCTCCTATTTTTGGCTCACCTGTGTCCAGAGCAAGTTGGGGATTGCGCTTGCCTGGGCTCAGCACATCCCAGACTGAATATCGGGATGCGCGGAGTATGCATGGGCGCCCCCCTTGCGCGCATACATTACGGATGCACCCAGTGCATCAGGATTTGTGCCAGCACATTGCCCTTTGAATATCGCAGCTACACGCATCAGTGAGTTGCGATGCGCGCAACTGTGTCGTGCCATGCATAACCCTTCTGAATATCCCGCCCCTTAAATCTAAAATCAAATCTTAATTTTTCCTGTAAGGATAAAGGAACTCATTATCTGGGATTACAAATTTTTAGTTCTATTCCAAAGATGGTGCAAATTAATTTATCTACACGTGTTGTCACTATCCAAACAGAGCCTGAAAAATCGTCTAAACTTAACCTTTCCCTATGGGGTAAGATTAATTAAATTAAAATGATTCCCGCACCTAAGATTTTTTATATCCTTAATAATTTACCAACAAAATTACATAAAGATTGGTACAAAAAATGTGACAGAATGTTTTTACAGTTCCTTTGGGATAATAAACCCTCTAGATTAAGCATAACAAAACTAAGAGCCCCTTGGAAAGTGGGGGGATTTAATTATCCTTGGTAGCAAGGATATCATTGGGCATTCTTTTTCAAACTTGGTTATCTAGGGACAATCCAGAGAAGATGCCACTATGGCTAATTAAAGAACTAGAGTTAGCTAGACCGCATAGGCTAATGGACAGTCTTTTACGGCCTCTTCCTACATACATCAGATCTCATCCCACTATTTCCACCACCTGTTGGCTATTCAAATCAGTTGCTGATAAACTTTATCTAGGTAATTTACCCCTGGAATTAGCCCAATCTGGGAAAATCCAAATCTCACCTGCAATGGAACCCAATTTAAAAATGTCTTCTAGAACAAAGTTGGATTAACTCAAGTGGGAGATCTTTTGAATCCTGAAACTAGGATTTCCCTCTCCTTTAAAGAGATTAGAGAGAAGTTCCACATACCCAGGCTAGAGTTTTGGTTATATTTACAATTAAGAGAGAAGGTTACTAAATATATTTCTAGTTCTCATTATCTTGATATGAAAGGTTCTGATTGGGAACAACTCCTAAAACTTGCATGGATGAAGAGAGGTTCTAATCTTCTACATAAAGTTATCTCAGACTGTGACATTGCTATAACTTCCTCGGCCAAGATATCCTGGGAAAAAGATTTCAATGTTATTATCTTTGATCACTGTTGGGAAAGCTTTTGGAAAAATGCTTACAAGTGTGATAGGGAGGAGAATTGGAGACTCACCCAATTTAAAATTCTTCATAGATACTATTTTTCCCCAATGAGATTGAACAAAATATTAAATTCTCACAATCAAGCTTGCTGGAAGTGCAACACTCCATCAGCATCATTAGGCCATATGTTTGGCATTGTCCAAGAATAATTTCCAAGTGGAAGGAAATACATTTACTATGTCAAAAGATCTTAAATGTACAAATCCCATTTTCACCACTCATTTTCATATTGGGTAACACCTCACTGCTATCATTTTTGTCTAGACCCATTCAACTCTGGTTGTTAAATTTGGTATTAGCATATACAAGACTATAACTTCAAAACTGGAAATCTTTTAGAGTTCTGGCTTTAAGAGAGCTATTAGACTACATAGGGACCATTGCTAATCATGAACGCATTAGTTACCTTATCTCAAATAAATGAGATAAATTTATTGAAATATGGTAACCCTTCTTTGCCTTCATGTTTTCATAAGTGTTCTGTGACTGTTAAGGAATTTTACTATAAGATTACAAGTCTTCGCTCTTTGGAATTTGAATCTTTATGTACTATTAATTTAAAGTTTAAATTGATATTACTTTTCTACTTAATCTGATATGTATGATATTACTTTTTGCATTTAATTTTATACGTATGTACATCTGTATTGGTCTTTCTTATTGTTCGTGTTCATGAGAAAACTCAATAAACTTTTAATTGGAAAAAAAATCCTTGCAACAATCACCTGTGACAGGAATTCTGCCTTTGTCAGAGTGATTGCCCCCGATACTCCCTATAATGAGTTCTAAGAGTTAATCTATCCTTCAGCAAACCCAGTCTCCACCAAGAATCCTTCACTCTCCGCCCTTTGGCCTTCAACCATCTGAGCTTCTCAGTAAACTGGGGGAGCTCTGTCAGGAGACTCTAGGACATACTTGAAAAGATGTGAGCCAGTCAAGAGCTGCAACAATGACAGAAAGCACCCATCAGAAGGTCCAGCTCCTCAAAAACAGTAGTAATTCTTGTCAAAGGGGACAGATAACAAGATGAAGCTGCTCAGCAATCAGATAGGCATGGTACAGATGGATCAGACATCAGGGTGTCCGAAAGGGGGAACCCTGGACCCAGTGACAGCAAAAATAAAATAAAACAGTCTCAGAACAGACACTGGAAAAGGTTACTACAAAAAAAGTAACGAAAAAAATGTCACTGTCATTCCACCTGAAAGGTGAAAGGAGCAGACAGATGGCATAGAAAAAATGCCCTCATCTGAGGATATATACAAAATGTGGCAACATAGAAACATAGACTTTGACAGCAGATAAGGACTGCTTGGCTCACCCTAGTCTGCCCATTTTCCTACCTACTGGATAAGCTGCAGATCCAAGTTAACCAACAGTCTATTTCTTCCTACTCCTCACAAGAATTGCCTTATGTCTGTCCCATGCATTCTTGACTTCCCCCACTGTTTTTGACCCACAACCTCCTCAGGAAGGCCGTTCCATGTGTCCACCACCCTCTCCCTGAAAAATACTTCCTCACATTGCCCTAGGCCGTCCCCCTCTAACTAAATGTTCCAGCTATTCAGGTAATGGAAACTTCAATAATGTAACTGCCCCCCCCCCCATCTCCAACCTATCGGCCTGTGTAGCAGGAAGAAGCACTGTACCATGTACAAGAGGAGGATGGTGAACACATGGATTCAGAGGGTGCATCTGAGCAAGAGTTTGGCTCTCCTCCAATGCATAATGAGGATTTTTCTTCATTTTTCTCATTTGTTTGACAAATGGTAGATAACCTCAACATCACCCCCAAGATAACCGAGGAGGATGGTGAGGATGCTGAATGTATGGATATGATGGGTGCAGCACCCACAAGGAGGATGCTGGTCCCCATACACAAATTACTTCAGAAGGCTGTTTCAGGCTGGCTGGCCAGTGCAGTAGTAGAGTTGCCATTTGCCATCCAAGTGACCCGGGTTCGCGCACCAAGTCCAGGATGTCTGGTATCAACCAGTGAGGCAGGGTTCAGGCATTCACTGGATGCCTCCTGCCTCGGGGAGGGAGGGCACCTCCTTCTAGTGCATGACCACCCCATGGTAATCGAGCAGGTGGAGGGGTGTAGTGTGGGAAGGAATAAGTGGTCCCTTTAGGGTGACCTCATGCTGGCACATATCCACTTTCCAGGTGAGTGATGTGGAAGTAACACACGCCCAGTGTGGGGCCAGCAGGGGGGTATTTGAGGAGGTGGGGCTTACCCACCCTTCCGATGGCCCTGATAGGCAATTGACCAGGTCACCTCTCAGGACCATTCCCTGGGGTGGGATGGGGAGGCCTTAGTAGGTGAAAAAAAAAACCCAGCAGTGCTGGACAAATGAAGCTGCCCTGCCCCCCATGCCACAACAGGGTCTCTTCGACTCCCCCTGCACCTTGCCAACTCCTCCTCATGGGCCCAGACCATCAAATGAAGAATCCTCCTCCCCGGCTTGGGGAACCGGGTGGGTGGGTCCACCCACAGGAGATAAGCCGTGGGTTACAGTCAGGATATCCAGGGAGATTGACGAGCAAAGGCTGGCAATGGGTTGGAACACTGAAGGATTCCTGCAGCAGGTAAAAGGGCTTGGGTTGGTGGAAGGAAGTCCAGCAGCTGGCAAGGAGAAAATTGGGGACAAAAATAGAAAGTAAAAAAAAGTCCATTTCAAAAAATATTTATCTGCACCTACATCAGCTGCAACCATAGATATTTCTGATAGGTTCTACACAGTTCTCCTTTAAACACCCATCCCAAACTATAAAAGTAGGTTAAGCGGTCAACAGTTGGTGCTTAGTCAGCACTTCCAAGCATATAGTATTTCAGATCGGGTATATATGCCCCTTATCTGTTCCTCTACTGAGGGAAGAGCTTTCAGAAGGACAACCCTGTCACTCAGTTCTAGTACAGCCTATCCCACCATGTTCAGAAACACTGACTCACCTAGTGCCTTCCAATCTCAGACAAAACACTCTCTCACATGCTCCATCTATATTATTGTCAGCATCTCTCCTAACCAGAATTAGTCTTCACTGCATATCGACTTTGCTGTTATAACCTGTTTTATACCATCTGTTTTATTTTCATCATGTTTAGGCTTTTTATGCTTTAAGTGCAGTAACACCCTCCAGGTGTGCAGCACTTCTGTAATATGAACTGGATGGGAAAAATCCTGGAAGGTCATTGGTTGACAGCATTCTCTACCCATGTTGATACTGAACAATAAAAGCACGGGTAGAAAAAAGCTCCAGCCAACAGTTTTTTTTTTTTTTTTACTTGACTTCATAGTACGCCACCCTAAGTACCTCTACCAGTGACTATAATAGTCCCACCTACTGGCCACAAAATGAAATTACAGAACTTTTTTTAGGCTGTGTCCCTGAACCTGAAAAAAAAAAAAACACTATTAAATATTTTTTAAAACTTTTTTTTCTGCCGGCCCGGTGGTGCTGAGGGTTGAGGCACTGGATGCCACACCTCGCGCCATGCCGGCAACCTGGGTTCGGGAATGAGCACAGGCCACTGGGGGTCGGCAGGGGAGGAGAAGGATTGAGCATCCGTAGGACTGCTCTCCTTCTCCGGGAAGGGGGATCACCAGTTTTTGGCACTTTACTGGCCCGTAGCTGGGCAGTGCGCTGACGCTGAAGAAAATACAGGTGGAGATGGGGCAGGACATCTGGAGGAGTGCATGCGTGCCTCCTCCATCAGATGTCATTGCATGCCTCATGCTCCTGGTGAAAAATGGAGGCGAAAAGAAGCGTTGCCATGGAGGATGACGGAATGCGCTTCAAAGGCCCTGCTCCCGGCTAGCCACGGCGCCAGCTTCATTGGATCCGGTTCCAGGTGGGGGGTTGGGGGACCCTGCCAGCCTGCCGGGGGGGCTAAGCCCTGGGGGTGAGGGTCGGTGCTGGATGGTGGACGCCGGGGGCCAGGGCTGGGGGCTCCCTCCAGAGATGACCATGGCAACAGGAGAAACAGAGTACAAAAAACAAACAAAAAAAAACAAAACTTTTTTTCCTAATTTTTTATTAATACATGAATGAATCCAGTTCATAATCACACTAATACACTCCAGGGCGTGTTTTAACATAGGATATTGTCGATTCTCGAGTGCGTTAAGGCATTCAATTTTGCTTTGTGCCTCACAGTGCACCCAACGCAGCAAATATCTTATGATAGAACACACACACTGTTGTGTATTTAAGCAATAAGGCACAACAGGGTGTGGGTTATTGGGGGTTTACCCACGCCTTGTGTGGTGTGTCACGAGGCGCAGCCGAGTGACTCAACCATACAAGAAGTGGGTAAATCTCCAATAACTCACACCCTGGAATGTCTTATTGCGATTATACAATGGACCCATGTGTAAAATGTGTTTAATTATGTTGTTTTATAAATGCATTTCCTCAGCCATGGGTAATGCAGAATTTACCCACGGTCATGTGATATGCTTTGACCAATGAGGTTACAGGATTTTTACACACCATTGTATAATATTGCTTAATTATACTGACAAAGTTCCACCTCAGCAAATCAGAATGCACAGCTATTGTCTCGATATTCTGCCATAAAATGACAGTAGACTAAATAATTTACGACTGTAAACTAACCCCTGCATTCTGATTGACTAACACCAACAAACTGCCCTTAGTCTTCACTGCAAACATTCTGTTACTAATCTGTACTGTAAAAATGGCAGCAGAAAGCAATTTCCCTAACATTTCTTCTAGTTAACTTTTTGCAAATTAAAATGTATTTTTTATTATAAAAGCTATACTAGCTACAGCTGTGGGTTAAACTTTGTAATATATGAATCTGAGACTCCATTAAAAAAATTAGCCTGTGGCCTCAGAGTTTATCTAGTCCCAGATATGGGTATTACAGGGACATGTCAATTTGTCCCGGTCATTTTGCTCTGTGACAACTCACCCCAGACCATTAGATCTGGCGTCAATCGGCTCCCATGTCAATTCATCCCCAGACAATTCGTTCCCACTACATATTGTACTGTACTCCAACAACAATTGCAGTACAACTTCCACTTCTACAACCCTCGCACACATTGCCTCATCTGGTGGGTAAATTGTGCCCACCTGGAGCTTAATTTACAACATTTATGCTGGGGGTGAATTGTCTGGAGACGAATTGATGTGGGAGCCGATTGATGCCAGAGCTAATTGTCCAGGGCAAGCTGTCATAGAGTGAAATAACCAGGACGAATTGTCATGCAGCCTGGGTATTACTGTGCCTCACAAACCCTTTCTACTATATTATATGAACTCTGCATTTTACTCTCCCCTCTTCTAAGTCACCCATTTTCTTCCCTACTGCCTTTCCTTCATCCTTCCTCCTTAACCCCAACTCTCTTTCCCATCACCCCTCCTCCCACCCACCCTCCTCCCGTTTCCTCCCTCTTTACTTCTTTTGGTTATTCTGTGTATGCAAATAATTCTAAACGCTTTTGTAAATTATGTCCTGTAAATAATTACTTTACCTTGCACATTCGTTCTCTCATGCCTGTAAATAAGTTTCTGCTTATATTACCTCAGCCTATATGTACGATGTATACTGTAAATTGTTTCTCTGTATCTTTGTTATTTCACGTACAACTGGATGTTTGTGAAAATGGGCATTTTTGCTCACATACTCGTCAGTATAAAATAAAATAAAAGTGATTGATTGATATACAGAACAGCTCACACTGAAGAGGAACGGGGGTGTCATAAAGCATAAAAGCAAAGCACGAGTGCTCGATGATGGCACTGTCCATCCGAGGTGTGAGAACAAACTTGTTTTTCATGTCGAGGGGAGGTGAGTCTCTGTATATGATACTTTTGTAGCCTCATTTTTAACTAGGATTTCAGTAAAGTCCTAAAAAACTGAGACTTATCATGTTCCTGTGTGACTGAAACCCATATATGATATTCCCTCTAGACTAAATATAATAATCGTTTCAGCTGGTGATCCTGGTAGCTGTTTAAAAAATGAAAGCACTTTTTTGCGGAGCATGAGTGGTTCCTGTCCGCAGCTGTGGTTAGTGAGCATCCAAAGTTGTTCTGCATGGTCAGAAAAGTTGTTTTAACTCCTTGGGTCCAGTAGACACCATATGGCATCGGAACCTTCCATTGCTGAACTGACCCAAAATGGCCACACGGACTCAATGAGTTAAATGTTCTAATATTTAGAAAAACTTTTCAGAAATACCAGAAAAGGAGGCTCAAAGTGTATTATTAGCGCTATAATCACCAGACATTCTGAGTGATTTAAGGTCCTGGGTGCGCAGCCAATCCTGGGTGTACATTATTACATCACTACACACCCAGTCATCTGCTATTGGCCGCTTATTGTATTGTCTGTTGCCCCGCTATGAAGTACTTTGTAATGAGTTTCTATTGTAGGGAGAAACAGTATGGTTTAAATTACACAGCTCTCTTTAGCAGTGGTATGTAAACTAACCAGTCTTGCTTGCTGAGCAGTGGCCTTGACTGATCCAAATTGGAACCCTGGAGTATTAAAAAACTACTTGAAATCCAGTCCCCATGGTAGTCTCCGGAGTGTTCCCCCTGCACTCTCCATATAATGAAGTCACATAATGTGCCAGCGCGGGGGGTGGCGCTCAGGATAAGGAAGTGGAAGGAATTGGCAGCTTGGCTCCATGAAGCCAAAATACGATCCTTTCCCTCCTAAAAACCTTGCATCTAAAATTGTTGAGTTTTCTGTCCAGGAAATCCCAGGAAGGTAAGGGTGTACACTATTGTTTTATTTTTTTTAATCCACATTTTAACCCCCTCAGGCAGGTCACATCTGTCCCCAGCTGCCGTTCCCATCACTGGGAGTGCCACTTGGACATCATGGAGCTCCCCAGCTCCATTTTCTCCCCATCCATGCCACAGCCGCACGTACACATGTGGAGGAACATGCATATCGCGATTCCACAGTGCCCTCCGTATTCATGCCACCACCCACCTGCACTACCCTCAGGCCTCCACCTGGGGGCAGTTGTACTGCAAGGGTGATGGGGTCCCTCCCTGGGAGAGGAGAGCTGCCTTTCAGCTGCTCAATCCCACTCCCTCCCCACCCCAGCCGACTCCTGATGGCCCAGGCTTGCTCCCGAACCCGGGTCGCTGGCATAACGTGAGATGTGGCATTCAGCACCTCAACCCTCAGCACCACCAGGCCGGTCCCAGGGTGCACACTATATTTATGATAATTTATCTATCCAGGAACTCTGGGGGAGGTAAGGGTGCACACTATGTTTTATGGGAGATTTCAGAAAAGGCCGGGAAAGGTGCTCTTTATAAAGGACTAACTTTAGAAGCATTAGGTATAGGAACCTCATTTTTTTTTAATTTATTGCAAACTTGGGGCAGGGGGATTGTTGGAAGATACTGGTGCTCCATAAAAGAGGACCAAACCCTTATTCTAGTTTTATTTACTTGTAATTTTTTTTTCTTCACCAGGAAAGGCACACTGAGCTCTGACAGCCTGTGTCATGGTGCATCATGGGATTGGGTTATCACCCTCTGAAAAAATTACATTTAGAAAGGGCTAATTTTGGAACTGTTAGGGACAGGAACGTAATTTTTTTTAATAAAAGCTTTGAATCAAGGCAGTAATGATAAGTGATAACAGTACCGTGTTCAAGTAATTACATAACTATATAATGACTGGGCTCCATTTATCCACACAGGGAAACCTGGTTATAAATTGCCATTATAACCAACTGCTTATAATGTCATTCACGTGGGTTTCCCTTAAAAGCCCACGCTCACACACGCTGCTGCAGTAGGGGCTTGCAGTGAAAAAAAAATGGAGCCCAGCAATTATATAAAACAAAGCTGGCAGACTGTGTAAAGCTCAAATTTTATACACACTCTTGGTGTGGGATGCTATTATAAACCCCTTGAGCTTCACTCTCGCTGTTCAGGTAGCATCCCACACCTTGAGTGTGTCTAAAATTCTCATTACACACAGTTCTCTAGGCATTATTCTATACACAATGCTTTATTGATAACTGTAAACCATAGTATGAAACATATCCATAAAAGGTTAATAATAAAACTTCGAGCTACCGATACATGAACACTGCACCTGTATAATATATTGACAACAAGCTATTATTTTTTTTTCAGTTTTGTTCTTTTTGGCCCCTGCTGTCAGCTGCCGATCATCCACCAGACCACGGCGCACCTTGACTTCCACCTCCGCGCCTTGCTCTTCCCCTGAGATCCCTGACTTGCCCCTCAGAGGGTAGGGTTATGGCACTGGCCAGGTGCCACAAAACCAGTAACTAACTAGGGGAGCCGGCGGGGAAGGTTAATTTGAAGCCAGATGGTGGCTTCACGGAGGCGGCCGACAGCAGGATTTTCTTCCCAATTTTTTACCTAAGGGTGGGGACGTGCAATGACATCATGCATCCGCCCCGCCCCCTTGAGTACTGGTGCACGCCAGTAGCTGTGGTACCCCTGGCCTCCACCAGGGGTTCGTCAAGCACCTGATGGGGTCCCAACCCTCCCCCCGGAGAAGGAGAGCAGTCCTTGGGATGCTCCATCCTTCTTCCCCCAGCCAGCCCTCCAGCGACCCGAGTCTGTTCCCAAACCTGGGTCACCAGCATCGCAAGTGGAAATCCAACTGCTGCACCGACGGGCTGGCATCAACAAGCTACCATTTAAAAAAAAGTTAAGTTCCTAGCCCTTCCAGTTCTATAGTTATGTCCTTTCAAAGAAATCATTTTTAGACAGGGATAACTTTGAAACTGTTAGTTGTAGGAAATTATTTATTTTTAAATCAAGGCTTGCAGTCAGGAATATATCAGTATGTTATAGTAATACAGTGCTCATGTATCCTTAAAACATTTTATAGATAATTGCAAACTATACTGTGAAACTGTATCAATGCATATTAATGATAAAACGTTAAACTGTCATATACATGAACACTGCACCTTGATAATGTATTGATAGTGCTCTAATGACAAGCTGATGGGGTATGAAGAGGAATAGAATTCAGTATGTCAGCCTCCAGGTACGGAGCTGTTCCACGCATTGCATCAAGTACTGTCAGGTAGGAAATATTCTGATAGCAGTAGCACTACCGTTTGAGGTGCTGGCAACCTGGATTCGGAAATGAGCCTGTGTCATCAGAGGGCCAGCAGGGGAGGTTGGTGGAGTGTCCCAGTGAATGCTTACCCCTTTTGGGAGGGGGTTCCTGGTCTCTGCTGCATCACCACCCCCTGGGTGACCACAGGCAGCAATGCACAAGGGAGCTAGTAATTGAGGGCGGGAAATATCGTCATTGTGATGCACACTGCATGCTCAGAGCGTGCGCACGTGCGTCTGATGGGCACCACTATGATGTTCATCAGTCGGGGACAGAAAATCTGGTATGCGCCTGATACCACACATAAAAAGATCTCACAAATTAAAATTGGACAAGCCAAATGGTATCTAAATATAAATATTTGAACTGCATGAAAAGTCAACTGCAGGTTTAGTTTCCAGTTTCCACATCTTTTCCTTTACTGTTCAGAATACACTAACTGCATTTTTTTTGAATTTATACATTTTTGTAGCCCAGCTTGCTTTCTTCTTCTGGGCGGACCCAGCCTCACCCCTCAGCATCCCTGCCTCTTACTCTCAGGGACTGTCAACCCCATGAACCTGCCCCTCATGGAAGTGACCAGCCAAACTGGGGCCAACCCTCTGCTATCTCCAGCATCATGGAGTCATAGGTTACACGGGTGTCCCCAAGATGGAGAGTGGTTGGGGCTAGGGCCCGAGTGTGCAGGAGGATCATTTATGCTTTGGGACATTTTCCCCCTTAAGCCCCACCCTCAGAATGTCAGCATACTAGGAGGTGGGACTAGGTCAAAATGGTGCCAGCAGAACGGCGTGGTCAAAAATCACACCCCATGGACACCAGAAATCAGGCACAGTGAAAAACTGTGCTAATAAAAATAAACAATCATTGAAACCACGCATGCTGTTATGACAGCGTGATTTTTGACCGCGCCATTTTGCTGGTGCCATCTTGACCAGATACCCTAGGAGGCCCAAGCAAGTGCACACTGCATGTGTGTCTGTGGGCCTCAGCCAAAGTCCTCCCTCCTTCCCCTGTCCACTACTCACCTGCACTGCCACCTGTGGTCACCCAGGTGGCAGTCTTGCAGCAGTAGTGGCAGCCCTTGCTCCCCGGAGGAAGACAGAATCCTCTGGGATGCTCGTTGTTCTTCCCCCCAGTTGGCACCCAATGACTTGAACTCATTCCCAGACATGGTGGGTGGCTCAACACCAATTGTATTTTTAGTGAAAGATATTAAGTTCAATTGTTTTGTATCTAGCTTTCTGGTCCCTTAAGCCTGTAGCAGGACACATAAATATTTTTTTAAGATTTTCTTCCCCAGATCCCCCAGGCCCCAGTACATGGCCATGTGGCGTGTGGAGGCACACATTGCACCCCATGGCACCAGCTAGCCCCTTCCACCTCCCGATGCTTTTGCCGCCCCTTCTCAGTCTATGCTACCCACGGACCTCCACCCGGTGGGAGGCGGACTCTGAGGGGGGCCCAACCCACCCTCACCACCCTCTGGAGAGGAGAGCTGCATGCTCAACCCTGCTCCACCTTCCCCCCCCCACACTGGCACCCCGACGACCCAAAGTCATTCCCGAACCCAGGTCGCCAGCGTAGCGTGAGGTAAGATGTCCAGCACCTCAACCCTCTGCACCACCGTGCCAGCATTAAGTTCAATTTTTGAACATTTGCTCATGCTCCAAAATAGCAACACTGTCTCAAAATTAACCTTTGACCCATCCAGTAGCGACCATGATGAACCATCCATCGTGGTAGGCATGATGAGCGTGATGGACGCCCACAGCGATTTTACGAACTCGCACCACCTCCTTCATAGCAACAAAGACCAGCTTCACAGGGAGAAAAGAGACACACTTGTAAAACAGGTTCAGGGGGCAGAAGAAGATAAGGTACCTTAGGAGGAAAAGGAAACAAAGCATCAGACAAGAATACAGTGAAAGTGATGCAATGTTACAAAAGTGACATGGCTGAATTAATATAATGCTAAATGCTTTCTGAAAGCCGGCCCAGTGACGTGGAGGTCTGAGGCACTCAGCACCTTATCTCCTGCCACACTGGCAACCCGGGTTCAGGAACAGAGACAGGTCATTTGGGACTGGCTGGGAGAGGGAGGGAGGGAGGATCAAGCATTATTAGACAACTGTACTTCCTTAGGGAAGGGGGGATTGTGTGACCTGATGTTTGCCTGCCACATAGAGATGTCCAGGTGGTAGCACAGTTCTAGCACACTAGTAACAGTCAATCATAGGCATTTGAGGATGTCTCCATGGAAGCGGAGTTCATCGCCACACCACTGCACATGGGTGGCTTCAGGGGGGAAAACCATGCTGAAAAAAACCCTCTGGCTGCAGGATAACATCAGGGCCTTTGCAGCCCCGTGCACCTGTGACCAGGCACCCTGACATGAATCCTGCAAGCATGAGGACATCAGGCGAGAGGGTAAGTCCCGAGGAAGTTGTGTGACGAGGCTGGGGTGAACCAGACAGAAAGGGACAGGCCAGAAGAGACCAGGGCATAAAATACTGATGAAAGAAAAGAAAATACTTTTTGAAATGTGCTTATTTCATTGTTATGCAGGCTTTGCAGCAAATCAAACATCACTGTAATCTGCATTTAAAATGTAATGTTTCAGCAGCCCAATGGCCCTGTGTGTAGAGCATTATGCTCCTATGCCAGCGACCCGGGTTCAGGAATGAACTTGGGGGCTCAGTGGGGCAGCCAAGGAGGTTGGGGTGGCACTGCTGTGCAGCAGCACTCCCACATAGGGAGGGCTGGTACTGAGATTCGGCTGCTGCAATGACCCCTGTGGTGAGCCAGTGAAGTTGCCTCCTCTGTAGGGACTTCACTGCATGTGTGGTCTGTTGGGCCAATGCCCAGCACTGGAAAGGTGGAAGGGGCTTCAGGGACAAGGGGGAACTAAGAAAAAGCCCTATGTCTCCCTACATCCCCCACATAGCCACTGTGATGACTACTGGCACTTCCTGAACCATAGCATGTTGATCCCCACTGGCATTGACAGTGGGCAGCACAGCAGATGGGGCTGGGAGGTAGCCAGCAGGAACGGCTCAAAGGAACGAGCAGGTGGTGGTATGGGTGGGCAAAAGCTTGTTGAAAAAATGTAATGTTTCTAAGAGAATACGTAAACAGCCATGCCATTTTTATCATAACTTCTATGTCCCAAAGACTCTGTAAAAATTAATTTAGTCAGCCTGCCCAGTAGCACAGTGACTGTGCTACCACTCATTGTGCTAGTGACTGGGGTTTGGCAATGGACTCTGGTTACTCAAGGCTGACCAGGAAGGGAGAACTGAGCATCCCAGAGGACTGCTCTCACCCCTGGGGAGGGGGCACAGTGCTCTGCTACCTGCCTGCCACCCAGTGGAGGTTAGATGGCAGTACAGTGGGAACACTCACTAAGGGATGGGCTCCCTTGGATGCCATAGCATGTGTGCACTGCTCTGAATGCATGCAAATGCATGACTCCATGCTTACAGCCCTCAAGACAACCTGCATTTGTGGTGAATAAAGTTCCCAAGATTGTGGGTTTTGGGGCTAGAGGTTGCTGGCAGATGGGGGCCAGCTGTGTGACTCAGGAGAGAAATGATGGGGCAAAAAATTAATTTAGTCAATACATAGCTAAACATTTAGTTTTAAAGTTGGTGCTTCAGATGGAATACCAAAGTTCTAGTTTTTGTTTTCCATTCAGAAATCTGGAATGCCAACTCAGACTAGATACAGTGTGACCGTGCTTTTACATACATTGAAAAAAAAACCTAGACCCGGAATTCAAAATGGAATGCCAGTGACATATTGATATAGTGCCCCCAATTTTTGGTGGGTTCAAAATACCCATTGAAATTAAAATTTGAGCCTTGCACACATGTTTTGTAAAAACATTTGGATGAGAGTTGAAATACTTACCAGACCGCTGAAGCCAGAAGCACGTGGTTGTTGTTGCTGAAATAATCAATGGGAGATGCTCCGAGCAAAATATCAGCAAGAATATAGCTGCCAAAGCAATACAGCATGGCACAGAGCCAAGAGGCCACAGGACTTCGACGGGACAACTCCACTGCTCCTACAAGACAGGCACAACAAATAGATTTAGCCTCAGAAGCAAAGTACTGACTGTATCCCAGTTTCTACATTTACATTATCTGGTAACCTGTCACTCTAATATCTTCATAGAGCTTTACGGCAGAAAAAGGCCCTGTGGCCCATTCAGTCTGCTTACCCTTCCTACCACTCTTATGCTGGTCGTCCCTCTCCCTTAACCTTTGCCCCCTACTCCCTTACTGTGGTCTTATGTCTGTCCCACCCTTGTTTGAACCCCACCACTGTTGTGGCCGATGCCACTTCCTCTGGCAGTCTGTTTCGCTTGCCCGCCACCCTTTCTGTAACTAAGTGCTTGCAGACATCTCTCTTGAATTTTCCCCGGCCAGTTTAAGTGAATTACCCAATGTGCTTGTGTTTGTGCTTTAAGGAGAACAGTTCCTTGAATAACACTCTGTTTAAGGACCTAGTAGGGCCAGGCAGAGATGGTTCTAAATAAAAAAGAAACCACAAGAACTCAGCAGGTTCTAATATTTTGAACTGAAAGCAGCAGTACTAGTTAACAAAAATTTCAATAATTTAGTTGGCAGTTAGTACAAACCAAAACATCAGTATTTCTGAGTCCCTTTTTACTTTTTTTCATTCCTGAGGCAAGAGAGAGGACTTAGAAGTTTTTAAAAGCTCTTGCTCCTTCGCCAGGTCCATCATCATGGATGTAAGCAGATCAGGGTGGTGTTGTGCTGTTGGCCATCAGAACCATATGCTGGCAACACCCTGAGATACCTGCATTATAAATACAGTGGGTTCAGTTAAGAAGTGTGACCTCCAGGGAGGAGATTTTAAAAGATGCTGGGGGCTGCCATCTTTATTGTAGATCCACGCAAATTACATAATTTGTAATTAAACACTGTCTTAAAAAAAGCTGAAGGAATTTAAAATACCCCAGTGAAGAATTTAATTATATCAGGAATACACTACTGCTTAAAAAAGGTAGGATGACATTTTTTGCCAGCTAACTAGTACTGCTGCTTGAAAGTAACCTCCCCTTGAAAACCATTTTAGTGGTTCAAAATGCAAATTAGTATGAGTATGTAATTAACATTTATACAATGCAGGTGAGAGATAAACCTTACAGATTAATTATGTCAGCCACTGAAGTATTCTAATAAAGGTAATTCATTTATCTCAACTTGTAAACATCATTAACATTTTTTTCCACTTGGAATGGTCACAAAGGAGCCCTTAGCCAATGGGAGAGCAACTAGTACAATACCTGATGCTACTTAACCATCCAAAGATAGAGTCTCTGACCTGATTTTAAAAGGGTGATGCAGAGCTTTATATTGAAGCGAGCGGTGCGGAGCCGCACCTTTCAGCCAATGGAGCCTCCCCTGCATCCACCTTACTTCCAGGTTTTGGACTTTTGCGAATTAAAATACAGCCAGTTGCAGCGCAAGAAAAATGTTGCTCTTGCTGTTAAAAGCTAAACTGGAGGGTAAGCTTTTCAGGGGGCGGGAACCCACCTTTTGTACAGCTTTCCTTTAACATAGAAACATAGAATTTGACAGCAGATAAGGGCCGCTTGGCCCACCTAGTCTACCCATTTTCCTACCTAACAGATAAGCTGCAGATTCTAGTTAACCAACAGCTTACTTCCTCCAATCCCCTTCTAGGACTGCCTTATGTCTGTCCCATGCATTCTTGAATTCCCCCACTGTTCTTGACTCCACGATCTCCTCAGGGAGGCTGTTCCATGCATCCACAACCCTCTCTGTGAAAAAATACTTTCTCACATTACCTCTGAGCCGTCCCCCCTCTATCTTCAAATTGTGCCCTCTTGTTCTTGCACACCTCTTTTTCTGAAAGATGCTACCCTCTTGGACTTTGTTGATTCCCTTGAGGTACTTGTAAGTTTCTATCATGTCCCCTCTCTCCCTTCTTTCCTCAAGGGTATACATATTAAGCTCCTTTAGTCTTTCTTCATATGTCTTCTGGTGCAGACCCTGCACCATTTTGGTTGCCCTCCTCTGGACAGCCTCCACTCTGTCTATGTCTTTGCAGAGATGGGGTCTCCAGAACTGCACACAGTACTCCAGATGGGGTCTCACCAACTGTCTGTACAGAGGGATAACAACTTCCTGCTTTCTACCGGTGATGCCTTTCCCTATGCATCCCAGTATCCCCCCAGCCTTCCTTACTGCCTTCTCACATTGCTTGCCCACCTTTAGGTCATCTGATATAATTACCCCAGGTCCCTTTCTATTTTTACTGTTGTCAGTATCTCACCCCCGTACTCTTCCCTGGGTTTTGTTTCCCAGGTGCATTACCTTGCACTTCTTTGCATTGAATCTGAGCTGCCATAAATTTGACCATTCCTCCAACCTTGCCAAGTCCCTTCTCATCCTTTCCACTCCATCTGGTGTATCAACCCTGTTGCAGATCTTTGTGTCTTCTGCAAAGAGACATACTTTTCCTTCCAGTTCCTCTGCAATGTCACTTATAAAAACATTAAAAAGAACCGGTCTCAGTAGTAGTAACAAAGTTAAATGAAGCAGCAGCAAGCAAGTAAGTTACAATGAGGGGTGCGGCTGCACCCTTTGCCTTCCCCTAGATCTGCCACTGACATGATCCTACTGAACTAGGCCACTGTGTGTATTCTTGACCCCATGCCACTTGATGGCAGACTCTATAGGGTGCCCAACCTGTACTTAGTCTTAGTAGTACAACAGGGCCAGCAAATGATAGATCACAGCTTCGAAAAGCTTCATTACATGTTACTCTCAAATAAATCTCCCGTGGCGGCTGCTTGTGACTGTCAGTCAATGGGGATTCTGGGATGCGCTAGATCAGTGCACTTTCCAAATGTCTGGGAGGGGGGACAGCAGAATCAACCAGATTGTCAAATTAGAAACATAATAAATAAGACAAAAATTTGACTTTATACTGTTAAAGAAAATAGTGAAAATGTAATCTTAACATTAGATTACAATAACTGTGTTTCACAGTATTCTCTGTGTCTGGGAGAAAGAGCGGTAGATCAGGCATGATTTGCTCTAATAATGTAGGTAGGGAAAAAGGGGCAGACTGGTTGGGCCAACCAGTCCTTATCTGCTGTCAAATTCTATGTTTCTATGTTTCTCAAAGTATGAGCCTATTAACCAACACAGATACAACCCTTTGTCAAAATTGACCGCCAGTTAGTCACCTTGACCAGAGCTTCACCAAACCTAATCAATGCACTTTGATATGAAGGTTGATTACCTTCAGAAATCTGAAGGAAAGAAATCCATTCCGCTATTGAAGCAATCATGGTAATGTATATACATATATCCACACAGAGAGTGGCAAAACAACTGTGAATAGGAGATCATAGTCGTAGACCTCAGTATTGTTACCAGTTCACTGTCTGCCATGAAGCAATTTCACTGACGACCCCTCCTATTCTTCATCAAGAATGCAACCAATATAAAACTCCTGGGTGTGTTTTGTGCAGAGTGGGGTACCTCACGCAGCACAGAGTTTTAGCAAAGTACCCACTTTGTGATAACTGTGCCAAATCTCCACAAAGCACCAACGTCAACGGTCTGCATTTTGACCCTTTCTATTTCTATGAAGTGTGCGGTCTGAGACCTGTTTTGTGCAAACTGCGCACTTCACGAAGCAAAAAACTCTACAAAGTGCAGGACGTTTGCACAATACTCTGTGAAGAGGAACAACTTCACCTATTTTTTTTTTCTCCGTTTTTCAGTTCCTCGCAGGTATAAAACTGGGCACACCAATAAAACAAGATCTTGCATCCCAGCTGGGCTATCTTAAATAAATTACAGAATTGCAGTGTTTTTTTTTTTTCATTTTTTTATTTATTTATTGAAATTTCGGATAACACCTTTGAGAACAAGCTCATTTCATAGGTTCCACGTCAGACGAACAATACATATTGGAAAAGTATGATATGGAGAACAAACAAAACAAGAAATTATACAAAACATTACAACAGTATATAACTAGAGATGTTCCAGTACATGTGGCATTGTACAATGTATGCCAAGGTGCGTATCTGATTAAAACCTGGAATTCAAAGGGTCATATTAGAGGGAGTGGGGTCTTATGAAAAGACCCTTTACAGGAAAATGAGAATAGACTCCGCCTAATATCTAATACTCAACAAGGTAAGGGATGGCATCAGCCCAGGGGCCTCGTCAGAGGTGAGAAGGTATGGGACCAAGCATTTTAAAGTGAGCAAGGGAGCTCAGGAGATATAATGGGGGGAGGGGGAATAGGGGGAAAGCCATAGAGAGGTGAGGGGAAAGAGTGGAAGGGATCAAGAGGAAATGTGAAAGGAGAATGATTAGCAACTTAGAACAGCTGTTTACATGTTGGCTGGTTTCTGTATAGATCTCCAAACCAAATGCAGATTTAAGCACACTAAAAGGGGAACAGTTAGCACAATCAAAATTGGTGAAAGCAGTGAATAAATAAGGTATTGCTCCCACGGCTATACATGGTATTTGGTTTGAGTACTGACTAATTTACAAGTAACATGCGAAAAATACAAGACTTACAAACTGTGTAGCTAGCAGCAAGCACAAACTATTCAGCATCCTTTAAGCGGTGGCATGTATGGACTGGCAGTGGGTCTATGTCAACTGCTGTCATCACCGCCCCCATTACAAAAGGGGTTGGGAATATCCTGCACTGTGACTGGTGGAACTGAAATACACTCTATAGCTGTGTTTACATGGCTGCTCTGTGTTGATTCTTGAACAGCTCCTGTGCTGCCCCAACCTGCCACACCAATCTAATTTTTTGTTTACATAACTCCTCTCCACACCAAAGCAAGCCATGCTAAAGAGGGACCAAGAGTCTGGGGGCAGGGCAGGAGCCAAGGGGCCGGGCTGAGATCACAGACTGTGCACCAGAGTGAGCAGTGCTGCCTGTCCACACGGCTGCTTAAACCACTTCTGTGGAACACATCCCCAACTCAGCAGTTCAGGCAGAGGAGCAGGGAACAGCCTTCTGCAATTGGATAAGTATTTATTTATTGTTGACCGGGTAAGTGCACTAGACAAATCCTGCCTATTTTCAGGCATGACCCAGGGGAGGGGGATACAGATGAATGCCAACTGACCTTGAACCAGATTAAGCTGTTGGTGGTATTTTGAGTGAATGAGGGAAATTTGGCCAGGACACCGGGGAAATTCCCCTACTCTTTTTCGATAAGTGCCATGGGATCTTTAACATCCACCTGAACTACCACCAATCCAGGCAGATGGGACCTCGGTTTAACATCTCATCCGAAAGACAGCACCTCAGAAGTGCAGCACCCCTCTCATGCTGCACTACAGTGTCAGTACTGGGATATTAACCCAAGTGCCAGATGTGGGAACTGAACCCACAGCACTCAGATCTCCCAGCCTCAGAGGCGAGTGTGCTACCTACTGAGCCATTGACACTATTATTCATACGGCTGCATTTTCACCACAGCAACCAGAGCAGTTGGGTTGCTGCAGTGCCATTGCAGCCATGTAAACTGCCCTTCAGACATTTAATTCCCAGTTCAAATCACTCTACAGAGCTGGGCTGCTGGACAGCTCTGCTTGTAAATATGGCATTATACGACATCATCTGCTCTCAGTTGTACCAAGACCATCGCTTGTTCCAACTGTAATTAGTTGTACATGGATGCACTGCCTATACCAGCCGAACTCAGCTGGTCTCACATTGTCCTTTACGTACTCATCTGAACATAACCTTCTGTATTTTGTGTATCCTGTACTATGTGAATCCAATTGTAAATGTTTCTGCCTTGTTGCTTGCACATCCCAGCCGTTCTTGAATGGGCCTCGTACTAAGAGTATCCATCTGTAAACATTCTTCTGTATAATATGTAACTTGCATATATGATTTTTATGTATCTATTATGTAGTCTGTGTTCTTATATCCCTGTGTCCCCTTGTCCCCGGGTCACACCTGGAAATGAGCTTTGGCTCAGTGTGCCTTTCCCAGTTATCAAATGTTTAAATAAAATAGAAAAAATGAAAAATGCTTCCCTTATCTTAAGCATCTAGCACAGTATCTCTCTCTCGCGTGGCAACTTTTGATTTTTGTAATTTTGTATTTTACTGTATTTATCTGCCAATTCTAATGTCATTTTTCCTTTGTTTACTGTTTTTGTGCTTATATTGTAGTGTATGGGTGTCCTATTTGTTAATTATGTCTATAAGTTGCCCTGTATGTCCTGAATTCTCAATGTACTGTTGTGTGGCATCTTCACGACTGAGGTCATGCTTGAGAATGGTCCCTGGGAACAGCGCACCTTCCTGGCAAACAAATAAACCTGACTGTGTTAAATCCCACATTATGAACCGGCGATCGTAAATGGAGCAAGCTGATTGGCCGAGAGGGTTTCGAAGCCGTGATGATATCGGGCTACATCGTCACGGCTTTGGAAAACCTCCGGCCACCAGCCTGCTCACTGACAGCGCAATGTTCTCCACCGACCTCCACTAACACTAACAGGCAAAAAAAAACATGTCTTCACAATTGCCCCCATACACGCTTGCCCAAAGCAGACACGCTTATAAACAGAAAAAAAACTCCTCCTTTCATTCTCGCAACTGTTTACTGTAGAGGCCAAGTACTGTTCTCGCCTCACTGCCACGCTGCTCGCGCCTAAATGGCAAAACGCACAACCCGCTCCTCAGGCTTTACCCTTACCTTCTCGCTTTCCTCAGAAGTATGGCACAACTCATCTTCACCTCCTCAACAAAGAAAAAAAAAAAAAAAACAATATTAACGGTGCGTGAGTAAACTAAACTTCCAGGGGGGGGGTCAATACCACAACAATGAAGACTATAACAAAATCCTCCTGCAACAGCACCACCTACTGGAAAAAACATGAGGCACACAAACTTTTTTTTTTAATGTTCACCTACACTCATATAAAAACAGTATTTAAATATTTAAAAACGTTATTTTTTTGCATTAAAGGCATAAAATATCAATTAATCCAGTTCATAATAGCAATAAGGCACTCCAGGGTGTGGTATATCATGGGATATCGTCACTTCTCGGGACGGTTGGACGCACTCGGCCTGCGGCCTCGTGCCCAACCACCCGAGGCGTGACGATATCCCATGATATACCACACCATGTCGTGCCTTATTGCTTAATTATGAACTGAGGATCATAAATAGAGGAATCTGATTGGCCCAGAGCTCTTTGAAGCCCTGATGATATCGGGCTACATCATCATGGCTTCATAAAAGTTCCGGCGTCACCAGCCTCCTTGCTCTTTACTGTCTGAGAACTATTTTTTCAAAATGTACTCCTACACCACCCAAAAACTCATTCATAAAACATTTTAAAACCTGTTTCTTTTATTTTTTTATTTAAAAAACTTGAAACTCAGTTCATAACAGCTATAAGTCACTCCAGGGTGTGGTATATCATGGGATATCGGCACTTCTCGGGTGGGTGGACGCACTCGGCCTGTGGCCTCATGAGCAACCACCCGAGGTGTGACAATATCCCATGATATACCACACCCTGTCATGCCTTATTGCTTAATTATACAACGGCTCTGAAAATACTGTATCCTGATTGGCTGGCTGGCATGATTTTCAACGTGTAAATCATGCCATCACCCCATGGGAAGAAGTGCCAGCCAATCACTGGTAACAAACTTCAAAGCCACCGGCCACCATATTTTTTTCTCAGGCAAACGGAATGCATGAAACTCAAAATAAAAAAATAAAAACTTCTCTCTCCTACTTTACATTATATAATCGCAATATACCACGAGAAGGTGTGGGTGATGGCAGGATTTACCCACGCCTGGTGTGGTTTCCTCACTTGGCCAGCAGCCTCATCAGCAAACCACCACACCAGGCATGGGTAAATCCTGCCATCACTCACACCGTTTCATGGTATATTGCTTAAAGAATCCACAATCTGGAATGTTGCATTGTCCTTGAAAATCTTCAGTAAGGATTTTTTTTCTCCCTTTTATCTGCTTTAAACTTTTTAACTCTGGGATTTATTCTATAGGGACAATAAGCCACTCCAAGATGTGCCTCATTGTAGTAATACCCATTTCTTGGCTTCTGTTCCCATTCAGCAAAAGAGCTTTTTTGTATTCCACTGTTCCCCAATTTCTCATGAGTTAGGACTGGAGTGTAATATCTCCATCAGTATACCTGTCTGACATTTGTGCACTAAGGTAACCACTCCTAACACCTCTCTTTCTCCCTCTTACTTTCTCTCTCCCCACACACCATTTGGCCCATTTCCCCATCCAAGTAACTCACAATCCAGGAAAGGCAAAGTGAGCTCCTCAGGCAGCCATTCCATCATTGAGCTTACGTATCAGCCCAGCAGGGCTGGCTGAGCAAACTCCTCCAAGGGGACTTCGGCTAAATGGGAGAGGCAAACACAAGCGGTTTTGTTCTACTCTCACCCAGAAGAAGGTACTGTCTGCCATCGAGTTCCAATAGTTACAGCTGGCCTGTCGGTAAAGTGGTTATACTACTGCTCACCATGTCAGCGACCCGCATTCAGGAATGAGCACAGGTCATCAAGGGCCGGACAGAGGAGGATTGAGCATCCCAAGGACTGACATCCTTACTCGGGGGTGGATGCTGTTCCCAGGAGCCACCAGATGCCAGCATGTACGTATGCCAATACACACATGCGTGCACTCGGAATTGCATGCCAGCACCCCAGGGAGAAAACCAGAGTTGGAAGGAATATGCCTGGTCCCCTCCAAGCTATCACCCCACACACACACACACACACACACACACACACACACACACACACACACACACACACAGAGGCTCTCACACAACCAACACTGCTGGCCACCCACCCACCTACACAGGTTCTGGCTAAGAAGTGAAAGAAACATAGAAAGTAATGGCAGAAGGGGACCTCAAGGTCTATCTAGTCTGCCCAAATAGCAGAAGGGGACTGCAAGGTCCATCTAGTCTGCTCAAATAGCAGACAGGGACCTCAAGGTCTATCTAGTCTGCCAACCTGTAGGTCCGTGAGAAGGTTGGTGACAGGACTGGGGTAGCCATCAGGTAGAATCAGGGGCACAAAAAGCTGTAAAACAAAAAATAAATGACAATATTTGTTAAAGAGGAGAGATGGTCAATGGCAAAAAAAAAATCTCAGGATTAGCTGACCTCAGTTACACAACATAAAAAAAAAAGAATGTTATCACATTTTATTCTTTATTATAAAGGACATCTACATGGAAACTGGATTTTGCCACTTACTGTCCACCTGCAGTTGGGCTCATTCTGGAACTGAAGCCTTAATTCCTTCCTTTTGACATCACTGTCTGCCAAGGTAGAAATGACTACGATGTCAAATGCAGGACATTGTGACTTCAGTTTCAAAATAAGCCTCAGTCATAGATAGTAAGGGGAAAACTTGTTTTCAAGTAAACACCCTTAGTAATAAATAAAAGTTTTGTTTTTTTTTGGTTTTTGCAATGCCACACAATTGGGTTCTGCAAATTCCAACTGCGTTCTTCTTTGCTGGATGCCCAAGAGATTAATTCAAATCCCAAACTTCAAGTCCTAGGACTTCGAGCTCTAACTTAGCATGCATTTGTTATTCCACACACACTAAAAATGATGGGTGAAATACCAGTAACAATTTTTGGCTGACAGTATTCCATTTTCAATACTGCTGTTTTTTTTTATTTACTCATTATGCTCCTACTCTGCCCCACTGACCCCTTCAGCTCTACCCCCCAGCCCAATCACCCTTCTTATTAAGGACTTACTGCAGCCTCTGAGAGAGCACCCACCCCCTCGCATGGCTTACCCCAACATGGTGGGCCTTTTGGTGCAGCTCAAGCCCCAAAGATGTTCAACTCCAGCATACTGGGGAGTGGGGCCTGCAGCAGTCAGGCTTCATACTGCTGATGGCCTCTTCTTCCTCCTCCCGAGGATGTTCGTACAATGTGCTTACACATATGGTTGCACTCAAAAGCCCGGAAAAGTGGTACTTACAGATTTTATTATGGAACGTGGATTTATTTAGCTATCTTAGGTCATATTCACAGATGAAAATGTACTCTAAATCCCCATGCTTCCTGTCACTGATGTGACGCTTTGTCAGGGGTCTCCAAACATGCACATGTGACAGGCAAGCATGGAGGCTGGCCAATCCTCCTCCCTCCCTCCCTCCCTCCCACCCTCATTAAGCCATAGACATTTGGATCCCTAGGGATGATAGGAGGTGATCACATTGTGAATCCTGAACTCCCACCTGCCCTGGAGAAGGCAAGCTAGAACATTCAGCTTCCACCTTCCCCTGCCAGCCCTCTGGCAGCCTGAGCTCATTCCCGAATCCAGGTCACCAGGTCTGCAAGCAGCAGCACTGTTGCTGAAATAACTGCCAGCTTTCAATATCATTGTTTTAAGCAATCTAGAAGACAAAGAAGCTCAGCACAAGGCACTAGAGGCAAAGGTTACCCAGGGAGGGCATTAGCGAAAAAGCCGGGTATCAAAGCAATCCAAAACTGCACATACCCCAATAATGCAAAGAATTATGGGATGTATAAGCAAATCAACATGAAAGAATTTAGACTGGTCCTTCTTAAAACAGGAGTATATGGTGCCAAGAGACTCTCACACAATCTGCAAAGGCTGAAAACAGAAGATACAGACACTTATAACATTTGTAAAAATAATCCAGTGTTGTGATTGGCTGAAACACCAGTACAGCCATGTAATTATGTGCCCATAATTACATGCCTGCACTTCTCACAAGGTGTCATCCGCTTTACAGCACAAATCCTTACGCTCATGCTGCTCCATACGCACAGTGAGCTGCTCCAGCATGTTGCTCTTGTTGAGTGATGGAAGTGTTGAGGACATAGGGACAGCCGCACTAACTGACTCATCATTTTAAAAAAATTTATAAAAACTCACAGTCGCACCCGCTCTGTCTTGCAAGCCAGTGGAGAATCACTGATCCTGCAAGTCACTCTCAGTGAGTGAGGGAAAGGTCAAATGAGCAGCACAGTTTGGGACAGGAACTTCTTTTTTAACTTTTACACCAGTTCCACATGACATAAATATTATTTTGTCTTTACAATATGCATAAGAAAAATCATTTGCTGTGATTTTTCTTATATGTGTTATGACTGCAGTAAAACACTTCAGGGATATGTGATTATGGTCAGTAACCGCACTTCTCTCTCGAGTGGGTTTAAAGGCACCTTGTGCAAGCGCCGTGTACCTAACACCACCCTCAAGAGGCACGTGATTATTTACCCATAATCACACACCCTGTAGTGCATTACTGCACACGTGTTTCGTCCTTCTCAGGACTCATCAATGTGCCTCATCTGTATCTCAACCCAAGGGAAGGAAGAACCTGCCCTACGATGGTTCTATAGGCTTGGCTCATTGTTTTAAAGGGGAATAGTCACCACCAAGGACCCCCACACTCAAGTAGGAGGCTAGTCCCAATATGCATTTTGTGTGCAGAAACATTTTGATTTACTTACTGTTTGTTGTAGTACAGTAGATTGCATCAGACTTATTTTGCCTACTTTTAGACTGACATCGTCTGTTACTACAAATCCCAGAATCCCCTGCAGATGACATCAGAGCAATGGGCAACAGTGAGAAGATTCAATAGCCTGCAGTACATGTTAGAATTTATATAAGCTGAGATCTTCTGTTTGCTGGTCCTGCTGTCCTCCATGGGATATGTACAGTCACATATGACTGCACTTAGCCCCTGGAGAAAAGCAGTCCCAGAAAACATCTGATTGGAGGTTATAAAAAGCTCTAAAATGCACTGTAGGCTTTTGAATCACCCATTGCTGCCTACTGCACTGATGTCAGCTGCAGAGGATTCTGGGATTTGTAGTAAAAGAAGATGTCAGCCTACAACTAAGCAAAATTAGTCTGGTATTTTTATTTATTTATTTTTACCAGGAAGAGAACTGGGCACAGCCCTTTTTCACTCACATCTGATATAATCTACTACACTAAGTAAACCAAAATGTTTCTGCCCGGACCAGCCCCAAACCCAAGCGTGGGGTCCTTTGTGTTGACTGTTCCCCTTTAAATAGTCTGTAATGTATGTAAGAGTGGTGGAGATGTATTTAGACAGGCAGACAGACAGACGGTATGACAGATTTTTAGATGGCATTCCAACATTTGAGCCTTGGTACTCCCATCTCAAACATTTCTAGTCCAGGAATTTCTAGACTTTGAGTTTGGCTTAACCATGACTGATTTATCCAGACATTTTTCCACTATCTCTGCCAAACACCTCCCCTAAACTTACAGCCTGCCACCAAAACAAAGCCTAATTTCTCCTCACTGCCAGAATGAGAGGTCATATGTAAAATGATTGCCCCTGTCTTCAACTATGGCAACGTCATGCCTCCAAAACTCCCAATTCCCAGACGCCTTCGGCCATTTCACTCTAAGCTGTCTCCACCCATACCCACCAGTGAAACTTGTACTGGAACCTGATTTGTTCCCCCTAGCCTGGCTGGGAGACATTTCCTACACGTTACCATAGGTATGTATGTATATATGTATGCATGCATGTATTTATTTCAAAAGTTTCCACAGGGAAAACATACTGAGCTTGTAATAGCTTGTTTCCAGATATGTGCTGGGGGATGGAAGAAGGGGAATATAATACACGATTTTCAAGTGAAAATACACAATATAAGGTACAATAGTAAGAAAAATGAAGTATAATAAAAATACATAGAATACAGTAAAAGTAAATAACAGTACCCAGTCACAATTTACAGGCAAATTATTAGGTGGTACACAAACTATAGAAGAAATATTATGCAAATCAAGTAACAAGTGCACTACAGTAGAGGGAGCAGCACCAGATGGTAACAGATTACCCCCACACAGACTGCTAAGGGGCAAGCTAAGAAAGCCACTGCATGAGGTAGGCTCAGGAGTAGAATAAGATATATTGATTTAGGCATAGTTAACATAGGAGAGTAGTAGCTGTTCACAGCCGGGGACAAGTGGACATCAACACACAGGAGGAGAGGACACAAGGGTCAGATATCAGGAACAGTTACTGGTGGGGGTGGCACTCATTCATAAAAAATGGTCAAACAACTGCCCATGCTCACTTTCTTATCTTCTTGGCACCTTATCTTACTCCCTAAGGAACCTTTCCCACAGATAATTTATTAGCCTCACATGTGTGAAATCCATCAAACAAACAGCCTTTTCCTATCAGATCCCTAACCTTTGGGGCAATGTTCCTCCCGGTCTGGGTTCCACCTCCTCTGACCCTGCCTTCCATAACCATTTACATGAGCTGGACAGACCATACTTTTGCTTTCCCTACCATCACAACTGCTGCTGCTACTAACTGCTGCTCTAATGCCTTGCCCTACTTAAAACCTGACTACGCAGCACTTTTCTTTTAATTCTTTCAAACTGAAACCTATGGGGCTGCACTAATGGCCCTATGTCAGTGCAACACATTGCTGTGCAAGCGGCCTGAGTTTGGGAACAAGCTCAGCTGTGCCAGAAGGCAGGCCAGACTACAGCAGCTGCTGCTCAACAGTGCAGTAAAGGTTGGGGAGGGTTGGCATCAGACACCAGTGCCGCAGTGACCCCTGTGGTAGGTCAAGAAAGCTTGCTCCCTCTGCAGGATGTCATTGAATGCAGCCAAGACTACCAAGAAACTTTGTCCATGCCAGGGGAGGAGATTAGGAGCAAGGTGGTGGGGATATACTCCATCTCGATAATGGCTTGTGGTGCTGAAAGCCCTCAGGTCCACACCACTGGGTGCCCACCACCAGATCCTAGTCCACAAGGATAGGCTGGGGGGAGCTTCCTCCTGGGGACACTGCCAGAGAGGGAACACTGTGGGGGTAGTTGGACCCAGGTAGTGGAACTGGAGGGATAACAGGGACTTCAGGCCTGATCAGGGTATATCCCTGAGGGAGAAGCATGGGCCGGGGATGAAAAGGTCTATGGAAAAAAAAAAACACATGTGAACTGTGGCTCAATGTATATGACATTACTTTGTTACACTGTTACTGTTACTCTGTTGCAATCTGCTCTTTTATGGTTTGCATCTGCTCCCCTTTCCTTATAGCCAGGACATACCTGGAAATGAGCTGTTGCCCGCTCACTGTGCACTTGTTGGCCAAGTATTGCAAATAAATAAAATAATAAATTAAACTCAGAACTACTGAATGCTGAGGTCACTCCCAGTGAAAGATATGCCCTATTCAAAGGTTCCGTTTGCATGGAAATAATGTGTATTTTCCAGCAGACTTCCGTTGACAACCATGATGACTGCCAAATGTGAAATATCAAACATTTAGCATCTTGTAAAACTGCAGGAAATGTCCCTTTCCTGGCTGCTGTTTTACACACTTAAGGAAACAGCATATTTTATAAAAGCACAACTAGAAATTTTAGGAAAGCTGCAGCAGCCACAGAAAGACAGCAAATTAACGTCTGTAATAATAAGCTTTCTTGGAATACCATCTTTCTCAGCAACTGTTCTGACATGATATCCATTATGATGAACAACAACATTTTTCATCACCTCAACTGCTGACGTACTGTACACATTATTTATTTAGTTTTTGTTGACCGGGTAAGTGCACTAGACAAATCCTGCCTATTTTTGGGTGCGACCCAGGGGAGGGGGATACATATGAATGCCAAGTGACCTTGAACCAGATTAAGATGTCGGTGGTATTTGTTTTTTAGTGAATGAGGGAAATTTGGCCAGGACACCAGGGAAATTCCCCTACTCTTTTCGATAAGTGCCATGGGATCTTTAACATCCACCTGAACTACCACCAATCCAGGCAGATGGGACCTCGGTTTTAACATCTCATCCGAAAGACAGCACCTCAGAAGTGCAGCACCCCTCTCATGCTGCACTACCATGTCAGTACTGGGATATTAACCCAAGTGCCAGATGTGGGAACTGAACCCACAGCCCTCTGATCTCCTGGCCTCAGAGGCGAGTCTGCTACCTATTGAGCCACTGACACTGACATTAAAAAGTCTTTGAAAATTGAAATTAAAAGTCTATTTCATCTCAGCTGCTAAACACAGCTACAAACTATATACTGCTGATGCTCTAAATGAAAAGGCCAACGGCATAACCAAATAAAACTTAGTCTTCGGCAGACTTGTCCCTTACAATGCAAACAAATGCAAATACTCCCAGTGCTGGGTGGAAGCAGGCTGGAATATGCAAATACTCAGCTCCAGCTGTGAAACTGAAAGTCTGACTCGGTTCCAAGGAAAAAGTGGAGTAGAATTGTCACCAATGCTCCCAGATCGATTTGACATTTTCCTTGTAACTCCAGGGCAATTTTCCTGGGTGTTCCTATAGAATACATTTTTACCTATGGAAGCTTAATTACTGTATTTTCCTGTATAACCAGTGCAGGTCTGTGGGGACAATTTCCCTGTAGACGGCTCCATTTCCCTGTAAATTACAGGAATTGCTGTAGATCTGGGAGCCTGTATTACTGTGAGGTGAAAATAGGGAAAAATTAATAACGAAACATGGTGAGTGTTTACCAGTGTGGCTCACAGACCCTGAAAGACTACAAAGGCACAGGGGCGGTCTGTTCCAAGCAGGGACAACTAATTCAGAAACAACACAACAACACTTACTTCACTGGTTGTTTGTTGTGCATACTTGTTTATTGTCTCTGTATTGAATGACTGTAATACATTTTAGCACAAAAAGTGAGGTGTTCTTTCAAGTTCTCCGTAGAACAAGTTAAAAAAAGAAAAAGGAAAAGCAGGCTCACTCACCACGAGTAAATATGTTGACAATATTTTATTTACACAAGAAACCCCTCAAAATAAGGAACTTGTATTATCCACCAACATTCCGTAGACTCCTGTCTACTTCATCGGGTTGGAGAGGGAGATCTTTTCAAAAATGTATGACCAGTGTCTTAAAGTAATGTACCAGTTTATCAGCTTAAAATCCATTTGTCAAATGTAGAAACATGTAAGTAGAAACATGTAAACAAGAGAAGGACAGAAAAGAACTGAACAGTTAATCATATCTGTCCCAAGATTCACTACTCAGAATCTCGCTAACGTTCAGTATTGTCCTCATATCCCCCTCTCCTTTCTACGTTATCCCATCTGTTAAATCCCTTAAATGCAACCTAATTTCTCTTGAACCTTGATATTGCCTCTGCCTCCACAACCTTGCCTGGATGTTTGTTTCAACCATCCACCACTCTTTCTGTAAAATAATACTAATTTATTTTTTAAACCTCCCCTCTTCCAGATTCAGCACATGCCCCCTCTCGTCCTTTTTTCTTTAGGCCAAATAATTTTAGTGTGCCCAGTTTCTCCCTTGCATCCCAATTTATCTTGAACCTGATACTTTCACTGCCTCACCATCCTTGCCTGGAAGTTTGTTCCACACATCCACCACCTCTTCCATGGAACAATTATTTCTAAGAGTCATAGATATCTTTGTATGTTTCATAAATCCAATAAACCTTATAGAGATTTTCCAGTTTCCTGTGAAAGAAAAATTCAGTTGGCACCATCAGGACTCAAATTGCATTAACATTCCAAAACATTGAGCTGGTCTGGTAGCGCTACTGCTTGTTACCCTGGCAACCCAGGTTCGGGAACAAACACAGGTCATGTGGGGGCTGGCTGGGCGAGGGAACATAGATCCCATGGATGGCTCTCCTCCCTCATGGAGATGGACTGATGTTTCTCCCTGGCCAGCTGCCTACTGAAGGAATGTGGGTGGCAATACAGTGGGATCCTATGGGAAGGAGTCCTACACTCGGACACCCGAGCTGTCTCTGTGGAGGCAGAGCATGTGCAATGCATCTTTGCACGTGTGTGGCCCATGGGAGCAAATAGGAGGAAGAACCTCCAGCAGTGGCTGAAATGATGGCCCAGTCCCACCCTGGCCCCTCCGCTAGCAACTGGACAACTCGGACTTGGATCTTGTGGCAGAGGACACCGAAAGTGATGTAAGACCCAGAGATGTCAGGTGACAGGGGTGGGGGCACCGGTCTAGATGGGGGCAGGATAGACCAAAATGAGTACAAAGTACTGACTGATAAAAATAAAAAAAAAAAAAAAAAAACAACATTCCAAAACATTTGGATTTCAGGACATTCTATTCTTTATTATCTTCTGATGCTTTCACAGGCATAGCCTAAAAAAGCCTAGGAAGATTAGGGGTTACTAAGGTAAAATAATGATTTTGTGTAACATGATTTGGGCACTTTGGAAATAATCATCATAACCAAATTTTATGTCAGTTCTTTTATTTTCCATGTATATTATGCACCAAAATCAGGAAATGCTGAAAAAGTATTTTTTTTTTTAAAACCATCTTAAATTGTTGCATCATTGTATTCTATTGGTATTTTGATTTATCTTTAGAGGACAATCTTTCTGTAACTGTACATGATGGAATGCTATACACCACTGGAAAACAAAAGGGTGAAGCATTTTTAATGGGGTATAGCATAAGATTCTATTGTGTAAGGTTCAAAAGACATTTGCATCTCACGTTGCATTGTCTTTATCGATGTAAAGACAATACATGAGTGGGAGTATTTGTGCATCAGTATGTAAACGCAGCATCGACGTGCCACAGCCAGGATGATGTGACACAAAGCTTTTCATTTCAAAAATAAAGTTCCTAGCTGTAACAGTTCCAAGGTTAGCCCATTCTAGCTACATATTTTTGTTTTAAATGCAAGCTTACATTGAAATCAATATGGTCACAACAGTAGATACCGCTTTCATGCACCAATGCACATGAAATCAGGTAGCAAACTGTTAAACGGAGGGGGAACACGCTTGATGTAATATCACTCACTGCTTCAGAAGATACTAGTGGTAGTCTATGAAGCAGAACCACAACTCTTTTCTAGTTGCAGTGGAACTCTCTTAGAACAGACACGTTTTTGTAAACAGGTTTTGTCCATTATGAGGGGGTGGCATCTTAAAATATTTTTTGCCTCAGCTCATTCACCAAGGTTAAATTAACAAATTACCCACTCCTCTACCAACCAAGGGTATGGGGAACTGCTGTTTGCAGATGATTGGGGACTGAGCAGCAAACAAGATTGGTAAGATTTTGCTGTGCACTGCCTGTGCTGATTGGAGGATCAGAGGGCTGAGTAGCAACCATAATCGGGAAGGGGGAGCCTAAGCGAACAGGTGACATGTACTGTGGAGTAATGCCCTGGAGTAAGGTGTCAGGTATTACACATCAGGTGAGGTGAAAAGTGTATTTTTAGTGCCGGACAAACGAGCTGAAGAATAAGGGGATGATTAGCAGGCCATTAGCAGGTAGTTCACAACACTACTATTTATGGGCTGGCCCAGTGGTACTGAGAGTTGAGGTACTGGATGCCACACGTCACGCTGCACTGGTGACCTGGGTTCAGGAGTGGACTCAGGTCATTGGGGGTCACCGGGGGAGGAGAGGACTGAGCATCCGGAGGACTGTTCTCTTCTGCTGGGGTGGGTTAACGGGGATTCCCCACCTTGTAGCAGCTCCCAGTGGAGACTGGGGGCATACACACTGGTGGGGACTTGAAAGGGAGAAGTGGCAGTGGACATCTGTGGGAGGGGGCAAGAGCGTGCCCTCTGCACAGTGACATCATTGCACAACCACACCTTGGGGTGAAAACAAGGAGGAAAAGCCCTGGCACCCGGGAAGGTGAAGGTGGGACTCTACGACCAACACCCACACTCAATGCCGGATCCACCATGTCGGCCTCCAGCTCCCATCCTCACTCTGGCAGCCTTCTAGATTCTAGATAGAGTACCAGAGGAGTTGGCGGTCCTGCCTCGGGGGACTCAGAGCCAAGGGGGTTGGGAAGTTGGTGATGAGGATATGGGAGCATCCTGGGATGGCGGTCCAGGCATGGGGTCTCAGCGAGCAGGAGAAAGATGGTCAGTGGTAGTCCTCACTGGAGAGAGTCCTACGAGGCCAGCAAGAAGGGAGCATAAAGAAAGTTGATCAAAAAAACATTAATAATTACATTTGCATCAAAACAGGCTCATTGCCCACAAGACTTTTTTTTTTTAGTTGTTTAACCAGGACTAGCACAGTAGCACACTATGCTGAAAGCTTTTTTACAGGTGCAACCTGGAAGCACAGGGAAGTTAAATGACTTGCTCAGGGTCACACAGTATGTAACTGGAAGCTGTGGGATTCAAACCCTGGTCTGGTCTGCTGAATGTCACCAGATTTGCAGCTCAGAGCCTTAAACCACTGCGCTGTACTGCCTCAGCCTCAACTTCATCTGTTGCTGTTTTTTTTTTTTTTTCCTGCGCTCAAGTCACACTCCTTTGCTTGTGATATTAGAATTATCTTCGTGGCAACATGTTGTGATGTCTCAGAAGTTAGCTAGGATGAAAGGCAGACTAGACATACCATCTGATCCAGGTCCACAAGGTGGTTGCTGTGACACAGCAGTGCAGGGCAGGTGCCAGTAAAAGGGTAGCCAGCCCCACAACAAGAAAGTCTAGCTACTTGCACTCACTTGCATACACTAAAAGCACAAAAAGGCAAATCCAGAAATCCTGATCAATATCAATTAATTGTGCTTCAGTTTCAGTTGGACAGCGCTAGAACCCCAGTGCTTCGGCACAAAGCCTTCATCAGTGGGTGTCTTTTTGTGCTTATGGTGAGTGCGAGTACCTGGACTTTCTGGCTAGATCAGTTGGCCTTCTTTTTCGGACAATGTTCTATGTTTCTAGGTCAAAAGCAGAGGATCATATCGGCCTGGAGCACTGAGGGTTGAGATGCCGGATGCCATACCTCTGGGGTCGGGAGCGACCTCAGGTGCTGGCGGGTCGGCTGGGAGGGAGGAGGATGAAGCATCCCAGGGACTGCTTTCCAGGGAGGGTGGGAAGGGATTACCACAGATGCACTGCCTCCTGGTGGTGGCTGGGGGTTGGTGCATGCCATGGTCAGCTGTGGGTTGGCATGGGCCAATGCCAGATGTGCCATGCGCGGACGCATGCATGGAAGCATCCTTGGCATCACTGCATGCCCACACTGTGGGGGGGGGCAAGCACAGAAAAGCCTCCATGCACACAGTGAAGGCGGTCCGTCAGCGTCGCGTCAGATGCACTCAAGTTAGTTCCCCTGGTGTTTGCCCCCTGGCCTTCCACAGTGTACGGGGTAAGTACCCATCATGATGTGGCTAGGAGGAGTAGGACATAGGCGTCAGAGCTCTGGCTGCGGCTGGAGTGGGGCAGATGAGATAACTGGATGGGGGGAACCATAGGTACAACCCCCCCAGCCGAGGAGAAATAAATAAATAATAATAAACAAAAAAAAGCAGAGGATGATGACTTCATGACAGGAATAAGCAACGTGGACCACTGAAGTCTAGGGGGGAATAGATGCTGTGTCAATGAAAAGCCTTCAGTAATGAGAAAGGCATGTCCTGAAATTCAGATTCTCAGGGAATTTTGCATAACTGAGTTCTGCTGAAGTGTTTGTTTTTTTCAGGAAAACCAGTAAATCTTTTTAAATGATAAATTTTCAAAAAGTTTGTAAGCAAAAACAATGCTTTCACTCAGAATGTAATAGGTGTTTGGAGCAGGCACCAGACAATATGCTGTCCACAGGTAGCACGCACTGCTTTATGCCCAGACCTGATAAATTCTTAGGTGACAACACTAATTCATAGAAACGTAGACAATGATGACAGAAATAGACCAAAGATACAGCTAGTCTGTCTGTCTGTAATTCAGGTGATTACTGTCCGTGATAATGTGCTAGTTGAATCACTATATAAGGCAATAATCTGATTGTTGGGTGAATAAATTCTGAGGCTGAAGGCTGAGTACTTTATCATCACGAGACAATCAAACTGTTGCCGAGGACAGTCACTCAGGTAGCACACACATAGTAACAGTTATGCTTTATGTGTTTGCTGCCGTGTGTATGGACTGATAAGAATACAAAAGAGACGATGATGTTCCTACTATCATTTTATTAACAACTGACAAAAACATGGCTGTTCTGAGCACTGAGCAGTCGTTTGACTGAGAATAACATTACTGGTGTGAGTTTGCCGAGGAATACAGTGCATGTAACCCTGGCTTCTGACTGAAAGAGAGGGTTCACATGAGGTATAATGTTAGGATACAAGAAAGACACTCAATGGACCTTTTGCCTCATCTCATTGCACCTATGTACCTAGGAAGATTGCCGAGCCAACACACCACCTGAGTTCTTCTCATCATGAGCTCGTTGTTACTTTGTTACTATTGAGTGCCTTCTACCAATTAGCAAGTTACTAGCCCATTTTTGTACATTTTCTATAACACTCTGCCCTTCATTTTATGAAGTAATCTCTTATGCGGCACCAAATCAAATGTTTTACTGAAGTCAAGGTACACAGTATCTACAGGCTGTCCTGCATAAGGATTTTAGTTAGTTCCTTAAAGAATGAAATTCAATTTATTTTGGTATGATATCTTCTAAAACAGCTAGTAGTGCCAAAGATAATAGGCAGAACACTTTAATAATTTGTAAAAGTAGTTCCCTAATACAGTACTTTTTATTTCTGAAGTGTTTTTATATGTGTGCATTAGGTGCTTTCATCTACTTAATAGTACTGGGTGTGAAGTGAAAAGCAGTGCTTTATCACGAAGCAGACATGTCTAGTTCTGCTCCTCTCCCTATATTATCAGCATCTGACCTCACTTACTTTTTGTTTATATTTATGCCCCCTGTCTTGCTCCTATGCCCAAACTCCTTCAGGAGTCACCAAGGCACCCCATCTGCTGTTGTCCCCCCCTTACCTGAGGTCCGGTGCTCGTGCCCATTCCCCATGGAGCCGTGGCTGTATCCCTCAGGCAGGGATGAGGTGAAGGGCTCACCCTCGAAATCTTGCATTTTGTTGGGAGGCCAGAGTAGTGGGGCAGGTAGGAGGGATCTGGAGAAGTGCCGGGCACTCGGTCATCCTTGGGTGTAGGGGCCATTTTCCTGGTTTTCTCCCTGAGGACATCAGTGCACAGAGGAGACCCAGGGGAGTATGAGCATGCAGAGGCGTGTCACTGCTCCAGGATCCTGGCCAATGTCCATCCCTCCCTTGGCGCCCCCTGACTGCACTTCCACCTGTGGGCACCCAGGTGGCAGAATCGCAACAGGGATGGCAACCCTCCCTCTCTGGAGGAGGAAAGCATCTGTGGGACACTCAGTCCTCCTCTCTCCGGCCAGCCCCTGACAACCGTGAGCTTGCTCCCGAAAACGAGTCACCGGCATCGCGAGCGGTAGCACTACTGCTGCACCGACAGGCCGGCCCAACCTCACTTCTTGTTACATCACAAGCCCTGCTGCCTGACTGGTAACATACTAACATACATACTAAAAGCCATCAGAATAGGCCTGATGGGCTTTCGTGTCTGCTCGGTAGCCAGCCCCATTGGGCGCTCGCTCTGCCACCCCCCCAGACCCAGGGGGGGTGGAAACATGTGTCACAAGTTACCAATCAAGCAGCAGGAGAGTTGCTTTTCTTGGTTACTAGTGATGTCACAGTCATCGAAGTCACAATGCTGATGACCAATTTGGGGGGAGGGGATAAAACTGACAATGTCAGCCTCCAGCTAGAGTGCTGTTTCACACATCACATCTAGTACTGTCAGGTAGAAACCTTCTAATTAGCTAAACAGAAAACAAATAAAAACCTTCAGATGTAAGAAGTGACAGAGTAGCAGATTATTTCTGAAAGTTACTATTAATTCTAGAAGGTACACTAGATATTGAACTGTTTTCTTATTGGGAGACTCTAGGTTGTGTTTGAGACGACCAGCAACCCTATCTTTGATACTTGTTACCATCAATTTTCCTGGTACTGAGGTAAAATTCACTAGTCTACAATTTCCTGTTTCTGATGTGGAAAAGTCTTGAAAACGTATCTTTCTCATGTAAAAACAAGTCATCTCCAAGTGAAACAGCCTCTTTTTTCATGGAAGTGAGACTACATATCTGATTTGCTTCAATGTAGATAGATTTACAGAGCTTACGAAGTCTCACTGTTAACAAAGCCATAAGTGGAGCCCCCCTCACACACACACAGCTGTTGTATACAGTTAGAACCATAAAGAATGATGAGTCCTCACTTTCTCTGAAACTGATACCCCTCACTACTGTCTAAATATAAAACTCGCACTGGTGCCAGTCCTCAAAATACACCAGTACTACCCTTCAGTCTTTACACTTCTTAATCACCTGTCCAGCTTCTTCATTCAAAGGGGGCACCACAAAGTAAGGGGAGTATCTCTTGTCAGAGACGTGGGTGATAAAGAGCACTGCAGGTGTTGCTGGACACACCCCTATGCGCTATATAAATGTTTCAGTCTTTTAGTAGAGATGTGAGGCAAAGTAGTAGTCTGCAAGTACCCTCTGTAAAAATTGGTTACTGCTTTATTTCAAGTTTTCTCTCTCAAGTACAGCTCAGAATTCTGGGCCTTGTAAATAAAATGGAATCCATCCCTCACAAGAATCTTCAAAACCTCTGACACAAACAAGAGTTGGTGGGCACCACCAGTAGCTGGTCCTGCAGTGTAAATGCATATATGACATGGAACCTTTGTAACTGACGTGGAACCTTTGTAAAAGAGCCATGGCTCAAAGGTATTTGTAATCCTAGACTTGATAAATCAAAAAAATCTGTAGCAGTGCGTTGGAGGTGGATACACAGTGACATGTACCCAGACACAGTATTGTATGTGCAGTGACTTACAAACACAGGCACCCTAATGCACAAAGTAAGACACACACACACACACACACACACAGAGCAATATGCACACATCAGCATGCACATGGACGTGCATGTGTATGGACACACATAGTAATATACAAACACTGACACGCACACAAGCATACCAGTATGCACACTCTGAATGTACACAGATACACTAATATACACACAGTGACATGCACACACACACACACACACACACACACACACACACACAGAGCAATGTGCACACTGACACACTAATACAATCACAGTGACACAGAAAAATAAATGAATGGACAGTATCTTTCCTTTCCTCCACCTTGTAATGTTTGCATCTCGGATGTGGATAATCCGTATAGTTTCACCAATTAGTTACTGTTCCCTATCATGTCTAAACATTGGTTTGACCTGGAGTAAATGACAAACTATTCTGATTATAACCCTTGTGTTCAAAAGTCACCATTCTCTTGTATCTTGTGACTGGCAGATGGTATCTGGTCTCCAGCTCTATAAGAAGGCACTGTATATGACAGATTACTAAAATAAAATGAATACAGCCTAAAAATACCCTGAAAATATAAGCTATGGAACACTGTAATTTGAAAGTCTAATGTTCTGAGATTTAAAAAAATTGTACCCACAACATAATGTTTCTAGTTTGAATGCCATGGGAATACCCAATGTTACATTTCAAAACTCCCAAATACACAACTGAAATGTTTTCTGTTTTCTAAAGTGCCTGAATTTATAATAACAAGGCAATCAATTGATTTTCATCGAGACTCTGAGCTTTGTAGAAAAAAAGTAGTTTACGAATGTTGTAAAAAGGGTGCACCAGTGATTTTACATGGATACCCAAGGATGACAATCAGTGGGTGGGGGGAACCAATAGCACCAGGGATTATACATGGACTCTTGGGGATGGTGATTGGAGGTTAGGGGGAGTCACTAGCACCAGGGATTATACATAGACACCCGGGGATGGTGATTGGAGGGTAGGGAAACAATTAGCACCAGGGATTATACATGCACACCTGGGGCTGGCAATCAGAGGGTGGGAGAAACACTAGCACCAGGGATTATACATGGACACCTGGGGTTGGCGATCAGAGGGTGGGGGGTACCAATAGCACCAGGGATTATACATGGACTCTTGGGGATGGTGATTGGAGGGTGGTCAGGACCACTAGCACCAGGGATTAGAAATGGACACTTGAGGATAGCAATGGGGAGGTACTAGCACCAAGGAGATATTATTATACAGAACGGGCAAGCAATTGGCAGAGGGAGAGCTGCTAGTACCAGGGAGATATTATACAGAACGGGCCAATGATCGACAGGCGAGGGGAGAGGAGTCCGTAGCACTAGGACGATATTATTATACAGAATGGGCCGGTGATCAGCTGTGGGGGGGGAGAGCCATTAGCACCAGGGAGATATTTTTATACAGAATGGGCCAGTGATTGGTGTTAGAGGGGCAACAGGGGTCACAGAGGGTGGTTGTGTTCCCCCAGTGGTCAACCAGCTAGGTGGCTGCATTATCTCTGGCAGGCCTAGGGCTGCCTGGAGTTAAGTCTGGTGGTATTTGCTCTGCACAAAAATACAGTGCTAAACCCTTTTGCATAGCACAAAACTGCTGAATATGTGGTAGTGCACATATTCATGGCCATGCCCCTCCTCTTGCCTGCATGCATACATTATGTTTTACGCAGGCACTAACCCTCATTGCCTGCACAACAGCCTCTTTTGAGTATGGGACTCCAGTGCAAGCCCCAGTTTGCATGAGCAAAGACCTGTTAGTGCCCGCACAAACTTTTGAATATCGGGCCCCAGGTGTCACAAGGTTTTCCAATCAGCTGGAATGTTGTTGTACCACAGAATGGTACAAGAATATTCCATGGCCTTTGAACTGAGGTACAACACCATTTCAGTTTAGATGGAAATCCAAACGGAACAAGAATCAATTATACACTATAAAAAATATTGGACATACTCCGAATACATAGCTTTGGGTACAGAGAACAATCTGAATACGACAAAAAGTCCAGGTCATAGGTACAGTTAGGCACAGGAGCAAGTAATTTTCCAGTACAGTAATACAAATTTCCTAAATTTAATCTTGAACAGTTGATGGGTAGAGGCACCACAAATTTTGAGCAAATGTGAGTTCCAAAGCTTAGATGCAAAGAAGGAAGCAGCAAATTTCCCCATTTTCACATGCAGGGCCACCATGCCCATAGACTTTAAGGGGCACGTGTCCCTACAAAATTCCCATCCAAGTAGTGCTTTTTAGACTGAGGTAGGCTTTAAAAGGTGACATTTTGGGTTCTCCCTAGACCAATTTTTAACTGTGTGCTTCTCCTCATAAATTTCCTTGGCTTGACAACCCTGTTTATATGGCATTTTGAGATTGACAGTACAGGCTGATCTAAAGATCTAAGGGTGTAGGCACAAAATGATTTTGCAAGAAGTGTGGCTTTGGAAGATACATAGATTCCTAAGGGAACTGTACACCTCATTACATCCAAGAGAAACTAGTCAAGGAACTTTGTAAATCAGGAGAGGAGGTCGGAGGGGACGGGTAATTCTTGCTTAGCAGAGTATCGTATCTTCCCATCAGGACACAAAGAAGATGTGAAGACTAAACAAAAAGGAAATAATGTATATGAAATTAAAGTTCTGGTACATTTTATGATAAAATTCTATGTATGAGCTGTACATTTGATCTACGAAATAAAATTTGAGTTTAAAAAAAAAAGAAGTGTGGCTAGGAGGGGTCTGATGATGCAGAATTTTATTAATAAGATATCCAAGAATAAAGGTGAACACAGTTACAGGAGAGGGTCAACCTAGTCCTGAGTAGTGTAAACAACGATGTGTTAGGCAGGTTGTAGCTGCAGCAAAGAGCAAATGTTATTGTACGTTACATCCCACCTTTTCAAGCTGCATTGGGATCTGCCGATATTGGCTAAGGCTTCATAGTTTAATATGGGTACTAGGATGCCTTGTGCTCTTACCACACAAGCTTGGTGGAGATGTTAAATAATGTCTGATTCTATTTGCATAAACCAACCTGGAATTAACACATTTACACACCACAGTTACAGGAAGTGTGAAATCAAGAGTGGGGTCAAAAATCACACATGGATATTTGAAAGAGTATACTGACTTGAGCAGAGAGACAAGGCAAGAGATTTGTAATTTATTAAGGCCACCACAAAGTTTTGGTGCAAACCCAAACAATGTAGCCTGAGTTTTGCCCAGTATTTAAAACCAATTTATTTACTCTAGTGAAACTCCTCTACAATGACCCAAAGGCATCTATATACACAAATGGCAACATCTCCTCAGAATTCCATCTTACAAGAGGGACCTGCCAGGGATGTTGGAAAGTTCTCTAGCTACAAGTTGAACGCTAGAAAATCTGAAGTTCTCCCCAACTCAGCAACAGATATTATAAGAAAGATATGGACCCATGGGGTATGAAGTGGAACACCAAACCTATAAAAATACCTGGGGATCACAGTATGCCTCTCCCTAAGAGACACTGTGGACATAAATACCCAAGAGCTATCCAGACAGATTACTATAGACCTACAACGCTGGCACAAATTATGCATCTCCATTGGTCAGAGAACTGCAGCTGTCAAAATGGATGTCCTCCCAAGAACAATATTCGCCTTATTGATACTACACTCCCCTGTACCAACCGCCTGGATCAGAAAGCTACAAAAATCCATCTCAGACTCTATCTGGGCCTACAAAACAGCCAGGTGTTCCCTCAAGAGACAGGCTAGGCTCCCATCAGGAGGGGTCTTAAGTTGCCAGACATTTCATTATACCACTGAGCATCTCAACTGGCCAGTGCTAGTCACTAGGCTGTCAACTCCTGAACCCCAACCAAGACACAAATACACCCTCAAGTGAGTGAAGATAGAACTCTTTGTCATAAAGTAGGCTTTTACCTTGCTGCCACTGCCTCTAAAAGAGCTCTGCCATACCTCATGGATTCTCCCCTAGGGGTTACTCACACCATGCTAACACAGGTCCTGAAAACCACTAGTGCCTCCCTCAAACCCAGCACAGACCAACCATTATGTGGCAAGAGCAATTTTCAAATCAATGGCACCAAAATCCTATATCCCAGATGGAAAGATGGAGGTGTCCTTAGAGTGGTATATCTCCTACAAAATAACACATTTTGCTCCTTTGCTCAGCTTCAAGGTGAAGATAACCTACCCACGGGAGATGCATACAGATACCTACAGCTCCAACACCACCTCTCCTAAGCTTGAAACTGAAAACACCCAAGGACAATCACTCTAAATGGGACAAATACATTATACATGACATGAGAATTAAAAGCTGAACATCCCAAAGGTACACTATAATCACAGAACTACACGCTCCAGCAGAGGAAATGAAAACTTTGTGGAGCAGAGAGCTGGGCCTGTGTTGCAGGTCCTGATTACCATACCAGATAACGAAGAGTAGAAGTAAGGGGCCTTATCCTCCAGTCAATCACCTGCATCATGAGATACCAAAAAACTCACCCCATACCCCCTCTTTAACTGACTCTAGTCAATGCTCCTCCTCCCAAGAATGGTGCATTAGTCAGGGAATAATGAACTGAAAACAAATCTTAATATCAAATATTGCCTTAACTCCTAGGAGTCACCTATTGAAAATCATCTCCATCTCAGGGCTGTTAATTATTGTTTCATTTGCTAAAATGTTCTTGGTTATTGTTGTGTCCATGGGTGTCCCACCCCAAGAGAGCACCCTCCATGGTAAATCAGGGAAATTGATCAGCATAAGATAACTGTGAATAAAACCTCTCTCTCTCCCCACCCCTACATGTCATCTCTAAAGGCTGTGGGGTGTACAGCCTGAGACTGTTGGACTCTGAACTCCCCCCCCTTGATTCTCCCAGAGACAGAGGATAGCTGGTGTTGGGCCAGGCCTAATACCAAGCATTAGACCCAACTCCTTACTCCATGCCGATCCCTATTGGTTGTGGGGTGCACAGCCACAGCCAATAATAGCACCCAACAAGGACACACAGCCAGGGCTAACCTATACACCAGACCAATCCCTAATATCACTGTAATGATACTGATGCTCCATGCATGTTGTCCTTTTAATGTTTTATGTAGATGCAGGTGCTGTGTATACTGTATGTCATTGGAATATTCAATAAATTTTCAATCCTAAAAAAATTTATAACCCAAAGTTGAAGTGAACTGAATTTATCTATCTGTTGAGATCATTGATATAATGTATGTATGTATGTATGCATTTAGTTATTTATTTAAAATTGGTAACCGGGAAAGGCACACTGAGCCAAGGCTCATTTCCAGGTGCAACCAAGGGGAAAAGGGAAAGAGGAAAGGGAATTTGAACTGTACATAAGGAAAAGATCATCCATGAGCAGAAGGGATGAACAATGGAAAATGTTCAGAGACAGACTGGTAACATAAAATGAGACTAACAAGGGGCCAAGTATGGACCCCTGTGGGTCACCCACTAGGGCACTAGCAACATCTGAAGATGCCAGTCAATATTTTACAAATTTCTTCCTATGAGAGAGGTAGTTACTAAACTAACTTGAGTGGGGAGACTCAATTCTTGCAGTTTGTCACATAGCAGCAGATGGTCCATGAGGTCAAATTCCTTAGTCAAATCAATGAATATGGCTGTTGCTACCATACCACTGTCCATGGCTGAGGAAATGTCATACGTGAGGTTTATCATAGCAGAAGTAGTGCTATACCCCATCCTAAAGCCATGTTGAACTGGAGAGAGAGATTATACTAATGTAGGATGTCAGCTACTGTAACTGGGCAGAAAGAATTTCCCCAAGGAGTTTAACACTAGCAGAATTGCATTAGGCTAGTAATTATTTATATCTTTAGTACTGCCTTTTTGTAGACAGGTACTAAGTAAGCTAGTTTCCACAGATCAGGAACTTCACCTGCAGTGAGAAATAAATTGAAAAGTCTCGCAACGTGGACCGATATGTTGTATGCAACATGCTTAAACAGCCTTAGCTCCATGCCATCTGAGCCAGCACCTTTATTTGTGGATATACAGGAATTAACAGCTTGTGAGGTCTTACAGGAGTAACTAACCTCAGGTAACACATGGTAGATCTAGGATGAGCAGATCAGCACTGAGTAGTGCCAGTGTTCAGGGTGCTCAGAGGAATGGTTCATGAAGGAGGACAATGGGAGCTAGTGATGGCTGATTGGTCAGAGAAGTGAATATTGAAGGCTTTGCATGAATAATTATAGTTTATGCCATTCAACTCCATATCTTGTTTGGTACAGTTTTAAGTTACACCCATACAGTCCTTAATGTATTTCCAAAAGAACTGTTGGTCAGAAGCAGAAGAGCACAGGAAGTTCTTACAGTGTGTGATTTTCATAGTCCTTATATATTTTTTGCACTGATTCCTTTGCTTTCTGTATTCATCCCAGTCTGAACTAAGGGTGAAAGTCTTGAAACATACCTAGCATTAATCCCTGAAAATAAAGCTAGCAAGTCACTATTTAGCCATTAAGTCGCTGTACCTTTGACTCTCCTTTTTAATGAGAGGTTATAATTATCCTGAAGTTCAGTGAACGTAGCAATAAAGTAAGACAGGGTATCATTTATGACCGTTGTGTTCCAGAGATGTGACCAGTCAGTTTAATTCAGGTCACTAAGGGGTATGAGATAAGACCTAAAAGTAGTCCCTAATCTGAATCATTCTTTGAAGGGGCCCTTGTAGATAAGACTCTCCAGACATGGTAGATGGGAGATTTGTCCCTTACAGTATTAGGCAGGCCACCTGTAGAGAATTCTTCCCTTTCTATTTTATATTATCCAACCTATTTCTGTACAGATGAGTCTTCCCTTTCTATTTGATGTTATCCAATCTATTACAGTAGAGTGGACCTATTTCTGCTATCACCTGGAGTACTGTGCTCAGTTCTGGAGTCCTCACCCAAGGAAAAATAGGGACAGGCTGGAGGAAGTGCAATACAGAGTGACAAAAATGATTCGGGGACAGCAGGGCAGATCTTACGAGGATTGGCTCAAGGCACTGAACACATACTCGCTGGAGGACAAACGAGAGAAGGGAGATATGAAAGATGAAGTAATTAAGAAATTCCTGAATAATATTATACATTTAGTTGGTGATTTTAACTCCAGAATTGCTAATCTTGATAACTTAAGAATATTAGAGACACAGATGGATCTAGGCAGTTGCCCCGACAGACGTAGTATGGATGGTAAATTAAATGAAAATGGTAGGGAATTTCAGAGTTTTATTCAGGCTAATGCTTTATTGATTTTAAATGGAAGAATCATGGGGGATCTTATGGGAAGCACCTCTTATTTCTCTGTTAAAGGACAAAGCTTGATTGATAATATATTATGCACTCCTAAACACTCTCACCTATTTGAAAATTTGAAAACAGAAATGTGAACTGACAGTGATCATGCACCTCTAGAATTAAAAGTAAAATTCTTGGATGATAACCCTGTACAGGAAGATTTAAACAACACTTTGTCAGCTCTTAGTGTCATTGGGAAACAAAAATTAATTAGACATAATATAGAGTCTAGTGATGTTAGAAATATAATCTTAAATTGGAATTGTTTGGTAAATGAAAGGGATCAGTTTGATCAAATTTCTCCCCAGATGTTTGAACAATATTTAATACAAATAACTGGTGAAATAAAAAACAAAATATACGTAACTGAAATAAATAAAAAAACAACCTTATGATACTTGGTTTGACTAGTCATATAAAAACGTAAAGAAGGAGTTAAATAATCAGAAGATATTAAAAAAAATCCTGTAAGGGAAAGAGCAATTCAATTAAATAGTGCAAGGAAAAGTTATAGAAAATTTTTGATAGAGAAAAAAACTGAATTTCAACACAAACAATGGGAAGAAATGTTCCAAGTGATTCAAGAACAGGATAACAATACATGTTGGAAATTAGTAGCTAGGGGAGTTAACCCTTTTCAACCTTCACTGGCAGTCTACGTACAGAAAGAAAAGTGGGTAGTATTTTTTAAAACTACTTTCAATAAAGGGGATGGGTTAAGTTTAAGGGGTAAGTAATCTCCCCAAGTTCCTGAAGGATAACTTTTCTCCATTAAGATTCATGGAGGAAGAAGTTGATCATGCAATAACAAAGTTAAAGAACAATAAGGCAGTAGGGCCAGTTGGCATTCCCTCAGAAATCTACAAAGAGTATAAAGATTTTTGGATCCCTTTATTGATTTGTTTTTTTAATATCTGCTTAAAATATAAATTCATTCCCATATCATGGACAAAGAATATCACTGTACCAGTACATAAGAAAGGGGTTGTATATGACCCTGTTAATTAGCGGACCATAAGCCTATTGGATATTAGTTCAAAAATGTTTACAAAAACCTTACTAGATAAAGTAACCATTTGGCTTGATAGTATAACATTCTTTTCATCTTCCCAAGCTAGATTTAGACAAGGTTTCTCTACTACTGATAATCTGTTTTTCGCATATAATAGAAAGATATGTGCATATTAGAAAAATGTAGATATATACACTCTTTGTGGATTTCAGTTTCATGTTTGATTCTATTAATATGGCCATTCTTTGGGAAATTTTAGATAAAATGCATATTGATCATGCCCCTCTTTGGACGATTGTTCTATTATATGCAAATACAACTTCTGCTGTAAGATATGATAATAAAGGGAATGCCCCAGAATATCTTGATTCAATTCATGGTGTTAGGCAGGGCTGTTTACTTGCCCCAACACTTTTCAATATTTACGTAAACTCTGTTCTGGACTTTAGGGAATTAGAGTAATATGATCCACCTAAAATATTAACAACCCCTTTGCACTTGCTTACATATGCAGACAATGTAGTTCTCTTTGCCCTTTCTCAATCAGGCCTTTAAAAAAGGTTAATGTGTTTTTTTCAAAAGTGCAATTATCTGGAACTTAAAATAAATCTGAACAAAACTAAGGTTATCATTTTTGGTCAAAAGTCATATAAACTGTTAAGAACTAGTCTATTCTTAGGGGACACAAAAGTGAAGGTAGTGAAAGAATATACTTCCTTGGGTGTTGTAATGGCTTCTTCCACTACTTGGGGAAGACACATCAAACAACAAAGGCTAAAATAGCGGCCAAAGCTTTATTCAAGTTTAATTATAAATTTGGAGGGAATTCCCTGATGCCATCTTTAAAGGCTGGAGAAGCCAAAATCAACTCAATACTTCTGTATGGAACGGCAGTCTAGAGTACATACACATATGTCGCAAATAATCTGGAAAATCCCATATCCTATTATTATAAGGCTCTTTTGAAGGTCCCCATGGCTACATCTAATGCCATGGTGAGGGCAAAATTAGGACGAGTAAGTATTAATACTATAAAATAACTTAGATTAGTAACATAATGGCTTAAAATAATTAATGATGAGTATAATACCCTCCCAAAACTATGTGCTGCAAGGAAGAATCTTCCCAAAACTTTGCCTAACTGAAAAGATAAACTGGTTTAAAGAAAAGATAAATTTACAATGGCTAGATCAACTATACAATACACTGATGAAAATTAAAATGTGACACCTCTAATCAGATTACAATAAGAATGTCAGAATTTTTATAACCTTTAACATTTTAATTAAAAAAAGTTTCAACCTGGCATAGATTAAGGATATGGAAAAAATTAGGGAACAAAAGTGTGCAAAGTGGTATAAAAATAATAATATAAATCACTCCATAGAGGAATATTGAACTATGCCATTACAGCCAGATGACAGGAGATTACTGACTTGGGCTAGATTTGAGGTTCTTACTTCTAAATACATATAATAACCAAACACTAGAAATAAGGAAAGAACAAATTAATCATCTTTGCTCATGTAACAAGGGATTTCCAGATTCTATTGCTCATGTCATTAAAATATGCCTGTTATATTGTTTAGAAACGTAGATTTAAAGAGCATATTAATATTCTATTCTGAGGCTGACTATGATCCTTTATTTATCATTCTACTTCCAATTTTTTTCAAGGATGCTGAAAACACAGCAACATTCTTAAAAGCTGTTTTAAAAATAAAAAAAATTATGTATTGGAAAAATAAGAAGGAAGCAGATAATGCAATAGTGTCAACATATTGAAGTGCGATAATAAGAGGTGCTCCCTTGTGGATAATGGGTGAATGCTATTTTAATAGTTTCTATGGTGTTAGAGTATATATGTTTGACTGTATAGTATAAAGCATGAATTTTGTATATGTGCTGTTTTTATTCTTCTGTGTTATATGTGTAGTAATTTGTTGTAATATCCAATGTGTAATGCTACCTTGCTTGAACAATAAACACAAACTGAATTGGATATGATCGAGACCTTCATGTTCCTGAAAGGAATGAGCAAGGTAAACTGCAAGGAACTATTTAGCATAAGCAGCAGATCAAGAAGGCATGGTGTCATGATGTCGCAGATGAAACTGCGCACGTCACACCCACGCACAGAAAATAGCATGCGGCAATGCAGTGGCGGCACATAATGCTGTCCGCACATGAATGCTGCAACCCAATCTTTCAGTTTGTTTTTTGTGGGGGGCCGTGCCCATCACACTCCCCAAAATAAATATAATCAACTCCGTGGGGGTGTGGACAGTGGGGCAAGTTAAAAAGCCAACTGCAGCACTTAGTCGTGGTCACACAGTCAGAACATAAAAAAATATTTCCCAAGCAGAGTTTCAAACCCTGGTCTTCCCCTCATCTACTGTTGGGTCAGGTGCTCTAGCTGCTCCACCATAGGAGTGGCTCAACCGAGCATCTGACCGGCAGTGGTTATATCCACTTCCTCTTTGGTATGGAGCAACTGGGGTTAGCAATATAGTCATATCGCTCACATACCCTTGTTGCTCTCATACCATACAGCATGGTTCTTCATGTGCGGTTTAGTCCACGCTATACTGACCCAGTACAGATCAAGAACATGGAGGCATGAGTAGAAACTGGTGGTGTGAGGTACAAGATGGAAGTGAGGAAGTTTTATTTTACAGAAAGGGTGGTGGGGCTGTGAAACAATCTGCCAGCTGATGTGGCAAGCACCAAAACTATCAATGGTTTCAAACACAGCTGGAACAGAGTGAAAGGTTTAGTGGTTGCTCAGGGTGGTAGCCGTAGTGCGAGGCGCATGGGGGTGGATTGTGTGAGTTAAAACCCTGTACGGTCAATAAGTCCTGGGTTTGCGAGGGTTTATGGGCAAACTAGATGGGCTAATGGTCTTATTCTGCTGTCATTGTCTATGTTTCTATTAGATAATCTAGTCGGTTCAGTTATTGTGTTAGAATAAATTTACTTAACACTGACTCGTATCTCCTTGCTTCACCACCTAACCATTCTAGATCTGCATCCCCTGGGATGAGTAGTTCATTATTCTTTATGGATTTCCCAAATGTTTGGTGAATGAGGTAAGGCCAGCTTGTCCACCTGTAGGGGGATTGTATAATCAAACCAAGTGGAGCTTTTTTACTTTGATATCAATAACACAGAACAACACCATTCAGAGGGAGAGTCTGGAGCAGAAGACTGCCCTAATTCAATTAAATTCAGATGAGACATAGTATATTTGAGTTCTACCATCTTTTTAGAGGAGGGCTATTGCACTTGATCAAATTAAATTCAGCAATGGAACACACCAGGTCTGGAACTGAGGGTTTTAACCAAGATTCAGTGATCGCTAATATATCAGGTCTGTAAAACACAATCCAGGACTCCAATTCTGTCTTATTTGCTAGCAGACAACGAATACTAAGATAGGTTATTTTGAGTCCTTTCATGTGGCGCCACTAAGGTGTGACAGTATATGGTACAGCCAGAACAGAAGGGCCAGGGTTAGCCTCAATGCCCCAGATAACTGAAGGGATGGTGAAGCCAGGTTAAACTGATAAAGGTTAGTGTAACATATAGGCCAGGATATTCAAAGGCTGACTAATTTGGCTCCGTGGAGCTGACAGCCCGATCCCTTCCACTTCCCGATTTGGAGATATGCTCCACTTTGTGATGTAGAAGTATGGAGACCACAGGGGCGTGCTCTATAGAGTTGTATAGGGACATATTTTTAACTTCTTCTTTTAACATTTTAGGATGCGGGCTTCAACAAATCAAGGCCGCCACTCAACTAACAAGATGCTTGTTAACAAGATTCCTTGATTTGTTGAAGTCGACATCCTAAAATGTTAAAAAAAGAACTAAAAAACGGGTCCCTATGCGACTTTATGGGGTATGCCCTCGCACTCTCCATACTTTTACATCACAAAACATAAGAGCACGGGTGCGCGTCTGCAAATTGGGAAGTGGAAGGGATTGGGCTCTTGGCTCCATGGAACAAAATTATGATCCCTTCCCGCTCAAATTCTGGCAATAATAAAATTATACGTGTATACATATACATACTCTCTGTACCACTGAACTTTGGAGCAGGTAAGGCTCCTATTAAGCATTTACAATGATGACCAGGAAAGGTGCTCTTTAAAACAACTGCAATGAATTGCAGTATTTTCCCAGAAGGTACAGTCTTCTGTTGTAACGAAAATGCACAACCATTCTTGTTTCAAATAAAATTGACAAATTGTGAAAAAAAAGACTCCTAATATTTCAGGATCCATACTGTTCTGTCCTGTAAACCAAAGATGAGGCAATTATATGGGGAGTCATGCCACCTCAGTCCATGTCCCCTGAGCAGCAAAAAATTACCAAGTCAAAATCCTTGGGCATAGGGGTATGAAAGAAACAAATGTTCTTGTGTTTCTAGAACTGTCTCACACCCGGTGTAATTTCTTTCATCAATGCTCTTATATTTAAAAGAGCCTTTCACACCCAAAATGCCCATGCATACTTAGTCTCAAAAAGGCCCACATTTGTGGGGGTATTTTCTTACAAATGAGAAGTCTCAGGGCAACACTGATGTGTACTAACAGACAATTCAGAAAATCTTAAGGAATGTAGAAGTTATTCCCCAGAATAAAATCATGCGGGGGCGCTTTAGAGCCCGAGCTGAGAAGCAGCAGATTGTTACAGCTCCTGTAATATCTACAACAGAACATCCGCATCCTCCTTCTAGGTGCCTTGAAACTGATTTTTGTTGCCAGCCCGGCAGCACAGAGGGTAGAGGTGCAGGACGCCACACCGGCGACCCGAGTTCGGGAGCGAGCTTGGGATGCCGGGGGTCAGCGGGGGGTGGAGGGTGTGGACTTGGACTGAGCTGCCGGCTGGCAGCTGTCCTTTCCCGGGGAGGGTGCAAAGACTCAGCGCAGCTTTGGCAGCTCCTGGTGGTGACCAGGTGAAGCAGCTCACAGGGACTGGGATTGGGGCTAGGAGCTGCGGCAAAGACATCCTGCAGGTGGGTGCAGGAGCATGCTCACACTGCGCTAGAGATCACTGCATACCGTGTTCCTCGAGAGGGAGGGACAAAAAGTACAAATACCCCCTTCCCATTGGTAGGTGAAGGAGGGTCCAGGGGCATCAGGCATCACGTCCAATTCCAGATCTTAGGCATCCTCCAGACTCTCCTCTCTGTCAATCACCCATCCAGATACTATAGATAGAGCACTGGTAAGGAGATGGTGTTCCTTGCTCCCAGGGACTTAGATCCGGGGGCTCAGGGGATGAGATGAGGTGGAGAGGTGCCTACCTTGGGGGAATGCCAGGACTTCAGAAGGGATGGGATAAGCCTGCTAGCTGAGCAATACTGTAATATATGGTCAGCCTTTGTAATTCAGATAGCCAATACCTTTGTGGCCATAATTCACAATTCTGACTTCAGAAATTTAGTAATTCACAGTTATGATATCAAAACTGTGAATTATGGCTTTTCTAGAATGTCTGTCACTCCAGCTATTGTATGTCCAAACCTTCTACTTACTCTACAGTGTTGTGATATACACAATTGCTGCTTGATTCACATTTTACTGATGAGGAAAGGAATTTCTTCATCTGCGACAGCTTTAAACCCAATAAACAGTGTTAAACCTTATATTCTACCAAATTAAAGGGGTTGTCCAATGTGCACTTTTAGGTAACGGATTCTGTGAGGCTCCTCTTGGCATACCTCACAGAACTAGGACTACCTGGAAGCATGCATCATGCCTCATTTGTATAAAGCGAGTGGCTGTTGTCACTCAGCATGGCCCTGGTGGTGGGGGGGGGGGGGCACAGTACTTACAAACCTACAGGCACTAACAAACCAAACTTCACAGCTAACAGGCAGCACAAAATGTTTTCTTTACAACCAGTTGCTGTCAAAGGGAGGGGAGGCATTAAGGATGTTGTGTTTTTACTGTCAACCCGGTTCTCCTGTAAATAAAATTAGCAAGAACAATAAGATCCTTCACTGTGTATTTGCTCTTCAAAAGGTGTTTTATTTATGGGGTGGTGATATTTGCTGTCTCAGGTTTGCCTTTGGAAGACTAACTGCCTTTGGAAGACTAACGCCCTCATTTATACATACTACTGGTGACTGGCAGGGCTGCCTTTGACCCTCCTCTGCAATATGACTCCTGATTCAGAAATAGCAGGACAGCATACCATTACTGTCTTAGCTAGAGCCATGGGAAATGCATGCTCACCAGTTGGCCAGATAGATCAGCTGGCAGAGCCTCTGGGTGGCATGCAAGTGACCTGATTTCAGTTCCCATTTAGGTCATATTATTTCTTTCTTATTTGACTGTGTTTCCAGACTGAATCAGGGCCACTTCTATTCTGGTTGCATAGGGTGCATAGAGCATTTAATGAGCGAGTAGCATCACAAACAGCTGGCTGTCATTTTTTAATGGTGCAGTATTTGCTTTTTCCTTTTGCTGCTTAGCAGGTTTTCCACTTGATGGCATTAGTTATGAAACATAAAACTGCACTCTCCATTGAAGCTGGCATTTCCAGTGCTATTTCCCTTCATACTTCATCAGGGGTGTCACCACACTCATTGTGAAATCCAGTGTGACCAGTCCAGCACATGAGTGGCCATGAAGGCCAGCTGGTGCAGTAGTAGCACTACCACTTGCGACTTTGATTTCACAGGTTTTGGAACAAGCCTGAGTCATCAGAGGGCCAGCCAGGGGGTAGAGGACCAAGCTTCCCAGAGGACACTCTACTCCTCAGAGCTGGTGGGACTGCAGATTCCACTGTGCTACTACCCCTGAATGACCACAGGTGGATGTGCAAGCTGCAGCTGGGAATCGAGGGAGGAAGGACACTGATGGACTTGGACATGCGCGACCGTGCACGTGCATCCCTGGGCCCATTGCTGATGTCCTACAGGATGGGCAGAAAAAGCAGGAAAAAGCCCCAAGCAGCCTCCAGGCTGCAGGCCCCCCATCATAAATCAAGGTACCCACCGCCAACCACAGTAAAGTTGGGGGGGCAGTGCCAACCCATGTGTCCCTGCCTGGGGGGCAAGCCAGGGAGGACCAGGCAGTGGAAGGTAAGTACCGCAGAAAGTGAGCGACAGGACTGAGTGTTGGAGGCTGGCTGAGATAAGGGCCAGATGGGTGAAACAGAGACACAAAATAAATAGGAGATATGCTATGTACACTGTGAGACTACAGCATTTATCCAGACAAATTCTGAAATTGGTGACCTTACAAGTGGTGGAGCGTAGCAGAGCCATGACTGTGATCCCTGAGTTCAGAATCCAACGAGTCTGGATAACACTGTATCCTCACAGCATGCATAACATAGCATATCATATTCAGTGTGTGCCATCACAGTATGTTTATTTCTGTGGGGAACGTGTTTTCTTACAGGACCTGCCAGCACTATTGATCCTGCGCTGCTGTTGTTTGTCTCAGCCGAGCATCAGTTTATACGCGCCTAGTGCAAGACAGAATCATGATCATGAGTTTTCACTTTCACCAATGCCAAAAGTGTAACACTGGCAGTAAATGATGACAGCAACACTTGAAATGAGAATAAATGTGGAAGAGTGAGAATAACACTTTCCCCACAAAAATAAACACACTCCCATGGCATACACCGAACATGATATGCTACGTACACTGTGAAGATACAGAGTTATCCAGACTCACTGGATTCTGAACTCAGTGATCACAGGCAGTGGGTCTAAAAGCCACTCTTGACTACCTTTCTAGACTCCTGCAACAGCACAGAGACTCTGATCCTCGGGGGTTTTAACATTAACTGGTTATCCCCCAAAGCGGCGCCATATATGGATGCCCTCTCCTCCATTGGTATGACCCAGCTAGTGAAGTCCCCAACCCGTATGAACTACTGTGCCAGGACCAGCACCATGATAGACTGGTTGATAACCAACTACCCTGAAAGAATAACCAGGACTGAAGTCCTCCCTGATAGTATAAGCATTCATTCCCCTGTCCTCTGCACCTGGTCCAACAAGACACCCCCCCCAAGTACGCAACAACTCCAAGTGTGACTGTGGCCTATCTAGTAATCAACAGCTCCAAGTGTGACTGTGGTCTTCTAAATCCATCACTTCCAGAGTTATAAAGGCAGGACAACTTGACTCTCTTACACACCACCTAATGTATCAAAACTGGTCTGCTATCTACCAAGCTAGCGATGTTGACATGGCACTCAAGCACTTTGTAAACTTGTTCAATGCATCATGCAACATTTATGCCCCCCTTCAAAAACCGGAAAGTGAAGGGGAACAGCAAGTCCTTGGTCACTCCCTCTCGTATCAAACTTATAAAGGAAAGGGTTAACCCCTGGTATAAGGCCCAAAATACTGGCTCCCAGGTTGATGTACAAAACTACAAATCAGCTCACAACAAATGTACCCATGCCATCTGTACTGTGAAAAGTCAGAACTTCAAACAGGAGCTGAATAACTCCTCGGGGGGCAGCCAGATCTTCTGGGAAAATATAAAAACATTAACCGGGAAACCTAACAAAACACTCCCCTCCTTGCTTAACATTAATGGTAATCTGACCAAAGACGCCAAAGAAATTGCTGATACCTTTAACAAGGCCTTAACTGACCTTAGCGGGGTGCTTCCACCTGACTTCTTCAACCCTCAAGGTGACTTGAGCCCTAAAAGAGGTGTCAGTTCTTGAGAAACCCCACCCCACCCCCTTCTACCTTAAAATAGTCTCCAACTCTGAGGCTAAAAAGTACCTCACTAGGGCCTTAGGGAAAACAAGATCCAGCAGTGACACACTTGACCTTAAATTGGTCACTCTCACCCTCGACAAGATACTCCATCCTCTGACCCGCATCCTTAGTCTATCACTTACTAGATTCAAGTTCCCCAAAATCTGGAAAAAGGCAATGGTCACTCCTGTCTTTAAAAGTGGAGATCGAACCAACTGCTCCAACTACTGACCCATCTCGATACTCCCACCTCTTTCTAAAGCACCTGAATGGGTCATCAGTGATCAGCTAGTTGACTACCTTAACCAGCACAAACTCCAATGTCCTGAGCAACAAGGTTTTAGGAAGCAGCACAGTACTACCATTGCACTAGTCAAGTTTACTAGCTTCATCCATGATGTGCTACATCATGGCCACATGGTGGGGGCTACATATACTTACCTAATGAAGGCCTTCAACACGGTCAACCATGACCTGATTCTAACCCAACTGTCCTCAACAGGACTCCCACCAGAATCAGTTAAGTGGTTCCAAAGCTACCTCACCGAACATACTCAGCAAGTTAAAATTTTGAACGTCCTCACTGACCACAGAAACGTAACAACTGGGATACCCCAAGTATCTATCCTTGGCCCCCTTCTTTTCAGCTTATTCCTAAATAAGCTTCCTGGATCTGCCCAGGCCATGTTCTCCTCTATACAGAAGATGCAGTGCTGTTTTTGAGTCAGTCTAACTGTACTATCTTTGAACAACAATTGCAAACTAGTTTCTCACTAATAGAAAGTTGGTTCCTCAACCACAAGCTTCTTCTCAACTACAAGAAAACAAAGTCCATGATCTTTGCTGCACCACAGAAAAAGCATAGATCCTATCAACTTCAAATATATAACAACCAAAACGAAGTCCTGAATGTGGTCCATACTTTCAAATACTTAGGGGTCACCCTTGACTGCTCCCTCTCCCATATGCTTCACATCAATCTGGTTGCTAAAGCTGTAAACTCCTGATTAGGCATCCTGTATAAACACAGGCACTGTCAAACTGATGAAGCCCTAAGTCTCGCTGTGTCCAGTTCAGTTCTATCGGTCATCGGCTACGGTCTAGTAGTCTATAGAGCAGCTACTGACACAGCCCTGCAGAGAATCAAGATGGCCCTTAACAAAGCCTATAGGCTGCTCCTAGGAGCCCAATGTTTAATGCTCACCTGCGAGCTATACTCCAAGACGGAGTTGCTCAACCTGGGATGTAGGATCTAATACCAAGTCTGCCTACTTGCCAAGAAGTCCACTCTAGGCCTCACCACCCCTGCCATGCTTGGCCTCCTCCACCCCCATGAAAGCAACAGGAATACTAGAAGTGAAGGTAGTCAGTCACTAAAAATACCATTCTGCCGGACATCCCGAGGTCAACGATCCTTTGCATATAGAGCCCTCAAATGGCTAAACTCATTTAGCCCTGACCTCCTGTCCTATACCGAGTTAGGACAATATAAATCGAACCTGAAGGCCCATCTAGTATGCAACAACTCCAAGAGTGACTGTGGTCCATCTAGTAGTCAACAGCTCCAAGTGTGACTGTGGTCCATCTAGTAATCAACAGCTCCAAGTGTGACTGTGGTCCATCTAGTAGTCAACAGCTCCAAGTGTGACTGTGGTCCATCTAGTAGTTAACAACTCCAAATGTGACTGTGGTCTTCTACCACCCCTTCTTGGTGCACTTTGATCTCTCTCCCACCCACAGCACTCCCAACTAGCCACTTGCTCTTTTGCTCTCCTTCTTGCATCCGCTCACTCTACTCTTCCATTCCCATTTTTACTACTCCCCCTTGCAGTACTGCTCTCATTACCCTTCCACCCTAAATGCCACTTGACTCCACCACCCCCCCACTGTTCCTCTAACTCACCCTTGACAAGGTTTGTTTTTAGCTGCTCCCCTGCCCTCCGCCTACACCCCTAGCCTGTCCTGATCCCCACCTCGAATGTCTGTCTCCCTTGTATGTCTGTCTCCCTTGTATGTCTGTCTCCCTTTGACCTTTGAAAATTTACAATCCACCAACTACATTATGCAAATATTATGAAATGTATGTAAACATATGAAATGTATGTAAATATTTGTTCTATTTTTACTCACTGTGTTCTTTCTGTAACATTTTCATCTGCTGTTTTGTAACTATTGTCTGTCCATGACATGGAACCTATGTAAATTAGCTTTTAGCTCATAAGTTGTTGAATCCTAGTATCAATAAATAAATAAAATGTTTTCTCATTTTGGGTGTTGTGTCTGTGAGAGTACTGCATTTATCTTAAAGTTAACAAACACAATCCCATGGCATACAGTAAATAAAAAAAAAGAGTGGCTGTTCCTCGCCAGTTGTGAAGTCACAATGAGTGAGGTTATAACAATGCTGATGAGGTATGAAGGGGACTAAAACTAAACACATCAAACTTTAGGTTGAGTACTGATTCACACATCACACATGCTGTCACGTAGATGTCTTTTTTTAATTAGCAAAAGGGAAAAGAAAAAGTATTTCAGATACAAAAAAAGTAACAGCTCAGTATATTTAAAAGCTAATAATTATTTTGGGCAGTGTACTTCCTCTTTAAAACAGTTAAATTATTACTGCTTCAGAGACAGTCACAAAGTCTGAGATCCAAACGGCTGTTTAAGAATGCTCCAACTGGGACCCTCATTGAAATACTGGTGTGGAGCTCAGGGTTTTGGCTTCATTGGGGACTGGGGAGCCACCTGGAGGGATGCAGACCTATACTGGTGTGATGGTCTGCATCTGTCCAGGGGGGGAACCAGGATCCTAGGTGAGAGGTTTAAATGCTTCATTGGCAAGCATTTAAACTAGCCAAGGGGGGACACACTGAAAAGGAGCAGGGAAATCCAAGCCTCCCCCCACAAAACATGGTGATTAGTGAGGTAAACACCAAGGTACAGAAGTTATTAGGGAGCAGAACAGATTTAAATGTTAAAAAAGGCAAAGGCAGTAAGGACAGAAATGGGGCTAAAAGGGGTAAGGCTATCAAAAAGTGGAGGGTGATGAGTACCAATGCCCGTAGTCTGTATAACAAGCTCCCTGAACTTGTGGCCTTGATGGAAGAGGGTTGCCTGGATATTGTGGCAGTCACAGAAACATGGTACACAGAGAACCATGACTGGGATGTCAACATACCAGGATACACAATCTACAGGAGGGACAGAGAGGGTAAAAGAGGAGGAGTAGCTCTCTATGTAAAGGAAGGGATCAAAGCAACAGAACTAACGAGTAAACAGGGAGCAGATGAGGCACGTTGGGTCACCCTGGAGACAGGAAATGGCACCACAATCCGTATGGGGGTTGTATACAGACCCCCATCTCAGGGGAAGGGAATGGACAAGGAAATGATAGAAGGCTTTCTTAGAATGGCAGAAAAAGGGGAGATATTGTTGGTGGGGACCTGAATATGCCAGATGTTAACTGGAGCACCTTTGCTGCAGGCACATCCAAGAGCAGGGTCATTCTTGATGCTCTACAGGGGCATGCCTCAGACAGCTAGTATTGGAACCCACTCGGGAGGAGCAGTCTTAGACCTGGTACTCTCAAATGGGGATGGAGAAAGAATCTCAGATTTAGAAGTGGGTAGCTATCTGGGAACAAGTGACCACCAAACAGTGTGGTTCACTTATAAACACAGCCATACAATCAAGCCATACAAAAGCAAGAGTACTGGACTTTAGGAGGGCCAACTTTGGGAAAATGAGAGAGTGCCTCAGAAGAGCACTAGCAAACAGGCAAGAAGGAGGGGTGGAGGAATAATGGGGAGTGACCAAAACAGCCATCACAGAGGCAACAAGCCTTTATGTAAAGCAAATCAATAAAACACAACGAAGGAAAAAAACGCTATAGTTCTCAAAAGAGGTGGCAAGGAAGGTTAAGGAGAAAAGGACAGTATTCAGGAAATATAAGGAAACACAGAAGGAGCAGGACAGAGAACTTTATCAGTTAAAGCAGAAAGAGGCTGGGAAGGCAGTCAGAATAGCAAAGGCCCAAACCAAGGAAAGGATAGCCAGTTCTGTTAAGAAGGGGGATAAGACCTTTTATAGGTACAGTGGCGTGAAAAAGTATTTGCCCCCTTCCTGATTTTCTCTATTATTGCATATTTGTCACACTGGATGTTTTCAGGTCTTTAGACAGAATGTAATATTAGATAAAGGGAACCTGAGTGAACAAATAACACTTCTTTTTTTTTTTATTTCACTTATTTAATGAAAAAAAGTTAGCCAACACCAATTGGCACTGTGTGAAAAAGTAATTGCCCCCTTACACTTAATAACTGGTTACGCCACATTTAGCTGCAATGACTGCAACCAAACACTTCCTATAATTCAATATCAGTCTTTCACATCGCTGTGGAGGAATTTTAACCCACTCTTCCTCGCAGAACTGCTTTAATTCAGTAACATTTGGTAGGTTTTCGAGCATGAACTGCCTGCTTCAGGTCCCACACAGCATCTCTATTGGGTTTAAGTCTGGACTTTGACTAGGCCACTCTAAACTTTAATTTTACTTTTTTAGCCATTCTGATGTGGACTTGCTTTTGTGTTTTGGATCATTGTCTTGCTGCATGACCCAACTACGCTTCAGCTTCAGCTGATGGAAGGATGACTGGACATTCTCCTTAAGAATTTTCTGGTACAGAGCAGAATTCATGGTTCCTTTAATTATGGCAAGTCATCCAGGTCCTTAGGCAGCAAAGCATCCCCACACCATCACACTACCACCACCATGTTTGACTGTTGGTATGGTGTTCTTACTGTGGAATGTTGTGTTTGCTTTACGCGAGACATTATGGGATCCATGTTGTCCAAAAAGTTCCACTTTGGACTCATCTGTCCATAGAACATTTTCCCAAAAGGCTTGTGGATCATCCAGGTGCTTCTTGGCAAATGAGAGATGAGCATTTATGTTCTTCTTGGTTAGCAGTGGTTTCACCTTGCTACTCTCACATGAAGCCCATTTTTGCCCAGTCTCTTTCTGATTGTGGAGTCATGAACACTGACCTTAGCTGAGGCAAGAGAAGCCTGCAGTTCTTTGGATGTTGTTTTAGGATCCTTTGAGACTTCTTGGATGATTTTACACTGCGCCTTTGGAGTAATTTTGGCAGGCCGCCCACTCCTGGGAAGGGTCACTACTGTTCCAAGTGTTCTCCAGTTGGAGATTATGGCTCTCACTGTGGTTTGATGGAGTCCCAGAGCCTTAGAAATAGCTTTGTAACCCTTTCCAGACTGATAGAGGGCAACAAAATGTTTTTCTGATCTTTTCAGGAACTTCCTTTGATCATGGCATAATGTGCTTGTTTAATCTTTGTGCTGTCAATGTGACTCTGATGGTAAGGGCCAAAATAAGTGAGGTTTATATTGAGCAGGGCTGGCTGTAATCAAGCCTGGCTGTGTTCAATCAGCTGACTCTAATTATCCCTTTAATTGGGCTGATTTAACTAGGGGCAATTACTTTTCACACAGTGCCAGTTGGTGTTGGTTAACTTTTTTCATTAAATAAATGAAATGAGTAAAAAAGTGTTATTTGTTCACTCAGGTTCCCTTTATCTAATATTATATTTTGTCTAAAGACCTGAAAACATCCAGTGTGACAAATATGCAATAATAGAGAAAATCAGGAAGGGGGCAAATACTTTTTCACGCCACTGTACATTAGGGAGTGAAGAAAGACCAAAGGAGGGATACTGAAGCTTAATAAAGGGGAGGGAATGTGGGTAGAGGGTGACAGTGAAAAAGCAGGGATACCGAACGAATATTTCTGCTCAGTATTCACAAAGGAAGAGGAGGGGGAGTTACCTAAACCAAACAAGAGAAACATCTCAAGACGTGGTTGATACCAGTCCATTTACAGAAGAAAGGGTTCTGAAAGAACTGATAAAATTGAAGGTGGACAAAGCAATGGGGCTCGATGGGATTCACCCAAGAATTCTAAAAGAACTAAGGGTAGAACTAGTGACACCGCTGACTACTCTCTTTAACAAATCATGGGAGGATGGGGTGGTACCCGAGGACTGGAGGAGGGCAGATGTGATTCTCTTCACAAAAGTGGGAGCAGGACAGAGGCAGGAAACTACAGACCAGTTAGTTTGACCTCAGTGGTAGGGAAAATGATGGAATCACTTCTGAAGGAAAAAATTGTTGAGTACCTAGAGGCCAGTGGGGCACAGGACCCAAGGCAGCATGGATTCATTATGGGAAGGTCATGTCAGACGAATCTAATAGATTTCTTTGACTGGGTGACCAAAGTAGTAGACCAGGGAGGGGCTGTGGACATGGCCTACCTAGATTTTAGCAAGGCATTTGATACAGTCCCACACAAAAGATTAATTCACAAGATAGCCAGCCTTGGAGTGGGTCCCAAGGGGGTAGCCTGGATAAAAAATTGGCTAGACAACAGGACGCAAAGGGTAGTAGTAAATGGAATACACAGTGAAGAAAGGAGGGTTATTAGTGTGGTACTGCAGGGTTCAGTACTGGGACCTGTCCTTTTTAATGTCTTTATAAGTGATATTGCAGAGGAACTGGAAGGAAAAGTATGTCTCTTTGCAGATGACACAAAGATCTGCAACAGGTTGATACACAAGATGGAGTGGAAAGGATGAGAAGGGACTTTGCAAGGTTGGAGGAATGGTCAAATGTATGGCAGCTCAGATTCAATGCAAAGAAGTGCAAGGTAATGCACATGGGAAACAAAAACCCAGGGAAAGTGTACACAGTGGGGGTTGAGATACTGACAACAGTAAAAATAGAAAGGGACTTTGGGGTAATTATATCCGATGACCTAAAGGTGGGCAAGCAATGTGAGAAGGCAGTAAGGAAGGCAGGGGGGATACTGGAATGCATAGGAAGAGGCATCAATAGTAGAAAACAGGAAGTTGTTATCCCTCTGTACAGACAGTTGGTGAGACCCCATCTGGAGTACTGTGTGCAGTTCTGGAGACCCTATCTCCCCATAGACAGAGTGGAAGCTGTACAGAGGAGGGCAACCAAAATGGTGCAGGGTCTGCACCAGAAGACATACGAAGAAAGACTAAAGGAGCTTAATATGTATACCCTAGAGGAAAGGAGGGAGAGAGGGGACATGATAGAAACTTTCAAGTACCTCAAGGGAATTAACAAAGTCTAAGAGGTAGCATCTTCCAGAAAAGAGATGTGCAAGAACAAGGGCACAATTTAAAGATAGAGGGGGGGCTCAGAGGTAATGTGAGGAAGTATTTTTTTCACTGAGAGGGTTGTGGATGCATGAAACAGCCTCCCTGAGGAGGTTGTGGAGTCAAGAACAGTGGGGGACTTCAGGAATGCATGGGACAGGCATAAGGCAGTCCTAGTGGGGGGTAGGAGGAAGTAAGCTGTTGGTTAACTAGGATTTGCAGCTTATCTTTTAGGTAGGAAAATGGGCAGACTAGGTGGGCCAAGCGGTCCTTATCTGCCATCAAATTCTATGTTTCTATGTTTCTATGTAAGTGTGCTGCACTGCTGTGCTGGTGACCCAGGTTCAAGACCGAACTCAAGTAACCATGTCAGGAAGCAGGCCAGACTGCAGCAGGTGCCACTCAGCACTAAGCTGTGGTTTGGAGGGAAGGCATCAGGTACGTGGTGCTACAGAGACTCCTGCAGTGGGCCAGGGGAGCATGGTCCCGCCACAGGACACCAGGCACCACTGCACGCATCCAAGCCCATTAACAGGTTCTGCCAGCACCAGGGGAGGGGGGAGGACTGGTGAGAAAACCAGGAATAAAATCCCACTTACCACTTAAATATGGCAGAAGTTCCAAGCTCCCCTGGGTCCTATTGCCCCTGACTCTGAAAACTATCTACCAAGTGGAATGCCTTGGGGGGGGGGCCTCCCCTTGGAAGCCATCAGGTGCCACCTGGCTCCAGGGGGTGATGGAGCACCAGCCATATGAAGGGTACGTCCCTGGGATTAGGACATATCACTGACATAGTAACACCGACATTACCAACAGATAAAAGACAAAGGTTCCACACAGTCTGCACATAAAGAGTTTCTTACCTGCCTCCCCTGACCTAATATCTGAAACGGATTTTCTACCTCAAACTCTCAATATTCCCCCCAGCCCCCCACCCCCACACAAACACACCTCCTTCAATCCCCCCCAACCCCCACTGCACCTCCTGGTGATCTGGCTCAGGTCTAAAAAGCAAAAAATACTTGAAATACAGGAACCTCCTCTTTACTATACTGAAAAGAAACAGCATATAACAAATATAAATGTTTATATAGGGGAAGAAAGCATTAAAGTCTGTCACATTCCGTCTTCTTAAAGTGCCTGAAGGCAGGATTAGAAAGTTGCGGTTCCTACAATAGTTACTTTCCACTGAAAATATGTTCCTGAGTATAGGACTGGCAATAAGAAAGAGAAACTCAGGTGAACCAGTTCCCTGAAAATAGCAACTCATCTAATGCAACCCTGACAGTACTGCCGGTGCATGGGTTTAATTCCCACTTGAGTAACATTATTTGTGTCTCACTGTAGTGTAGGTTTTCAATGTCTTCAGTTGGCTAATGCAATATATCTTTTAACTTTGGTTTATTAAAGTTTATGGACATATAATACACAGACTTCCATCCATAGTTACATAAAAATACAACTACATTCAGCAATTATTTAGGAAGTAACTACACAAGGATATGAAATAATGGCCTTCCTTGTTTCCACATGCGAGGTTAAATTCTCGAAAGTAAAAATAAAGATATGAAGAACCGTAATGCAGTTACATGAGCTGGACTATGTATTCAGTATGCATAACCATAAAAGTCTGATAATCGATCTTTTCATGTGGCTATCATAAGTGCATAAACCTTTAAGGATGTCCTAAAAAAGAAAACAATTCCTAAAAAAAGAAAACAACTCGAACTACATTGCATGTTAAGTAACTTAAACTATTTACTAGTGTATGTAAGAACACTTTAATATACTGAACTTAAAGAGTTTGTGACACATTCAGGAAAACTTTAACAAAACATATTATACAATGGCAAGAAAGAATACTTGCCTCTGATTGGTCAGTCTGGGACTGGACCCGTGATGTTATCCCAGTACAACATCATGGGTCTAGTCCCAGAACACAATCTCACGGTATTGATTTGTTTGATGATATTTCCTCTTCTCTTCAGAAACAAAGACGTTTTGCCACACTAAAAACCTACTAAAAACATGTTTTAAATATTGTTTTATTCTGTATAACAATGAGCCATTGTATAATAGCAATAATGCACTCCGTGATGTGTGTCGTGCTGGGATACCCTCAATTCTAGGGTAATTGGATGCACTCTGCCTGTGGCCTCGTGCCAAACCACCCTGGGCATGAGATTATCCAAGCACGACACACACCCTGTCATGCATTATTGCTTAAATATTACACACAGTCCAGCCTGTATTTCCCATTAGTTCTGTATTCCTCCTTTCCATTATTTATTACTTAGGTTATTTGCATGAAAACAGGATATTTGCTCCTAAAGAGTTCATCTATTCCACTGCTTTCTCCCTACCTGAAGTCATACAGCACAGCTTATGACCTCACAGTTACTCCCATGGCAACAGACTGGGACAGTTATTTTGTGATGGGAGAAAAAAAAAACATAGTAAACTTTTGGCATAGCATTCAGTTTACCAGTCAGACAGGATGATCACCTGTCTAGCAGTCATTACCTCACCAGGAATAACTGCCACATTAGCAGTAGGCAGTAACACTTGACGTGGTTTCCATATTGTTTGGTTTTCATGCATGTCTCCAAACTGCCCATGTACTCTAAAGCCTCAGTCTCAGTGCAAGGTATCATGGGTACGCAAGTCCTTGAGCAAGGCAGGCTGACAATGCTTCACCAGAACCGAGACCACCTTTTCTACACACATTGTATGTATAAGGATAAGTGGTTTACAATGTATTTTTCCTGTTAGAACTGTTAATCCTAATTGTTTTTTTTTTTTTTCCTATACATTTTTTTCTCCTCCTTGGCTCTGGTTGGCTCGGATATCCAAACTGACCACCAGACCCACACACCCAACATCAGGCCACCTCCTCAAATTCCCCCATGGTGGGGTGGTGAGGAGCCTCCCTTCCTTGAGCTCTACTCACCGAGAAGGATCCAGACTAGAAGGTGCCATTCGGGGTCGGGCCGTGGAGGTCGGAAGATCATGCAACCTGATCAGGAGCCATTTTCCTCTTTTTACATCCCCAGGAGATGTGACGTGCAATGAAGTCAATGTAGAGAGCATCCATGCATCCGCCCGCGCACCTACAGATGTCTGCCCATCTCCACCCCCTAGTGTACAGCATTAGCATGCTGCCCCCCAGCCTCCGCTAGGGGCCAGTCTAGGATCGACCACTGTCATCCCCCCTCCCCGGAGGACAGCAGTCCCTCAGACACTCAATCCTTCTCCTCCCTGCTGCCCCCCCAGCCTCCACTAGGGGCCAGTCTAGGATCAACCACTGTCATCCCCCCTCCCTGGAGGAGAGCAGTCTCTCAGACACTCGATCCTTCTCCTCCCTGCTGACCCCCGGTGACCCATGTGTGTTCCTGAACACGGGTCACCGGCGTGGCGCAAGGTAAGGCGACCAGCACCTCAGCGCCACTGGACTGACCTGCTAATCCTAATTTGAAAATCTGTCTTGAACATTATGTACCATGAAGTGCATATTTACCTTCTGGATGCTGTGGAACTGTTCACCAGGATGATCCAGGAACAATAAGGCTGCACAAAGGGTGGACGGTTTTCAAACCTCGGTATGTACTTGCTGGAGGCCAGGAGGAAAAAGAGGCGATATGATAAAGACATACATGTTTCTGAGGACAGTAAGGACTTGTGTGCCAGGAACACAAACACAGTTATGAGGGGGCATAACTGGAACCTGGGGGATGAAACCGACAAGAAGGACAGCAGAAAGTTTTTTTTTTTTTTATTTTTTTTTTATTCACAGTGGAAGAAAGTGCCTAAGTGGGTGGTACAGGCAACAATGATAAACAGGTTCAAAGTCAAGTTGGACAGATTTAGGGGGCTGATAAGGATGAAGTGGGTAGTGCTGGGGGGAAGCTAGACCAGTAAGGCAGTAGGCCTATGGGAAAATATTAGTGATTCTCAAGCGCAGACTGGATAGACTGTACATCTTTTTCTGCTGTTACCTTGTATGTATTTAAGTAGTTTCTAGACATATTTATAGCTACTCCGACGTGTAAGATGCATAATAAAAACAATACACTGCTACTCTGCCCTGTGAGACTGAGTACAAAGTTTGTGCAACGTCACTGCAAGACAAGTGACATTTCCAATCTGCATGCTTGCAGTAGTGGTGCTGCAAGTCTGTGCATCTCTCTGTGTATTAAGTAGCATACTGCCTCCATTTATTATGAAGGGGTCTGTGCCTTTGCTGCAAACTGCAGTTAATCCTATTGTAAGTTAGACTTAGGGACTTGAATGAAGAGTAGGCTGATTTGCATTTCTTTTTCCAATATGGGTTTTCTTGATCAAACACAAATGAGTTTATGACTTCCAAATAGGAGTGTTGTGCTTATAAATGTGCAAACAATTGTTATGGTAAGTGTGCCTAGTTTGCTCATGTTAGGGGCCACGTCAGGTTTTTGTGAGTGTGGTCACAGGGGTGTTTTGTGAGTGAACTCAAGTGTGTGCCTTGCTTTGCACTACTGTTACAGGGAGTATGTTCAAACACTGTGTTTTCGACCCTTACATTGGTCCTTTTCCACTATACCTTACAGCTGTACTTGCACACTACTCAGTGGGCACAAAGTGACCTTAATGGCTGGGTTTCCGCAACTTTCCAATGTGCTGCTCCAGGAACCTTAAAGGGTATGTAAGCCTGGGATCCGAGTCCACAATCTGGAATTAGATTACTCAGAAGGTATTTCTTTTTCTTCTTCGGGAACATTTTTTGTTTTTAATGTTGTTTCTTTCCCTCCATTCAGTCACCCTATGTACCACCTTCTGGCTATACTGGCCATCATATTGTTGAGTATGGAGGTGTAGTTCCCCCACTTTTTCCTTCCTTCATGTTGAAGACAGCAATGCAAGGTCAACAGTCGAGGCTACGTCATACTTATGTACGATACGCACCCTGCCATGTGCTTCACAATGTCCTCGGCTCCCCACCACTTTGGATGCAGCTCTACCATCGGTATTTCTACTGGCAGCAGTGACATAGCAAGGCACTGCAACCCTGCCTCCCAAGAAGAGACGAGCATCCACTGGGGTGCTTGACCCTGTTGCCCTGGGCTTGTTCCTGGACCCAGGTTGCTAGGGTCAGGGGCAGTACCGCTACCACTATGCAAATGGGTTTGCTTCCTGGCAAGATTTAACCAGTTTAAATGCTCAGCAGTGTGTAACGATGTGTTGCATGGGCAAAAGCATTCAGCATTACACTATTCTTTGAAAGGACTGTTTGAGTAGTTATACTTGGGCTGCGTTATCTAATACAGGAAAAACAGCAGAGTTACTAATCTTAAAGAGCAGGTATTTACTAAAGTAAAAAGTGAATTTATTATAATTGTTTAGAGTGCTTTTCAAAGTTTCTACAAAAACATTACTGTTAGCATTGATAGCAGTAAAATCTCATATGAGTCCTCAAAAATGTGAATTTCTGGACATACAAGAACTCTTCACTGAAGATATCTTCCTGAAAACAGGCCCTTTACCCATTTAGGCTTCATGAATCCCTGCTGCTTTTACTGCTTTGAAGTTATAATCCCCTGCTTGTACCATGAGAATCCTGTCCATAGCAACTGACTGTGATGTCATAAACAGAGTATTATGCAATCACAGCAGGTAAGAGCAGTAGGAGCAGATGAAGTCTGTGGGGAAAAAAGGCTCCATGTTAGTGAAAATGGCTTCACTAATAAAGAATGGATCCAGAAGCAAATGATTTGATACCTCTTAATGGACCAACATAGATGTAACAACAAGAACAAAGTGCTCTAGCTTTCGGACCAATCAGTCCTTCTTCAGAAGCCTAAAGAATGGAAATTCACTCACTCCCTGTCACTCAGATGGTGGCTAACTGAGGTGGTGAGCGGAGGGGCAGTGTCAGTCCCCATCTCAGACTGGCAGCAGATGGCTGTGTTCTTAAGGGATCAGCTGAGTGACAGTGAGGGGTGGGGGAGGTAGGTGCTGAGTGCGTGAGCTGGGAGGGGGGATTCTACAATGATCAGATGGGAGGCCACTAGACTATCAAAGATCATGGAAATACTACTTGACAGTGTTTGGTACAGCGATAAGAGTGTGGGTGACCACTAAACTACCAGAAATTAGGGAAATTACAGTGTTCAGTACAGAGACGGGGTGAGGGCCACTAGACCACCAGGCATTAGAGAAATGCTGCTTTTCAGAGGTCAGTGTGGTGATCGAAAGGGTTGGGGCTACTAGACCACCAGGGATTAGTGAGCATCTATTTTATAGACATCGATATGGGATCGGGGGTGGGGCACTAGATTACCAGGGATTATGGACTGTCCATTTTACAGAGTTTGGTGTAGGAATGGGGGGGGGGCATAGTTCAGAACAATGCCTCCACTCCTGATATGCTTATTAATGTGTGGGTTGCTGAACAACGCTCACAGTAGCAATGGCACTATGCGATTTGGGATGCAATAATTCCATTTGCTCCTGTCAGTGATATTCCTGCTTGGGGCTGTGTTAGCACCCCACATAGTCACTGTCCAGAGGGCTAACACAGCTCCATATTCAGACAGACAGTGTGCTCTAATCAGCGCATTCTACTGATCTGAATATGATCCCCAGGTCGGCCATGTGCTATCTTACATGCACCACTGATGGGTGCGTGGTGCAATCGGCTGACTCTGAGTATAAGAATCATATTGAAGAAGGGCAATTTTAACCCTAAAATGTATATATCCAAATAAAGTGTCAATAAGTAGTACAACACTAACACTTAATTCCACCTTAGCATTCATGGGGTATGCAATGTACTCCAAAATGACCTCCAGTCTTCACCATGGTACCAACTTCACAATGAAAGTCTGATAATTATCAAAAACACATCAAAGGTATATCTAGTCTTCCAGTACAACCATAGCAAATTTCAGAGCAAACCAACAAAAATTTACTAACTTGCAGGTAAAAAAGCAAAACACACATTTCTAGCCATATGCAGTCAAGTGCTGGAAGTTAAGAAGGACATTTAATATATTTTGTCCTTTCAAGTGGGCCCCACAAAAAACAATTACAACCAAGCACATAAATTGTTTTCTGGAGGTATGGAAGCACCTGCACTTCCACTAGCAGGTGGATCTGTGCATCTATGGAGGAATGGAAGCTCAGAACCCAGAGGGCCCTGCACTTCCACAGACAGATGGATCTGTGCATCTATGGAAGAATGGAAGCTCAGAACCCAGAGGGCCCTGCACTTCCACAGGCAGATGGATCTGTGCATCTATGGAGGAATGGAAGCTCAGAACCCAGAGGGCCCTGCACTTCCCTAGGCAGATGGATCTGTGCATCTATGGAGGAATGGAAGCTCAGAACCCAGAGGGCCCTGCACTTCCCTAGGCAGATGGATGTGTTCACACAGGTGCCGAAGGGGTCTGTGTGAATTAGGATATGATCATACTATCTCAAAAAGTAAGGAAATTGTTTGAAAAAAAAAACCTGTGTTAATGCACCAGTTAGGGTTCAGACTAAGTGACATATGTAGGGAAATGTGATGTTAGGGTTTCCAACCCTAACACCCCACTTCCACCTTCCAAGCAAATGAAAAAACATAGTTTTGGCTGTCCTGAATCTTGCTGAAACAGGGCTGGGGTCTTCCTTGGGTGTTAGCAACTCTAACGCTCACCCCTTTTCATACAGTTTGCACATCTGAGCTTATTTGCTGATGGAACGGGGGGAGATTTAGGGTTGATAACACCAAGAAAGACCGTAGCCCTGATTTGTGAACACTCAGGACAGCCAAAACCATAATGTTTTTTCCTTTTGCTGGCTGGAGACTGTGTGTGTGTGTGTGTGTGTGTGTGTGTGTGTGTGTGTGTGTGTGTATGGGGGGGCATTAGAGTTGGATTGCTTTAATCTGAACCCTAACTGGTGTAATAATACAGTTTTGTTTGCAAAGAATTAAAATATAGGCTAAAAATTCAGCACAACTAATTTAAAATTAAGGTATGGCACAATGAAGGTGTGATGAAATACACAGATAAATGCATACAGCTCAGCACAATAGAGAATAAAGAATACAGAGCAAACTGGGATTTATCTGGGAGATAAAGTGAGCAGAGAGAAACAAGGTTACATAACGGCTAGTCGAGGGCAGGAACACAAGAGAACAAAACAAGAGCACATAAGTGGTTTCAGAGAGGGGCACGATGGGGGCATGACCAAGTCCATTGGTTGACACTCAGCAAAGCCTTTTTTGTAGCTGCCCCAAAACTGTGGAACAGTCTGCCTTTTGCCCTTCACTCTCTGGACTCCCACTTCTCATTTACATCTCGATACAAATTGGCCTTAATGAGTGCTGCCACTTGTGCCTGTTCCCAGGGTGACCACCCCCCCCCGCACCACTCCAGGCATTTCAAGGAATTGCTGAGAATATCTGGAAACCCAGTTTGTCCAACGAGATTGCACTCCTACCTTGTATTCTCCCCCTACAATGAGGGGCTATGAGCTAGGAGGCACGCTGAGATGTACCCCCTGCTCCGCCCCTCTGCCGACATCCATCCAATCCACTGACTGCTTCTCCACTTACCGCGCCATCCACCCGGGCTCCCCTAGGTGGCGGCATAGCAGCGGGAGCCTGCAGATAACCCCACCCCGCCGGAGAAAGAGAGCTGCCGTCAGGTGCTCTATCCTTCTCCGCCTCGGCCGACCCCCGGCGACGCATGCTCGCTCCCGAACCTGGGTCGCCATCGTGGTGTGAGGTGGGGCGTCCAGCACTTCAACCCTCAGCACCACCGGGCCAGCCTATACCGAAGGACGTTTGACGGTATTTCATCAAGACTAAATTTGGTAGGGAACCAAGTATTCTCTGCTGTGGCTCCAAGGCTGAAGGTGGACAAACAGAGAAAGAGGACTGGCTGGCTGATGTAGAGCAGCAGGGAACAGGGAAGGACCAAGAGTTGGCAGAGTAAGTGGGATATGTGGAGGGGACAGAGGGACAGAGCAAATCTAAGAGGTAGGAGGGGAGGGATGCAAACCAGGATTTAGAGAGGCATGATGCACCCATGAGGTGCCAAGAAGTTAGGGAGGGGAGGGAGAGGAGTTAATAAAAGGCACAGTGAGTAAAAAGGGGAGAGTAAAATTCAAACACCGCTACCACTAGCAAATCCATTTTAGTGATCTATACTCTACTGCTAGTAGTGGAGCTAGACAAGTCTGGAAAATGAAAAACAAAAAGACAAAAGATCAGTGGCCCAATATTCAAAATAGCACAAAGTGGAGTGCAAAACTTTGCGCTGTACCTTGCTATATTCAGTTGAATAGCACACAGGCACAATTTGACTGCATATAGATCCATGTTGGCACAGCGCTAACTCAAGCAGCACTGCCCCAACATAGATCTCAGAGTACGCCACCAGAGTGTATAGTGCTGGAGCGCTATCTGCAATATTCAAAGGGACCCATGCAAATGAGCCCATTGGCCATGCAAGGTGCTAAGGAGCCTTTTACATGCCCATTATAGTTATAGGCTTATTTGCATGGGTAGTGAGGCAGGTTAGCACCACATTGCCCCACCCCCAATTGCCTGGTCCCAGACATGTGTAGATAGCCCTGGTGCCCAGTGGTTCCCCTTCCCTCTAATCACCAGCCCATTATAACATTAAAACCATCTCTGGTGCCTAGTGGAACCCCCTTCTGAGCACCAGCCCATAGGAAACATGAAAACCCTCTCTGTTGCTAGTGATTCCCCCTCCAGTTGCCAGCCCATATTGAAAAACAAAACCTCCCTGGTGCCTAGTGGAGCCTCCCTCCCTCCGATTGCTTGCCTGTAGTAAAATTAAAATCCCTCCCTGGCATCTAGTGGTCCCCTTGGGCACTGATCCACAGTACCACCCATCACAATTCCATACTCCCAGGCATCTAGTGCTCCCACCACCATGGCACCACCATGGCACCAAACACCCACCCACCCCCAGTCACCTTAGCAGTATCCTTGGTGCCGCAGGTGTGAATATAGCCACCAGTGCAGCCCTCCTCACACCACCCTGGCCGGCCGCCATATGTCCAGGCAGGGAGTGCGCATCTTATTTATAGGACAGGCTGACATGTCCTGTCCTATAAATTAGATGTGCGCTCCCTGCCTGGATGTACAGCAGCCAGCTAAGAAGGTGTAAAGAGGGCTGCACCAGTCACCATATACGCATCCGCAGCACCAATGATACTGATAAGGTGACTGGGGGTGGGTGTTTGGAGCCACAGTGGGGGGCACTAGATGTCAGGAGTACAGAACTGCAACTGGTGACACTATGATCGGTACCCGGGGGGGAACCACTGGACACTAGGGAGGGTCTTAAATTTTACTGTGGGCTGGCAATTGGGGGGGTTCCATTAGACACCAAAGATGTTTTGTTTTTTAATACGGGCTGACAACCAGAAGGGGGGGTCGGCACTAGCAGGGTTTCATGTTTCCTATGGGCTGGCAATCAGGGAGAGTCCACTAGGCACCAGGGAGGTTTTGTTTTTAATACGGGCAGCGAGTGAGGGGGTCCCACGGACCACAGGGGTTGGGGGTGCTCCCCCATTGGCCAGCCAGCTAGTTGGCTGCATTATCTCCGATAATCGCTAGGGTTGCCCAGAGTAAGCTGGGGTCTTGTTTGGTGGTATTTGCGCTGTGCTAACTCTTTTTGCACAGCGCAAAGCCACTGAATATGGGGTAGTGCAGCTATCCACACCCTTCCCTTTGCCCACCCACATACATCATGTTTTGCACGGATGCTAACCTTCTTTGCCCGCGCAATAGTCCCTTTTGAATATGGGGATCTGGCACAAATCCCAGTTTGCACAGGCAAAGACCCATTACCGCCAGTGCAAACTTCTGAATATTGGGCCCCTGGGATCAAAGATCACAGACATGATGTGGCAGGAAGCAAGGCAATATGGGTCAGACAATTCTGGTTACAACCATTTGAGGCAGAGGCACAAACATTTGATCCCTTAGCCGCTACAGGGTATTCCAAATGTAAAGTAGCAAAGGCAACCTGTTTACATTTAGCAGTGTTGTGCCCCAAGTTGACACCTTTTGGGCATGAAGTAGGAAACATTATGGGTAAGGCACTACAACATTCTTCTGGGCATAGCAACCCCCCCCCCCCATGCCATGGGTTGGGACACCGAAACATGAAACTGGGATTTAGCCTTAGCAGTAGCAAAGAAGACAGTGACCCAGAACTGGTTCAAACCTGATGCTCCCCCTACGCCCCCATCACACTGGACATTCAACCTAACAAAAATGTATGGCACTAGAAAGACCCCACCTCTCAGTTCAAAATAAACTGCACTTGTTTCAAGAGATGGGGTCCCTCTTGAAGGAGCCACACAGCAGAACATACTCCCAATATAGAATGTGGTGATGACCTAGCACGGCTGATCAAATAACCCTATGTCCTAAAACCATGAGAGGTTACTTGGAAAAATGTAGCCCATGTACAAATTTCCTTAAAGTACTGATGAAATGTGTTTTGATGTCTTGTGCTTGTGATATGACAAGCACATGTTGTATCTAAAACGTTTTGTATTTTAATAAAAATATTTCACACATAAAAAAAGAATTGTTTGATGTATATAAAATCAAACGATGCATAAATCTGTATTTTTCTCGTTGCCTTTTATCTTCCAATGTCTCTTAAGACGATCGCAGTACCATCACATTAGCTGGTCCCTACAATAAACTGAAAACCCAAGCTTTGCAAACACAGTCTGACTCCACAACTTGTACCCCAAACCGGCCACCCCACTCGCCTTCTAATAAGCGTTAGTCCGCCCCTCTCCCCATGCTGACATAAAGGTACCTGCCTATGGAATAATTGGTAAAAAAAAAAAAATCCTTCACATTTGTCATTCTGGGACTAGATTAGTTAACATGTGTTCTTTCGCACAAACATTTCAAACGTTTTTCTTCTGGAAATAATTCATTCTGGACATCTTCGCCTAAGGGGAGAACCACGATGAAATGATTTATATTACAAGGGAAACTCATTCTAAAACCTTGACAAGACGATGCTGCACCACCTCTTAGAATGGCAAGTAGATCAGACAGATACGTTTACTTGGGTAAAAAATCATTTGAAAGGAAACGGGGACGATAAAATCAAGGAAACATTTAAATCCTTAGCCAGAAGGGTGGGTATCCCAACATGAAGGCCGACACACTTTCCAAACGCTGCTCCACTTTCCAGACGAGAATCAAGTCGGGTTCTATTCCAGCCGTGGAGCAGAGCTCAGAGTAACCCGCAGGCTGCCATGATCTCGTCGCAGCTACTGCAAACCTCTCCAAAAAGTTCAGGGGGCGCAGCCAGGGCGTCACTGCCAGCCTCTTCTGGTCCCCCCTCCAGTCTATTTATAGGTCCCTTTACACGCTCGGCAACTGAAGCGCACAACTTACACATTTATAACAAAAATGAAATGCATTTTTAAAATAATAATTACAGAAGTGCCAGTTTGGTACTTCCGGGAACGTTTGGCAACTGCCCCGCCCACCCCTGCTGTACAGACAGTCCTGCGGTGTACAGAATAACCAGACACCGCATATTTGGATGGTTTTAAAATGTAGGGGTTTTCTGTTCTGCTTGACAGGTGCACTGATCTACCCCGAGCTGTCAGATGCATCCCCTAATGTCAAGAAACTCAAGCACAGCGCACAGGTGGTCCTGCGGTTTAGCAGCCAAACTAGGCAGGTCCACGCGGTTTCCCAACAAACTGGTCGCCACAATTCCCATAAAAACATGCAAGCAAGTAAGGAAGCACCCCGCCCCCACCACCAGTGAACCTCTCGGCAAAGGTGACAAGGCCACTGATCCTGGCTCGTATTTGAGGTAGAGGATTGAAACGATGAAATAACCCAAGTCAAAAAGAGGGAACATGGGCATTTTGGAGAAGTAGATGGCGAAGTCGCCTAAATTAAGAGCGGACAGCAGATCCATTTTTCCAATCTTCTTAATATATTTTACTATGTACTTCGTGAAAAATCGGAGGTTGTAAATCCCTGACTATTTCGGTCTGGTTCCTTGATCTCCCTGCCTCAGTCCTTGTCTCACTCCCTCTCTCGCACTCCCTTCTCTCTCCCAAGCGTTCTCCTCCTCTTCTCTCTTCTTGTCTGCAGAAGTCTACCTCCAGCTCTTCTATTTTTGACGCATCCTCGTCTCCTTTTCAGTTTCTCCCTGTAAACTTCCAAGAGTTATTTATACTGTAACTATGACGTCACTCCCAGCGCACAATTTCTTTGTGCTACGTTAGGGGGTCAGTCATTCACTTGATTGACAGAAGCAACAATACTATAGAAAAGTTGAACTATGCAGAAAAGAATCCATGGGTGCAGATTCCGTGAACTGGCTCCCAACTGTCGCACATTAACGAGGGAGGTCCTTCATTTTACCACGCAGCACTGTTCTGTCCCATACCCCTCCCACCCTGGCTAAAGCTGGGTACACATAGAGAACGTGCTGTAAACTCGATAACAACGCAGACTTTCATAACAGTGGAAGACGCTAAATCCAAATTAAACTTTGCATAAATAAAGGTAATGGTTTCCAGTGTTCTGTGCTTGTAACTCCCTGTCTGATGCGTCCCACATTTTGAGAGTCGGTGTCCCACCATTCAGTGACAAAATGTTCAGATCAGAGATATGCTTGCGATTTGAGCTACAGTGCCCCAATCCCAGCAGGGTTTTGCTGCTACCAAACGGGTTCTGCCTTCTTCTCAGCAGTCTGTGGCCCTGCTTTCTTATGCAGATTTTTACATCCTAACCCACATAATTTTGTGACTTCATTTTTCTATTGCATTACAAAACAGAAATGGCTAACTTGGCCTTATGGTGCTGGCTGGCGGTGTTCGGCACCACATGGGAGACCCCAGTGCATGTGTCCTGAGACTGATTCCCTTGCCCCAGGCCAGTGAGGTCTGGATCCCAATGCAGAGGCATCCTACGCTGACCCCGGGAGCTGTGTTTCCCCGAGTCCTACTTTATGAGCATCATCTGCAGTTGGAAAGCAGGGGCTACAGTTGTCATCATTAAAAAGCTGACTTCTGCTGTAATTTATGTGCTGTGTAACTTGAGGTATCTTAAGGTAATTGGATCAAATTACCATTGAAGACAATGGAGCTGCTGCAGCATGCATGCATGGTACACTCTGGCCCCCCCCCCCCCACCATGGTCCACTCCAACCCCACTGAGGCTTCTCCCACCATGGCAACTGAGGGGAGCCCCTAGGGATGGGTGTAGGCAGGTAAGTGCCAGAGATGTGGAGAGACAGCTAGGTCCAGCCAGTCAGATGGGAGCTGCACTTAAGACAGGTGGAAGAGATAAATTGTATAACAAAAAAATAAATAAAAAGCTCATACACCTGTTTGCAGGTTCTTCCCCCTCAGATTTTGAAAGCCACTATGCAAAAACATGAGCCACACAACGTTATACACTGACACCTTATTTTTACTAAACCATATGCTATACTGTTACTAAAAATGACATGAACAGACGATTGTCACCCCTGTGGTGCGGGAATCTTTACAAATGTTAACCACATGCTATAGACATTTGGGGGTGGGGATCCAGCCAGTACCATCATGTCCCAACCAGCACGGCACAATATAAAACCGGGAAATCTTTGCAGCTGACACTGTCATCATGCACATAATATCACCACCCAGCATATCGCAAGCAGGCAGTACAAGGTACTATCAACGTAGCTGGTGTGTCCCCCCCCATCCCAGCTGCCATGTCCCACCCACAGCAACAGACTACCCTGTAGTATACCAGAGTCCCTCCCAATCGCCGAGCAGCCACCCCCACACCAATCCATCACAGTAGGCGGTAACAGTGACAACTGCCTGGTGTCTAGTGGCCCCCAACCACCCCAGGTAGTCCCCACCACCCGCATCCCCTTACCCCAACCGCTGGCAAGCACCAGCACAGCCCTTCACTCTCCATGACAGCTGGCTGCCCGACTGAACTCGCGATGAATGAGCACACACCCGAGTGCAGGGTATGCACTCATTCATTGCAGTTCAGTTGGCGCCAGCCGTGGTGGAGAGTGGAGGGTCTGTGCTGGTCACCCGCTAGCGGCTGGGGTTGGGTGGGTGCGGCACGACCTGGGGTGGTTGGGGGTCCATTAGACACCAGGAGTTGTCACTCTTTACCACCTACTGTGATGGATTTGTGGGGGGGGGGGGTGGCTGCTCAGCAGGGCACTGTGGTGTACTACAGGGCAGTCTGTTGCTGTGGGTGGGACATGGCAGCTGAGATGGGGGACACACCGGCTATCAGGGGAGTACCTTGTACTGCCTGCTTGCGATATGCTGGGCGGCGATACTATGTGCATGCCAACATTGTTGGCTGCGATGATTTCCCAGCTTTGTATTGTGCCACACTGTTTGGGACACGATGTTACTGGAGGGATCCGTTGGTGGCGAGTGGCAAGCAGGAACATAACAAGTGGCAACTCCTATGTGTAGGAAACTATTGTAGGGTGTAGTAGCCATGGATAGAGTTGTATAATAACCACAGAGAAAAAACTATTAAATGCAAAGTAACAAATGATTTGACTCAAATTTAAACTACATCCCTTTATTAAGGTAAAAGAAACTACAACACAAGAACTAGGTTCTCTGTGGTGTGAGCTCCCTGAAACACCACCTGTGGCATGTTTATCAGCTTTATCTGAATTACAAGAATGTTTGACTTTGCTCACAGTGAGACAACTGTTGCTGGACACCCCTGAAGTGCACATCTAAATTTAGTCACCACTCGGAGCTAGCCATCTATGTCCCTGACACAATAATGCGAACAACTGTACTGTACCCACTGGTTCTTCTTGCAAATGTAACCATGCGCAGGGACAGATATTCCTGCTATAGATTCTCATCTTCAGCTAAAATCTGGCTAGGCGTCCTTTTCTGTATTACCCTCCAACCCCCGCTTTCATTCCCCGAACAGTGTATAAAAACTAGGAAAAATGTAACAAATAAAATTCATATTTGTAGACGGAAACTCTGAAAATGTGGGAAATCAGTGCATTGATCTACACAGTATGCAATATCTAAAAATATGTCAAACTTATAAACTGACTTGGGAAACAAGCAGTCTCATTGGTTGATGGGATCCCAAAGGTGTGTACTACAAATGCAATTACACACCAACGTAGCTTTGTTTGTATGTGTTCCATAAAATATGCACACTGCACCCATGTGATTGAAAATGTACAATTACACACTTCTGATCCCCATTACCTAGTTATTACCTTATTTATCATTTTTTCTTTAAAAAGCAGTTTTAAGTGCAATGACATGCTCCAGAGTGCACCCTGAGAAAGTCCACAACAAAACCCTGTCACCAGATATGGACTGATTTCGTAGAGAGATGGAAAGAGTAGTTCAGCTCACTTAACAGCACATTTTCAGGAAAATACTATCAAAGCATGTTACATAAAATAGTGGTGAGAGAGCAATACAGGACCATACAATAGTGAGAGTGTAGATAAGCAGTCACAGAGAGACTCAAAAGAGACATAAAACGGAGTGTCAATGGCCCAAAAATGGTAGCCAAGACAGAAACAGAAAATCATATGGCTTAGGGAAAAGTAGTAGGAGAGAAGAGCAGAGTTAAGCAATGAAACATGTCAGAGTGTGGTTTAAAGCAGCAGTGCAACAAATGGGGCAAAACATTCAACCCTACCTTATTTTCACGAAAAAAAAAAAGAGTTGATGCATCTTCCAGTGCCTGTTTTCAGGGGGTGACCTGGGAGCACAGAGGGGTTCATCATTTTCATGCATTCTTGAATCACTGACAAGAGCAAATTCGCTATCTGATATGTTTGTAAGTTTGTGAAATCCCAGACTGATATTTCCCACTGTCCCAATTCCCTTTCTGCTTAGGTTCAGCTTTTCTGTCATGTGATGGTGACCTCAGAGCTCATTACCTGGCCTTATAAAATAGCAAGTATGAATCTAGGAACTTGATTGGCCAAAACATGTACCTGCTTCTGGGGCCCCTCCAGGGCTCCAGACACTATTACAACCAGTGCCCACCCCCACCACGACAGAAGCATTACCAACAAAGCCCTCTGTGAACAGTGTAGAATGACAAGCCTCGCACAGTGGTCCTTCACCTATAGGGCCCCAAAACACAGAAACATAGAATCTGACGGCAGATAAGGACCGCCTGGCCCAGCCAGTCTGCCTGATGGATACGCTGGATGAAAATGGCTCAGTAGCCTCCCTGCTGCATTGCTGAATGATACTAAGGTTGGCCATTTCAAAACAGAACTCGGATATTACCTATCTCAAGCAGGGAAATGCAACTGCTTTGAGTAGCCCACTCAAAGCAACACCTTGCTGCCTTTCTCCCCACTCACTACTCCTTCCCCCTACCCCTTTCTACGACCCGCTCTTCTATCTACTTTCCCTTCTCAAATACCACCCCGCCTATCCCTGACCTTACCTAATGCCCAATACGACTTAGCTGTTTTCTGTAGACAAGGCTTTGAGCTGCTACTTATACGACTGTTTTATTTTGTAATCCTCTCCTGTATTAGTAACCATTCTATCTGTTATGTTCTTGTGTATATCTTGTATTCGACGTGGAACCTTTGTAAAAGAGCTATTCGCTCAAAGGTATTACAATCCAAAGCTTCAAATAAATAAAAACAGAGGACACATCAGAAGCACACAAATTACAAAACTAATATTATCTTCGTTTTGGCAACATATACTTCACAAGACATGCTCACATAAATTTGCATTTCAAATTAGGTCATCATTCTTTGAATTGTAAATCACACTTATCATCCAAGCAGGAACAATAAACATGCAACAAGACTTTGAAATGAAGCTGTAAGGCTGTTCATGGTATAGCAATGAGCAGGAAAAGTAACTTAACAGCATACTGCTTATACACAACGTTAGGGTTACATGAACCATTATACTTGTATACAATAAAGAAGTTTACAGTCATAATTGTTTTTCAATGTGTATTTCCTTATAAACTACACAGGTACTGTTGTTATAGCTATTTATATTGCACTTTTCCTCAAGCCCAAAACACTTCACATAAATACAAAATACAGATAAATATACACTTATAACAAAATGTAAAACAGCTGAAATTAAAATATCACCTCTTTTCAGGCTAATACTGTAAGTCAGTCTCCCAAAAATGTGATTCTAAAAAGCCAGGTTTTCAGTTTTGATTTAAATATTGCCACAGGGGGACAGTAAGGACAGATCTTGGGATGACATTCCAGAGCCTTGGAGCCACAGCAGAGAATACTTGGTTCCCTACCAAATTTAGTCTTGATGAAATACCGTCAAACGTCCTTCGGTATAGGCTGGCCCGGTGGTGCTGAGGGTTGAAGTGCTGGGCGCCCCCCCACACCTGATGGCGACCCAGGTTCGAGAAGCGAGCATCGCCGCCGGGGTCGGCCGGGCGGAGAAGGATAGAAGCACCTGACGGCAGCTCTTTCTCCGGGGAGGTATCTGCAGGCTCCGCTGCTATGCCGCCACCCAGGGGAGCCCTGGATGGCGCGCGGTAAGTGGAGAAGCAGTCAGTGGATTGGATGGATGTCGGCAGAGGGGCGGAGCAGGGGGTACATCTCAGCGTGCCTCCTAGCTCATAGCCCCTCATTGTAGGGGAGAATACAAGGTAGGAGTGCAATCTCGCTGGACAAACTGGGTTTCAGATATTCTCAGCAATTCCTTGAAATGCCTGGAGTGGTGCGGGGCGGTCACCCTGGGAACAGGCACAAGTGGCAGCACTCATTAAGGCCAATTTGTATCGAGATGTAAATGAGAAGTGGGAGTCCAGAGAGTGAAGGGCAAAAGGCAGACTGTTCCACAGTTTTGGGGCAGCTACAAAAAAGGCTTTGCTGAGTGTCAACCAATGGACTTGTAGTACATACTGTACGCTGTCATTGACAGTTCAGTCGGCGGGCAGCCACGGAGGTGTGAGGAAGGCTGAGCTACTCGCCAACTGGCAGTCGTGCTGGGGGGGGAGCGGGGGTGATTACCTGAGAGGGTGGGGGTTGGGGGACCACCAAACTACCAGGGACTGGGTTTTTGTCTATTTGGGGACAGCGATCGGTGCCGGGGGGACCACTATACATGGAAAAGGGATTTATCACTATTGGGTGGGAGACTGGGCACCGGGGAGGGACAGTACATTATGGAAAAGTACTACTGGGTGGGAGATCTGGCACTGGGGAGGGGAAGGGACCATTACGTCATGGAATTTTTTTTTTTTTTTTATATACAGGGATCAGGGAGGGGGAAGGGACACTACAGTACGGAAAGCTGTTTTGTTTCATATGGGGATCGGTCAACAGGGAATGACCACTACATTATGGAAAATTTGGGGTTTCTTTTATCCGGGGATCAGTGATCGGAAAAGGGGGGAGGGAACCACTATACATAAGTGTCTTCACTACTGGGGCAGCGATCAGTGTTTGGGGGGGTGCTAACCTCCTGCTGCAGGGCATGCAAATGGGCCATAATGGGCATGCAAATGGCCAGTGAGTACCATGCATGCCCAATGGGTTTTTTGTATGACTGGCTTAGCGAATATCGACAGCGTACCAGTGCTATGCTTGTGAAGGTATTTACTCGGCTGGGGGGTGGGGCTGCGCCGGTGGGATTAGAGGTAGCGGTATAGGTATTACCACTGCCTCTATCCAGTCCTAGTCACAGTCAGATAGCGCCATTTGCTATTCGTCTATGAATTGTGAGTTTTACGAATTGGGCAATCACAAGGTGCCATGCAAACGTTTGCATGGCAGTCTGCAATTTTTTGTGAATCCCGGCCCTGATCTTTTGCTTGCTGGTCCCACGATCCTTCTTGGTCCAAGTACAGTTACAGATGACTATACTTAGCCCCTGGAGAAAAGCAGAATCAGAAAATATCTGATCAGAGATTATAAAACCTCTTAATACGCACTCAGGGTATTGAATCTCCCACTGCTGCCTACTGCTCTGATATCAGTTTTAGAGGATTCTTTGTAGTAACAGACGATGTCTGCCTGGGCCCTTTGTGATGTCTGTTCCCCTTTAAATGACTACAAGATTGTGGAGATTGATGTTTGTAGCCCAGCTTGATTGTTCTACTTCGGCTGCTTATACATTGTGGCTCTGCCCATGATCCTGAGCCGTCTTTCTTCTGCCTTATGCAGTCCCATACACTACTACCAGTTTGTTTTTTATTCTTTTATTTAAAATTGTCACTTTATTGTTAGAATAAAGCCATTGAGCTAAAAGCTTATTTACAAAGATGTCCTTTTTGCATACCTTTACAAAAAAAAATTGCAACAATGCTATGTTGTAAAAAGACAAATACCATAATTCTAGGCATAAACCTGTATAAGACAAGCCCAGCTCTCACAAGCCATAAAAATTTGACCTTGCTCAGGTCAACCTCTGCAAACAGTACAATCCTTTAAATATCTTGGGCTACGGTTAAAACCAAATTTAGCTCCTCAGACCATGTCTTTAGAATTATCAGGAGTGTGCAGGAAAAACTAGGTGCAGTCTCTACTGCATTCACTCCTGCCCTCTCCCCAAACACAAGAATACTGATTCTTAGACAATCCCTGACCCAGCCCTGGAACGCACAAAGTGAAATCTACCAACAGACTAGTACTCTCACTGCGCAAATTCAACACAACATTTAACAACATATGGAGATTGGGATCTGCAGGAAATCCATCCAACACTATTCCCTCTACAACAACATCAGTCTCCTATCAACAGATAAGAGGAGAGAGATGATATGGGCTGCCAAGATAGATAAGCATTTAAATGGGACTAGTCATCACAGATGGCCCACACTGGAGTGCAGGGCTGGTCCCAATGTGCACTTTATGCATGTGTCCACGGAAGCTATCCAAATTACCTGGCAGCCTTTTATACAAACCTAACCAGTTATACACTTTAAGATCTTAAAACAAGAGCCTCCTGCATATATCAATAACTCACAAGACTACTGGAACAAAATCTTTCACGGCAGCCGCACCAACCGCTTTGAATGTTCCACATCAATGCCAAAGAAACCCCGAGCATCAACACCTGCAAGAGAGCCATGTTCAGCTTTCTCAAGTCCACATGCAGCTTCCTTCGCCCAGATACTCTTACTATTCTGGTCACCTAGCCTCTCAATCCCACTCTGTTCTACCCCACTGATAACAGCAACACAATCTAATCTCTATAAATATGTATATATCAATTATATTTATCTTTTATTTAGTTTCATAACCATGGCATCCCTACCAGTCTTTAGATAGCTTGTTTTGCATTTGTAAGAAATGATCTACTGCTGTGACTGTCCCCGGGACCCTCCTCAAAACTAGACATGTATCCTACTTATGAATACTGTAGTGTGCAGAAATTCTGAAACAACATAAATGAACAAATAAGACACACCCAAACCCTACAAAATAACGGTGTAATACTATCTCAGGTTTCAGCAATAAATATAAAGCACGACACTGATATTCTTGATATCGTTACACCTTAATATGCAGCTAGGTGCACGTCATCCCTTAATTAAAGCACTTTTCATAAACAAAATATTATCCCCACAAAATGTACTGGATCAGTGTGGTGCAAAGCTGCAAATATGCCACATGTTTTATTTGATCGATCTTGTGACTTCCCCATGTGTGGTCAATCCTACGAGCCCAAACAGCAGACTTCATCAATAGAATCAGCTGAGTGGGACTTCCATCACAGCTGGAACGTGATGGAGGGTACTGCAGCACTTAACACTGCTTATACTGCTGGTATGGTAAAGCACTCCCTCCCTGTACCAAGCAATTTTGTTATTACTTTCCATAATAATGAAAACTCGAGAAAAAAAAACATTTTTAGTACTTGTTAAAATGTTTTATTGATATGCCCACTCTGTTACCAACATATTCCATTTATATTTCTTGCATTGTGCAGATTATTCGTGTAACATTTAAAAGTTTAACTGCTTCTGATGTATAGTAAATGCTTTCAATGTATGGTTTTATTACATACTGTGTGTTTGATTCCATGAATAACGCAGTAGCAACATTTTTCAAACTGACTGCATATACAAAAGAATATTATCAATGCATAAACAATCAAAAAGTATCAGTCACTTCGTATTGACTGACCACTAGTGAATCTGTTACAGATCTGTCAACACAGCTGGTGTTTATATAGTGACTATGCTTTGTTTAACTGCCAACTATCCAACTGAAAGAATGTGCGACACTTGATGGTGCAGAATCATACTATGAAATGGTTTGGCACTGGCAGTCTAGCATAGAGGTTAGAGTTAAGCTGTGAATGAGCATGGTACATCCAGAAAATCTGAGTTTGATTCTCACAACCTCCAACTGTATACTGTGTAACTCTGAGCAAGTCACTTAACCACCCAGTGCTCTCAGGTTGCCCTTAAAAAACAGATACTTGTGTCTAGTGGGTCCTACCTGGTTACCAAAGGGGAAAATGCAAAAATATGCAACTAATGACAGTCCTATCCACAAACAGGTTAGAAAATGTTTTAATTTTAAAATTTGTCACTTCACACTCTACAGCTATTATGACTTTAATACTCTCAAAGAATATCTTAACTGCCTGGCATTTTTTTTTTTTTTTTTATAAATAACTTACCATAACTACATGCTGTTTGCCATATGTTCCTCAAAAGTGGTGAATCATGCATTTTGGAAATTATCAGAGTTAGTTTTAAAACAGTTTGGGAAAACAATATTTTCTACGTAAACACGTTACTCAACATTAGAACATGGTATTTCAAGACAGAGGATAATACTTCCACATCTGTGTGGGAAAGAGGCAAAACAACTTCCACAACTGTGTGGGGGAAGAGGCAACACTTTTTTTTTTTTTTTTTTTTTTTAGACAACAGCCTGTGACATCACAGCCATCCCAATGAGTGGCAACTGTACAAGACAGAGGCCCCACCACCAATTTGCTATTCAGATGATGTCATTGTTGGTAATTTACTGTTATGGTGATCAAAGACTGTAGACATGCTGCTGGAATGCAAGAAGAGTACAAAATAAATAAGTTAAACCAAGATCTCCTGGATAAAAATCTTGCTTTTAAGAACAGGTGGTACAAGCAAGGACCCAAACAGTCTGTAGTGGAATTAAAACAGTGTCTGTTTTGTATTCGACTTTGCATACACCTTTTACCAACACCCTTGTATCTGTGTACAATGTCCATTTGCTAACTGCTCATTGTAGCAGTCTTCATCATTATCAGCGTTCATGGCTCAGGTTCCTCTTCCAATGACATATCATTGCTAAAATATAAAAATAAAATTATTAAATATGTTACATCACACGTTTGTTCTACTATCAATCCGATGTCAGAAGAGTACCAAAATTCAGAACCTAGAAGAGTTGGTCAGCGCTGAAACTGCTGTAGATGCAGTTAACGTTTACAAAGGAATCACAGGGTACCCTGCGTAGTAGAGCGACTACGGGCATCCTAATAAATGAGCAAATATTTGCACAGCATATTGATAAAAAGATACAGACCACTCTGCACTCATTCCACATAAGCACATAGTCGTAGCAGATGCAAGTATCCTTAGGTTTATTGCAGTAAAGAACACCCAGCAATAGCGCCCTATATCCCCAGCGCTTGATTCATTTGTTGTTCAGCATACCTCAGACCCACCCCCTGAGGAAGGCCCTGTGGTGGGCTAAAGCGCTGGGGAGTAGGGTGCTGTTTCTGGGCATTCCTTACTGCAATAAACTTAAGGATAATTGCATCTACTACAACTACGTGCTTTTGTGCTTATGTGGAATGAGTGTAGAGTGGTCTTTTGCTTGTTGAAACTTTTGGGATATCCGCCCTTACTCCAGAACTGGGCGTCTCTCTGGAACGCACCGACTTTTGTAAACTTAGCATATTGATAAAACCCTGGAGGATGGTTGGTTCCAATGGTCCAACATTTCCTCCAGACCTTAAATTACTATGATACTATGTACTTTTCACCCTTGAATCTGTGTGTTTATATAATACATTTTCCTTACTCTTTTCTATAATTAGTGTACTACAAATACTGTATTTGAGTTGTATGTTAGTTGTTGCTATAATGTTAGGTTTCTAATTTCAACAAAATTTAATTGAAAAAAAAAAAAAAATTTACAACATTGAGGACCTGAACAAGCTGAGCAATTGGCTGGACTCTTAGACTCAATGTAGCCAAATGCAAGGTGCTAAATTTGAGGAGGAAACATAGACGTTGACGACAGATGAAGACCGCTTGGCCCTGTCTGTCCATTTTTTCCCCTGCCTATACTGTCACTGCAGTAAAAACAGAGGTAGGACCTATGCTGTGTGTGTGTGTGTGTGTGTGCTCCTCTTGGAAGTGACGGAGGAGGAGAACCGGGGGGGGGGTCATAACCGATAAGGGGTTAACGCATGACGACTGCTGCATGGCTGCTGTCAAGAAGACTGTAAAAACACTTCCGACCAGGCAACATTTCTTGCACTGTTGCATTAGTTTTACACTAGGAGTAGAAGCCAATACATTTTGAATAGCACCTTGTCACACTTCAATGCCTTGAAGCAGCAGTGTAATGAAAAAGGTTTTTCCAAAAAATCTAGATTTAGCTACAACTAAGAAAAATATTAGCATACCTGCCAGATGTACTTGTCTCAGTATCTCCTATGCTGCGCACCATGAGTCTTTTTTTTTTTTTCAATCCTAACCCTTAACAGGTCTATAGTGCTATTTCTGTGCAGAATGTGGTGGCCATCTTTTTTTCTTGAGAAAAAATTAAACTAAAACATTTATAAAATACTTGAAGTTTGGTGGAATTGGAAAATTGTACCACCAAATAAAACTGGAAGATACCTGGAATCTTTTATAGTGAAAAAAGGTAGGGTCACATATTTTGCCCAGTTTCGCTGCACTACTGTTTTGATTTCCAGCAAAATATTCACAGTTGACATCAACAGAAACTGGCTACACAACATTCCCCCCAAATCTTTTTTTCTGAATATTTCATTCTTCTATTACTGAAGACCCTCGCACGAAAACAGACTACCTGTAGATTTTCTATGTCCCTATTGCTTGTCCTGCCTTGAAAGTCACAATCCTCAGCCTGTGACATCAGAATGAGGTCTGTGACAAAGGAGTATGATATCACAGCACAGTATTATGACTTCAAGGCAAGAAAAGCAGCAGAGACAGATGAAATCTTAGGTGCAACGAGCCTGTTTTCATGCAAAAACAAAATTACCAGCTCAACCCTTGCTCATTCACAAACATTTAAATCACTTTTCTCTTTAGGGGTGCTATTGGCTTTTTAGCACATATCAGTTAAAACAGAAAACTCAATGCACACCCTCCTCCACCCCATGGCCAATCTTTTAAATACTGAACTTTTCTACCTGCCTGAATTGCTTACATACTTTTTATGCAAGTGTGTATTCATAATAATGACTGGAATGTCCTGAAACCCCAGTTTGTGTGAAAAATGTTAGGAAATTTGTGTCCTGTTCATGCCAATAGTCAGTGTTTTGCAGAAAACTGGAAAATCATTTAAAAGCAGCAGTTCATCCTACAATGAAAATGTTTCAGCCATACCTCTTCATTCCATTTTAGGCTGCCATTACTCTCCTGTCTTGTAAAATGTACCTCCCGACCCCCATTCTGAAGCTTCAGTGAATTTCAGAAGGCATTCATCAACAGTGCCAGCTGTGTTTGAGCACCCATAGTTTAACATCAACTTTCTTGTGCCTAAGATGAACTAGCATGCTGCAAACACCGCTTTTTGAACTTATGCCATTGGCGTCAACAACTCCAAGCCACGAAATGTAAGTTCTAACATAGTGAACATAAACTGAAATGTGACACCACTTAAAAGGATCTGGAGACAAAAATGAACAGCAGGGATCAACATTGGGAAAACAAAGGAGTGCAGAATGAAGCATGTAAGAACTGTTTTAAGCATGAACTGCTGCGTTAACTCGCAGAAACCCAATGAGTGGTCATACCTTAAAAGGGATGGGAAGGATTGCAGCTTCACAGTTCCAACAGACGACAATGACATTGTTTGAGTACCTCGGGAAAATTTGGGTTTGCTACATCTGACAGGGAAAATCTTCACCGTCTGTGTCTCTTTATGAACCATGGTCTACACACCAAACAATACAATTAGATGCAATTTGAGACATTATTAAAATGCATGTTCACTTACAATCTCTCTCTCTCTCTCTCTCATATATATATATATATATATATATATATATAAATAAAGACAAAGAACCTCTGTGAAACACTGAGGCAAGGGTTACCCAAAGTGCATTTGGCTGGGAAGCCAAGTTTCAAGAAAATACTAAATCACACATGCCCCACAATGCAAGGAGCAGCCCATGATGCTTTGTATTGTGGGGCATGTGTGATTTTATATATATATATATATATATATATATATATATATATATATATATATATATACATACACACACACACACACACACACACACACACACACACACACTAGGAGTTGGAGCTTCTAGAGTGTGATAAACGGAAATATCTTCACTGGAGTGTGATAAATGACGATGACATCACTACTGTGATAATAAATGCCGTTTATCCATACTGTGCTGATGTCACCACTCACTCACTACAACCTGCATTCTAAAAGAAACTGCTCAGGTTCTCCGTCTCACTGAAGCCTGCAAGTAACTCAATTAGCATTGCAAAGTACACTCGGCTGTCTGCTGTGGTGTTTCTCAAACTCCCACTCCATTCAGAAAAACTCACACCACACACAGAAAGAGCAGAAAGCACACAGAAAAAAAAGATTTCAAAAGCTCCCACCCCTATTGTATAAATAGTACACACAATGTGCAGACAGTGTGCTATGGAAAATATTCTCACTCTTGCAGAGTGAGCTCTGGATAATCTCATGTGTGTCTTCAGCACTCGTGAGTACCCAGAGCTCACTCTGCAGGAGTGAGAATATTTTCATAGCACACCCTGCCCATCATGCACTATATATATATATATATATATATATATATATATATATACACACATACATATACACACACACACACACACACACACGCAGTGTGAGAGAGAGATATGTATATATCTACCTTAATGCACAATGTACAGCCTATTATTAAAGTGACAAAAGGAAATGCAACATTAATTTTTCTTTACCCTAACTCCACCCACTCTCATTTTTTTCTTGTTTTACCCACTTTTATGATCTACAAAGCTGTCTAGATTTTTTCATTTGAGACAAAGTGTCACAAATGTGGAGACTGTAATTCATGAAAGTGGGGTTGATTACCATGAAAGCAGCAGGGCCTATTTTCAAGACACAAAGCAATCTAATTTCATTATTTTTTAAAAGAGTTTTTTTTTTTTCAAAAAACAAACACTTAAAGAGTCAAGCTTACACCCTACTCTATCAGCCATACAAGTTTCCATCTTAAACTTCCAACACATTTTCTTGTTTTTGATGTACAACAGTTTCCCTTGTTTTACCCACTTTCGTGACCGCTAAAGCTCACAAAACCATGAGTCCAGGGTTAATTTCAGAGCACGGAATGGTGAGTTTTCTGTATTATTTCTTTAAAGTCCCCTGGTTTTCTGTAGCCCCGAGACAATAAGGCGAATGCGCAACATCGCTAAGCAATAAGCCAAGCAGCATTTCTTTTCACTTGTCAAGCTGCCTAGAGCAACAGCCTCAAGATGCATTTACTTTTCACTTTTGAGCATCTGTGAGCTAGCATATAAAATGCTGGTTCAGTGCTTTGGGTGGGGGCCGGGGGGGGCAGTACTCCACTCTTCCGTGGTGTGCTGTCATGACCGGATCTTATGCACCGACAGCATTCATCGTAATCCTGACCCAAGTGCATATGTGACCACTGGAAGCGTGGACTAGTCAGTGAGTGAAAGCGGGAATAGGTGCAGGATTAAAAGACTGCCTGCATCTTACTTAACAGCTTGCCATGAACGCTGCAGGGGGAGGATGTAGTTCCAGAGTTCCTGACAACGTAGTTCCAGAACCACAGACATTCTGCCTGTTTCATTTTTTTTTATACTAGGCGAGCAGGCAAGCACATGTCTTAATTAAATTTGGTAACGTAAAACTTTCAGGCTGGTTAGAGTTTGGTCCAAGGATTATTAGTTGATAGGTGGCTTTACTGAGACAAGTTTAGAATTTCTGTTATTAGGCACATAAAATGAGGCTTTTGTGTTAATTTTTCAAAAATGTTCATAACTGGATTTCATAATTCACTTCCGTGAAATAAGACTCACAGCATTCATTTCAGAAAAATTTGCAAGGGGGACAATGTCCCACTAGGTACAAAAAGTAGAGGACAAATTGGAAAAACAGTGGGTCAAACTGAAATGTTGGGGACAAACTGGTATTGCTAACTGCAGCATTAATCAATTTAAGTGGGGTGAGGTAACAGAATTGCTTTTTCTAACACTCCTGTTGATGTACTACTGCACCCCTGTAGCTAGGGTTAAGATGGCATTTCTGCATTACAACACCAATTTCTGCACCTTAATACTATAACTCTGCCCATGCCTAGGATTCTGCTACTTAAGTTTCCCTTCCCCTTAAACAAAAGCTGCCATGCTAAAAGTTGCAGTGCTTCTTAGGCTCGGAGTTAAATTATTCTCCTGCTGTAGTGTTTGTTTCTCTTTTTATCTTGCAGGCTAGATAAATATCCCTGTGTGGTAGACGGGGTGAAAACTCCTTGCTGCTTAGCTCTGTAACCCACCAAGTAACCTGTATCATTGTCTCAGTAAAGTCACCTATCAACTAATAATCCTTGGACCTAACTCTAACCAGTCTGAAAGTTTTATGCTTCAACTCACAACTGTCCGTTTAAGTGCTATTGGTGAGCGAAAAAAAAAAAAAAAAAAGTGCAAAAAATATTTTTATGTATTTACAGCTTTTAGAATTTTCAAGCTGCCGACCTAACTGTTGCCAGATTTACGGAACTCAGCAATCTAGGTACCAGGTACATGCATGTCATATTTTAAGTTACCCCCTCCAGGGATGGCTGCAGTATTAAGACACAGACATCAGCATTAAGCATCAATGTGCCTTCCCAACCCTAGCTACAGGGCGCAGTACAGCATGCTGACCTATGTCATGGTGAGTGACACCAACAATTGCTGTGGGGGGGTGTGGTAAGGAACAGTGATTTATACTCAGTAACTCTAAGTAACTGATGCTTATAATGGAGGGGGGGGAAGTAAATAGGGTTTTTTACAGCAAAGAACACAGACTAACATAATGCTACACCCATTTATTTTCTATCTCCAAAAACAGCCATTTCTATTTGGCAAAATCTTAAAATCCACACCCCACCCCCAAACTGAAGGTAAATCAGCATGTTTTGTACAAACATTTGGCTCAAAATAAAGGGTTTTGCACAAAAAGGTGTTGCACAGTGGGGCTGTTTATAAATAAATAAATAAAATAAAGTGGTGCAGTTTTTTTCATGACAAATTGACTCTCAAGTGCTGGTTTAAAAATGAAAAATTCTGTTTTTTTCCCCTAGGTATTTTCAGTTTAAACCAGAAAATCATCATCCCTATAATGAAGAATATTACTAGAGCTCCAAAATGTTGGTATGTAAAGTAAAAGTCACTAGCAGCTCCAGGTACATAGCAAAGCAGCAAGCAACACCCCTTAGGTCCTCAAACACTAGCTATTGCAGACAGCCTGTATGCCTAGCGGTAGGGTTGCCACTTGCAACACTGGTGAACTGGGTTCAGGACTGAGCACAGGATGCTAGAGGGACAGCAGGGGAGAAGGCTTGAGCCCACCAGAGGCCACTTGTCATCTCCAGAGAGGGAGACTTCCTGCTCTTGCTTTACTAGCACCTCCTGGGTTGCCACAGATGGAATTGCAGCGTGAGACAGTTGTGGAAGGGAAGATGCACAGCACAGCGTCACACACAGCTCGGGGTCACACACACGGGGGAAGGGAGTGAACAGTGGAATGACATGACTCCCAGCACTCTCAGGCCCAGTGTTCCCCACTCACTCAGCATGAGAGGTTCCCATTACTGGACTCTGTCTCCAGTGGGGTGAAGTCTTCACCACCAGAGGTAAAGTGGGAACCTCCGGAAGGAAGAGTGGGCAATGGGGCTGGGAGGTAGTATAGGTGGCAGTCGCAGATAAGCAGTCGGTTCTACTATTCCCTGGGCCCTGTGTAAACCTCACTTCTGCAGTCCCTTATTAGCACTAGGTAGCACTAAGAAACAGTGGTGACCTTCACAAATCTTCCTGTTTAACTAGCTTTTTTTTTTTTTTTTTTTTTGTCATTTTTGCAATCTCCGACAGAGGAGGAAATGCACACATCAGCAATAAATTCTGGATAGTGACACAGAAGACAGGGAAGAAAGAAGGCTAACTGGATAGCGGAAGCTTTTTGGAGTCCCTCTGCTCCCACTTCCCCATGTGGATGCAGTTTTCACTATGCTAAAGCTTAGCTCTGCAGATTGTGGCAGAATTCGTGGTCCGGGGAGGGGGGACAATTTTAAAAGGGGAAGAAAAAAAAGCTGTTCTCTAAAAAGAGACCATTTCAAATTGTTCTGGGCAAAATAACCCCATTGACAATCACTGTATTTCTTTACTGTATTAAACAGCAGCTCTATTTATTTTATTTATTTATTTGTACAAATCGGAATTACAATCCTTGTTCTGCAGCAACTTTGAAATATAAAGAGAATAATGGATATCTCACAGGGTATTACCGGTGAGTAATACAATCGAGAGGGTCCAGTGTCCAGAACATCGAGATGGTATCTCACCGGTAATACCCTGTGAAATATCCATTATTTTTTTAAATATCTGGATGTGAGTATTTTTTGTTGCTTTGGTTTTTCTTACTGCATGGGCGGTCGGCTCTTTTGCAAAGAAATGTCCAAGTCTTAGCCGACTGCCATACTTTCTCTGAGACTCTCGCTGTGCCTCTGTGTCCCACCACCCACTACACACACACACACACACACACACACACACACGACACACACAGTACCGGAAAGTTCTGTTTGAGTCCTATCTTTTGGTTTCTTTGGGGGGGGGGGCACAGGATCAGACATCTAAATCCTTGGAGTGGTACAAGTTAAAAAAAAAAAAAGGAGAAAGAAACTGAGGAAGCGCTATAGACGCTTTACGCTCTCACTAAGCGAGAGATCATCACCATGTTTTTTAAACTGTTTTGGACGCCCATAGAGAGAGAAACCGTCCAATGATAAGCCACGCTGTAAATATCCACGCTTGATTGACATTTGCCAGCCTTACCAGTTTTTGAATTGTGCGCTTGTGCTCTTGAGCTGTAGTAACAATACTATTGTTCAGGTCCCGAATTATACTAATACGGGACCTGAACGACAGTAGTATCACTCTCGAAGTGTGGTATTATCACTCCGGGAGTGACAGTATTACAGAAAAAAAACTGTATGCTTTAGTATAGTATTAAATTGATGATCCCTATATTAAATAACACACATACTACAGTTTATATTTTGACATTTCTCTGTATTCCTCTTCCCCTATTCCCTATTGTTGAGGACAAGCTTAAAAAACAGTGCCACTGTACCTTGGGTTTTATCTGTTCCACCTGATGAGTCACCATCAGAAGTCACAGTGCCCTACTTGTGACATCAAAATAAATTTCACAGTAACAAAGTAACAAACCGATGTAGCAAGAAGAGGATTATTACCTTGAGAACTCTAAGGTACAAAGATTTAGGTTTTCTGTAAATTTCCTGCACTAAACAATGAAGTGACTCGAACTACGCAAAATGTATGGACTATAAGCAGAGCTGTGTCTAAATAGGTTTTTCAAATATTTTTCCTGAACTGCCAACTGCTCTTTAATCGCACTGTTTGTTGATGTTGTCCTTTGTCTTGCTTTGTGTTGCAAAGCATTCTAAGATTTCTAGAATGGTGCTAAACGAAACAATATGACTCACCAAACCTTGCTACACCCGTTAAGGGAGGTAGCTCATAGTTCAGCATTCAGCCTCTACATGAATCAACCCCTATCAGTTTTTGGGGCAATTTCAAAAGCTCTAGTGCCCTGCTCACTTGGTATATTTTATTTTGAAGACACTCCCATCAGAGTGTGCTGCACTGTAGTTACCCATAATACTTTAGTCTAGCCACAATCTCCCACGGAGCTGACGACACAATGCAATCGGTCTGCACAGAATGCAGCAACGCATAACAAACAAGTATGCAATACGCCTGAATTTGCCTATCGGGCGGGATAAGTGTGTGGAAGCAGAACCTGACAAGTATTTGCCCCAACTGTCATGTTACACATGAATCTTCCACATACACTCTACAACCAGATTTTTGTCTGGTCCCACTGCAGCACTCCATGCAGCTATACTGTACAAAATGGTAACATCAGCGTTGCTGTGGTGGATTGCGGGTAGAACAGTGGATTATGGGTAACAATAGTGCAGCACACAGGGTGTCCATAAAATAAATGACATCAAGCAAACTGGGTGCCAGAAAATCTGCTACCACACCAGAAACTGCTAGTCTAGAGAAGTGCCACGGGATGCGGACTGCCAACTGTAAGATGAGCCCTTTCCTTTAATTAAGTTGCACAGATGGTCAAAATCAGCTTCAACTGTCTGATTACTTTTTTTTTTTGGTAATTATGGGAACCCATTCTATTGAAAAATGCTTGTTTTGTTTTTTTAATAATTAAATCATACCTGTACAGATTTTTGTGAAGAGGCACTACAAAATGTACTGCCCACATCTATATTATCTGTAACTTCACAAAGTGCAGCTGCATCCATAGCAGATTGTTTGCAATCTTTAACAACTTGAAATTAAAGAAATCAAGATCATGCAACACCTTAAAGAAATCCCCCAAGATAAAGCTTTGCACTACATGGTGTGGTGCCTTACCTGGGCAGTACCCGGTCTGGCTATAGTTTGCCAAAAAAAAAAGTGAAAGGGATAGGAAATTTGTGAACAGCCAATCCCTTCCATCTCCTGGTTCTGGAAGCTGACTAAAGACCCTCCCCCGCACTCAGATATGTAATGACTATATGCCAGAGATATAATAGGGCAGCCCATTATTCTCGATATGGGGCCAACTTTTTAAAACATTTTTAGATATCTTAGCGGTCATTTTGTCATTAACATGGGCACCCCCTACTGAAGGATTATCAGCTCCAGGGGGTGCATGTCAGGAGGAGGGTAAAAAAAAAAAAACTTTAGCAGACCGGCACCCAGCTCTGAACCTTGTACCCTCCCAACCCTAGCCTGCCACAAACCCACTACGCCAAATGGCTAGCTCGGCAACCCAATCCATCGTGCTACACCTCATGAACTCTCCCTTCCCTTCCGTCCATCACACAGCATGCTCACTCCCTCCCACGCTCGTATACATATAGCAACATGATGCCACCATCGTCCCCTGTCTACTAGCCCTGAGAACAGGCTCTGCTATTAAGTCGCCCTTTAGGTAAGCGCTCAATAGTGATCGCCTTTCTCACTAGATACCCACTGTCAATTGGTAGTCATTACAACTGGGTTCTAAGAAGCAGTACCCAGCCAAGAAACTGGGTAGGGGAAATATTGTCCCATACAACAACCATGTACAGGAAAGGAATTTACCTGCCACCTGCGAAATGCTGCAACCAAGGCTGCATCAACAGAGCTTTGACTGTCTATTCTGCAGTGCTTGGTGAATATGTGGACGGAGGACCATGTAGCTGCCTTGCAAGACTCTAAAACAGACGCCGCACCTCTTTCTGCCTAGGAAGAGGCCATAGCCCTGATGAAGTGAGCCTTAATGAGAGTTCTTTTCTGCGACATAAGCCTTGGCAATGCAGACCCTTACCCACCTAGCTAGGGTTGCCTTGGAAGCTTTTTGTCCCTGCTTGGCTGCACCGAAAAGAATGAACAACTTATCTGATTTCCAGAACTCAGCAGTCCATCTAAAGTATGTCCTAACAGCCTGTCGAAAATCTAACTTGTGCAACTCCTTCTCCTTTAGGTGAGTAGGTTGCGGACAGAAGGATGGAAGACAGATTTCCTGGTTCACATGGAAGCCCTTAGGGACCTTCTGATAGCAGATGGGACTGTTCTGAGCATCACCTTGACCTTATGCATGACAAGGTATGGTTCTTTGCGGGCCAAAGCCTGAAGCTCACCAATTCTCCTGGCTGAGCATATAGGAACTAAGAAGCATATCCTGTAAGACAGCACATCAACGGTCCTGACAAAGGCAGTTCGAAAGAATCCTTACAAACAGCATTTGGAACTAGATTTGGGTTCCATGGGGGAACAGGGAAACGGAACAGAGGTTGACTCCTGCTGACAACGCACAGAGAAACGAACAACCTCCCGGTTAGTCCCTAGGGACAAACCCAAGCAGGCTCCAAGAGCAGACAACTAATCTCTCAGGGTGCTCATGGCCAAACCTTTTTCCACTCTTTCCTACAGGAAATCCAAAATCATGCTTTATAAGGCCGGAAATTTTTTTTAACTTGGCCCAAGCCAAAAAAGTGGTCCATATGCAAGCATAAGCTCCTGACGTGGAAATCTTCCTGGTAGCCATCGGGGTGTCCATTACCTTCTTAGACAAACCCTGTTTCAGCGTCTCCTCCTTTCAAGAGCCAGGCCGTGAGCTGCATCACTCCCAGATCTGGATGCCGAATGGGGCCCTGTGACAGAAGGTTCCCCCTGCACTGGAAGGCGAAACGGTGTGCGTTGAGCTAGGTTCACTAAGTCAGAGACCTGTGGCCTTATGGGCCACTCCAGAGCCATTATAAGAAAGCTTCCTCTTGAGTACCTTATTTTGCATATGACCTTAGGGAGGAGCAGCAGAGGAAGGAAGGCATATGCTCCACTGAAATTCAATGCTTGTAATGGGGACTCTACTGCCTCCATCTGTGGACACCGGTAGCAGCTGAAGAACCAATGAACTTAGCACTGTGGCTGGAGGTGAACAGGTCAATCTGAGGACAAACAAACCTTTGACACAGAAGATCGAACACCTCCAGGTTCAACATCCACTCCCCTGGATGGACATTTTCGCGGCTTAGGCAATCGGCTTGAAGGTTCAACTCCCCCGCCAAGTGAACTGCTGACAGAGAGATGATTCTCATCTGTTCACAGCAGATCGGTGACTTTTTTCAACACCTTCCTGCTCTTTATGTCCCCTTGATTGGTTACGTACATCACCGTGACGGTGCTGTCTGACTGTATTTTCATGGCTTTTGACTGCACCTGACTGAAAATGAAGGACAGCGAGGTGCACAGCCCCCCTCTCCAGAACATTTATGTGTCGGTGCTATTCCTATAAGGACGAAGTCCCCTGATTAGGAATGTGGTCAAGGACTGCTCCCCCCATCCCGGCAGACTGGCATCAGACATCAGAATCAACTCTGGGGGGGACTTCCAATGGAGACCCTTTGCTCAGAATCTTCAGACTCACCCACTAACTCAAAGACTTCCGCAGTAGTGATGAAATGGGGATCCTGGCCTGGCAATCCTCCAAAGTCATATGTCAGGATGACAGCAACTTGATCTGCACTGGCGGCATGTAAAGGCGAGCCCATGGAACTAGCTCTGTTACTGCCATTATGAGACCCAGAATTTGCAGAAAGTGGTGAGCTGAAGCCAACAACTGGCTCCTCAGCCACTGAACCTCTCTCAACAGGGTCTGCTTCATGACTGGCAAGAGGAAGACCTTCTCTTCGTCTGTTCAGAACACCGCTTCTAAGTGCTCCAGGGTCTGTGACGGCTTGGGGGAGAGCTATTCTTCCGGTTCACCACCAAGCTCTGGAACTCCAACACCTTCAGAATCCTGGTCACTGACTTCATTGCCAATGGTGCAGATGGAGCTCGAATGAAGAGATTTTCCAGGCAGGGATATACATAATGTCCCTCCTGTCAGAGTTGAGCCACCAGGACTATGAGCACTTTCGAGAAAACTCTGGGTGCTGTTGCCAGCCCAAACAGGAGCACCCTGTAATGGAAGTGCTGTCCCAGGACCATGAACCCGAGGAACCTCTGATAAAACTGCCAGATGGGGATGTGGAGATACACATCCCTCAGATCTATGGAAGCTAGATAATCAAATCCATCTTGAAGGTTGTGCAGCGAACAAACTTATTTCGGTGTTTCAGATCCAGAACAGATTTGAACATCCCCCCACCCCACCCGACTTCTTGGGGAACGATGAAACAGAATGAGTAGAATCCCTGGCCTAGCTTGCTGAGATGCTGGGACACACCAGAACAATCACCCCAATTCAGAGCTATCACCTTTATGGAAGCAAAAAAGTACATCCTAAAAGCACTAGGTAATTCCAGAACTAGCTCTGATCAACTTGACCTAAAACTACTTAGGCTCACCCTGGACATAACTCTCAAACCCCTCACCAAAATCTTAAATCTCTCCTTGGTATCAGGCGAACTCGCACGGTTCTAGAAAGTTGCAGTGGTTACCCCTGTTTACAAAAGTGGTGACAGGGCCAACTCTACAAATTACTGCCCAATATCTATCCTTCTTCCACTCTCCAAGGCCCTGGAGCGAATCGTAAGCAACCAACTGATGGAATATCTAGACAAGCATCATTTACAATGTCTGCAACAACATGGATTTTGAAAACAACACTGTACCACAACCGCTCTAGTGGAGTTTACCAGCTTTATCCAGAATGCGCTAGACAGAGGGCTCTTGGTGGGAGTAACATATATTGATCTTATCAAGGCCATTGACACCGTCAATCACAATCTGCTCCTGGATCAGCTCTCCAATACTGGCCTCTCCCCTGCAAAAGTAGCATGGTTCAGAAGCTACCTGTCTGGGAGGGTCCAAAAAGTGAAAACCCTGGACACCTTCTCAGACAACCTTAGTGTTAACACAGGCATTCCTCAAGGCTCTATCCTTGGCCCTCTACTGTTCAGCCTGTTCTTAAACAACCAGCTACTACTGTATCCAGACGATGCGGTCCTATATTCATGTAATGCAGGCTAATTTCACTGCGGCTGAGCACTGGTTCCTTCAATCAAAACTGCTCCTCAATTATAAAAAAACTAAGACTATGTTATTCGCATCATTACATAACAAACACCGCACTCACCAATTTTGCATTTATAACAATTGGAACACTTCCCTGGAGATGGTTCAAACATTTAAATACCTAGGATTGACACTGGACTGCACCCTCTTGTTTAACCAACACACAGACGCAGTCACAAAGTCATCAAATGCAAAACTAGGATTACTGTACAGACGCCGAAAAGGCCCAACTTCTGAGGCACTCAGAACTGCTGTAAATAGCTCAGTCCTCTCAGTGATAGACTATGGTCAGGCAGTATATGGGCTGCCTCCCAAACTGCTTTGAAACATATCAAAACAATGCATGTCATTTAGTCCTATGTGTACCCCATCTCACTCACACCTGCGAGTTGTACACTCAAAAAAATGGCTCAACCTTGACAGTCACCTCCAGTATCAAGTTAGCATGCTTGCCAAGAAGTCTATGCTAGGACCTACCACCCCAGGCCTGCAAAGCCTTGTTAGCTGACCTAATTTCATCAGATGCATTAGGGGTACAAACAACTCAGCCCTCTGCATCCCTTTCCTTAGAACCACACAAGGGCAACGGTCCTACGGATACCGGGCACAACTTTGACTTAATGCGCTTGACCTAGGCATCACAAAAGAGGACAAAATAGGCCCCTTTATAGAAACTCCGAGTGGCCCTCACCACAAACAGGAACTGTGACTATGAGACCTGAACTCCCCCATACTCTTCCCTGCTACCCTCATTCTAACCTGCCCCCTTACCTTCTCCTCTCTTCTTGCTAACACTCCCCTAGTAGGCTCCAGGTCCCAGCCTCAGCACCCCCCCCCCCCCATGAATCTAGCCCTCCTTTATGACTACACTCTTTAGTACTTAAGACAAGTTCTCACCTCCTTGCGTTTAGTATTAGTTAATTATTTTACAGACTATATCATCCTCTGTTCCCTACCTGATTCGCTCTATATCCTGTAGATTCTCAAGTTGTTCACTTAACATCCTGTCAACCTAGCCTGCTTTAAATTATGTGTCTGTATATTTTTACTTATGTACTTCCTGTTATTGTAATTATGTAACCTCTGTAACCTGATATACTCATGTCTAGGCATGGAATCGCCTCATATCTGCTTATTTACTTGTAACCATTGTAAATTATGTTATGCCCATGAATTACTATGACGTGGAACCTCTGTAAAAGAGCCTTTGGCTCAAAGGTATGTCCTAGAAATAAATACATAAAAAAATCTGAGTGAGGTGGTCCAGGGTCTGTGACACTGCTTGCCCCTTCAAAGGTCTTCTGGAACTGGGATAGCAGAAAATGCCCCTTTAAGGAAACAGTTGAAAATTCTACTGCATAACCTGAAACCGGAATTTCCAAAACCCAAGCATCTGATGTAATCTGGGCCCCATCTTGTGTAAAGACTCTGCAGTCTTCCACCAAGAGAAAGGAGGCATGGAGAATGTAAGGGACTGCCAAGGCAAGTCACCTGACCCCACTGTTCCCACCAGTGCCATGGCAACCTGTTGTTCATGCGGTGGCTGATTTTTTTAGACCCACTGGGGCCACCTTTATTGGAACGTCCCATTGATAAATTTAGTATCCTTTTTGTTCTGTATGAGACAAGAAATCTGGGTGCAAGAAAATAGTCAACTGCGCTACCAGATGGAAGCAATGGAGAATGCCCAAAGAACAGTAAACCTATACCTCATGGATTTGCCGGAAGGAAGCAAAGGCCCTGATTTGGTATTGTTCTTGCAGAACTGGCTGCCTAATGCACTTCAAGTGGATATGGGAGCAGGGAACACCTCCTTCATTAACAAGGCATATCAGATCTCCCCATGATCAGCCCCCGGCCAACAGACATAGTCACTAACTGTTCTAATGATCACCTCAGTGGTGCACATGCAGGACTCATTGCTGAAAGCAGCTCATGAATCTCAACATTTCAATTTTCAGGGCATCACTTTACACCTTTTTCCTGACATTTCCTTTGCCACCCACTCCCACAGGAAGAAGTTGGATGTGGTGTGGGCCCGGCTTCAGAGTTTAGGCATTGTTCATTCCCTACTGATGCCAGCAAGGCTTCATATCCACTACAGGGGCCATATCTATCGATATACCAACCCTAATGAAGTGGGGGAAAAAAGTGGAGGCCCTGGAAAAAGAATTTTCAAACAACAGACGGGTAGCAGAGGCTGAATCAGAGGGAAAAGAGGAGACCTGAAACACAACTTTTGTTTTACTTTCATGTTTGTAAAATCAATTTAACCAGGTACCGTACTTGTGTAGAAATGTTTTTCTGTTTATAAATCTTCATGACCAGGAGTTGGATGGTTAAGATTTTTTAGATCTTCTTATCAGGAGAAGACATACCTCGTGGCTGGGTGGCATGCAGTTGATAGAAGGTGTAGCAATGGTAGTCGCCATGTGGTGGCCAAGGAAATCACTATAAGTTCTCCAACCTTTTGGTGTAAATCAATGCTGCCATGGTAAGTCCAATCTATGTTGAAAATACTATTAAAGTTCTAACATAGAAACATCGAATTTGACGGCAGATAAGGACCGCTTGGCACACTCAGTCTGTCCATTTCCCTACCCAATGGATAAGCTGCAGATCCTAGCTAACCAACAGCCTACTTCTTCCAACCTCCACCCCTAGAATTGTCTTATGTCTGTCCCATGCATTCTTGAATTCCCCCACTGTTTTTGACTCCACAACCTCCTCAGGAAGGCTGTTCCATGAATCCACAACCTCTCCGGAAAAAATACTTCCTCACATTACCTCTGAGCTGTCTCCCCTCTAGCTTCAAACTGTGCCCCCTTGTTCTTGCACACCTCTTTTTCTGAAAGATGCTACCCTCTTGGACTTTGTTGATTCCCTTGAGATATTTTAAAGTTTCAATCATGTCCCGCTTCTCTCCTCTTGGCTATACATGTTAAGATCCTTAAGTCTCTCTTAATATGTCTTCCGGTGCAGACCCTGCACCATTTTAGTTGCTCTCCTCTGGACTGCCTCCATCCTGTCTATGTCTTTACGGAGACTGGGTCTCCAGAACTGCACACAGTACTCCAGATGGGGTCTCACCAGCTGTCTGTACAGAGGGATAACAACTTCCTGTTTTCTACTGGTGATGCCTCTCCCTATGCATCCCAGTATCCCACCAGCCCTACTTACTGCCCTCTCACATTGCTTGCTCACCTTTAGGTCATCTGATATTTTTTTTTGTTGTTGTTGCAATTGTTTAACCACAAGTTTTTTTGTTTTTATTTATTTAGTTATTTAACCAGGTGAGACACACTAAGCTGAAAGCTTTTTTTCAGGTGCAACCTGGGAGCACAGGGAAGTTAAGTGACTTGCTCAGTGTCACACAGTATGCAAGTGGGAGCTGTGGTATTCAAACCCAGGTCTCCAGATTTGCAGCTCAGAGCCTTAAACCACTGCGCTATACTGCCTCCCAATGATATAATGGTCAGAGCTAAGGAGATTAATTACAAATACAACAGTCAGTCCTTAGTGAAAGGTGATCATACTTATCTCAATGTTTACAAATGCAAGTTTAGTAAGTTACAGATATATTCATACTCACGGGGTGCATAGCACAGTTGGTTGACGTTGGGACCAGGGTTTTGAGGGACGGAGGGTTGCACTGCCTTTAAAGTTCATTTTAATATGTTGGGTATGGGATCACATCAACTAGTTAGTTGAATTTCACCCATGTTTGGATTACTCATCTGCACAATCGCTGTACTCTTGTATGGTGCAGCTGTTGGAGTACATCTGCATAACTCCAAATTATATACCTCCACCTCCTTAAATCAGACTACTTAGGCTAGAGAGGTTTCTGTATTCCATTGAATGGCTCCTACGTTTAACTGATGTATGCCTAGCAGGATGTATGATCTGTATGATTTTGTTTAATCAGTAAAACAATAAAACATAAGTTAAAAAAAAAAAAGAGAGAAAGGAAGCAGAGATGGGCCCTTGTACCCTCACTGTGAGGTGCCCACTTTTCATCTTGTGCCTCCACTGGGACTTCAGGCAAGAGCTCCTCTGCTACTATTGCTCTTGAAACTAGAATAGGTTCTTTTGCTCCTCTGGTTCCCGACGTTCCGAAATGGATGAAACCCCCCTCGGTACTGCCTCTGTCGGCCGCATCCTTGACTTTTTGGAGTTGAACCGGCCTCTTGCTGTTGCTTTGACACTGGAAGGTGCCCGTTTTTATCCTGAATATCTTTCAAATATCACCCAAGGCAGAATCAAACAACAAGCCTCCCTCAAAGGCTAAGCTAAATAGCTTGGTCGTTGAAGCCTGATCAGCAATCCAATGTCGGACCCACACTCCTCGCACAGCAGACATAATGTGATAAGCGAAGCGAGCCAACATGCACAAATTCTCCATTGTGGCATCCCCTAAGAAGGTGGAAGCCATGGGTACCATCTCCAAAATGCTTGCCCCCTACAAATCCAGGGGAACAAAGCTGTCCAGGGTCATAAACCACAGGGTTTTTTTAACCTTTGTTTATTTTCAAGTTTTTAACTTTTCATTTCAACTTACAACCTACATATATGCATAGGAATTAATTCTTGCTTTCTCCAGGTTGTTACATTCAGTTTGGTGGAATATTTCAGTCATTCCTGATCTTTTAATCTGTACATGCTCTCTCCTGTACAATGTTTTCTCATACATAATTATATCAAAGCCAGTCTTCCTGTCTTGTCTTTTCCCTTTTTCAAGGTATAAAGTCTTGTCTCATTGGGGCAATATATAATATCCACCTTCTCCATATTATCTCAAATTCAGCATATCTCTTATTTGTCAATGCTGTCAGCCTTTCCATTTGATATATATCTATAAACCACAGGTTTAAGACTCTAGCAACAATAAAGAAGGCATAGGAGGTGCGGATATCCACTTGCTTGTTGTGCAAATCCGTTAAGGCCAAGGACCCTTCAATAGGAATAGTGGATGTGTCTGATGGAGTTATGAATTGCCTTATCAGCCAGAGGCGAGGTTCCCACTTGCAAGTATTTTCTTCCGAAAAAGGGAAACACCGTATCTTAGATTTCACCAGATAGTTTCTGTGGTCCACATCTACCCATTCCTGTTCAGTAATTTGGTCACAGTGAATAAAGTTTGGAAAACACTTTGGAGTGGAGGAGGACGCGAACAGGATAGATTTAACATCCAATGCTGCCATGAATTGCACCTCCTTGAGCTGTAATGTCCTACATGCCTCAGTTATCAGAGAGAACAAAGACCTGGTACCAAACAGTGGAGGGACAGGAATCCTTCTCTTTGGCTCTGTCTATTCCCTCTTCCTCCTCTTCAGAAGGCTCGTCCTCCTCATCCTCAAATAACTTCCTAGGGTCAGGATTTTCCCCAAGATCCCCGGTATCCTCATCCTGACCCTCTGTATGGTTAGGGTCACAGTCTGCCTGCACATCCATAATAGCAGCCCTGTCCTGCTGCGGTGCAACTAGGTGTGCCTGTGTGGGGCCACTCCCCGACCTGCGGTACCCAGTTTCGGGTCGGTGTATCCGATGGGATGTCCTGTGGAACATCAGGGCCCAAAAGTTCTAAGAGCAACAAGAAAGATTTACGCAGTTCTACTTTGTCACTGCCAGCGGGTACACCAGGTGCCCCCTCAGCTCGGAAGTCTGACTGGGGGGGGCCGTAGCAGACACATTAGCTTGAGTAACACAATGGTGCAAGGAACCAAGAGGAGAGGGTCGAGTTACCCTTCTGCAGGTCTTACATCTTTTAAAAATGAGAGGTCTCCGATAAGTCAAGGTGCCATGTAAAGTTGTCCTGCCGGTACACAAGGTTAGAAACCTGAAGTTGTTTCCCCAAAATTAAATATACTATACTACTGCCACGATCTTCACCTTCGATTGTGGGGAAAAGGACAGAAACCTGAAAAGTACTCCACTTAGCCCCTAAACCTTACTGCCAGAAAGAAAAGGGCTGTACAAGCAGAGCCACCACGTCTAGCACTGGGGAAGTGCAGGTGCATGCACGTGCTCTGAAAACGTACATGCGCGTAAAGTCACGACGCTGTGTGTGATGTCAGCATGCCAGATGGGGGTGCATGCACAACAGGTGCACAAACGGTGCGCTGAGGCTAGAGAAGCCTCTGGAGAAGGAGCGTGCGCCAACAGTCAGGACCAGTGAAAACAGCTAGAAGCCGCGGCCAATGAAGCCTAGAAAAACGCCAAACCACCTGAAGGGTGGAAAAAATGGATTATCAACCCACCGAAAAGACTCACAGTACCCAGAGCCAAAAGGCTCTCACTCCAGAAACCTGTTTTTTTTTTTTTTGACTGAAGAAAATTAAAGGGGAAATGTCCCTATAAGGCAGAGAGCCAAATTAAAACGGGAAATGTCCCTTCAAAGAGTAACAACAAACACCTGACAAACACACAACCAAGTGAGCAACCCCTTAAAAACTGTGTAGGGGGGGGAGAACCAATGCCTAGAGTCGGAGGGAAGCCCAGAGTAGGGCCCTAGATTAAACCCCCAAAGAAAAAAACAGGTACTTACCCGAGGCATCTTTTGAGACCTGTTGAAAATACATACCACTAAAGTATGTGGCAGATGTGGCCTCCAATCCAAGCACGGGCAGAAGAAATGGGAAGAGCAGGTTAGCCAATTTGAAAGCTGCAGCTTAACAGGCATGATTTTAATTTAGGGGTGCTCCCTGTAATCAGGTAGCCCCAACCTGTTATGCAGAATTGCAGCCCCAGAAAACTAGAAGCTTTTCAGTTGTTTCCCCTTCGATGGCACAGCAAAGACTGAAGAGTTGCTGCTGTCCAGAATCCTCATGTGCCCAACAGTCTATTCTGTTAATAACTTTGGTCTGTGTAATTTTCCCTAGTAGGAGTGCACACTACCCAGTTGTAATGACTACCCATTGCCAATGTGGAGAGCCACAGAAAATAATTCAGGGAATGGTGGTTAAGGCAAACAAGGAGAGGTTTCAAGACCTTGACACGTACACACTGGAGATTAGGAGGGAGAATGGGACATGACAGAAACAAGAACCTACACAAAAACAGAACTGCTCTAACATGGGCTCTGTTTGGTGCCTGGGTCCAAAACTAAGTGACATGAACACACCAAGACCAGCACCCACTACAGCCTAAATAACCAAGATGCACAGTACTGTGCAAAAGAATGCTAATTTTATTCAAGTGCAAAAAGTGACAGACATACGTGGAAGAGCAAAACAGTACAGCCGGGCAACAAAGAAACAGAATTTGTCGGTAGGAAAGGACCACTTGATTCACCGCGTATTCCTAGATGGTCCCTGCCTAATCTGTCTCCGCAGACACTATCTGGTCTTTGATGACCCTCTATCCTCCCTACTTATTTCAAGTCAGTAACCCTGATGAAGTCCCCCTACAGACGATACGCTGGGGTGTTTACCTTGTAAGTTATTGCACCTGAACTTTTGTTTAAAAAAAAAAATTTTTTTTTTACTGGAGCTTCAGTATGTGCACTGAATTCTGTTTCGTTTTCAAGTACTGTGCATGTGTGTTTTGGGGCGTGCTACTGTTTAGCTGGCTGAACCTGGACAAGCACTGCCAAGGCTACTTTTAAGTTAAGCAGGGCCGGCCTGGTGGTACGGAGGGCAGAGGCATCCATGTCTCACCTGCCGCCACGCCAGTGACCTGGGTTCAGTGATGAGCCTGGGTCACTCAGAGGTCAGCCTGGGGGAGGAGGACTGAGCATTCCACAGAATTCTCTCCTCCAGGGAGGGTCTGTGCTCTGCTGAAATACTGTTACCTGGGTGCACACTTGTGGTAGTGCAAGCGAAGCCGGTTGTAAGGGAGGGCAGGCCATCGTGACGTCGGCGTGCAGATGCTCACAAAGTGCACATGCCTAGACGTCCTGCACGCAACGTCCTTGGGGGATTTACTGGGATAGAACAACACCGTGACCCCACTCCTCTATGACGAAGACGGTTCCTGGTGCGATCCAGGTCCCTGCCTCGCCAGCTCGCACCCCGCCTGACAAAACAAGATGTCAAGGGGGGTTCCCCCATCCCGACCCCGCCTGGATGTGAAGCCAAGGCTCCATGGAGGGGAGTGGCCGTGGTTGGTGGGGCCGGAGAGATCGGAAGGTGCCTGGACAGGGCATAAAGAATAAGCGAAAAAAAAAATAATAAGCACGACCCAGTGCTCCAGACAACCTTGGCATTCAAGGGTAATGTACTCACCATTTTTCACATTAGGTTAGTAAATTATCATTTTAAGGAATAAAAGTGCTTTCAACCTGGGAAAACAGATCCTTTTGAAAGAGCTGCAGAGCATGTCTACATGCTACGATGAGTATTGGTACTCGAGCTTTTTAAAAGTATTTATTAAAATATGGTGAGTAAAACAGGTCAGGACTCATCTTATCTGGAGCACTGGCTGGGTCTAGCAGGGCACCAGAAGACCAGCTGACGTTCACTGCTACCTCAGTGTTTGACCCCTACTTTCCCCCTCTAGAACCTGATTTTGTTCACCAATTACTCCATTGTTGTTTGCAAGATAATCACTGTATGCAGTCACTGACTATTACCAAGCCCACCTAGAGCAGAGACTCATGGGGAATGGGCTGACTGGAGTGCCTCCAACACTTGGCCTCATACCCATTCATAAAAGACCTTTCTGATTTACCAATGGTGGTGGCAGCATCAAATGAGCAGCCCAGGCACACAGTGTTGCAGGGCCCATCACAATACATTGTTTAGCATACCTCCACGACAGTGAAGTGCAGAAACATGGCGGAGCTGAGGCCACTCACAATTTTACTTAAACTAGCAAAAAAGTTAAAACATTTCAAAATTACGCAACACAGCAATCTGTCACATTTGTCTAAAAAATCGTTTTAACACACATACTTGCCTCATTCTTTCTCCTTTTCTCAGGTATGTCACTTTTCTTCTTTGGTTTTTCCTTAAATGAAAACACTGTAGGGCAAGCATCGCTTTTCAAACGGCGCTGACCTGGAGTAAATCCAATACTATCTAAAAGAGCTTGTGGAATAGCATACTGATCATCAGCAAAGTGATCAGAACATAAAACAGTATGTTCATTAGGTTGCCAAAGTGTGTCTCTTTTGACTGCAGATATCCACTGCTTACATCGTTCTTTGTCTTTAGGAAATCTGTAAAAATGCCTACCAGACCCAAACCCATTAGTACAACCAATGGCACAGCAATATGGCATATTAAAAAAAACTATTTAATAAGATATGTTTTTTAAAAGGGACCCACAAATACAAGTGATGAAAGAAAATAATTATAGTGTCATAAGCACCGAATATGGTCCAATGTTATTGCAGAGGGCGTAGGGCAATCAACAGCACAATGAAAAACCAGAGGTACCATCAAAACAGCACAATTCAAAACAACAATAAACAGAGCTTCAAAGCTTCAATTAATAGACACCGGGCCCAGTGTTGCTTCCTTCAAGAAGCGGTAAGGCAGAGCGGGAAATTGCCACTTTGTCACAAATAGCAGCAGCAGCGTCTCGGCACTGAACGATGAAGGAATCACCCGAATGACGTCACTGAGCACAGCGGCCCTAGGAACAGCAGACCACAAAACGCTGCATACACAAGTACTATATATAAAAAAAAATTAAATGGATGACGTTCGGTTTAAGGCAGCCAGAAAAAGAATACAATTCACAATTCCAATAATCTGTCCTTGATCTTTAATCGATGACGTGTGGCAAAATGTTTCCGGGGCCGACCAGCCGCCTAACCCCGATTCGTTCCGCCCTTTGACGCTGATTGGCCAATTTTGCATAAGGTTGACCCAGATTGGCTGGAAGTCAAGTGACACCGAGGCAGTCGGAAGTGAAGGGGAAAAAACACTTTTGTGAGCTGCAGTGAGGATGGTTGGGGATCTGTTACTGTTCGGGTAAGAGACCAAATAATAAAATCATACACCGTTGTATTCACTCAGGCACTGTTATGATTGCAATTTTATGTTGGTTTTGGTTCGGTTTAAGTACTTGTCTAACCGTCTTAAGATTTGCCTTTAGACTTTCGCGATTCTAATTTACAGACCCTTAGGATTCTGGAGACAAAACACGGTATTGGATTTACAAGGATTAGAGCTTTTTGAAGTATATCATGTAGAAGTCTTTAAAAAATACGTAGCAGTGTTTTATGTCCCCGGAAACGGAGCATTACAAGTAGCAACATCTGTTTATAGTTTTCTGTTGCGGCGTTGTTTGTCTTTTTTGTTAAAGAGCGGCTGACTCCGTCAGGAGAACTTTATCAAAACATAATATTTAGTCCAGGATCTGGCAGCTTGGCTTCAATGCCAAGAAATGCAAACTTATGCATATTGGAATTCCGGGACGGAGTACTACCTGGGTGGAGTCAAGAGTATCTGCATCAGAGGAGGAGAAGGACCTGGGAGTGATGATCACTAGTAACCTGAAGCACTTCAAGCAGCGCAAGAAAGCAGCAAGAGAAGCAAACAAGATGCTGGGATGCAGATCTAGGGGATCAATAGTAGGAGAGATGAGGTTATACTGTTCTTGTACAGGTCACTGGTAAGGCCGCATCTAGAGTATGGAATTTAGTACTGGTGCCCACACTTCAAAAAGGTCATTCAACCTGCTGGAGAAGGCCCAGAGGAGGGCTACACAGACGACAGTGGGTCAGCAGGGTAACGCATAAGAGGCGAGGTTGAAGGCACTGAACATGTACTCCCTGGAAGACAGAAGAGAGAGGGGACATAACTGGGACTTTCAAGTACTTGAAAGGGATGAATAAGGTTAATGAGAATCTCTTTAAGCTGAGTGGCAACCATAACATGAGGGGGCACAATCTTAAGCTACAGGGTGGGAGGTTTAGGAGGGAGGCCAGGAAGCACTTCTTCACAGAGAGGGTAGTGGACACTTGTAACGCGCTGCTGGAAGAGGTCATCTCGTTGAAGACAGTGGGCAGATTTAAGACAGACTGGGATAGGCATAGGGGGAAGGTAAGGAATATGGGTAGGAAAGATGGTCGAAGTGGGAAGGGAGGACAGGGACATTAGCTCAAGCTGTGGACCCTGCAATACGAGCAAACTTGGTAGACCAAATGGCCTTCTTCTGCTGGCTTCTTCATATGACACAGTTCAGCTTGTATTTCACATTAGTGCTGTATCCTTCCCCCTCATTATTTATTACTGGTGTAATTTGCATGAAAACAGGATCTTTGCTCCTGAAGAGTTCATCTATTCCTGTTGCTTTTTCCCTACCTGAGGTTATAATGCACTCATTGTGACATCACATTCACTCCAATGGCAACAGATTGTGATGTCACAACACAGAACTATGACTTGAAGTAGGGAGTAAGCTAAAGAGGCAGATGAACTGTGAGGTATAAAGATCATGTATTCATGCAAATTTTCTCAGAAATAAATGAGGAGAAATCTATAGAATATATATGGAATGCAAGCCGAATTGTACCTAAATATCACAAGTTTTCTTTGAGGCGTCCACAGCTCTTGAATCAGTCTTATCTTTCCTTTCGTACTACTATTCATAGATTCATAGAAGTGTGATGGCAAAAAAGGACCAACAAGGCCCACCAAGTCTGCCCATTTGTCCAGCTATCTGCCTGGACCTGTGCCCCCCACCCTCAACATCCCCCTGTGTTTGTCCCATGTCCTTTTGAATCCCTCCACTGTTTCTGCTCCACCAACTGCCTCCGGGAGTCTGTTCCACTTATCCACCACTCTCTCTATGAACTAGTACTTCCTAATGTTACCCCTGAACTGCCCCCCCCCCACCTGCAGGCCATGCCCTCTCATCCTCTGATTTTTCTTCATTTGGAAGATGCTTTCCACAGGCACCCTGTTTATACCCTTAAGGTACTTGAAGGTCTCGATCAGGTCCCTCCTCTGTTCCAGGGAGCACATGACCAGATCCCTCAACCTTTCTTCATAGGAGCGATAGCTCAACCCTTTTACCATCTTTGTCGCTCTCCTCTGAACTCGCTTCAGCCTCCCCACATCCTTTTTGAGGTATGGCCTCCAGAACTGGACTCCGTATTCCACATGCTGTCTAACCAGAAGGGTGTACAAGGATACTATGACTGCCCTATTTCTGCTGGTGATCGCCCTTCCGATGCATCCCAGCATTCCACCACCCCTAGCCACTACTCTCCTGCACTGCCTTTCCACCTTCAGGTCCAATGATATAGTGATGCCCAGGTCCCTTTCTTGTTCTGTGACCTCCAAATCTCTACCCCCCCACCCATGCAATACCCTGCCCTCCGGTTCCTGTAGCCAAGATGCATGACCTTGCACTTTTCTGTGTTGAATGAAAGTTGCCACCTCTTTGCCCATGCCTCAAGTCTCCCCAAATCTCTCTGTATTTTTCTACCCCTTCCTAAGTGTCTACCCTATTGCTTATTTTAATATCATCTGCAAACAGAATCACACCCCCTTCAAGGCTCGCCACAATGTCCCTACAAATATATTGAATAGTAGGGGCCCCAACACTGATCCCTGAGGGACCCCGCTTATGACCTTGCCCTCTCTGGATGCCACCCCATTTATTATGACCCTCTGCCTCCTGTCCCCCAGCCAGCTCTCCACCCATTTAACCACCCTCTGCCCCAGCCCAGGCCTGACATTTTATACTGCGGTCTTCTGTGGAGTACGGAGTCAGAAGCCTTCCTGAAATCCAGATAAACCACATCCACTGCCCTACCTTGATCCAGCTCCTTTGTGACCCTGTCAAAAAACTCTTATCAGATTTGTTTGACAGGATCTGCCCCTTGTGAAACCATGTTGCCTTGGATCCATCAGGCTGCTTTCCTCGAGGTAGTTGGTGGTCCTGCCTTTTATTAGTTTCTCCATGAGCTTGCCTACCACCGATGTCAAGCTCATGGGCCTGTAATTTCCCACTTCCTGCCTACCTCCCTCCCTCCTTATGCAGTGGGACCACATTTGCCTGCCTCCAGTCTTCCGGCACCTCCCCAGTCTGCAAGAACTGATTGAAGAGTGCAGTCAATGGCACTGCCAATATTTCCTTTAGTTCCCTTAACACCCTTGGGTGTACCCCATCCAGCCCCATTGCCTTGTCCACCTTGATGCAGCCTAGTTTTCCCAAAATCTCCTCCATGAGGAATGGCTTCATATCCTCTTCCCCCTCCCCTGCCATTACTTTTCCTCCTGTACTGCCTTCACTGTCTTCCTCCCTAGTGAACAGGGAGCAAAAATGGCTATTTAGCAGGTCCGCTTTTTCTCTTTCCCCTTGTAGCAACTCCCACTCGTTTTGTTTTTAACTGGAGTATTCCCTGCCTAGTCTTCCGCTTTTCACTTATGTACCGAAAGAAAGTCTTATCCCCTTTTTTGACACCCTAGCTATGTGCTCCTCTGTCTGTGCCTTTGCCCTCCTTACCGCTACCCTGGTTTCTCTCTGACTCACCTGGTATTTTCCCCAGTCCACTTCCGCTTGTGTTTCCTTGAACTTTCTGAAGGCCTTCATTTTTGCTTTTACCTTGTTTGCTACCTTCCTATTGTACCACAGAGGCTTCCTTCTCCTCTTATTTTTACTTGCTGTCTTGGCACAGATGTCAGTGGCCTCTACAATAGCTTCTCTTATCTTCCCCCACATTTCCTCCACCCCTTCCAAGGCCCTCTCCACCATTTCCCCATTCACCCGAAGTTTGCCTTCTTGAAATCCAGCACCCTCAACCTAGTCTGGCGAACTTCTCCAGTGTTTTTTATTGTAAACCTAACTGTGTTGTGGTCACTCGTACCAAGATGTTCCCCCACTGATACATTTCCTACCCTATTCCCATTTGTTAGGACTAGATCAAGGGTGGCTCCTGCCCTGGTTGGCTCCCTGACCAGTTGATTCAGGAGGGCCATTTGCAGGTAGTCCAATATTTCCCTGCTGCTGGTTGAAGCAGCAGAAAGGGTGTCCCAGTCTACGTCCGGTAGGTTCAGGTCCCCATCAGCACCCCCGCCATTCCCATGAAGTCATCTGCCATGCTTCTATCCACGGATTCCTGCTGTGCAATATAATAGTATTGAAGCGTTTTGCTTTTTACATTTCTGTTTAGTGTATTAGTGTTGGAGGTATTTGTAGATTATTGGCAAGATATTCTATGTGATGGTGTGGTCAGGTTCTATAAAAATGAAGGTTTATTAAAGGGAATGATTTTAAAGTCTGGAAATGCAGTTATTTATTAGTCTTCATCAAAAAAGTTTTGTTTGGAACAAAACATTGTTCAGAAATCTTGACTATATATTATGTGGACACACAAGCAAAATTAGAAACTGGAGGTAAAAGTAGCCCACTTAAGCTGTAGGGCATTCCCCCTTAGCTGGAGTGATGCTCCAGACTTGTTTATTTTGAAACAATTTAGGTGGGTTGTGACAGCCTGTCATGGTTTGTGACTGGTGCAGGGGTGTCCCAGTGTGCTTGGTGACATATGCTGGTCTGAGAGGTAAGGATTGGTTAAGCAATTATGCGGCAATATTGTAATAACTGAACGACCTGGTTGCATTGTGAGTGCCGAGGGCCTTCGGGCACCCAGGAAATGAGGTTTTTATAGCATTGACGCACACCTGAAGTAGATCATTACACTTAAACATTCATAAATGATCAAAAATGTTTATAACATGGGCTATTGCCCCGTCTCAGGTGAGTTGTGATGTACGAGGCCACAGGTCGAGTGACTTCAACCACCTGAGACAGGATGATATCCCATGATATTGCACACCTTGGAGTGTAATGTGATTATGAAATGGATATAATGTTAAGAGGTTAGCATGCTCAACCCTTGCTAACACACAGAGATTTTATAACATTTCTTACACATGTTTCTTAACTTTTTCAGGGGTACTACCAGAGGTCTGTTTGCTACTAGCTTCTTCCACCTAATAGTATTTTCATCCAGATGGTAGTAATATAATGTCAACCAGTTTTGTACCCCATTTCTAAAACAAGTCTCAATTCCACTGGATACCTGTAGTCACTAACTCTCGGATTCTGCTGTGAAGTCTTGCTGTGATCTTTTTAATATTTCCTGTGTTGTAACAGCCCTTCTGAACAGCCACTAGGCAACTCCTGAAACAGGGCCCCATATTCAGAGCCATCCGGATGTGCGCGCAAAATGCAGCCGGCTCTGATGCGACATTCAAACAGAATGCACAGTCGGAACAGATCGCGCATTCTGTTTGAATATCGGAGAACCCTGGATGTGTGACGACTAGCAGGTGGCCGCCATGTATGGCGTGTCACATCCGAGATGCGGGGCTGAAGACCACCAATGGGGGAATGCGTGGTGCATACCTGGATGTGCCATGTCTCCCCATGGGCAATATTCGTCCCAAACATGCAGATGAGCTCATTGGGCATGCATGGTGCAAAGGGGCCTCATGCCTGCCCATTATGGGCTCATTAGCATGGCTGCGCTGGGCTGAATGTGCCAGGCCCTCCCTGCCAGGTCCCGTCCCCATTGAAACATGAAAGCTACCCGATCGCCATGGTAGTCTAGTGTCTCCCCACCCGACCCGAGCACCGTAATAATGACAGCAAACTGCATTCCCATATGCCATAGTGGAGGGACCCCCGGCACGAGCATGATCACTGTAATAAATATAAAAAAAATCCCCTGTTCCATAGTGAAGTGCCCTCATCCTGCCCATCACTGCAAAAATATTATAGAAACATTCCCTTTGCCATAGGTAACACTTCTAACACTGACATACATAAAAATAATATCTGAGCCCCTTATGGGTGCGCACTATTTTGTGTCGCGTGCTCTGGTACAGATCAGTCGGCAATTGGCCATGGCAGGATGGGGGGCGGCCAGTAAGTCACTGGTATGGGCGGGGGGTCCCTACACTATGGAAAATGGGGATCGGATATTATTTTATGTATGTCAGTGTTCGGGTGGGGGGGTTACACTATGGCAAAGGGGAATGCTTCTGCAATTTATTACATCCAGTGATCAGGCAGGGGATGGGGGACACTACACTACAGAACAGGGGATCGGGTTTTTTTATAGTTTATTACAGTGATTGTGATCGGGTCGACGGGGGGCCCTACACTACAGAAAAGAGGATTGGGATTACTTGTTAACTTTACAACAGTGCTTGGGGCATGTATTCGTCCCTTGACTATGTGCAGGGCACCAGCCTTCACCATGCATAGTTAAGGTAGGGTTTCAAAATTGTAACTATGTGCTGGTGTAGCCTGCCATAATTATACCTCGGAGCGTTTCAGTATTGTGATGCATAGAATATGGAAGAGGGACCCCCTCATTTGCATTTTCCTATCACAGTATTGTGCACCGTGGCGCAGTCGGCTTTGCGGGGCGCACAAGGGGCTTCTGAATATTGCCACACCCCCGACGGACCTCGCAAGTCCGGAGCTGCATGGGCGCGTCTTGGGATGTGCCACGAATCGATTCTGAATATGTGGGCCCCAGTCTCGTACATTATACACAACTGATGTGGATGCTTTTTTTCTGTCCCCAGCCCTACTGGTTCCACTTAGTGTGTAGTGCCATGACTGCTAGCATCTCATGATACTGTCAGTGCTATACATGTGTATCACATATTGTAAATGTGCAAGGTAGGAAACAAATTCCTAAAATCAAAAAGTGGGAGTAAATCATGCAAGAATGGTAGCAAAATACTCCTTTACTCCACTTATCTATTCCCTTGGGTGCTACTGGTATGTGGCCCAAATCAGAATCGGTTATAGTATCAATGGCCCCCCAAAGAAAGGCAGTTTGTATTTCTTTTAAGGTAATTCAATTTTTTACTTTGTCTTCATTCTATCACTTTAACATTGTAAAGAGGTTCTTGGTCTCGTCATTCATCCGGATCATGATGACAAGATGACCCCTCTCATCGGTCAGGTATCTACACGTTAAAGTTTAACATGCAAGTATGAGCAGAAGTCTCACTACTGTCTGACTTTTTCTTATGTGGAAATCCCTCTCTGGCTGTATCTTTTGCATAGTGTGTTCTGGCTCATAAGAAGGTCATAGGTGGCCAGTAGGGAGCTTGCTAATTAGGAGAAGGCCACACCTGTCCTGTTCTGTGATGCAACGTTAGGAGTTTAGCAAGCTCAATTCTTGCTAAAACACAGAGATTTTATCGCATTTCTCATTCATTATTCTTACATTTTGCAGGGGTGCTACTAGCATGCGACCAAAATCAGAATAAAATAGAGTTTCGTTGCCCCCCCACGCACACACAAAGAAAAGCTGCTTCAAAGTCTGTAGTTCACTGACATTAATTCCATTTTCTTACTTTCTGTTTTCTGTGACGGTGGTCAGGCTGACCATGATCTGGCCAAATGAGACCAAGAACCCCTTTAAAATTTTAAAATGATGGAATGAAGACAGAAAGTAAGAAATGGAATTAAACTACTTGCAGGTTTTTAAACAGCTTTTCTGTGGGGAGGAAGCAGTGGTATTATAACTATTTGATTCTCATTTTGACTAAACACCAGTAGTACTGCTGAAAAATGTATATGAATGTGATAAAAAAAAAAATATCCGCGTATTAACAAGGGTTGAGCTTGCTAAACTCTTAACATTGCATCAAAGAACAGGAGGGGTGTAACCTTCTGCTAATTAGTAAGCTCCCTACTGGCCACTATGAGCCTGTTATGGGCCAGAATACACTATATAAAATATGCAGCAGGAAAGTGGTTTCTGCATAAGAAAAAGATGGAGCAGTGGGACCTCTGCTCATGTTGGCATGTTAAAATTTATTGTGTGTGTACCTGAATTCCATGGTCAGGCTAATCGTGATTCGGCCGACTGATGAGATCAATAATCCCTTTTAAAATGTTAATATGATGGACTGAAGACAGAAAATAAGAAAATGAGATTAATTTAAATTAACTGCAGATTTTAAGAAGCTTTTGGGGGCACTGGTACTATCTATAACTGTTAAAGTCTTCCTCGTCAGCCTCCGCAGCAATGCAGTCAACCACCAGGCTGCTGCTTTACCCAGGGCGGTCAGTCAGTAGGAAGAAGTCAACTTGGATCCTCCGGCCTTCACCAGAGCCTCCGTTACTTTCAGAGCAGAGCAAATCTCCAGGGCCTTCTTCCAGCATTTCCTTGTGGCCTGGTTAAATCCTTGGCAGATCTTACAGGCTCTCACATTGTGGGACAAGCCAAAGCAACAAATGCATATGGTGTGAGCTTCGTCCTTGTAATTGCAGGTACAAAGTCTAAACAAAGAGTTTTTCAGTGGCAGCATACAGAGACTGTGTTGCAAGGAATTTGTTAGAAACAAAATAAAACAGCGATGTAACAAAGCGACAGTGTTATTTGTCTGCAGGTCCGATGAGTGTGTCGACAGCGAAAGAAAGAACTGAGGAGTGAGGGGGCCACCTGCATTTTTATAGGCACCAACACTGAACATCATTGTGGGCAGCCCCCAGCTAGGCAAATGTTTCCCAAAGGTCCTGATGCTGACAGCAAATAGTTCTAAAGTTGTGGCCCAGTGGAGGAGATATCCTTGATTGAAGATCAAGATACATTCCTGGTTTTACAGCAGGGGCAAAGGGAAGAAGAATCTAGATTAAAAAAAAAAATAGGGATATTTGTGCTAAGGAGCAGGGGATGTGATGGACGACATTACTGCCCTAAATGTAACAACCCTACCTGCCACTAGGTGGTGGGGGTTGGTTAGCAGAATACCAGGGCCCACTCATTGGTGGTGGTAATGACTGTACTCATTGGTAGTGACTCTGCCCTGGTGAGCTCAGTGGGCAGAGCTTAGTGACAGAATGGTTCCAGGGTGCCCTCAAGTTCTCTTGTCTTGTCTTCGTGTCAGACCACTCTGTGGTGGCAATGACTTTACACCTTGTAGCTGTCAGTGGATCCAGTGTTTGGGACCAAATCACCTCAATATCAGTCATGTGGTAGCCTCCAAGGAGAGGCCCAAGACAGCAGTGGGGATCCCAAGGAAGTGATCTGAGGGCATTTAGTGTGGATCACTTTAGTTCCTGAGAGTAAGTAGGGAACACACGGGGAGGGTGTGAAGACCATGAGGGCATTACCCTCAAGAGGCAGCCTTGCATCACAGAAAGGATCCTGCAGAAGAGGGATTTTCACTTTTTTTTTTTTTTTTTTGGGGGGGGGGTGTTTCCAGTCCTGAGCCTAAGAGATGTTGCCAACTGAATTGCTGATGGAGGGGAAGCCTGGTGAGTGACAATAAACTGCTGATTAAGGTAGGAGCTATGCCTCCCACTGTGTCCCCTACATACTCCCAGGAATTAATGGCGCTCTACATTGAATACTCCCCAGATCCCTTCCCTAGGCTCTCCACTGCTGGCCTGGGTCTGTCCCTGGAGGCTACCGTGTGACAGGGTGTCACATTGAACTGGTGTCAAATGTCTGGATCAGTTCAGCAGCTGTGACGGCTAAAGTCATTACCACCTCGGGACAAAGTGTGTGCCTTGGGGGTGTTCTACCACCCTTCTCTCTGTCACAAAGCTCTGCCCACTGGACTTACTAAATCTGTCACTACCAATGAGTAGGTTCTGGGTCTAATAGTTCTAGTCACCAATACCCCCCACCAACCCCTTGGTGCAGGAGGGGGTTTATGCAATTCCAGAGCCCAAAGAGGAATTTCAAAATGCTAACAGGTGATCATTATTCATCCATTGTATGCAATCTTATAATTTCAAATGGAGGTTCACTCTGCAAGTGTCGCTTGCAACAACTCAATAATGCTGTATTTCTCTTAGAAATCAAATGTATCATTGGCACTTCATATGGGCTTATAGCAGTGTTTCTCTCTCTTTTTTTTTTTTTTTGTTGGTTGGGGGTGTGTGTGTGTGTGTGTGCTTGTGATATTGTGTGAGGGAGTTAAAGTATAAGGTGTCCATAGGTTGTTGTGGTGGAGTTTGTTTCTTTATAATAACTTGATTATTATTTTTTTTTAACAGAACGTTGCTTGTGAATGCAGGAGCAGTTCTCAATTTCAAACTGTAAGTGCTTGAACCTTTTATGTCTTTAAATACATTTTTATAGAATTTTCAAAAAGTTAACACTGCAGGACAGAAAAACAGTCTTGTATATGCTATTACAGTACTCTAGCAATCAATCAAAGCATTCAACCCTATGTAAAATCACATAGCATAATAATAAACATAGGTTCAAAACATAACTGTTTCAAACGAGAACAATTTGGTGCAGATATTGTATTTACATAAGTTATAGCAACAATACTTTCAGAACTTGTTTTACCTGTGTATCTATTTAATACCTTATTTGTCTTGTGCAGTTGATTATTGACTAACCTGTTCGTTGCTTGAGATACATACCTAGTAACCTCTGATACCTGAAGGTTAAATTAACTTTGTGTGAGATACCGCTGGTCCTGAAACCCAACACTGCCCTCGTGTTCCAGAGAAAGTTTCAGTGAATTCAATATCTGAACTGTATATGCATATTACAGATAGCTGTGATCTTGGTTGTTTTTCCCTCCCCATTGCCCTAGTGAATCCTCAGGAAAGTGAAGCAACTGGTTGGGAGTCCAGCATCCACTGAGTTTTTGAGAGAGGGGCGCCACCTTCCATAAAAATCATCCTGAACTGTCATTGGATAAGTGTGAAAGTTTTCCATATTCTGCAATTTTTAGGAGTGCTGCTCGCTGGTCCACCAGTGATGGAATGGTGTCGGTTCTCCACCTGAGCAGAATCTGCCATTTAGCTTCCAAGGCTGCTGGGAGTATCTATTTAGTATTACAAGTATCTGCAATTTCTGTCGGTTGAGAGCTGTCACCAGGCAGCCATAATCTGGGGTCTTTAGGAATGTTAACGATGCCAATTTTTTGCAGTAGTGTATAATCTCTTACCAGTAAGGAGCCAGATTTGGGCAAAGCCGTAAAATATGCGCTAATGAGACCGTGTTAATATGGCACCTCCAGCACTGATCTGTGGAGAGTATTGCCTGTCGCGGTGGAGGAGAAGTGCAGAGGGGGAACACACAGCTTACTAAGTGTGCAGTTTGGAGACCTGCTGGAGAAAGTACCAGAGAGTGGTGCATGAAATATAAACCAAGCAGAAATAAGTAGTTGCTTAGACTTGCTGAGATGAACTAGAAAGGCATGTGGGACTGCGTACTGTGAATTTGGGGCATACAGGGCTTGTCCTGAAGAGGTAGTCAGAGATGTATGTTGGACCACGAAACACTGGCTGATATGTAAAAGATATGCTAGAATTAGGGCAAATGAGTTAATAAAAAATTCTAAATAAATACACAGGGGAGTGGGTCATTTTCCTACACTGTGATAGGCTGTGGTTATTTGGGTCTGTGGAGTGTATACCTCCTGGCTGGGTCTGTGTTCCAGGTGGGCTGCCGTGCCTCCGGTTTCTTAGCCCTATGGAGAATATTCCCATTTTGTGCAAAACTACAGGAGTTCTATACCATCGAAGCATTTTTATTTTTTTAAGCTAGTACCTGACGTCCCTGAATCCCACATGCACTTGCTTCAAAAGCTTCACCCAGGTTTCATCCAGTATGAACAGACCCATATCTTGTTTCCAATCTGCCTTCTTTTTGAGTAAGCTGGGGCGATAAGGAGATGGTCTGTGACTGTACTGTATATTCTGCAGCTGAGCTGTGTAGGATTTTTCATCCACATCTAATTTTGGAAGGGGAGAGTTGTGAGCCAGTTTGGAGGATCTCTGCCAAACCTTGAGTGCCTGCCTACTTTGCTGTCATCTCCCTAGAATTTGGAGATATTTACATTCTTTAGTGTTTTGGAATGAATCCTGTGCCCCAGTGAATGGGTCAGTTATACACCTCATTGTTGGGATACCCTGCTTCTTCCAGTGAGCCGGTGATCTGATTGCAGTCTGTGGTGATACACAGTTATCCCAGGGCATTTCCCATGCCCCAAGTGGTTTGAGTGCCAGCTTTGAGTTTCAGTCAGGGTTCTCTAGTTTTCCCATGCAAAATGGATTGTAGATCACTGCTGGGATGTACAATTCCTGATGGGGCTTAAAGGACTCCTTGGTGAGGGTATGTTACTTGCAGTTTCTAAAGATGGCTAAAAGGGGGAAGAATAATGCTTTTTCTTTAGCCATTCTAAAATGTGTCTAATCCCATGGCTTGGTGATGGGCCCAAAGCCATGGAAGTCCTCAGCTGCCATGCCTGCCAGGAGCCCAGAGCTTATGTACCAAAAATCTGGGTCTGGCTTATTCGCAGAGAAATGAAAGGAAAAGTTTCTCTAGTCTGAGAAACTTTTGCTTAGGGACACTCATTTGGAGGTTATTAAGATAGAACAAGACTTTTAGGTACATCAGATTTTATATACCGTTATTTTTCCCTCCCCCCGAAAGTTGGGTTTAATTTTTTTCATCTGCACAAATTGGTTTTTGATTTCCCCTACAAGAGGTGTAATGTTCAGGTCATTTGTTTGCCTCAGATTTGGAGAAATTACCATATCCAGATAAGTGATTTGCTGACGGGGCCATTTAATTTTCCACTACCTGATCTAGTTCTGCTTACAGGCACTTTTTAATGGATTCTGCTGTCTCTTCCCTATTGACTTTCAGACCAGATACACTTGTGAATTTGTTTAATGCGGCCATAACAGAAGGCAGGAAATGAGATGTCAGTGTATGCTAGGATTTTTGTCTGAACCTTTCTTATGTGAACTCCTCCTGTACCTGTACCTGTATGGTGTCAAATTTTCCTAAGGAGGGGTTCCACAGCAATCAGATAAAGCATGGGTTATTAAGGGACATGCTTGTCTTGTCGCCCGTGCTTCAGGGAACTGGTTGGAAATCGGGCTGTTTAAGACCCATGCCATGGGTTTAGAGTAGAACAGTCACAGCCAGCTTGTGAAGGATGGGCCATTGCAGCCATTGCTTGATATAGGTATGCCCATTCGACCAAACCGAAGGCCTTCTCAGTGTCGACACTCATTAGGAGTTCGGGTGGAGGCTGCCCAGATGGTGATCACAAGCACTCTCAGATTATCCAGGGCTATCAGACCCTTTGCAAAGACCATCTGTTTTGTCAGTAAGCAGAGGAATCAGCCTCTGCATGGCGGAGCTCCAGTACCTTAGCTAGAATCTTGGCATCAACAGTGAGTAAGGAGATGGGGTAGTAGTTTCAAACTTGTTGGGGCTCCTTCACCAACTTGAGTAGCAGCGTTATGTGGGTTTGAATCATTGAGTGCAGTAGTCTTTGTTGTGTACTAGCCTCCTGATAGGTTTCCAGCAAGTGGCTGTCAAATTTATCCAGCAAATCGTAGTAGACCTTCACTGGCAACCCATCTGGGCCTGGAGTCTTCCATTTTGGGAGAGTCTTGGTGGCTGTTCTAACTTCCTAGAGGGTGATATGAACATCTAAAGATAGCTTTTGTGAGTCATTTAATGGCAGACAGGGTGGGTTGTACCTAAGCATGAGGACAAGGAGGGGGGGAATGTTCCCCTAGGTTGGATGTATACAACTTTGAATAAAAGTCGCATTAGTCTCTTCTCTGTGCACACTTAACTTTACAGTTGTCCGTTTGATACCAGAAAAGTGCTTTGCTGCTTGCTGTACTTTAACCCTATGGGCCAACAGTTTGCCTTCCTTCTCTCCTGATTCCCAATACCTACATGGGGTACGAGGACTGCCTTCTGTGCAGCTGAGTAGGTGTTTGCATTCATTTGGTATTTTAACAGAGTAATGTTCCATTTAGTTTGCGGAGCGGGAGGCTCTTTATATGAATTACGAGTTTCCGCTAGTGCTTTGAGTGAGTGAGCTTTCCAGCTGAGTTAACTTGAGTTGGCATTGTTTTTTTGGCATTTACCAAAAGTAAATGACTCTACCATTAAATTTAGCTCTAAAAGCATCCCATAGTGCCTCTGTTGAAACCTCTGGGGGTGTAATTTCTGGAAAAGTAAGTATATTTTTCCTTCTTTAACCATGTGCAAAACTGAGGGTCTTGAAGCAGCAGAGCGTTAAATCACCGTCTAGGTGATGATGGAGGTGCAGGACCCAAGGCCAAAGATAGTGACACACACAAGCACAGTCTGAGATAATAATTGGACCAATATTGGTGGTTTGGGCATCATGTAGCCGTTGAGAATCTATCAAAAAGAAGTCCAAGCTGGCACAGGGAATGCTAAGTAAAATCTTTCCCAGAGGGATGCAGTGCCCAAGGGTCAGATCATTTAAACTCCTGAGCTAGCTGAAGGAGGGAATGCCTGAACTTAGAGTGATACTGTTAATTCTGATTCTGTCTGAGAGAGGATCCAAAACTTCATTGAAATCTCCTCTTAAAATGATTTAGTCTCCTGGTTTCTGTATTTCTAGGAGAGCCTGTGCTACCTCAAGGAAGAAATTTGTTGAATCTTCATTCGGTGCATGAATGTTACACAGTACCATTGTTTGGGTGCTTGCCAGAGTGAATGTAACACTCTGGCAAGCATCCAAAGTCCCTGCTGCTGTGAACTGAAACTGTGTATTTGCACAGGGAGTCTTTTATGTATGAGAACGGCTACCCCTCTGGACTTCGATGTGTAGGAACTTCCAAGTACCTGACCCACCCAGTCCTATTGCAGTTTGTATGTTTGAGCAGAAAACAGATGCATCCCTTGTAGGAAGGCAGTTTCACACTTGCGTCTTCAGGTGAGATGGCAGGTGCTTTCTTTTGATTGGTGAATGCCGACCTTGCACATTTCAGGTGACAAATTTTTATTATGTCATTTTTTTCTTTTTTAATTTCTGTTTATACCTTCTCACACCATTGGATGAGACCTCTTTCAGCCTTCTCAAGGGCCCATATCCTGTCCGGACGAGACCCTACTGCTAATAGTACTAGACTCTCCTGGTCCACCCATGACCCATTTAGTGGCCTGACCCCCTCAGCTTGCCCCCGAAGGTGAGGTTACTTTCAGCACCTCGTCGACCCCCCACGCAACAATACAGTCCAATTTGGCCACAATTGGAAGTGAAGGCCCAGAGCAGGTCGAATCTGGCAGAAGACATCTTGGGCAAGAGAGGTGTCACCCTCCCATCAGATGGCAGTTTTCCATCCTGATTTCCACCCTGGAGAAGAGGATATGCAATGCTGTCCTGGTGACATCAGACATGCTCCCACGCCTGATGCACCAAGGACCGCCTCTCCCCCAATCCCCCAGTATTCTGCGGTGTCTAACTCACCAAGCCCCAGCCAATACTAGGGATCGAACTATCGCAGAGCACCGCAGTTCACACACCCCAGAGGAGGAGAGCTGTCCACTGGGAGCTCGATCCTCCCCCTCCCCCTGACCAACCCTGTGACATTCCAGCTTCATTCCTGAACTCAGGTCTGCATCACAAGCGGTAGTGCTACTGCTTGCACCAGCAGTCTGGATATTAAACAGTCTTTACTAACCATTTTGCGGATCCCTAGATTGACACGCATGCTGGTTTAAAACAGGGTCATAGGGACAAGATATCAGGAGGTTCACTTTTTCCTTTAGAACATGTAAGTAGCATTTTAAAAGGGATTTAATTAGCTGCACTCCATAACGTACAGGTACATTATGCAAATACACTGTGATCATGATACTAAAAGAACATGCTTCCTGTACAGTAGAACAACTTTTCTGTGAAAAGAACAGTGCATTGCAATGTACTGATATGGACAATCAGTACAAGAAAACCAAACTGTTAATAAAAAAAAAAAAAAAAAAAAAAAAAATGAGTCGGCCAAGTGGGTAAAGGGCTGAGGTGCTGTAAGCACCTTACCTCTCAGCATGCCAGTGACCCATGTTCAGGAACGAGAACGGATTGCTGGGAGTCAGCAGGGGTGGGAGAGGATAGAGCACCTGACGGGCTGCTGTCCTCTCCTGGGGAAGGGGGGACTGCACACTCCACTGAATGACTGCCACCCAGTGAAGAACAGGTGGTAGTGCGGGTTGAGGATGGCAAATGAAGGGAGTTGCTGTGGGATTCCATAGCATGCACGTGCCTCCACACATACACCTACATGCGTAAAGGGATTTGAACTTAGAGAAAAAGTGTTTGGTTGGCAATCTTCATTCTGCCCTGTCCTATCTCCACAGTGCCAGACACTGGAGCCTATGACTGGATTGTGTGCTTCGGGGTTGGAATCCATGGGGTATGGTCCTGGGATGATGTAGGATGTTGGGATTGGCGGGGCAAGTCCTGGGGGGACTCAGCCTGTCATAGCTACGGGAGGATAAATAATGGATTAAAAAAAAAAAAAAAAAAAACTAACAAGGAGTACCCTAGTTTAGTAATATAACTCTACACCCAAAAAGGTAGACTTCCTGACAGTGTCAAAGAAGTCTAAAAGAGGAGGCTCTTTCCAATGGCACACTATCAGAATCGGACATTTTCCCATGTTGGAATCTCTGGTGTCCTTCTCAGACTAATAAGGTGGTGGCCATTACGTTCCTCAACCTTGCATCAAAAGGTGAGATTTAAAATAAATAAATAAATTTCATGTGCCCATGCAGGGTATGGGGGAAGGGGAAAGACTTTTTCCTCAAATAAGCCAGGGTACGCTCCGGAGACCTGCAGAGATGCATCATTATGCTGCAGAGGAGGCCCTTGTCGTGAAGGGAAGGGGGTGGTTATGGAGGGTAGGGGCCAGCAGTAGGAGTTACTCGCAGTGTTGCTTCAGTTGACCAAGGACACCACGTGAAGGTGGGAGAGCCAACAAAAATAAGAATTTACCCAGCATATTATGAGTACCAGGATGTTGCTGTATCTTGGTACTCGGGGTTCACCTATAGCCTTGGCTGTTTGGGAGGAGTCAGCCTAGGATTACTGGAGACGTGCACTGTCCTAAGTCGCCTCATTCTGGTAAGGTGCTAGTCGAGAGCACTGTCTAACCTTTGTCTTTACAAAGTTGCCGCATCATGCCACCCCCTCGCTACCCCAACTTCTCAAGTGCTCCCTGCGCTGGTGGCACCTGCAAAACTAGACCAGTATCTCAGCCTGTCTTGCCAGAGGCCAAGATCTGGGGGCATTAATCAAGAATTATAGCAGTTGTTGCTAGGGGAGCCATTAAGAGGAGGGATGTGTGCAATGCATAAATTTGTTCTGGGGTTGATTAGCAGTTGTTGCTAAACAAAAGAATTTTGATTAGCAACCACGGTGGTTTGAGGAACAGTTTTTAAAAATGGATATTTTTCACCATGAGGGAGAGAAAATCTGAATTTATTTCCTAATCCATTAAGAAAAGAAGTAGAGTGCATCCTTAATATGTCTATATCATTTTGGCAGCATAGCATCCTGCATCCCTGCCCCATACCGTTGGCTGTCTTTGCAGTTATTACCTTGCTTTCAGGGCCTTGGTTATTCAGCAGGTCTTGCCATGGTACGTTGTAAATGCATGGCAGGCCAGAATAGTAACCTCATTTTCCTTCAGTCCTCGTGCAGAAAGGTTATCATGAGCCGGGCTGACAGCTTCCGTTACTCCTGCGCTCTAAGCGCAGCATCATTGGTAGTTACCTGCTTCTTCTCTTGCATCTGATGATGTTGCATAACAATGAATCGCGCAAGGACAGAGAGAAGGAGATTGAACCTGGCGCTACGTAGGAGGCACCTTCCTAGAAACCACCAAGGACACAGTAACTGGGTGAATCACAGGAAGGGGTTGGGGGGGTGCCAATTAACAGGAGCCACAGTTACAAAAGCCTGTGTATCATGGGTTTTGTAATTAGACACAGTGCCAGACTGCACATCAGTTACTAACTGCTGCTAAGTAAGGCAGCACATGATTAGCAAATATTTTTTGGCTCGCAAATTGTTTTGCAAACCCATTTATTTTATCCCCTGGTGTGCAGCTATTATTTGGATCTAGTGCCCCAGATATGGTGCATACAAGCCTATTTTACTCACCTGATTTTAAGAAATAGTCCTTAGAAATTATTTTGAGTACCAGTGCTCATCCCAACACTTGTAAAAGCTCCACACCTAGTGAATAGTAAATGCACTATCCATTGGCCATTCAAAAGGAGCATTTTTTTTTCTGTATTTAGAGCACTTGTACGCATCCAAATTTTGTTTTACTCACTATATTTTCGAACTGGTGAATAAATTATGCTTAGCTGCCAATATTTTCTATAACACTGTTAGCATCACAAGTGAAGTTCATGTGAAGAGTCCTCATGGCTGAATACCACGTGTACTGGCTATTCGTCGGGTCTTTGAAACATAGTTTTGTTAACTTCATGCTTCAACTTGATTAAATTGGTCAGCAGACCCAATTCGGTACCCTGGGCATCCTTCTCTGCAATCAAACTGGAGGGAGACTGCAGGAGGATGCACCAGTGGGATGAGAAAATCTTGTGTCTGCACATCTGTGCCATCCAGGTAGAAAAATACAGATGGTGGTAAAGTGGATAAGGCTCGGCGGTAGCCACTTGAGAGGGTAAAGACAGCTGGGGAAGGGGAAATTCTCTCCCTGAGTCCTGCTTCTTACTGGGTGTTGTTTGAAATGAATTATCAGAGCAGCATACTCTAACCTGCAGGCCAGTTTTGGGTGCAGCTGAGTCTGTACTGCTGCCACAGGGAGATTTATTCTGCTGAGCCTGGCGGGTAGGAGGGTGCAGTTCTCGGGTTAGTCTCATCCTGCAGTAATTGCCAAGTACTTTTGAGTAATGTGATGGTGGGGTATCCTGCTGCTCCCCACTGTAACAGGATGGCGTGGGAGGGAGGAGGGGTTATTGCCGGGGACAGTGATCACAAATAGAAAGCATTTGGTGCTTCTCTTCACCAAGGCTTTGACTTGTGGGATGTGGAAAACAAATATGTTAAAAACTGCACTCACCTTTTCTAATGCTGACTTTGTAAGATGGAGCTATCTATGTTAGACCTGCACACTGCTGTTTGACAAGAATCTGTGTATTACTTTAAAACAAGACTACAGTCGTTTGGTTGTGCAAGGTGGTTAGTTGCTCCACTGCTTAGCTTGCCCCATTTGTAACACATTAAAAATGCATGGGCCCTGTAGGTTTTTTCAAGCTAGTTTAGTCTGTTAGCTGTTGTGGTGTTTAATGATCCCTGGACTCTGTAGCTTTCTCCTTGAATTGTGCTGTCAGCAGTGATGAAAGTGAACAGGAACGCACAGGAACTCTGGTCCTGAACCTTTTTTGCAGTAGGAACAGAGTTCCTTTACTTCTGCCCACTGATACTGGAACTGAAATTCTTAAACCATCAAAATAATGAACAGTTTCTGGGCCTGTGACCTGAAATCGAGGATTCCATCACAAAATTTGACTTGTACAACAATGATATTTTCCTAGAAATACTTCAGTGTCCCTAATTGAATCCTATAGTATCTATACAATTATCCTTCAGACTGAGGAATTTCATTCTGCATTTCATATTTGCCAGTGCCTGAGTTCCTGTACATCTTGTCTACCACTTGCACCACTGGCTGTCAGGGAGTGATGCTGTGGTGATTGTGCAATGTCTTCCCAGGATTTTTGTGGCTCGTGTCTCTGTCCCATAGATGACTTAAGAAGGGACACTGAATTGTTTGCAGAGGGTTCTTTCAGATGCGGCAGATTAGACCGTTCTAGGGTAGAGGCTTCTGAGGAACTGGACCCTTTTGTAAATGCCCTTGACCACCTACACTGACGGCGGTGAGGAGTATTTGTTGAGAGCGCCTGATGCTGCCCTTTACCACCTGATTTTCTGTTTCGTGAACATCTGGACTGTCCCTTCTCAGGTGGTACATTACTGGTGGAGGGGCAGGAAAGAAGGGGCAATTGTTTGTACTTGGAGAGGGGTCTCTGTGTGTGCTTGATGGTTATGAGTCTGCACTGGTCTTGAGGAGAGACTGGCATTATTTGCAGTGCCGCCCCCAGACGTTGTATAAAATCCATGGCTTCATTTGGTTTCCTGGAGGACCCCATTCCTTTCTATTTTAAACGTCTCTGGGTAGGGCATAGTGAGATTCTGCGCCTATGCCAACATAATGGACCACACTTCCGGGCTAGTTTAAGCAGCAATTTTTTTTTTTCTTTTCCATTTGTTATTTTTAGGAACTTTGCTAGTATAGGTCATGGGTGCTCTCCCGGCGTAGAAATGGGAGACAGGGTGAGATGTGATCGTTGGGCATGACATCAAGGGAGGCTCCTGAAGTGCCCAGAAGCTCAGACGGTAAATGTTGCACAGATTGGTTCCTGCTTTTTCCTTCGGCTCTTTCAAGCACCCCAGCAATTTTAATATTGTTCCTGTGCCCTCTGCACCCAGACCGCCAATCCCCTCCCCCCAAACACAGAGCACAGCAGTTTTATTTTCAGGCAATATATTTCTGTGTCTTTATAGTCAGCCTGACCGTCCAAATGCCTAAGAGTTGTTTTGGAGTCAAAAAGTCCTGTATGTACCTGCTCCATGTGTACTTGGAGAAAGTCAGTTGTGCCTTTCACACTGGTCACCTCTACAAGTATTTTAGTCAGCATTAGTGAGCTGTTCATTAGGTTCAGAGCTGCTGCAGCTTCCAGTGCTGAGTCGACCATCTTGTTGAGGTTCCCCCTCAGATTTTGCACCGCAGTTTCTGTGGGAAAAATCTGTGAATTCTGTTGAAAAAATGATAGATTGTCGAGCTGAAACAAAATCTAACACATTATGCCAACCCCACCACCAAATTTAAAAGTTGAGAAACTGTTTTTTTTTTTTTTTTTGTGTGTGTGTGTGTTTGATCTAAAATAAGGAGCTGGAGAGTTAGGCTGCCTTCTTGGTCACATTCCAGCCAGAAGTTCATAAGTGCTTGAACCTTGTCGCCAAATGGTTCCACCCATTCAGAGCGCTGGCGTTGGTGTGGCTGGTCATCAGGGCGCCAAATCAGGATTTCGCCAACCCGTTTTTGTGGGAGGTCAGCCCCCCCCCCTTATTAATATTCTAACTCCAAAGGGGGGACGGACCTCAGGGAGGGGGTGCGAATCCCAAAATCAGTGCCCTGATGTGCTGGTCACTAATGCTGGCACTCTAATGGCCTGAAAGGGTCGCAAACACATTTAATCAAATCCTGTAATGCGGAGTATGTGGAATTCCAACAGTTTGTTACTTTACCAGTTGGTTAAGCATGGCTTTCTGTAACTGATGGGCTTTTCTGAACATTTTAACTCGTAATGACTGTATCATATATGATGGAAAACATGAGCCTTGTACAGTTGGCCTTTTCTTGAGGTAGGCTTGCTGTTGTCTTGGGAGGCCTTGTACTCATTACCGTGTGGCTTTGGCAGAGCCCCATGCGGATTACAAGACCCTTTCATGTCGAGAGAGAGATAGAGAGAGATAGAGAGAGAGAGAGACAGAGAGACAGAGAGACAGAGAGACATCTACGCAAAAATGATTGAGGAGTGATACTGTACAAAGAACCCCAACCGGGGGGGGGGGGGTTTAAATCAACAGCCTGCAATCCTACCCTTGTCTGACCCTCTCATTTTATATGAGACTGCATAAATAATAACCAGATGCTGACAGACTGCTACCATAGGTACGTTTTATTGAAATTTCAAATTATCCACTTTTCGTCTTACTGTCCCCACACAGAAGGCTTGAAATGATTCTTCATGGAAACATAGAAATTCACGGCAGATAAGGACCCCTTGGCCCACCTAGTCTGCCCATTTCCCCTACCTATTGTAATTCCGCAGGCCTTACCTGATCAGCGGCATAGCCCTTCCTTCCCTAACGCTTATCCCATGCATTCTTAAATCCTGTTAGTTTTTGTCCCCACCACCTCCTCTGGGAGGCTGTTCCAGACATCCACTACTCTTTCTGTGAAGAAGCACTTCCTTACGTTTCCCTTGAGTCTACCCCCCCCAGCTTCATAGCTCCCCATATTCTTGAGCACATTTTTTTTTCTGAAAAATGCTTCCCTCCTGTACCTTTTTTATACCCATGAGGTATTTGAAAATCTTTATCATATCCCCTCTTTCCCTCCTTTCTTCTAGGGTGTAAATATTGAGGTTCTTTAGTCTCTCCTCATAGGGTCTCTGGTGCAGACCCTGCACCATTTTAGTTGCCCTCCTCTGGACTGCCTCTTACCTGTCTATGGCCTTCCAGAGATGTGATCTCCAGAACTGGACATGGTACTCTAGATGAGGTCTCACCAGTGATTTATACAGCGGTATCGCCACCTCCCTCTTTCTCCTGGTGATACCCCCTCCCTCTGCATCCTAGCATCCCACTAGCTCTTCCCACTGCCTTGTCACGCCGTTTGGCCACCTTTAGGTGATCAGATATGATTACCCCAGGTCTCTTTCCTGTTTGGGGGTCGTCAGTGCCACTCCCCAATCTTTATCATGTAACGTGCATTTCATGTATATACTGTTATTACTTATCTGTGTTTGTACTTTAAGTGTTTGTGTCACAGGACCTCCTTGTGAATGAGCTTGCTCAATGGAGTTTTCCTGCAATAAACTTAAACTTGAACTCCGCCACTGGGTTTTTGTGCCCCAAGTGCATGATTATGCACTTCTTCGTATTGAAACTTAGTTGCCACATCCTTGACCACTCCTCAAGCTTTCCCAGATCCCTTTTCATTTTTTTCTATCCCCTGGAGTGTGTACCCTATTGCAAATGTTATTGTCATCTACAAAAAGGCATACCTTCCCTTCTAGCCTGTGTGCAATGTTGCTTATAAAGACATTAAACAGGACTGGTCCAAGTACTGATCCTTGTGGCACCCCACTGGTCACTCTTCCTTCCTCGGAGTGAACTCCATGAACCACCACCCTCTGTCACCTATCCCCCAACCAATTCCTTACCCAGTTTACCACTTTTGGAGCCACTCCCAGGCTGCCCAACTTGTTTACAAGTCTCCTGTGTTGAATGGTGTTGAAGGCCTTACTGAAATCTAGATAGGCCACATCCATCAGTCCACCCTGATCTACTTCCCTGGTCACCCAGTCAAAGAAATCAGATTTGTTTGACCTGACCACCCTCGAGTGAAACCATGCTGCCTCGGATCCTGTAAGCCACTAGTTACAAGATATTCCACAGTCCTTTCCTTCAGCAGTGATTCCATTATTTTCCCCACCACTGAAGTCAAGCTGACTCGCCTGTAATTGCCAGCTTCCTCCCTGCTACCACTTTTGTGAAGTGGGACTATATCTGCTGTCTTCCAGTCCTCCGGGACCACCCGTTTCTCCAGTGAGTGGTTGAACAGGACTGTCAGAGGTGCAGCCAGCACCTCTCTGAGCTCCTTCAGTATCCTTGGATGTATCCCATCTGGCCCCATTGCCTTGTTCACTTTCAGATGTGTGTGTTCCTTCAGGACTCTCTTCTGTAAAGGGACTAGTGTCCACCTCTCTTCCTTCGATGCTCCAGTCTTTTACCTGTGGTCTCTCCACTTCATCCGTGAACACTGAACAAAAATATTTGTTCAAGATGTCTGCTTTTTCCCTGTCCACCTCCACACACTCCCCCCTTTCCCTCCTTAACCTTACAATACCTCCCCTGGTCTTACTCCTTTCGTTTGCATACCTGTAAAATGTCTTGTCCCCTTTCTTTACCGCCTGGGCTGTTTTCTCCTCCGTTTACGCCTTTGCGCTCTTGACTGCTTTCCCTGTCTGCTCCTGCTTCTCATTGTACACCTCCCTGTCTTCTTCCCTCTGTGTCGCATTGTACCTTCTGAATGCTGTTTTGCCCTTACCTTCCCAGCAACCTCTTGAGAACCATAGCAGTCTCTCTTTCCTCTTGTGTTTTTTGTTATTTATTTTATTCTTTTGGTAGCCGGGTAAGGCCCACAAGGCACAAGTGCCTGTTTTCAGGGGTGACCTGAGAGCACTGGGGTGGTTAAGTGACTTGTTCAGAGTCGCACAGTATGCAGGTGGAGGTTGTGGGAATTCAACCAAGGTATGCTGGATGTTCCAAGTTCATTCACAGCTCATTACTCTAACTTCTACGTTATACTGCCAGCCCCTTACTTGCCTGACACAGAGGTTTGTTGCTTTCCCTGCCAAAGCAGCAGTGCTTGTTACGGTGACAGTTTTGACCCTTTGATTCTATTTTTAGGTTGCCCTTTGTCTCCAGTCATACAAAGTGCAAATTTATGCCATTTTAAATCCCTTTTAGCATTTTTTTAGATCTGAAATAATTAAAAGGAGCGTTTCTTTTAATATGGCTATCCAAACTTTTTTTTTGGTATTGTCCATTATTTTTGAACACCCTTTTTCCCATAAGGTGAAGGAGCGTGTCTTTTGCATGATAGTTCACTTTAAGAAAAGTGATGTTAAACGGTGGATGTTTAAAGCTGACCTGTTGCTGGCAAACCAGGTTCAGGAACATGCCTGGGTCATTGGGGGCCAGCTGTGAGGAGGAGGATTGAGCGGCTCGGAGGTTACTCTGCTCCCCAGGAAGGGAGGGCAACTTACTCCGCTGCTATACAGCCATCTGGTGACCACAGTTGGCAGTGCACCCAGAGTGGATCGGGGGGAGGGACACCAGCTGGCACTACGCTGTGCATGCTTGCATGTGTACACATACACACCCTAGTTACTGGCATCCCGAAGGAGGGGCCAAGGAAAAATGGAATCCCCTGATCAGCATCAGGATGGCAATTCAGCCTCTCACAAGCCCCGCAGCAGCAGTGTGGCTCTCCTCCGAGTTGGATCCTAAGTTGCAACAGGAAGTGGGGAGCACTGCTGGCCTCATCATGGGGGGGCAGTAAAGTCATGGAAGACACGGTAGCGGTAAGCCCATGAGAGGTAGAGTGATGGAGTTGGGGAGGCCAGATAGAAAGGGGGCATGGTTGATGCAGGGGGGCATAACAGGGGAAAAAAAGGGTGTTCCGTAACAGCTGTGGCTATCCATATTAAAAGGAGCATTCTTTCTAATAATTTCATGTCTAAAAACGCTAACATAGACTCAAAACTAGGCTGAAAGGACATCTTACAAGACAGGCAAAAAAAATGCAACCTAAAGGAAATAAAAAGGTACAAGTCACAGATGTTCACATGACATCCTGCACTGCTGCTTTAAATCTAGCTTTTGTGGGGGGAGATGAACAAGTCCATGTCCCATCTGCCAGCATGTCTGCGTAGTGAGCGAGGATGCTGCAGTGCTGCGGAATGTGTTGTCCTCTGAGCAAGCAGTAAAGCTGCATCTTGATTGTGTGGCTGACATGGGATATCCCAGGGCAGTTCTGAAAGGAGATTATTAATCTCTGTGTCCTTGGCAAGCCCATCAGCCCAGCAGTACTGCTTGCGATACCAGTGACCCATGTCTGGGACTGAACTCTGGACGTCAGAGGGTCGGCGGGGGAGGATCAAACAATCGATGGACTGCTTTTCTCTGGGGAGGGAGGGATGTGGCAGCTGGTACACTCCTGAACCCGAGCAGTGGTTGCCGACATCCCGCATGCAGGAGCATGCATAGGGATGTCTAGTCGGCATTTTCCATTTGTCCTCCCAGGGGACCAGTGTAAGGGAAGAGAAAGGGAGCCGGCCAGCATGACGGGACTGACCCTTTGCAGGTCCTGCACCTAGCGACATGGCGCACCTCATCCTGAGGATCCATTTTGCAGCTTCTGGGCCTCCCTGCCACATGGGGAAGGGGGCCATGGGAAAGGCAGAAGTTGGACGATAAGTGCATGAGGAGCTGGGGTGATGGGGCTGGGGGGTCGTTGGTACGTGATGATGGGGCCAGCCTATGGTGGAAAAATTAAACCGTACTAACACGGGGGTAACCCTGTTGTCTTAAAGAATGAGACCGTGTCCTCCTGGAATGGCAGAATGTCTCCAGCTCTTCCTTAGGATTGGGGCAGGACATGTGTATTACTAATCAGACCGAACTAAGAAAAAAATGTATCAAAGGGGACAGGACATTTGTGCTTATGTGTAGCTGTCAGTAATATCCCTACTTCCACAAAAGAGATGCATGCACTTGTCCATATCTGAATAAATGTTGGTGTGAAAAATTGTGTTTTGTATTGTTTTCTTGTCATGGACAACATTCTGCATGACGCCCTTAATGTTACCAGGGCTCTCTAGTTTGACTGTGTCATTCAAGGGCATAGAATGTTGAGCTTGAGCTGTTGACCTGTCAGACAGTGTTCAGAATTCTGTACCCATGCAGTGACATAGTCAAACCTCCAGAGTCCAGGTTCCATTTAGAGAACTGAATGGAATGTTGAACATTAAAGGGGAAAAAAAAAGACACCATAAGTTTTTCAGGTACAGTTTAAATGTGGATTATTTGGTGATGGGATTTCTGAAACTAGAACGTTGCTAACAGCTACAAATTAGCACAAAGTTCCTGTATTCTTTAAGGATCCAGCTATGTGGTGGCATGCTGGTGACCCAGCTTCACACTCTGAATCTGTGACAGTAGGGGCCAAGGCTACCAAGGAGGGCTGTGAGCATCTGACAGGCTACTCTCCTGCTAGGGTGGGAAGGTTCAGTTGTCCACCACTTGAGTGAAACCTGTGGTAGGTGTGTGGCATTGCTGTTGGCATTGTTGGTGCCCATGTGCTGCCTGACATCCCCACTGCTGTGGGTCTGTTGTGAGTGGGACCAAGAAATCTGTAGGGAGGTGGGCGGGCTTACATAAATGGGGGGAGACCTCCCCACATTCACTTATTGAATGGAAGAAGGGGCACCCATACCCATGAGCCTACAGAACATTTAGCTTCTCCCCTGCTGTGTGGATGCTGGTTACATGGAGGAGCCTCTGCATCAAGTACCAGGGCCTAGAGCAGGCAGCAAGGGGTGAGACTAGCACCTGAGGTTAAGGGCACAAAGTGAGGGGGGGGGGCAGAAAGCTACATGAAAAATAAACTCAGCAGAATTCCATGAGGACTTTGGGGGGGGGGGGGCGCTCCTTGCCTCAGAATAGAGAACTGGGGAATCCCAATCTGTTTGGACAATGTGGCGATATGAAAAAGTTCTGTTTTTCATTTCTTTAAGCAATAACACCAGACAGGTGAGTAATTATTATGGGATAATACCACCTCTCTGGTGCGTTCAGCCACCCAAGAAATGGGATATTATTGCTATTATCAAATAGCAACATTTTACAAGACTTTACCGTAGGTTTTTTTTTTTTTTTTATTTAATTACTGTACTTTTCTTCCTTCTGACCTGACCTGCCATCATCAGCCCTATCACCCACCTTCTGCGGGACGTACCTCTCCTGTGTTCTTCATTGGCTTATCTCCTAGGGCAGGGCTGCCATGGGGAACCCAACCCCCAGTGGAGTTAGAGCGTGGTGTGGGGAGAGCACCTCGGTTGCCAGTGCAGGGCCTGTGACGCAAGGCGGGTGTCATCCTGCTTCAGTCAGGGGTGTTTTCTTGTTTCTTCCCCATGACACCAGTGGAAGCAAACACCCACCCTCCATGAGCATTGGCTCTTGCTGCACCGCCACCTGTGGTCACCCAAGCTACAGTACTGTGGTAGAGACCCAACCTTCCCTTCCTCCCTCCCCTGAACCTGGATCATCACCATCACAGGTAGTAGCGGGACAGCGTTTTTTTACCTTGATTTCAACAGCGAAGTTAAAAACGTCCAAAACCGGACAGCGCTGCATGACGGAAAGCCTTAGTGCTGAAAAGTAACTTCTGTTTTTTTTCATTGAAATATTATTGTGCGAGAACGCTGCGACTTTGAATCTCTATTACCCAATTAAGGATTTGTCTTGCCCATTTGATATGATTGATTGATTTTCTTTTTTCTTTTCTTTTTCTTTTTTTTATTTAGTTATTTATTTATTTATGTATTTAGTTAGTTTTTAAAAGACCTGGTTAACCCATAAGCAGATGCCTGCCTGTTTTCATGGACAGCCGGGGAGGAAAATACAAACAAGATAAAAAGCACAAACAACAATTTACAACAGTATAAGGACAATAACAGAACCAATAATGAAACAAAGCATTGACAGATTTCACTTTGTAACAGATGTTTGTCATAGGGTGTTCCTGTGATGAGTAGGGGACCTTGATAAATTCCATAATAAGGTTTCCATTAAAATGTCACCCCCCCCCCCCTTTTGTCCTTCATGTATAATTAAAGTGATTAGGTGCACAAGTTCAGGTGCCCAGAGGTGCTATGAAGTTGTAAGCGCCTAAGTTAGCATTTCCCTGCTGTTTCCGAGTGTGTTTGACTAGTAGAATAATTGATAGCAGAGGATTAGAAGAACTGATGGAGCCCTTTAAAGAGTAAAGTAAATGGGCATAAATGATGCTCCAAAATGCAAAGTGCTGTGCCGTAAGTCCCTAAAACAAAGCAGGATTCAGGAGCGTTTTAATGTGTTATATAGTGTACTAAAAAGTGCACTATCCTTTTTGCCCTTATGTCAGAGGAACCAGTAAAAAGTAGAAGGCTAAAAGAATGCAGAGGAGGCCGCCACGCAGGGAAAAGTATGTAGTAGGAATGGGCTTTTCCTCTTGGTGGTGCGGCTTCACTGATTGCATTTGCAGGCTGCGTTCATTACCTTCTTGGTTGAAGTCACAGTCCTGTTAAAATGGTGAGACTGAAAATGCAGAGCTTTAAAAAGAAATAAAAGCATCTGTAAAAGCACTTGGTTTAATGCTGTTCTGCACCGCGACGTGCCTTTAGTTAATAAAAGAAAGGGAGAATGTATTGAGTTATAAGTTGCCCCCACCCCAGACGAAAGTGGCAGAAAGCTTTGGAAAGCCTGTGAAAGGGTTATTAAGCCACCTGTTAGTCGTGGAAGCTGCTTCCCTCGCTAGCTTCTCGAGCTCTTAGTTGAGCTGTGCATTTCTTAACATTTGCCTTGCCAGCTCGCATATAATGCTGTGCGAATTATAGTTTATGTATGCAGTGCTGTTTAAGCCGGGTAAGTGCCGGTTTGAGCGCTTTTTTTTTTTTTTTTTCCCCCTCCAGTTGTTTAACCAGGAGAGAGACACTAAGCTGAAAGCTTGTTTACAGGTGCAACCTGGGAGCACAGGGAAGTTAAGTGACTTGCTCAGGGTCACACAGTATGCAAGTGGGGGCTGTGGGATTCAAACTCAAGTCTCCAGATTTGCAGCTCAGTCTTAAACCATTGCTCTATACTGCCTCCGAGGGCACTGTTTAAAAATGCAGGTTATCAGTTGGGTGCTACCCCCCTTCCTTGTAAACACTACAAAATACTAACATACCAAAAGCCAGCAGAATAGGCCAAATGGTCTGTTTTGTCTGCTTGAAAGCCAGCAACCTAGTGGCTGCTTGCCTTACCACCCCCCCCCAGCCCCCAAGAGGGTCTTCTTTAGTTTGTTTCCCCTTGTACCTGTCCCACCCCTTCTTGAATCCCTCCACTGTGCCCTCCTCTACCAGCCTCCCAGGCAGCGCATTCCACGTCTCCACCACCCTCTTAGTAAAAAAAAAAATGCTTCCTACGCTCCCCCTGTAGTTTCCCCCTTCCAGCTTCCACTCATGGCTCCTGGCTGTTCCCCTCCTTCTTTAGCCTAAAAAGCTCCTTGGTTCCACTCCTGGTTATTCCTTTTACATACTTGAAAACCTCTATCATATCTACCCTGTCCCTCCTCTCCTACAGTGAGTAAAGCCCAAGCTCTTCCAGTCTCTCCTCATATGGCTTCCCCTCCATGCTGTGAATCATCCTGGTTGCTCTCCTCTGAACCCTCTCCAGCAGCGCTATGTCCTTCTTGAGGCAAGGTCTCCAGAACTGTACACAGTACTCGAGCTGCGGCCTGACCAAAGCATTATACAGAGGGAGGATCACCTCCCTCCCTCCCTCTGGATGTAATTCCCCTGGCTATGCAGCCCAGTATCCTGCTTGCTTTGGCTGCAGGTCTTCTACAATTTTCAGTTATTCATTTTGACGTCTATCACCACCCCTAAATCCCTTTCTCCCAGTGTGGCTTGCAGAGTGACCCCCCCCCCCGGCTGTATTCATGGGCCGGGTTTTTGACCCCAAGATGTAGTACCTTACATTTCCAGGCATTACATTTCAGTCCCCACCTCCTTGACCACCCCTCCAGGGTATCCAGATCCCCCTGGACCACCTCCCTCGCTTCTTCACAATCCATCAGTGCTCCCAGTTTTGAATTGTCCGCAAAGAAACTCAACCTATTCCTAACCCCCCTACCTATATCTGAGACATAGGCGTTGAACAAGAGTGGCCCCAAAACCGAACCTGAGGGACCCCACTGATTACCTTCCTGGGAGAGGAGAGTATCCCACCCACTATTACCCTCTGTAAATGCCCAGAGAGCCAATTTTCAACCCAGTTGAGCTCTTGTCCTCCCACCCCCATCTCCCCCAGCTTTTTTATCAGCCCATAATGTGGTACTGAATCAAATGCCTTGCTAAAATCTAGGTATAGGACATCCACCGGTCTATGTCTGTCCAAGGCCCCCATCACCCAGTCATAAAACTCTACGAAGTTGGACTAACACGATCTCCCCTGAACTAATCCATATACCTCAGAAAAGTAATGTGTGTTGGCATAATAGTAGCATAATAGTAGTTCAGTTATGTTTAGTTCCCGCTTTTTTGGCATATTGAAAATGTGTTTCCATTTTACCTGTTTTTGCATGGCTGGAATGTGGTCAGAAAGCCATAGGGAAGCTTGCTGCCTGCACTGTGGCTAGCGCTATAGCACCGACCGGCCACTGTTCACTCTTGTAAATAGTGCCTATTTGTTTGGTGGGTGGTGCTTCAGAGGATGTTCTTTGTACAATTCTTGAAATACTTTATAAAATAAATGTGATACAGGATATGGTTTAAATGATGTATTAAATTATGATTATGTTGAAGAGATCAAATTTAGAGATATCCTGAATGAGTTTTAGGTGTTAGATAATTGTATGGACGGAGTTAGAGCATCACATGATACAGCTTTCTGTTTAAAACACTGTCATTGGAACTGAGAGTTTAGATAGGTTTCAGGTCTGGAGACAGACTCCAGGGAGCTCTGTGAATTGCTCCAAGGTGCTGGGAGAAGAACACCCGGAAAAGCTAGCCTTTTCTAGCCATTTATTCCGAAGCTGTGTAATTCATGCTATAATTTTTATTTGCTATTCAGTTATTTTCTTTTGTCGTACCAGTTTGCTGTTATATTTGTTCTGCGATGAAGAAATACTAGTGAAGTAATAAAATAAACTAGCTGATTTGTAACCACATTGGTGTCGCACTACTATTCAGTCTACTTGGTTACTCACACCCTAGGACAGTGTTCTCACTTCAGTGACGCTCAGGTCTTTAGCTATAAAGGTTGAAGCCCTGCCTGGGAGGCAACCCTATCCATACCTGCCTCAAAGGCAGGGCTGCCTGGGAGGCAGATCTGCCTTGCAGACAACTTTGATTTAAAAAAAAAAAGTGCTTTCTGTATGTCAATCAATCGGGGGGCAGCCTAGAACCACCCAATCAGAGCAAGAAAAAGCATATGGGAGGGCCATTTAGAGACCAGATGAAAAAGCAATCATCAGCAACAGACACCAACCTCACTTACGGTCCTTCAGAAGGTATTAACCAATAAGACACAGCAGAGGGTGGGATTAAGTAGTCTGCCTCCAAGGCAGCGGCATGTGTAACCAATCAGCAGCAAGAGGTGGGCAGTCTTACGGTCCTTCAGAAGGTATTAACCAATGAGACACAGCGGAGGACGGGGTTAAGTCATCTGCCTCTGAGGCAGTGCGGCCCCAGCGGCAATATTCGTTTAAGAAAAGTGTCTCTTCCGTCAGTTACAGCATACTTCTGGAAGATTACTTGAATATATTGTCTAGGTTTTGCCTTCATGTGAGGGCTGTCAAAAACTTATTTCTACACTCTGACAGTGTCACTAATGTTAGTTAGCATAGAAATTTATCTCAACATTAGGAATGAACATTTAATGTTACCCAACTACTGTTAAGCTGATGTGGTCTGTATCTAGCAGGTCTAGATAAACAACATTTTAAATATTTCTCCCTCCTCCTGCAACAACAGTTGCCCTGTCAGCGACTCTCCCTGTGTTGCCTCCAGGAGCCCCGGGATCCTCAAGTTGGGGGCAATTGTAAAATACTCAAGAGATTCCAGGTGATAGCGGAGTGTACTGTTTTCCTTAACAAGTCCCATTGTTACTATTGCCACTCATAAAGCTGCTCCCATGGCTTACTTGGCCGCCCCAACTGCGATGGCAGATTCTGCCTCACAGACTGCGAGAGAAGTGTTTAAAGTTCATTATTTTCTGGTTTGGTGCTGCAGCCCTGAAATCTATGCCTTCGTTGCCTGCAGTACATCACAGAGGGTGGTCTCAGGTTATGTCTGCTCTCAGGCCCCCATTGGACATGGCCTGCTGTCCCCTCTTCTCACCCCCTTCTCCAGCTCCCTTTTTCTGGTTTCCCATGTTGGAAATGGAAATTTGGAACCAGAAACTGTCACTATGTCCTGATATCACTTTGCTTTAAGGTGTTTGCAATGTTTTTTGTTAATTATGCTAAATAAATTCACTTTTTGTTAAGTCTCTGCAGGAGCAAGAGACACATCTTGCATCAGTGGCTGCTGGCCCTGTACCCTTGTTTTTACCTGTTTTTTAAAACTATAAAGTCATTATTCTGGATGTCCTATGAAATCCTCAACTGGACATCACTACAGAATGACCCCACCATTCCAGTGATGACTGCAGTTTATTGAAAACATGATTTCATATTAGAGCTCATAAAACAAACACAAAGTTTATGCTCATGGTGATTCCACAGAGGTATCCGTACATGGATCAGTAAATCATTAGTCTCCGCTCGACCCCAGAAATGCAAACATTATTGATGTTTTCAATTAAACGCGATTTATCTGTGTCTTAATACATGCATTATTTTTTGCCTTGCATTGTTCCTGAGGTAGTAATACACTTTGAATTGTAATTGTGTGGTTTTGTTTATCACAGAAAGAGAAAGGATGTGCGGGGTTTTGAAGATGAATCTCGAGAACCAACCACAGGTACGTGAAACCACACCAAGCTTTAAACAGTTTATAAATAACCACAGAACAGAGATGGTACCTTGATATATGTGGGATTGTGGGACGTCTGATTAGAGTCCGGTCAGCCCATCCTGATATGCTCATGGATACAGAATTAAGAGATGGAGGTTCCTCCCCGTCTACTGTTGTTCACCCTGTTTGACTGATCCCCTGCCTTCCCCTGGGGCCCAGACATGCTTTATAAAGGATCATTGTTATTCACTGAGAGAGAGTTATCTGCATGGATTTGTGATTGCTATGTGTACCTTATCTTGATAATACTCTGAATGTACCACCCAAAACATCAATAAATACTAAGTTTAAAAAAAAAAAAAAAAAAGCTTTAAACAGTTTGGATACCTACGCATATACTTTTTATTTATTTATTTATTTATTTATTTATTTTTATTTAACATTCGGAATTACAACCCGTTGAGTCGTAGACTCCTTTACAAAGGCTCCACAACAAACAACAATAAGGACATACATATAGTATTAAGCAGTACTGCGTTCAAGTAATAGAAACAAGAGAGAAAACAAGTAGTGGAGGTTACACGTACAAAAAAAATTATACAATATTATAAGTACAGTGATCATGGAAGACAGATAATGCACAAAATCACACAGATGGGGATACTGAAACAATAGTCTTTGGGAGAGAAGGACCCAGCATTATCCATAATATGCCTACTGTATAGGTAGTGCATGAATACACATTTTGTTTTCCATATATATCATAACATTTATGAGGTACAGTTATACTACAGAGCCCGTCAAGAGGGGAGCAGGAGGAAGAGAGGGTTTGGGACAGTCACAGGCTGAAGATTCTAGCAGATGAGCTTTGAGACCGGTCTTGAAGGAACCAATCCTGGACTCCAGGGAGATTGGGGGCTGTTGAGCCAACGGTGGGGGCTCTATAGAAAAAGGCTCTTTGTCCAAGGGATGTTCGGCAGTGGGGACTAGTAGGGAGGTCCCAGTACAGCTACGGGAGGTTCTGACCAATGGAGTGGGTTGGATGAGGCTATGCAGACCGGTCAGGGCTTGACCAAGGTGTGTTTTCTTGGTTAGGAGGCAGGTATGGTATCTAAGACGGGCATCAAATGGCAACCATTTGGCAGACTTGTAGAGATCACAGGAGAGTGTCCATCTGTCACAACCCGTGACCAGTTTGCATGTTTTGTTTAGGGCGACTTTGATGCATTGCAATGCCGTGGGGTCAGCAGTGCCGTAGATGACAATACCGTAATCTACCAGGGAGAGGACTGAACAGGTAATAGTCAGGCAGATGGCCATTGGGGGAAGGCAGTGTTTGTGGCGGTACAGAAGCCCAAGTCTGGAGTTGATAGCGGAGGACAGTTGTTGGATATGTGCATGGTAGGTGAGAAATGTGTCAAGGGTGACACCTAGATATTTGAACGTATCAACCAGCTGAAGTGGGGATCCTAGTGATGGTGATGGTCAGCGGGAAGTCATGATGAGGACTCTGATGGTGGGAAAAGATCATTGATTTTGTTTTCTTATAGTTTAGAACTAAGCAGTGGGAACTGAACCATGTCTTCGCTTCAGTGAAAAAAACCCTGCAGGGCACACCGGAGAGAATCAGGGCTAGGGTGGCTCCAGAAAATTACTGCGTTGTCCGCATAGAGCTGAGTTTTTCCAGGGCGTGAGCTGAGGAGGGAGTTTAGGAAGAGGCTGAAGATGAGGGTTCCCAAGATGGAGCCTTGGGGTACTCCTGAACGGACCTGGAGGCTGGTTGATAGAGTGGAGTTAATTTTCACCTGCTGGGATCTGTCAGTGAGCTAACCGTTAAACCAAGTTATTGTTTCCTCTGAGAGCCCCAGGGAGGCCAGAAACATGGCATGATTAACGGTATCAAATGCCTATGTGAGGTCGATGTACACCGACCCCACTAGGTGACCACGTTCAAGGGCACCGTGGATGTAGGAGGGCATTGGTGGTGCTGTGGCCCTGGTGGAAATCATGCTGTTCGGGGCACAGCAAGTTATAGTTAGACAGATGGTCGATCAGTCACTATTTTTTAAAGGGCCTTGGAGAGGGGAGGTAGAAGAGAGATGGGACGATACTTATTGGGGGACAGGCGGTCACCACTCTTGAAAGTAGCGGTGATAACTCGTTTACAAAGGGCAGGGAATTGCCCTAAGCCGAGGGACAGGTTCAAAAGTTTGGTGAGAGGCTGTAGGACCTCCTCGAGGACTAGCCAGAGGAGCTTCAGATCAATAGAGTCGCTGCTAATGTGGGACTTGGCAAGGGCTTTGGAGAGGTATCTTCTTGCCTCCTGTGTTGAGATGATTGGGAGGCAAAAGTGAAGGATGTTGGAAGGTGGGCTGCAACCGTGGATGGGGTCTAGTGGGGTGAAAAAGTTGGGGGTAGGACACCACTGAGATCCAAGATTGTGGTGTTTAGGGTGTCTGCAGTGGCCTGGGGATCCTGTGTTAGGTCCATTAACCAAGATCGGGGGGTGGGGGCACCAGATTTCCAGTTAAGTTCCTTTATGTTTTTCCAGAAATGTCTTCCTGAGCCCAGGTGGAGGTGAGTGCCTGTTGATAATGGGTTGCCTTGGCGAATGGCCAGGGTACATTTGTTTCTGGCTTCACGATATTGTTGTCTATTCTGTGGGAGTTGAGTCTAAGGTCTTATGCCAGAGATTATCACAGTGTTTCATTTGATCAAGCAATTGTTGCGATATCCAGAGGGTATTACAGTTTTTAGAGATTTGTTTTGAGTACGGGGCAAAGATGTCACAAGCGGCGTTGAAGATATTTATAAAGTGGGAGAGGGTGGTATCAGTTAATTGGGTGCTATACATGGGAGACCAGTCAGGTAGTATGTGATAATTGCCAGCAGAAAAAAAAGCTTACAGTCTGTCTAGTGTGCTCGAGTTTGCAGACCCCTCAATAACTACTGAGGGATTCCCCTTCCTGCTATCTACTTTCCCTCCCTTCTGATGTTCCCCCTCCCCCACCTTCCCCCTCTGCATGCAGTTTTTGCTTTTACCTTTCTCAGCCTCTCTTGGAGCTGTCTACAGTCTTCAGGGAGATAACTTCCTCATGAGCTAATTCAATTTTGCTACCAGCCTCTCAGTGAAAGTGTTTTCCTCATTTCCTCTTGAAGTGCCCCCACTAGTTTGAGGTAGTACCTCTAGTTGTCCTGTTCCTCTAAGATTGATGAGACCCCCCCCCCCGAGTTCACTTTGTTGAAACCCTTAAGGTATTTGAAAGTTTCAATCATGTCACCCCTCTCCTTTCTATTCTCCAGATAGTGCATGTCGAGATCTCTAAGCATCTCCTTGTACGACCTGCCTTGTTGTCCGTGGATCATCTTGCTTACCTTTCTCTGGTACCGTCTCCAGTAGTTTGATGCAGTTCTTTAGATTAGGGCTGCAACACTGCACACTGTACTCCAGATATGGTCGAACCGGTAACCTGTACAGTGGCAGAGTGACCTCCACTTTCCTACCAATTTGCTTTGGTTATTGCTGTCTTACAGAGTGCTTCAGGTCACTCATAATGATCACATCCAGGTCTTTCTCCTCTTTGGATTTGGTGACTTGCACGCCTCCCGTACAGTATGTGATCTGAGTTCTTTGTCCCCAAGTGCATTTCTTTACACTTTTTTGGCGTTGAATCCCAGCTGCCAAATACCTGACCATCGCTCTAGTTTAGCCAGGTCTTTCATAAAGTCCTGTCTGCTCTCCCACAGGGCTTTGCGTCATCCACAGAGGCGTATTTTGCCTTTTACCCCATCTGCAATGTCACTAGTGCAGCTGTTGAATAGCACCGGACCGAGCCCTGTGGGACCCCGCCAATGAGTGGTCTGGCTTCGAGAATCCCCAACCACTACCTTCTGGTTTCTGTCTTGCAACCAGTGTCTTACCCACCTACCCAGTTTAGCTCCTACTCCCAAGTCCTACAGCTTCCTAATTAATCTCCTGCGGGGACCAGAGTCAGAAGCCTTGCTGAAATATAGATACAGTATGTCCACTGTTATGGTTACCCAATCAAAGAAATCAATTAGGTTGGTCTGGCAGGACTGCGCTGCCATGGACCTATGCTGCCTGTTGTCATGGAGCCCCTTTTTAATCCAAAATGTTTACCAATCTTTCCTTCAGTATAGTTTCCATGAGCTTCCTCACTATCAAGGTCAGACTTACTGGCCAGTAATTAGCAGGGTTGCCACTCGGCCCGCTCTTGTTTAGCGGCACTACATGTGCAATCCTCCAGTCCAGGGGTACACTCTCCCATCCTAGAGAGGTGGTAAACAGGTCTGCCAGGGGGACCTGCCAACACATCCGTTAATTCCCTCAGAACCCTTGGGTGGATGCCAGCTGGTCCTGGGGACTTCTCCATCTTCAGGGCCTTTAATCCTTTACTCACCCAATCAGTTTCCCTGTCTGTGACTTGTGATCCTCCCGGCGGCACTGGGCGTCCTTCTCTTTCATGAAGATCGAACAGAAGTACCTGTTAAGTACCACTTCCTTTTCCACACTACCCTCCACCCACCTCCTTCCTTTTCAGCCTGTCCCATCCTTGATATCTCTCTCATCCCTGATGTACTGGAGGAAGGCCTTCTCTCTGTCTCCTCCGCAGTCTGCAGTTCCTTCTGGCTGTGGGCATTCACACTGCTTTGCTTGCCTCCCTTGCCTTATTGCTGCACTACTACCTATCCTCGTCTCCCCAGATGCACTAACACTTTCTGAAGGCTTCTGTCTTGTTCGCTACTGCCTCCCTGTCAAACCAGCAGGGCTGGGCTCTGGATTTTTTGCTCTTCACCCTGGCACACTCAGTAGTGACTGCCAACAGCCCTTCCTTGATAACTGCCCATTTCTGGTCTACCCCCATTTCCTTCCTGATCCCAGCAAGGTGCCCTTCCAGAATTCCCCCCACCTTTCTGTAGTCTGCCCTCCTGAAGTCTAACATCTTTGTCTTTGTTCTAGTCTTCTCGTTGCCCACATCCAGGTGAAACCACACAGTCATTTCCTTCCAGTGGTGGTTACACCCTCACCTGGGCATGCACACCTGCCAGTGGTGTTTCCACCCTCGCCTCCTGGGCATGCGCAGCACCACTTACTTCTCACCTGTAAAAAAGTTCTTGACACTTTTAATTCCTCTTTGTATCAGATCACATAGGTATTTGCACAACATATAATTTAAGAGTTAAAAACTGAATTTCTTGTGAGCTTCAGAACTTTAGACAATCCAGTTTCACTGTATGTCACCATGGAAAGTAGATCACTTATTTTTTTACATTTCTTTTATTCTTTAGTGTGCTTGACTTTGGTGTGCTCTGTCTCCCATCTCCTATCCTGGGACTTCGCTTACCCAGCATGAACAGCTGCAAGTCCGTCATCCTACCACCACCAAGGGATATTTTCCCCTTTTGTTTTTTCCATTCCCACCTTCCCTGCAGCTAGTGCGCACATGACTGCAGTCGTGGGGGAGGGTGCTGAGTGACACATGGTTACCCATGATGTTACTGGCTTCACTGGTGCATCTCCACCAGGTGGCGCTGAAGAGTGGTACGGAGCAGACCAATCCTCCCTGGAGGAGAGTGTCCACTGGCTGCACTGAGCTCTCCCTACAGGCCTCCACTCCTGACATCCTGGGCTTGGGGCACAAACGCAGGTTGTCGTCATGCTAGCACAGTCCTCGCACACTCAGTGCCACGGAGTTAGCTTTATACTTCGTAGTTACCATGACTGTGATCTTATAAATTAATGTACGTGAGCTAGTGAACAATATTCTGCTCAAAGTCCAATTGACATAACTTTATGTGAAGGGCAGTCATTCTTTAATTCATTCAACCATTCTGCAGCAATTATTGTGACAACAGTTTAACAAAGCTTGCAGTCAGTCAGCCATCTTTGATCCAGCCTGCACCAAAATGTAATCCACACACTTTCATGTGAAGGTAATTACTCCATAAATATTTAATAAACCCCATGTAGCTGTCATGGAGAAATCTTAGTAATGAGCATTTTTGAACTCGTGCAGATATATAGACTGGTTTCAGCACTGTTGGTGACTTCATCTACAGAGAGCATAATTTCATAGCAACAGAGCAAGTAGTGAAGTATGTAAAGGCACTTATGAGCCATTAAAGTCCTCCCCCCTCCCCCTTAGGAGATGCTGGATTATACTGCTGATATTACATTGGGCAGTTGTTTTTTCATTTCTGGAGTCTGATCTGAGCAACATCGAATTCAATGGCCATGGTCTAAGGGAAATAAGTGCAGTAAAGAAAATAAAGCACCTCAAAAATAACCAAACACAAATGAAAGTAATAACACCTTTTGCATTTCCAGGTGACAACATCCGAGAATTCTTGTTGAGCCTCCGGTACTTCCGAATCTTCATTGCCTTGTGGAACATCTTTATGATGTTTTGTATGATTGTGTAAGTGTAAATCTTTCAGTTTTGTTTTGTTTCGTTTCATCTTCATTTAATGTCTACGAATTTGAAAAGAATTTAAGGTGGAAGATGTTAAAGTAATGAAATGAGGATTGTTCAGATATAGTGTAGAAACAATAAAACATTTACAGACAGAGCAAAGTTTCGTGTAGTCCACTCCCCACCCCATGCTGAAGTTATTTCTTTTTTTTTTTTTTTGCCAGAGAACTGTTTGCTTCCTGTTGCTACCTACTCCTCACAGTTGGACTGTGACCCAGCAACCTCCAGGCCTCATCTGCCGCTTCCCCCACCAGCCTAGTTGGGGGGGTGGGGCGCAAGAGTACTGGCAGCCATCTTGCATGGTGGCAGGGAGGCATAGGTTTTTCTCCCTGGTCTTCTGCCTCTCCCTGTCCCAAATGCCCGGCATAGGTTGTGCGTCCCACGCACGCTCCCTCTGATGCACATAACGATGTCCTGTGGGACAGACAAGCTCCCTCAGCCCCAGTGCAGGATTCACTGCAGGCCAGAATATGAGCACCTCCCTTCACTGGCTGGGAGTGCTAACATGTGGCAGTGCCATCCCAGCTCTCTGGCTGCCTGACTTCCAGAATCTGCTCCCAAACCTGGGTCGCTGGCATGTAGGTGCATAGCACTACTGCTTGGTCATTGAGTAGCCTTCCAAGAAGTTGCTCTCAACAGTCAAAACCACCATTGTAGATCAAGGTAGTGCTCCCTGACAATAAGAGCACTCCTTTCCCCAGTGTGTGAGACACAGTTATTCTGTAAAGTGTCCCCTCCCCGATGGCACCCTTAGGATTTCAAGAGCAGTCTTGAATGCATTGTTAGGTCCAGAATTGCTCACCTTTGATTCGCAGTTCCAACCCCCTTAGATAGCATCTGAGAGCCGGCCCAGTAGTGCTGATGCTTGCTACATCGGTGACCTGGGTTTGGAAGTGAGTACTGGTCAGCAGGAGGTTGGGGGGAGGGAGAGGAGGAGGATCAAGTGCCTCAGTGGACACTTTCCACCTTCATGGAGGGAGGGTAGCAATCTCAGCAGTGCCACTGCCTGCTGGTTGTTCTCTGGCAGTGGTGCTGTAAGAGACGCTAAGGAGGGAGGACACTGTGTGTAGGTGTGCATGCATATGTGCCCTGGAACAGTGGAAACGGGGTCCCAGAGGAGGGGGGAAAATAGGAGATGAAACAGAGAGCTAAGCTGCGCAGGATGCAGTCCGGACCCCTGCAGGCCCAATATCGCCGACCACAACTTTGGTCTATTAGCAATCTGTATCCCAGAATGAGCCCAGACCGAGGGGGGAGGGGGCATGATATCTACAGTCATTAAGTTATGGTTTGGATAAGGTGAGGGATGGGGCTGGGGGCCAGGCCTGAAGGCTGTTCCTGAGGAAGAGTCACTTAACTAACTTGAAGCGGCAGGGTGTTTTGATACATTACCTTCATCGGTTAAGTTTATTGGAAGATCTGGGAATGATGATGCTACAAAGCATTGAGCCGATGCTCATCTTCAATGGTATGGTTCATAAGAGAGCAGTTATTCAGGTACAAAATGTTACACAATACTTATGAAAGTATAAGGAAATGCAGAGGGAGGGAGACGGAGGTGTGCCAGATAAACCAGAGGGAAGCAAGTAAGGCAGTGAGGGGCGCAAAACCAACAACAGAAGGAAGGATTGCCAGAGGGGTAGCAAATGGGGATAAGTCTTAAGGTACATAAGTGAGAGGAGGAAAGAAAGGGGAGGATAGTGAGGATAAGGAGGGCAGCAGAGGTAGACTACACAGAAGAGGATCAAAATAAAGCAGACAACCTGAGCAGGTACTTCTGCTCAGTCTTCACAGTTGGGGAGGAGGGAGAGGACTAGTCCCTTCTGTTTTCAGAGGAAAGCGTTCTGTAGAGACTTGCTGCTCAGAAAGTGGACTGGGACCGGATGGGATACACCTATGGGTAATAAACGGGGGAAGGGGGGGACTGCTGGCTGCACTGCTGATGGCCTTGTTGAACAGCTCACTGAAATTGGGCATAGTTCTGAAGGACTGGAGGAGAGCAGACATGGTCCCGCTACATAAGGGTGGCAGCAGGGAAGAGGCTGCTAACTATGGCGTGGTGAGCCTCACCTCAGTGATGGGAAGATTAATGGAAACGCTGTTAAAGGAATGGTTGATAGAGTATCTTGAATCCAGTGGGCTGCAAGACTAAAGGCAGCATGGATTCACCGGGGGGGGGGTCATGCCAAATAAATCTGATTGAGTTTTTTGACTTGGTGATCAGGGAAATAGATAAGGGGAGGCAGTGCGCATGACCTGTCTTGAATTTAGCAAGGCCTGCAACACTGTGCCGCACAAGACACTGATTAAGAAATTGAGCAGCCTAGGGTTGGGACCAGAGTGATGAATTGAATTAGAAACTGGTTAACGGATGGGCGACAGAGGGTGGTGGTTAATGGCACTCACTCTGATGACTGGAGAGTAAACAGTGGTATTCCGCAGGGCTCAGTACTGGGACCGGTCCTCTTCAATATCTTCATAAGTGACATTGCAGATGAACTGGAAGAGAAGGTATACCTGTTTTGCTGATGATACCAACATCTGTAACAGGGTGGACAGTAAGGAAAGGGTGGAATGAGTGCATAGGGATCTTGGGGAAACTCTAGGAGTGGTCAAGAGCATGGCAGTTGGGGTTCAATGCCAAAAAGTGCAAAATCATGCACATAGTCCATAGGAATCCAGGAGCTGAGTATAGGATGGGGGGGTGTATTGTCTGTCACTAAGAATGTGAACCTTAATGTTATCATGTCTGGTGACCTCATAGTGACAGCGCAGTGCAACAGAGCAGTGTGTGGGGCAGTGGGATGCATAGGGAGAGGTGTCTTCAGCAGAGGGAAGGAGATGGTGTTGCCACTGTATTGCTCGCTGGTGAGCCCACACCTGGGAGTACTGTGTCCAGTTCTGAAGGCTGCAGCTCAGAAAGGACATAAGGTGGAGAAAGTCCAGAGAAGGGTAACTAAAATGGTGCAGGGTTGCACCAAAACCCTTACGAGAAGAGACAGAGAGAGCTTAACATATACACCCCAGAAGACAGGAGAGCGAGAGAGGACATGATAGACTTACAGGTACCTAATGGGAATGAACAGGGTACAGGAGGGGAGTCTCTTTCAAGTGAAGAAGAGCACCAGAACCAGAGGGCATGAAATGAAGCTGGAGAGGGGGATGTTTAGGAGTGATGTGAAGAACTGCTACTTCACTGAAAGAGTTGTAGTTGCCTGTAATAGACTGCCAGAGGAAATGATGGAGGCAAAAACAGTAAGGGGGCTTTAAGCACTCATGGAATAGACTGGGTGTGGGGGGGGTGATATTAGGAAATGAGCAGGGAGGGTCGCCAGAGACAGACTAGGTAGGAACCATCTGGCAGACTGGGTGGCCCAAATGATCCTTTTCTGCCAACAAAGTCTGTGTTTCTTTGTTTCTAAACTACTTTAAAAAGGCCGTCCCGGTAGTGCAGAGGTAGCACTACTGCTCACTATGCTGTTGACCCAGGTTGGGAAACTAACTCTAGTTCCTTGGGGGCTGGTATAGGGAAGGACGAAAAAGTGTCCCAGGAACAGTTCTCCCCCACTCATGGGTGAGGGGAGAGGGACACTGCATCCTGCTTGTATGCCTGCCACCTATTGGAAGCTGCATGGCAGCACAAGCAGGAACACACATGCCTGGGGAAGGTTCATTGCTAATCAAGCACTATCCTAATAACCTTCCAGTTGCTAATTAACATGTGGCAATCTGCATCGAAAACTCATCCAATTGAGTATAATACGGTGTGCGGTCCCGTGCTTCCCTGTTCGTACGCCCGAGCTTATGCCAGCTTGGGGGCAGGGCAAACTGAAGGGATCGGCTGGATGGCCTCTCAGAGCAAAAATACGATCCCTTACCATGGGCCATATAAAAATGATCACTACCACCTTGGTAGGTTTACACTGCAGTAAGCTTCCTCGTAGAGGAAACTTTTACAGTTAAAAACTTGTACATCACCCGGCCCAGTGGCGCTGAGGGTTGAGGCGCTGGACGCCACACCAGCGACCTGAGTTCAGGGAATGAACCCGGGCCGGGGGGCTGCAGGGGGGAGAGGATTGAGGTCCGGAGGACAGCTTTCCTGAGAGGGAGGGGGGCACAGGCTCAGCGCTTGACTGGCCTCTGGTGGTGGCTGGAGGCACAGCAAGTGCAGAGCACGCAGAGAGAGGGTTGGGGAGTGGCGGGACGTTGGCGGTGACGCCTTGACGTCAGGGCGCATGCCACTCCCCTAGAACAGGGAAAATCAGCGCCAGAGTGCCGAAGTGGAGACCCTAATGGCTCATACCTACCTGATCCTCTGGGAGTCTGACGAAACAGTGAAGTGTCTCGATGTGTTGGGCCCCACCTCGTACCCGCCTGGGGGGTATAGCCCTGGCTCCATGGGTGCCCTGTCAGATAGGTGGCGTAGTGGGGTGCCACGTGTGTGTCTCCCGATGATGCGGGGCTCTGGCGCAGGAGGAGAATAAATGGAAATTTCAAAAAAAAAAACAACTTGTACATCACTTTTTAAAGAATATTTCAACTCTGTTGGAATTGGTGGATGCCACAGTATATTAAAATGGAGAAGGACAAATATAAATTAAATAGGAAGACTTCAGAAATATTTCACAGGATTTAGATTACAACTGACGCATTTTGGGCATACAGCTGATACTAAAGAGTTGCCTGCCTGCATAGCTAATTAAGCCTAGTCTTGAATTTTTTGGTTAAGTAATAAAAGAGCTACTTACAGTTTTATGTCCAGATCGTGACTTCAGAGTACAGCCTGAGCAGCCGACAAGCATTACAACCCCCCCCCTCAAAAAAAATAGCATTTTGATGATGTGGAGTAGGGTACAGGACTGAAACAGTGGAATCCCTGTGGAGCCTAATCTGCCATGCCTAATGGCCATACCACCTGATCCTGACAACGTCCCTTGACTGCTTTTACTTACTAAAGCCACCCACAGCCTCTACTCAAGTCCCCCCAAACTGTCACAGGTACTACTGTCTCCCACATGGCTCTTTTGTTTTAATCCCATATCCTCTGTTGACTCCTGGCACCTCATTGTGCTTGCTCAGTATTTCACTCTGCCAACTGTTACAACCATTGTATTACCAAGGCATTGTCTCCTGTAACATCTGTTAAACCTTGTAACTATTGCTGTGTAATGATCAATGTAATACTGTCTGTAACTATTGCTGTGTATTTGATCCATGTAATATTGTCTGTCTTTGTTCATTATGATGAGGTGCCTTTGTAAACAAGCCTTTGACTCAAAGGCCTGTAAATCCGATATTTCAAATAAATAAATCAGTGGAGGGGGTCCTCTGAACATGCATATAATTTATTTGCTACCAGTCATACATGTATGGGGCTAATATGACATACACTGCAGCCCCATACATGTGTGGCTGGTAGCAAAGAAAGTATATGCATGTTCAGAAGTCTGCACTCTTCTGATTGAATTATTTCTATATATATAGTATGCCTGCAGCCCCATCACCTACTTCACATCATCAAAATGCTATTTTTAGGGGCAGGGCTGCAACACTCTGCAGACAATCAGCTCGTACTCAGAAGTTACAAGCCAGGCATAAAAATGTAAGTAGCTCTTTTATCACTGAACCAAAAAATTCAAAACTAGGCTTAATTAGCTCCTCGAGCAAGCAGCTGCTTAGTATGCACTGTCTGCCCAAGACCTCAAATCGTGTCAACTACTCTTTAAAGAGAAACAAAAGAAGGTGCAAACAATGGCCAGCTAGGCACAGAGTGCATCACAGAGGTTGCGTTGAATCGGTGCTGATGAATTACAGAATAATGTAAAGGAAGTAGTTTATTATGAGTTGTTTTTTTTTATACAGACATGAGTTGTGTGATGTCTATAGACCATGAGAGAAAAGTTCAAGGGGTTTATGTAGGCATCTCACACTGAGGTTGTATTTATTTAAATATATTTTAATCATTACTGACTTTGTTTGGTACTGCGCTGCAGTGAAGCTGACCAAGTGAAACGACGACAAAGTGTGGTGTAGTTTTGTGCGCAAGACGGAACTCAATACTAAATGTTTTCATGGATTAGAGTTTTGTCACTTTTTTGATTTAAAGGGAAACAGTTTATGAATGGTGGCTAATGGCTATCATAGTTTGAAAGTCCATGAAAAGGTCTTTTAAATGAGGTATTGGGCTCATGTGTAGCTGGCAGCCGTCCAGGAATATTGATAACCATCTGCCCCATGTTGTTACGACATTGCCACCATATTTAGAACCTTGTGATGTCACTGACAATCAAGATGTGTTTGACTACAGTATGGTTAGCCACAGCTTGATCATCAGTGACATTACAGACCCCGCCCCTTATAATGCCTGTGGTTTAAACGGGCAGTTGTTTTTTTTCAGGCAGATTGCATTTTCCACTTACCGATTCCATAGGCTGTAATGTAAAAATGCTTGTTATAGGATTCTCTGCCCACCTTCTATATCAGACAGATTAGCTGCTAGTTAGTGTCCGTTCAGACTTTGGCATGCAGTTTGTGGACCACAGAGGATTCAAAAGCTCTGCAAACTGCATGCCAAAGTGTAAACTAACACTAACTAGCAGCTAATCGGTCCCGGCCATTGGGACCAGGTTGGGGTTCTGTGCTGTGTGTCAGCTTTGGAGATGTGGGGGGGAGGGGGTCACAGCAGTGGGTAGAACTTTTAAGCTGCAGTACAGTCACACTTCTGGTCTTAGCTACAGGGAGCCTCTTACAGTACTCCCTCTACTTTGCATGTTGCTTAGGACTTGGGACTGGGGGTTGCGCTATGGATCTGTATCAGTAATCATTGAGTCTTTATTACAAAAAAACATAGATTTTGGTTACAGCGCCCACCCCATATGACGGGCAGAATGTGCTTATACAGATGTGGCTGCTCTAAGCGGTGGGGACTGTACAAAGTTCTACAACTGGTGGTAATGTAGTATAAATATGGGGCTGACATAGCCATTGATATGTGTGGACTGCTGCCAGCTAAAGTTAAGTCCAGTAGCTCATTTAAGAGCTTTTTATGCTATGGCGGCCACTGCTCATGAATGTTCCCCTTTTAAATATATTGTGAAACTTGCAAGCAAGTACATACAGAAGAATGCATGGGGTGCTATGCGTAACGAGAATTGTGTACACGCTCAAGGTGTATGATGCTACATAAACTTTGAGAGCGCAGCTAAGGGGTTTATACAAGCTTCACACAGTGAGGGCATGTATACAGTTACTCACACTGCCCCATATTATATTATATTTTATATAATTGCTGAGCCCAAAATTAATTCAGAAATATATTTCCGCAGTCCACCCATGCCCCATTCAGCCAACCTCCTGCAGCATTTTGTATTCTAGCTCCCACCCCATGCCCCCGTCGGAGAATGGAGTGCTGAAAAAGAAGGTGAATCACTGTTTAGTTGGGCTGTCCCTATTGAGTTTTTGTGGTTTTACCAACATTGAGGAGCACTTTCAAGTTTAAAATGTGTTTCTCACAGTTGTGTGTGTGTGAGGAGGCAGAGCATGCTGTCTCAGAACAGCACAAGAGGCTGTATGAGGTGCACAACTGCCAGCTGGTCCGTAACAGAAAATGACACGTTGTTTTCTTTGAGAAAAAGATTGACCAGTAATTATACAGAGAATGCCAGTGCAGAAGGTTGACCAGTAATTATATAAAGAATAATGCCTGCGCAAGTGTGTGTTCTGAAGATTTTTCACACACCCAAGGTGTGTGATAATCCATAAACCTCGAGAGCGAAGCTCGAGAAGTTTGTGGATTATCACACACCTCGGGTGTGAGAAACATCCTCGGAACACAAACCTTGCACATGCTTTTTTATTTTTTTTATAATAACTGATGCGAGGTTTCGATAGAGAAAACATTGTAAGCTGTATTTGTGTCGGAAGCTAGCGTATCCCTCAGCAGCCGCCATAGTGAGTGGCTGTTACTTTGCGTTTTTTCTTGTCACACTGCAGTAGAAGTAACCAGTTGTTTCATGGGGCTACTCTTAGTTTCTGTTGCCTGGAAATATCATGGGCTGGCTTGTGAATGGGTAGGTGGGTGGCCTGAGTAAGGAACTTGCGGTTTGTTTTGGCTTGGTCGGTTTGATCTTGAGCCAGAGTATTTTTGGGTTTTAGAGCAGTGACAGTACAAGGTCGAAATGCCGTAATAATCTGGTATTGACGTTATTACAGCATTTTAAAAAATAGTCTGTAGCCAGTTAATGTAAGGTTCACCAACTATTATAAGAAGATAAAAAATCTGTTAAGATTTTTCAAGACATGATGATATTTGTCATGTATTTTAGACAATACAGCTTTGAAGAATGACAAAACCAGTGATTTCATACCAGTTCTGTTGTTGAGCTGCTTTCTGAATATACGGCCTCTTATATGTGAGATCCTTATTATGCTAATAATCTGTATTTCTGTTTTGGCTTGCAGACTGTTTGGATCTTAAACATTTGCCTGAGTAATGGGCAAATAGAAGATGGAAAGCTACACATTCAGCACCTTTCCTGATCTTTTAAATCTTGAACTTGTCTTACCATTTGTACCAAGAATAAGAAGTTGCTGCCTTTCCAAGCAGTGAAGCGACAAGAGTTGCCATCACTTAGCAGTTGTGGGACTTGCATTTATAAATTACCTAATTTCTAGTGTGCTTCCAGTTTCTAGTGTAAGGGCAAGCAAAACAGCATTTAGAAGTCCTTTTAAGACATTTACCTTTGACGGACCAGTGTTTCAGCAGTAGTTGACCACGGTGCCATGTGGGAGACCTCTGTCTGGAAGGGTCCTTGGATCTCCTGCCTACTGTGGTAGCGAAGCAGGTGTCCCTGGGGAGAGAAGGCCAGACAGTGTCACTTTACAGCACTCCCTGTAGCCAAACAATGAGTGGCATTTGGTGGGTTGTGCAGATCAGGACCACACTCTATGTAATAGAGGTTTGGTGCCGCAAAACGCTGTGATTAGCAGGAACAGATAGGGAAAAACTTTTTGTGTTCCCCAGGGCAAAATAATTTTGGCAAGAAGTGGTTACAAGGTCATGAGTCTAACCTTCTATATTTGCTGTAACGTGTTGCTATAGCTACATTATCCTTACTAACTGCATTCTTGTTTTCGTTGTCCGGTATTCAGTGTTTAATCATATGTGCATATTACCATTTGGTAAAAGCCGTGATGAATCACACTGATATTCAGTCCTCACTGACTAATCTACTGTTTCAGAACCTATACCAAGATGGTATGACAAAACAAAACAAATTATTTTAAGCTGGGTGATCGCTCCGGTGGCCACTGCACCAAATTAGTGGACTTGGCTCCAGATGGTGACAGTTTTATGCAGCTGTACAGGTTAGGCACCCAAAACTTTGTGCCCATATGGCCATTTGAAGACCTTTTGGTGGCCTTTTTAAATTAACTGGTCACTGGATTCTTTATGTACCTGGTCTATACTCAGAGGTTGAAACTGTCTTTCTTTGCTAGTCAGCCAGCTCCGCAGGTTTTGTAATGTGGGAGTATATGTCAAAGCCTGTTGATTAGCTATCAAAACCCCCAAACAAACTCTCAGAACTGTAATGTCATTTCATTTTTGTAATAAGCACGTCGCATCAGAAATTTAGTTCAGCTAAACGATTCAGAATGATTTATTTCTGTTGTGATGACACAGCAGCAAGAGCAATGGGAAGACTTACTAACGGGGAAAGGTGGATGGGCTGTTTCTTTCAACATGCTAGCAGCCATTGGCTGTCATTAATTTAAACGGTATTTAATTAACGTAAACATTAGTGATACATGCACCACCTGAGTTCAGAAATGCAATGGGTTTAAAAAAATTCTTTCTTTTTTTAATATAGCTGTGGAATACCTTGGGCTATTGGGGTGGGGCTGCTCAGTTCTTTGTGTATTTGTACATAAAATGTTCTTATTAAAACAAAAGTTGCAGCATGTATTGTTCACATTGTTAAAACAAAAGCATGATACTGTAATGCTCTCTTCAGCTGACCAGTGGTAAAATTGCTTTATGGTTCTTTATGGTTAAAAGGAACCTAAGCCTTGCTTTCTTGTTTAATGTAATTGGAAATATGGGTGTAGCCTCCTCTCCATACTATACTTTTTCTTTTGTTGGCTTTGAAATTATCTTATTTATCCTTCTTTTTTTAGGGGGGGGCCCTTGCTGATACATTTTTTTCCCTGCCTGATACACATCTGTATAATCACGGATCAATTCCAAAACCCAGTGACACCGGTTGAATGGGAGGCCCTGCAGTGACTGTCATTGGGGGCCCAGAACCTATCGGCAAGAGCTGAAATTCGTACTGGCCCATGAGCCAAATGCTGGTAGATTTTTGTATTGGTCTAGTAAAATTTCCAATTAACAAGCTCCGCTGGTTTGTATTGGAGAAGGTAAAATTTCAGTATATACACTAGAGTCATTGTATATGTCTGTAGGGCCAGTGGGTTTCCAGGTCTCTAGCCTTGCTGGCCAGTAGCTGCAAAATTTAATTTTGACCATTGTATCAGTAAGTATAAAAACCAATATCAGGCAGGGAAAAGGGTAGCATCAACAAGGGATCCCATAAAAAGGGAAAAAGATTATCTTTAAAGCAAAGTCAAAGAAATATTTAAAAAAACCTAAAGCATGGTTTATGTTTATATACTTTTTTTATGTGCCTTGTGATGTGTTTTGGTGTATATTGAATGCACAGCATCTCAAGCCCTGGAAAGGCATTTTATATAAAATATCTACCTATCTATTTAGACTATGCACTTAGCACAGTAATGGGGTTTCGTACCACTGGACATTCACTTCAGTACACATCTTTAAAACATGGTACATAGGATTTTAATACAGTGTAAGCGTAAAAAAGCAGATTGACGGCAAAGTCCACCCATAGTATTTAAACAATTTTACTGTGCCTAAAGAGTGTGTGTCCAGTTAGGACTGGAACTGTCTTCAAATTTCCTGACCTATCACTGGGTACATGAACCCAGTGTACTGTTGTAAAGGGGGCATGAACATTTCTTTCCCCTTATAATTGGAACTTTTTGTAGCCTCCTTAATTTCTTAATTGTACCTTTTCTTTTAGTCACTTTAAAGTCTTGTTTTTTTTGGTTTTTTTTTTGTCATTTTAGGACCTTATAGTTCTTCTTTGCCTAATGTTCATTTTGTATGATAATACTGCTGCTAAGACCACTCTTGCAGTTGTAAGAGTGGTCTCACTTGTGAATATTCTTAGAATATGAGAACCACAAGCCAAAGGTGAGCATTTCTGATGCCCTAAGAATACAGAGTGAGAACACTACTATTGTAAAAATAGAAAAATAATTAATAGTCAAAATACTAAGTTACAAAACCAAATTGATAGGATCCCTGGACCCAGCTAGAACAAATACTAACTGTTCTATACTTGTTGCGTTAACTGGAACAGATTGGCAGGTAGCACTGAATGTCAGGGGGATAGAGACATTAAGTAACTGGGAGAGTTTATACTACAAACGCATCATCCTTGTCTGTTTTACTGCCCATCTACACATTCCAAGGTCCTTACTGATTTAGTTGAGGCCTGAGTTTGCATTGTTGCACCTTATGCTGGAATTCGCTTCAGCTCTGCATTTTACATAGTCTGCTATTGTGTTGTTTCTCAAAAAGTCTTTTGAACTGTCCCACAGGAAACAAACTAGAAAGGGTGTTTTATTTTGTTTTCGAAATGGGTAATGGTTTGTGAGAGTTTAAATGTTCCTCTTGGTTTTTCTTGTCTTATTCCCACGTGCATACATTTGTTTCTTATTTCATATCTATCTTCCACTTCACTTTTTACTTTGTTCTTTTTTTTTTTTTATCTGTCTTCCCCTCCTTACATGGTGTGCTAGGATCTCCTTCACCCACCCACAATCTGTGGATCCCATATCTACTAAAACAGTGATTGCTACCTCCGATATGCACTGCATGGCCATCTGTTGACTGTCCCTGACTTACTGCTCCAGCCTGGAAGTCCGGGCACTGCAGCTAGGTGGGAGAGAGTGAAATGGGGAGATCTGACACTGTTACTGTATTTCCAATATTTTTTTTATCCTCTGCGTTTTCCCACGGGAGCACTGCCCAAGATGAGAAGACCTTTCTTGTCTATTTTTTTGTAATACTTTTGTTTTTTTTTTTTTATACGTGAGACTTGATCCACAGTAAGAGAACGTAACATTCATAGCATACATTATAAGTTACAGCAGGATTCATGTTCATCCCATCCAGTTCATTACATCAAGGATGGTTAGCAGTAGATGCGTAGTGAACACCAAAGGGGTTTGCAGGATACTGTATGAAATGACCAGTTATTTGTCAGGCAAAGGACCCATGTATAAATTCTTAATATCTCAAATCTTTATGAACAAGGCCTATGGATACTGAAGGTCCTGGTACAGCATTTTGTGAAAAATAATCGTTATTTGTTGGGCAGCACTTAAATTCCTATCTACATTGTAGTACTCAATATTAGCTGCTGTAAAATGAAGAAAATGGGTTAATAACTGTAATACATTCTCATTTGCATTTTTAGCCCTCATGCAAACCTATAACCTCTTTTGGCAAACTGACTAATGGCAGTTATAGTGATATTTGAAAGATTAGGTATACCTACCAACCAATTTTTTTTTTTTTTTTACTTTTTTTAATATATGCATACATGTACATAACTTTTCCATATCTAGAACTATTGTGTATTACTACAAATTGTATTTTACTATTGCTATGACTATTTTTGTATGCTGTTCCTCTACATTTATGTGATACGTTGTACCAGTATCACTGTTTCCTGATTTACATATGATGTCCTACCCAGGACCTCCTTGTAAAGGAGCTTGCTCAGTGGAGCCTTTTCCTGGTGAAGTAAATACCATACTAAGTACAAAGCAGCCTGGTCAGATTGGTGATGTGGGAGATCTCGGGCAGACATAGGAAATAAGTATCCTGCATCATATCAGCATTATCGGCTTCCAAGATGCCTTCTGGTGGTGCTGCTGCGGTTGCGCTGCCCTGGTCATACCAGCCGCCTAATATTACAAGAAGGAGGCTAACCACGTTGGTGCACCTCACGCACTTGTCGTGACACTTAGCTATAGGGAGGACACCTTGTCAGTCTTAAAAACTGTCTGCTCATCATTGCCCCATATCATCTCTGATGGCATGGGGTCATAATGTTGCAAGACATTATGCTGCATGCAAAAATCACATTGCCAATACAGCGCGAGTTTTGCATGCAATGTAACTTATTTTTTTAAGGGGGGGCTCTGCCCCCCCAATAAAGATTCTCAACTCAAAGGGGGTTCACACCAAGATTACACTGTCAGAGAAAAAATGAAATGTTCTGGGACCTGGAATCAAACCCAGTCCCAGACGCAGCACCTGGGTTCCTTGCTGCAATGGCTCAGTCCATTAAGCCACGGCAGCTGCTCGGCAGAACCCTTTCCCAGCAGAGGTTGTATCCTCTGCCTAGGACAGTAAGGGGGTGCAATACCATGTACAGCAGCATTCGCGGTATTGCACCACTCACTCTTCCCTACAGTGCTAGTTCAGGTTAGCACTGATGTCGCACGCCTAATAGCGTACAACAAATTGACCCGGTAGGATCTCTGATCAGCTTCACAAAGTCCAGCGCAATGAAAAGCCGAGGAGCAGCTCAGCAAAAAAAAATCAAAGCATGAGTACAGAAAGACAAGCACTCGCCGTATGATTGAAAGCATAAAGGCAAAAGGCTGCAAAATAAAGTGCAGTTTACTGTGGGTCAGAAAACCAAGCAGTAACATATGCAGATCCACAGTTCACAGTACACTGCAGGCTACTGAATCTCCTACTACTGTGATGTCAGCTGCAGGGGGATTCTGGAATTTATAGTAACAGAATATGTCGGCCTAGAACCGAGCTAAAGAACAGGTTACTCACCTGTAACGGTAGTTCTAGGAGTGGTATATGTTGTTCATCCACACTCTCTGGCATGCCCCTTTAAATCTGGGCGGAAGTCTTCAAGCTGGCTCCTCCCACCCACCCGGGTGGTAAATACCTCGGCTCCACCCCATGACGCCAGATCTTAGCCTGCTGGAAGCAAGCTTGTGTGCCTAAAGCCGAGGAGGTCGGGTGGGTGTGTGTGTGAATGAACAACATATACCACTCCTAGAACTACTGTTACAGGTGAGTAACCTGTTCTTCTAGGAGCGTGGATATGTTGTTCATCCACACACTCTGGCAGACTCCAAGCAGTTCTCCGGGAGGAGGTAGGCAAGGTGCACACCCCCTATATGGGGAAATAGAGATTGGAGAACCAAGGCCCCAAAACCAGCATCCCGGCGTGACTCGAGGTCGATGTGGTAGTGGGTAATGAAGGTGTTTGCTGACTTCCAGGTAGCAGCCCGACAGATTTCCTGGATAGGGATGTCCCTGGAAGTAGCCACCGATGTAGCAGTATGGCGGGTAGAATGAGCTCTTATCCCTCCGGGAGGTTCCTTGCACGCCAACTCATAGCACAGACCTATGCATGATGTAATCCTTCTCGCAATGGTCAATTTGGCTGCAGGTCTGCCAGAAGCGGCTTCAGCGTATGTGACAAACAGCTGGTAAACCTCTCCCTTGAATTTCCGCTGTCCTCTCCTTATAATAGGAGAGAGTACGTCTGAGGTCCAGAGCATGGAGCCTGAACTTGGCGTCCGAGGTGTAGTTAGGGTAGTATACTGGCAGAGTCAACACCTGGTTAAGGTGAAACTCTGAAACCACCTTCGGAAGGAATTTCGAGTGGGGGCGCAGGACAACTTCGTCCCAGTGGAAGACCAGATAAGGGGAGTCCACTAAAAGTGCCTTGAGTTCCCCTGTCCTTCTGGCTGACGTGATAGCCACCAGGAAGGCCGTCTTCCACGGCAAGTGTGAGAGCTCACACTTGTGCATGGGTTTGAATGGCTTGCCATGAGCTTTGCCAAAACCATCAAGAGATCCCACGGAGGTGGAGGTTCACGCACCAGAGGGGATATGTGATCCAGGCCTTTGAAGAAGCACCTGACCACTGTCTCCTGAGCCAAAATCAGCAGACCAGCCTGCGCCTGGTAAACAGAAATGACTGCCAGGTGCACCCTAAGGGTAGACCCCCTTTGGAGAGAGACCAAAGGTAGTCAAGAATGTTAGCCACAGAGCAGGGTAAGGGGTCCAGACTCTTACCCTGACACCAAATGGAAAACCTTTTCCATTTGAAGGCATAACATTTCCTGGTCGATTTCCTTTCGAGATGCCTCCACCATGGTGTAGACATCCTTGGAAAGACCCAGAACCTGGAACTCTAGCTGCTCAGGTACCAGGCTGTGAGGTGCAGGGATTGAAGGTCTGGATGGAACACCTTCCCCAGGTTCAATTATATCAGGCCAGGGTGTGTACAAAGTCGCTCCGAGGGCCTGCAGCTGAGGCTGAGGAGATCTGGGTACCAGAACTGGCGCGGCCAATCTGGGGATACCAGATCACCTTGGCCTTGTCCCTCCTCAACTTGAGTAACACCTTGTGGATCAGGGGAAATGGAGAAAAGGCGTAGAGGAGGCCTGGGGTCCACGGCCTTGAGAAGACATCCCCCTGCAGCGAGCCCTGCTGAGGGGGGCGGGCATGGTACAGCTTCAGCTTGGTGTTTTCCGTGGAGGCAAACGGGTCCACCAACGGTTTGCCCCAACAGGAGAACAGACTGTAAGCTACCTCTGAATGGAGTAACCTCTCGTGAGACATCTGGCCTATGCGGCTGAGAGCATCCGCCAGTCGGTTCGAGACTCCTGCCACATGGATGGCTAGGAGATCCGCCTCCAACTGCCTTACGAGGGTCCAGATGCAGAGCGCCTCCTTGCAAAGCATATGGGAGTGTGTGCCGCCCTGTTTGTTGAGGTAGTACATGGTTGTGGTATTGTCCGTCTGGACTTGAACCACTTGACCCCGGAGCTGAGGAGCGAAAGCTGACAGTGCCTGTCTGACTGCTCTGAGCTCCAACAGGTTGATGTGGCATTGGGACTCCTCTGGGGTCCAGAACCCATGGGTCCTGCTGTCCCCCATGTGGGCTTCCCAGCCCATGAGAGAGGCATCGGTTGTCAGGACGACTGTCTGCTCTGGGCGGACAAATGGGACACCGTCCTGCAACCGTACTGGGGCGGTCCACCATTGAAGAGCATCCCACCTCTTCTGGGTTACAGTGATCAGCTGGTCGAATAGACCATGGCGCTGAGTCCACTGGGCGGCCAGCTCCCACTGGAGGGGGCATATGTGCCACCTGGCCCAATGGACCACTGAGGTGCACACCGCCATGTAACTCAGAAGGCACAGAAAGTCCTGGGCAGGGCTCAAGTGCCCAACCAGAAATGATCGGGCAAAGGAGGAAAGAACCTCTGCCCTGTTTGCCGGGAGCCGAGCTCTGGCTTGACGAGAGTCGAGCTCTGCCCCGATGAAGCCCATCACCTGAGAGGGCATGAATTCCGACTTGGCCTTGTTGATCAAGAGGCCGAGCTGGGAGCAGGTTCGGAGGGACAGATCCCTGGACCTCTCCACCTCCTGAAGGGAGGAACCTGCCAAGATCCAGTCATCGAGATAAGGGTATATCCGAACTCCTCGACGCCGAAGATGGGCCGCCACCACTGCAATGCACATGGTGAAGACCCAAGGGGCCGATGGGCTGAACGGCATGGCTCGGAACTCATACAGGGTCTGCTCGACCCTGAAGTGGAGGAACTGATGGTGGGACAGACGGATTGGGACGTGAAAGAACGCATCCTGTAGATCCAGTGAACAGAACCACGTTTCGCTTCCAGGGATGGCATGATCTGGTTCAGAGTTACCATCCAGAAGGTGCCAGACCTGAGATATTGATTCAGGTCGTGGAGATCTAGGATGGGGCACCAACCCTCTGTCCGCTTGGGCACCAGGAAATACCTGGACATGAAGCCTGGGTCTGTAGGAGGATCTGGCACTGGAGCAACCGCCTCCTTGTGGAGGAGCTGAGCAATGTCATCTCGAAGAACCGACTGAGTGCAAGCTGAGATTCTTTCCTCCCGAGGGGCACTGGCTCGGCTGGGAGGGTACCGCTCCAATTCCAGAGGCAGTCCCTGGCCGACCACTTCTAGAACCCACCTGTCCAAGGTAATATCAGACCAGGTGGAAAGAAAGTGGTGGAGCCGGCCCCCCATGGGAGAACCCAGAGCTGGCTTGACGGGTGTAGGGGTGGCAACCCCCAACCCGTCACTGAGCAGGCTTAGAGGAGGAGGAGGCTCCTGGACCAGCACCTCGGCCTCCTTTACGGGGCTGTTGGGGGACCCTGCTTGGGCCTGGGGCGCCAAGCTTGAGACTGCTGCTGCTGACCTCCTTGAAAAGAGGGCTGCCTAACCACAGGGGAAAAGTGCCGAAAAGACTTCTTCTTGCGCTTCTGCTGGTTTTTGCCTGAAGAACCCTTCGCAGAGGTAGCATCCAAGGTGGCATTGGACTGCTCTATGTGCTGGAGGTGACCAGCCACTCCTGGACCGGAGAGGTCGGTGCCTAGGAAGGGCACATCAGCTAACTTGTGCTGAGTATCTGCTGTAAAGGAGGATAACCTTAGCCAGGCCCTGCGGCGAGTGGCCACTGCAGCTGCTAAGGAGCGGGCACAGGAATCTCCAATGTCCAGGGCCATCTGGAGCTGCTGTTTTGCAACAGCATGGCTCTGATCACGGACTTGCTTTACAATGGTTTGCATGTCCGCTGGGAGATGGGGGGGGGGGACTTCATCTAATGACCCTAGGAGGGCATGAGAGAAGTGTGCCATGATAACAGCCGAACTGGCCTGACGAGGCCCAGGAAGAAGCCGCATAGACCTTCCAGGCAGAATGGTCCATATTTTTGGACTCCTTGACCGGAGGGGGGGGCGGTCAGTGTCGGCTGAGCTACCAGTGCGTCTGAGCACAGAAGCAGTCACAAGGCTTTCGGCCAAGGGATGCTCTGTGAACCTCGCCAGGGACCCCATGGATATCGTATACTTGCGGGCCATGCGGGCAGATGGAGCTGGACAAGAGGCAGGATGCTGCCAGAGCTTGAGAGCTGGGCCAACAATGGCTTCAGCCACTGGAAAGGCCTCCGTCGGGGTATCCCCCCTTTTGAGGATATCCATAAGGGGGTATTCCGCCTTCTTTTGTATAGGCTCCAGGGGCAATCCGGTAGATTCGGAAATCGGGCGGAGGATGCCCTGGAAAGAGGAAGGACCTTCCTCCAAACCTGCCACTGATGACTCGTCATCCCCTGGATGCGAGTGCAAACCAGTGGCATCAGAGTCCGAAGAGTCTGGATATAACGGTCTCCCGCCTATGTCTCCTCAATGTGCCGAGGGTGATCGGGGACAACAGTGATGGACAGATGACGGGGCAGTCCGGTGTCTGTCCAGTCCTCTTTTGAGGGAGACCCTGCCTGAGGCTGCTTAGGCGGTAACTCCACCAAAATCGGTGGGGAGACCGAATAGGCTGGAGCTGGAACACGCCGCCCCCACGGGGCGCCAGCGCCAAAGCCTCCGGTTCCAGAGGGGTCAGTGGCAGGGGCCAAGTAATGGTTTGTGCTGCCGGCAGAGCCAGCTTTTGACCGGTCAGAATCAGCTGTTGCCACATGAGATCCTCAGAATGTTGATTGGAGTTTCTGTCTACGTCTCTCCTCATCCGAGGAGGATGAGGATCAATGGCGACATCTCTTTCTGGAGTGCTTGTGACCTTTCTTTGGTTTTCCGACCGAAGGGGTCCTGGTCCTCGATTGGGAGATGCCGGAGTCGGCAGGGTCTCCTCATCGGGGAAGGAAAGGACAGGCGTCCTCACTAAGGAGTCGTCAACCGGAGCTGGCAACAAAGGCTCACTTGGGTCGAGAGTGATCTTGGCTGGAGGGCAGGTCCCAAAAGCCGGCAGCCGAGGAAGCAATCTCGACCGAAGTCGAGACCACATGTTCCTGGGACTCTGACCTCTCTCTGTCCCAGGAACATCTCCTTCTGGAGGAAGAAGACTTGGGGTCCTTGTCCCTCTTCTGAGGGTGGAAGGAGTGCAAGTCCGAGGGTGCCTCACCCCTGGTGGGCAGAGACTGGCACAACTCCCGAAAGGAACCAGTAAAAGCAGAGCCAAGGTTGAGAGGTATGAAAAAGCTTCGACTGGCCGAAGCTTGAGCAACTTCCTCCTCCAAAGCTGACATGTGTTCCAGCTGTATGGCGGATCCTGCGGCCGTGGAAACTGCCCACCTTGCCTCCTTCAATTTCAACGTCTGATTGCGAAGCTCGGGTCTCCCTAATTTTAAGCACGCCTTGTGGTCATCCAGGACATTGGGATGGAAGGCCAGACAGATGGTGCAAGAGGTGGTGTCATGTACGACACCTAAGCAATAGACACACGAGAGGTGGGGTCAGTGTGCAACATTTTCTGGCCTCCGGGACACCGGTGAAATCCAGGTGACAATTTGTCCTCCATGTCCGATGTGCTAGGATTGGAGTCATAAACTCTAATGAGTTTTAAAGAAATTGGCGATGAGAATCCAGAGCCTACGAACTGCTAAGGTAGCACGAGGGAACCTGAATCTTCCAGCGGAAAGGAAGATCTGGAGTCCTGGGGCGGAGCTGAGGTATTTACCAGCGGGGTGGGTGGGAGGAGCCAGCTTGAAGACTTCTGGCCAGATTTAAAAGGGAAAGGGACATGCCAGAGAGTGTGGATGAACAACATATCCACGGCTGTAAAATTAAAAAAAAAAAAGACCACAAGCTGAATAAGATGTATTTTTAAAAGTAGCAGGGGAATCTAAAAAAAAAACTATACTGAAATAAACATGGGGCTGGGTGGGTTTTTAGCACCTGGGTTGTAGGGTAGGGGATGTATTTTTTTTTATACCAGCTTTGGCTAAAATTTCTGGTTAGAGTTGATTACAGCCTGATGCCATTACCTCAAATTATTTTACACACATTGCTTTATATCTGAGGATGTGTAAGGGAAAATTGCCTCATTCTGAGATGCAGCCCATGTGCTTTAACACTGAGCATGAGACACAACAGAACTTTCACTTTCAGTCAGTTCTGCTAGTGCCCACTGACCTTGAAGCTATCTGACTGTTCTGTGAACCAGTAATTATTTGAAAATAAAACTATGGACAGCAGTAAAAGTCCCTTTGTTAACTCACCATTTTTGTGTGATACCAGTGCTAACCCTGCTAGTATCACTCTCTTGGTTTATGTGGTATCACACATCTCAAGCGTGTTTCATTTAAAAAAAAAAAAAAAAAGTTACACACTGCTGCCCATACAATATTCTCTATTTATTTAGGATTTTTTTTTTTAATGGGTTTTCTCCCGTACCTCCCCGGAGCCCTGGCACACAGCTGTACATGTGCTTGGAAGTGCACGTGCACGCCGGAAGCCAGCTCAGCCCTTCATCCCACCTGTACTGCCACCTTGCCCGCCTCAGCTACTCCCACTGGACCTCCACCCAGTGGGACGAGACTATGGGAGGCCGCAATAACCCACCCCCCGGGAGGAGAGCAGCCTGACGGCACACCAAACCTCTTCTCCCACCCCACCCCCCCATGCCAGCACCTCGATGACCTGAGGTTGTTCCCGAACCTCGGTCGCTGACATAGCGCAAGGTGTGGCATCCAGCGCCTCAGCACCACTGGGCTGCCTCAATATTCTCTATTTAAAGATTTACACGTGCTGCCCTTAGCAGCCTGGCCAGAAGCTGGGGGACTATGTCTCCAAGATAGGATAGTTACCATAAATGTATTACTTTAAAAAAATAATTTTTTTTAAAAGTAATTGTAAGGGGCTCATTGTATGATCATGATTCTATACTTCAGTGTGTGTTGCAGTGTATTCCCCTTGGGGTGTGGCCAAGATTCTTGACCCCTTCCCCCATTAGATTTCCGCTTTTTTTTTTTTTTCTTTTTCTTTCCCCTCCTGGTGGTAAAACAAGGCACTGTTGTTTATAATGTGGGATGGCTGAGAGATATGCAAGGAAGGTTTTCAGATTGTTAGGAATGAAGAGTCCTGGAAGTGATGACCTTGAGCCTAAGTTTCTTAAACTTACTGTGTTCTTGCGCAGCCACCAGCTAAAATCTGCACCATGTCATTGATGGCTGGAGTAAACATTCTGAGTGTATGGAAAATGTTGAACATCACGCCTGTCTTTAAGAAGGGTGAGGCTACTAATATTGAAAATGACTGCCCCGTCTCTATACTACCTGCTTTAGGCAAGATCTCAAAACACCTTTTCTGTAATCAACTTGCACTGTACCTACAGAACTATGACCTGTTATTACCACAGCAGCATGGTTTCCTTCAGGTAGGGTTACTGAACAATTACAGCATTGGTCAGATTCTTGAATGATATCACTACTGCTATGGAGCATAGCATACCCAGTATACAGAAGCAGTATTTCTATCTGACCACGGCCTTTTACCTTTCCAATCACAAGCTTCTGCTGCAAAATATTTTAGAAACAGGAGTATCCCCTACTTTTCTGACCTGGTTTTCAAGTTACTTGCTCTACCATTAGCAATCTGTAACAATTTCTCTTGACACTGCTGCAGTAACTATGGGAATCCCACAGGGCTCTATGCTGGAACCGGTTTTTCTCCTTGTTCAACAGCTTCCCATACTCCTGTTCAAGCTGCAGCTCTCTACTATGTGCTGATGATCTCACCTTATATGACAAATCTAAACAGTCTGACTGAGTGAACTGGCCCACCAGGATACCTGGAAATTTCCAAGAAGGGCCCCCCTCTGTTGGGTACCAGCCTACATCCTGAACTCTAAAAATCTTTGCATGTACAGTATTATCATTTTTCTAATAAAATGTGGTATTGGGGCACTGTAGGTAAATGTAAGATGCAAATACAAAGCTAGTGTATCAAATTGAAGTGAAATACTGATATCAGCGCTACGCAGAAGAACAGGACCTAGGTGTCATCATAAGCAGCACCCTTAAACAGATAAGCAAATGCAACAAAGCTTACAGTAAGGCCAACAAAATGCTGGGGTGCACAGGGAGGGGATTCGACAGCAGGAGGAAGGAGGTGATACTGCCACTCTACAGGTCCCTGATAAGGCTCCATCTGCAGTACTGTGTCCAGTTTTGGAGTCCACATCTGAAAAAGGATATAAACAGGTTGGAGGCTGTTCAGAGAAGAGCAACCAAAATTATCAAGGGTCTTCAAGGGCACTCGTACGAGGGGTGTCTGGAAGCATGAAATATGTTCTCACCGGAGACGAGGAGATATGATTGAAACATACAAGTTCCTGAGAGGAATAAATAAGGTGCCATCCTCAGACGTGTACAGTCTCCCCAACTCTAACACTGGAGGGCACAAGTGGAAGCTGGGGGGGAGCTTCAAGAGGGAGCTTAGGAAACACTAGTTTACAGAAAGAGTCATGGAGCCATGGAATAAACTGCCAGCTGAGGTAGCAGAAGCAAAGTCCATGGCATCATTCAAGCTGGGGTGGGACAAGGCTAAAGCATGATCAAAAGCAACAGGAGCAGTAGGAGGTGTTAGGAAGAAGGTGGGGAGGGGCCAGCCCGCCAGATCAGTGGTTAGATTTCCGCTTGCCGGCGACTAGGGTCCGGGAACGGACCCGGGTCGCTGGAGGGCCAGCCGGGGGAGAAAGATAGTGTCCCAGGGACTGCTCTCCTTTTCCGGGGGGAGGGTGGGGACACCAGCTGGCACTTGACGGACCCCTGGCAGAAGCTGGAGGTACCACAGCTACTGGCACTTGACAGGATTCAGGAGGCGGGGTGGACGCAGGACATCATTGCATGTCCCCGCCCCCTGCGCACAACACGGGGAAAACCCTGCTCCCGCTGTCTTAGTGACGCCCGTTCTGGCTGCATAGGCTCTCAGGCCAACTCCTGCCTTCCCAAGTTCACGGTGCCCTTGGTCAAGTTGCCGGGACCCCGCCCTGGGGGACAAGCCAGGGGGTTCAGGGAGGGCGGCTAATGTGAGCAGCCGGAGTTTGTGACCGGGCAGATGGTCCTGGCGTGGAATGCAGGACAAAAATAGAGAATTGGAAAAAAAAAAAGGGGGTTAGGTCCTGGGATCTGAGAAGATCCATGGAACACATGGGCAGTCTAGATGGACCCTTGGTCTCCTTCTGCCATCTTTTTTTTATGTTTCTATGAGTGTGTCACCATGAGCCTTCCCCTAGTGGTTTTCCATGTGGCACCTGTATACAGTTTCTAGGTAGGTCCCCTATACCCCATGACCTTGCAGCTTGATGACCTGAATAACACCCTAAACAAGGAATATAAAAATACTAAAATGTAAAAATGTCAGTGTTCACAAAGGAAAGAGAAAGGAAGCAGCCACAAAAAAAAGTAAGCAGCTCTGGAGGGAGGTGGACACTAGTCCTTTTTCAGAGGAGACAGTCCTGAAGGGACTCATTAACCTGAAAGTGGGCAAAGCAATGGGACCAGAAGGGGTGCATCCAAGGATTTTGAGGGAGCTCAGGGAGGTACTGGCTGCACCTCTGGCGGTTCTATTTAACAGCTCACTGGAAACAGGAGTGGTACTGGAGGGCAGATGCAGTCCCACTTTTAAAAGTGGTAGCAGGGAAGAGGCTGGCAATTATAGTCCAGTCAGTCTGACATCAGTGGTGGGGAAGTTAATGGAATCACTATTGACGTAAAGGATAGTGGAAGACCTTGAATCCAGTGGGTTACAAGACCCAAGGCAGCATAGCTTTGTGTGTGTGTGTGTGTGTGTGTGTGTGTTTGGGGGAGAGAGAGAATGTCATGTCAACTGAATCTGATAGATTTGACTAGGTGACCAAGGAAGTCGATCAGGGTGGAGCAGTGGATGCGGCCTACCTAGGTTTCAGTAAGGCATTCAACACCGTCCCACATAGGAGACTAGTAAGCAAACTAGGTAGCTTAGGAGTGAGTCCAAAGGTAAGAAATTGGTTAGTGGATAGGCGACAGATGCTTGTGGTAAACCGAGTTCACTGCAAGGAGGGGAGGGTGACCAGTGGGGTGACAGAGTTCAGAATTTTGCTAAAAACAGTGTAAGATACTGACATAGCCATGTTTATGCGAATAGTTAAATGGAATGATAAATAGGGGTTATGCCACGGGATGGGTAAAATACCAAATTTATTTTCATCTGTAGATTTTGACCTTATGAGTGGCAGAGCCATAAGTGAGGTCACCAGAGGTCAAACTCTGCAGTTGAAAATAAAATATAATATTTATACCCAGTCCATGGCATATGTAAATTACATAAACACAGTACCTCACTAAAACGGTAGATCATAGTGCTCAAATCCTAGTTTTATTTTAAAAACATTACTTTTAAAACTTTAATACTGAACTTGTTTCTCTTTTACAATTGATCAAGCTACTGTTGCTATGCAAATTCAAATCAGCACATTCTAATGAACAAATTCAAATTATTAGGTATTCCAAGGATGTGCGGGTAAGAACTTACATCAATTAGGAATTTTGTAACTGGGCAAATGTGTGTAGGCCTCCCTCAGTATAAAACTGAAATGTGGGTTAATCCCAGCCTGTTCCACTCCTATGTCTGTGATCAATCTGCAATGGTAGGAAATTCTTGTCATATACTATATTTTGAAGATGCTTCACATCATCCACTACCTCCATACCCTTTGTTATTTGGCCCCATATCTCAAGGATCTTCTGTGTATGCACATTGTCTGCTACCACTGCTGCTTCAAGTAGTTGAGAGGCAAACAATGCCATCAAAATGACTGGCAAAAATGTGGTTCTTTCTATACTTTCTGAAGTAGCCCTACACCCCATTTTTTTTGTAATTTTTGGCCAGAAAATGCACACTGAGCTATGATAGTGTGTTACCAGGTGCGTCTTGGTGGGTGAGTACATGGACCTGTTTTATTGACAAGGAAATGTTGACCATTCTGTCATAAGTGCCATGGGATCTTTTACTTCCACCTGGACAGTAAGCACAGATGGTGATTACCATGACCTCAGTGTGATGTCTCATCATCACCAGCAGGATAGCACCTCACCAGTGCAGCACCCCGGCATACTGCACTATAGTTTCAGTTGTGGGTATTATCCCAAGTGCCTGATGTGAGGCTAGAACCTATGACCATCCAGTCTTCTAGCCCCACAGGCGAGTGTGCTACCTATTTGGCCACTGACAAACATATTTTTAGATATATGTGGAACAGAGGAAGAACTTACATCATTTAAAAATTTTGTAGCTGGGCAAATGTGCGAGTCCAGCCAATGTCAAGTGTGTTTCAGAGAGGTGGCCTGGTGGTACTTCTGAAGGTGTGGAAGGGAGAGCCTTCCTTTTTGAATAGAGAGCTGTATTTCTTTTGTAAGCCACTGTGGGACTTCCCCTGTCCCACAGCTATCTAGAAATATGTTTATCCCAAGTTAAAAACTGGGGCTGCAGCCAGTCTGCCAGTACAGCAGTAGTGATACTGCTTGTAGTACCGGCAACTCAGGTTCAGGAGTGAACTCTGAGCACTGGAGGTCCAGCCGGGGCTAAACATCCAAGCAGATGCTCAGGTTGAGTATACAAGTGGACACTCCCTTTCTCTGAGGGTGGGGGCTTCCAGTTCCCCACTACCACACTGCCCTTGGGTGACAAAGCGGGAGGAGCAGCGAGGAGCAGCACAAATGGGATGGGCCACCTCTCTTTTTTCCCCTGGGAACCCCCTCCGTGCTGTTCCTAAGGGGCAAACTCCCTCAGCACTCCTATAGCAAATACTTTACGTCAATCTGGATATTGATCTCTGTAATGTCCCCTGCTTTGCCCTGCTTGTATATTCATTGCCAAATATGTAGTGTGTATCTTATGTACCACTGTTGAACCAATATGAATAAAAACTATCCTGACAGAAAAGAAAGAGATGAGAGGGGGACGACTCCAAGGTTGGTGGGGAGCCTGTCATGACATCATGACACAAGACGTCCATTGGTCAAGGAAAAAACGAAACACCAGGTCCCGGATGCAAGATGACATCAGCATCCCACAAGACCTGCACTCACATACCAGGCAGTGCTCTGGAACATGTGGGTTTGGACATCACTAGGACCAGCCTTCATCCTGGCAGCCTCACCATTGGGGGGGTACTCCACGGGCCATCAACAGAGTCTGGTTAGGGATGGCAGGGTGAGAGGGCTGGGAATGCCTAAGGAAGGGGGCACGAGTCATAAATAGGGGATAAAAAGAATGAAAAAGGAACCTGGGACAACAGCAGCTGGCATGGCATGGTCTTCAGAAAGTATAGTAAACAGGGCAGGATGTTTATCCACACTACAGCGGCTTTGCCCACTATAGAGAATGGCAAACGAAGACACCACCCCAAATTGTCCAATATAGTGAGTCAGTGTGCATAATTTATTTCTAACACTTCATCTGGATCCGTGCCACTTAAAGGAGAATGTAAAGGTTATGTGGAAAGGGGAGTATAGTTGAGGTGCAAGACTGCCATCTTACCCTCTGCTTAACTGGTATCCTGTTGGGTTCCCATATTCCCCCAGTGCCTGCCATAAAGCTGGCAAAGATGCAGTTAGCTGGGTTAGATAGACCAGGAGGTCACCATAAAAAACTAGTTTGTTTTCTCTTGCTCCTAGAGCTATGCCCAGGATGTCACTACTCTGCCTGATTAGTTGGGCTAGCGGCTGTATGTAAAGGGCAAATAATCTGGGGGATAATGGGCACCCCTGCTTAGTTCCCCATGTAAGACTAATTACTGGTGATGGGGACCCGTTAGCTTTAATAAAAGCCTTGGGATCCTGATACATAGCTTGAATAAGCTGCAGAAATTGTTGGCAGAAACCAGTACCTGAGAGGGTGCCCCAGAAGAACCCCCAGGACACCCTGTCAAGGGCCTTCTTGGCATCCAGAATAAGCACTGGCAAGGACAGTTTCTAAGACTTGGCATGCTGGAACAGGAGGAGGGCTTGCGTAATATTATCTTGGGTTTGCCTCCGGGCTATGAAACCCACCTGGTGTGGGTCTAGAGCAAGACTTTTCTAGACTGCTGGCCATAGTGGCCATGAAAAGCTTAGAATCTACATTCAGGACCATGATTGGTCTAAATGAGTAGCTTCTTGTGGGGTCCTTTGCTGGTTTCAGTATTGCAGAGATGGTTGCATAACTCCACAAGGCCAGTGGGCTACCTTCCTGGAGGATTTCTTGACATGTGTCTTGCAGCGTTTGGAGTAAGAGCTCACCGAATGCTTTATAAAATTCTGGACTGTACCCATCTGGACCTGCGTTCTTTGCAATTCTCAGTTTGCAAATTGTCACCTCTAATTCACTGCTACTAATTAATGAACAGAGTGCTCTATTTTGCTGCTTTGTTACCTTTTGTTAAAAAAAAAAAACTCTACATGGTCAGCCTGTCGGCGCAGTGGTTGGATTTCCGCATGCGACGCCAGCGACCCGGGTTTGGGAACGGACTCAGGTGCTGGAGGGACGGCCGGGGAGAGAAGGCTGAAGCGTCTGATGACTGCTCACCTTCTCTCGGGGGGAGGGCGGCGACATGACCCAGCAATTGCTGACCCCTGGCAGAGGCCGGGGCCTCAGCAACACACGGGGTCCCACAATTCAATGGGGCGTGGCAAATGTTGGCGTAAGCCTGATGTTAGTGGCACGCCATGTCCCTGGGGAGCAAACGGAAAAAGAGCCCCAAGGCTGACCGGATGACGGTCACCAGCTCCCACTGCCGCGAGACCCTGGGCAGTGCACGAACCACCCTAGCAGCACCCAGGGCAAGTATGGCGCTGGCCGCCCTCCCGGTGCCTTCCCTCTCGGAGGAGGGGGACCCACCCAGTGAAGGGTTATGTCCAGGGGTTACCCGGAGGGCTGCAATATAGGGTGAAGAGGTGGCTGTACCGGGGGCAGTGTGGCATGGAGGGCATAGGAGGGCCTGAAGGAGAGGCCGGCCCAGAGCTGGGGGAGCAAAAAAAAAAAAAAAAACGCTACATAATTTGGTGCCAGGGGCTCAGGGGGTCTGTATATATAGCTGATTATAATAATTACCTACGGTCTGCAGCAACTCCTCTGCCCTATAGGAAAAGCCTTTCTTTACAGGGTCATATAATTTTAAAGTAGTGGGTTGTTTGATCCTTTGTCTAAGCCAATATGCTAGTAACTTGGTTGCCTGTGCTCCTGTCTCATAATATATTTTTTATTCTTTTGGTAGCAGTTAAGGCTTACTAGGCACAAATTCCTGTTTTCAGGGTTGACCCAGGAGCTTTGGAGAGGTTAAATAACTTGCTCAGAGTCACTCAGTATGGAAGTGGAGGTTGTGGGCATCTAACCCAGTGCCGCTGGATATACCAAGCTCATTCACAGCTTGTTTCTCAAACCTCTGGGATACACTGTCAGTTGTTGTTTCGCGGGTGTCTTAATGCAATCTCGATTTTATGATTCAGCAATTCCTGTATTTACTACCGAGTTTTCTTAAATTGTGGGACTAGAGTGTGATCCCCAGCTGGTGGGCTACTTGCAAAATGTTTAGTGTCCTCCAACTCTTTCATCCTGGCCTCCCCCCCCCCCAGCATGCATGCTGAGATGGTGGGGTCGGAAATGACTGCCAATATCTGAGGAATTTTATCCTGAATAAGTTGTCAGAAGTCAAGGTCATTTATCAAACCAATATTGAACCTCCAGTGAGTCCATTTGGGCTCCTGGTCTAGACTAAGCAGAAAAGTACCTCTTGGCCCACCTGGTCCACTCATATGTTCCTTGCCTAATCTCTCTCCGTAGACCCTAACTGGTCTCAAGCGATCCTCCTCCCTCCCTATTTACTAATATTTCCCTATGTCTGCCCCACACATGCTTGAAGCCCCCACTGTTTTCACCTCCACCACTTCTGCTGGAAGTCTGTTCCAGGCATCTACCATCCATTCAGTGAATTAGCACTTGTTCACATCTCTTTTAAACTTCATCCCCTCTGGCTTTATCATGTGTCCTGGTCTTGGTGCTCTTTATTATTTGAAAGAGACACCTCCTGCACACTGTTCACCCCTGTGAGGGACTTCTAGGTTTCTGTCATGTCGCCTCTCGCTCTCCACTCTTTAAAGGTGTACATGTTGAGATCCCCCAATCTCTCCTCGTAGGGCTTCTTGTGCAACCCCTGCACCATTTTATTTGCCCTCCTCTGGACTGCCTTCACCCTGTCTATGTCCTTACTGAGGTGCATCTTCCAAAACTGGACACAGTACTGTTGATGGGGTCTCATTAGCGAACAATACAATGGCAACACCACCTCCTCTAGTCTAGTTGTGAGGAGAGATGTATGGGATAATTATCTAAGAGCAGTATCCATCCCATCCCCACCTCCTGCACCAGGGCCACATGCTCTGGCTTAATAAAGAAATAAGCAAGTTTTGTGTAGGTACTGTGGTAATGGAATACAATTTTAGTAAATTAATTATATCCTTTTATGGTCATGTCCGATAATGGCAGATAGCGCATTTGAGCTAACCAGTTCATAATTTAACTAAATACAGTTGTACCCTCTGATATACTGTACCAAATATGTGTTTCTTAAAATTCCTGGTATAATGCATTTATTGATGCTTTTGTTATATGCATATTAATCAAGTATGTACTTGTACTTATTGTGTTTATACATGATAAAACCCAATAAAGTTTTTGGTTTTTGTTTTTTTAAGTGCAATTCGGGTCTGGGGATGTAATTGCCTCCATGTGTCCACCAAGCCCATCTCCTTCAGAAGCTGCTTGCAGTGCTTCTCTTCTGAGGTCAGGGATGTAAGATGGTCTGTTGCTGAGTCTCTGGATGCATCTGTAAGCAGATTAAAGTCTGCAAATCACCAGGATCACCCGGTGGAGTGCTAAGATTTTGCCTAGTTGCTGTTGGGTAGAAGAGGCATCTATCTCAAATGGGTGGCAGAGACTCACTATGGTGACTTGTTTACCCTCTAGGATACCTACTATAATTGCTAACCTGCCCTCCTGATTAGTATACTGTTTTTCTATGAAGAATGGTGTTACTCTAGGAATTTGGATGGACACTTATCAGACCACTTTTATATAATGAGTCTGTTACTGCCCTACAGCTAAATTTGCCCAACTTTTCATGCTTCGCAGCGGGGAAGTGTGTCTCCTAGATTAGGACCATTCTTGGTTTGTTCTTTTTAGTAGCAGAAAAAAAATATTTGCCCATTGACCAGGTTGCTTAACTTGTTGACATTATGAGACAGAATTTGAAACAGATTTTGTGCACTCATCTTACGTCTACAAGATATTGTAATTATGTTCTGAACATGCAGACATTTACCTAGAATTGCCCCTCTCCCATCCTAGATATAATTGCCTCTATTAAGTCCTCACCATTGTAGTGGTAGTATACTTTGTAGCTGTAGCTGACTGTACACTAAACCGTCACATTGTTTATTCTTCTGCCCTCCCTCCAACCAGAGTGTTATAACCTTTCTGAATTCTAGCAAGAAACATGTAAACAGTAAGGCATGTAACCTTATGAATAATACTTAACAAAATTAACTGATACCTAACATGGGTAACAAAACCTGAGCATGACGGGGTGAGTCCTGCTAATGAGAATCTGAGGCCCATCACGTCCTGTGTCTAGAACTGTAAACCCAAGTAAAAGAGGACCTGTAGAAACTCGGCTTCCAAGGTAGGGAGCCGCTGAGTGCAGGCTCCTTTGTGGCCTAAGAGGGCGCCAGATGTCAGTTCAGATCCTCTAGGAAGAAGGTACTTTGCAGGAAGTGGTCCCCACAGGCCTTCTTTGGATGGCACCATCTATTCCACTGCTATGGCTGAGATGAGTGGGAAATTCCTCTCGCTGTGACTAAGGAGAAAAGGAGCAGCAAGGTACTCCATGTGTACCTTTTCATCTCTAATTTGATATGACACTCTGGCAAGGCAACCCTCAGCCAGAAAGTATTGTCTCCAGTTGTAAGTAAGCCCATTCAGTAATTACCCCCATTTTCAAGTCCCCATCAGTACTCCAGTTTCAATAACATGTTTAAATTTTTCTGTCTCTTTTTTCCCCTTTATCAAAGTGTAAAATGGTTTTCCATAACTTAAGTTGTGGGTTCCACCTGAGGGGTTGTTCACCAAATACAGATGCGTTAATGTTAAGAAGCTCCTGGAGTGAACAAGAGACTGATAATGAAATTTCTGTATGTGTACCTTTTAAGGAGACTGGTAGGGGACTGGGGGAAAATCTGGAAGGATATAATTTATACCATAAGGACAGACAACATAGAAAAAGGGGGTAGCACTGTATATAAAGGATGGACTTTTCTGATTGACATATTTAACATGATTTCTAATCTTTCAGAATTAACAGAAACAATCTGGATTAAAGTTACAGGTATAAACAAAAAAATGAACTCATTATTATAGGGCTCTGCTATAGACCACCCAACGTCACAATGGAAACCTCATCACAGATACTAACACAAATTGAAAAGGCACGTGACGTGAAAGATATCATTTTCATGGAGGACCTAAAACTAGGAGACATCAACTGGGCAACTAACACTGCAATACAATGCTGGAGAATAACTTAATTAACCTACCAGACCAAGTGCAATATGAACAGCATGATAAAGATGTAAGTAGAGGAGACAAATTGTTAGATACTGTTCTTAGCCTGGACAATAACATAATTAACTGCACAATATTATGCCGTTAAGCAAATGTGATCACAACTTAGTGTATTTAACATAACTACAGACATCCTACAGGTTAATGGTGTCAGTGAAATATTTCTGTACAACAAAGCTGACACAAACAGTATGACAAAAGAACCGAGGAATATAAACTGGCATAGAATATTAAAACATAAGAATGTAGAAGATATGTGGCAAACTGTTAAGGACATTATACAAAACATAAGTATAAAATTTATCCCCAAAATCAAGAAGTATTGTAACAAAGGTATTAAGCCAAAATAGCTAATGAAGAAAACAAAAAATGAACACACAAAACAAAATCCTACAAAAAATATCTGACTGGACGAGACAACCATCTATGGGAAAAATACAAATAGAATTTTAAAAAATTTAAATATGCAATTAAAAGGCACACAAAAGAAACAGAAATCAAGCTAGCCAGAACAGCTAACAAAACAAGCAGTAAAGAATTCTATGGATACATAAATTTACTAAAAAACTCCAAGAGCAAAGTAGGACCCTTCATGGATAGCCATGAGTCAGTGTGTGATCCAACTGAAATGGCTAACGTAGAATTTGATGGCAGGTAAGGACCGCTTGGCCCAACTAGTCTGCCCATTTTCCTAGTTAACCAACAGCTTACTTCCTCCTACCCCCCACTAGGACTGCCTTATGTCTGTCCCATGCATTCTTGAATTCCACTACTGTTCTTGACTTCACGACCTCCTCAGGGAGGTTGTTCCATGCATCCACAACCCTCTCCATGAAAAATACTTCCTCACATTACCTCTGAGCCGTCCCCCCTCTATCTTCAAATTGTGCCCCCTTGTTCTTGCACATCTCTTTTTCTGAAAGATGCTACCATCTTAGACTTTGTTGATTCCCTTGAGGTACTTGAAAGTTTCTATCATGTCCCCTCTCTCCCTTCTTTCCTCAAGGGTATACATATTAAGCTCCTTTAGTTTTTCTTTGTATATCTTCTGGTGCAGACCCTGCACCATTTTGGTTGCCCTCCTCTGGACAGCCTCCACTCTGTCTATGTCTTTGCGGAGATGGGGTCTCCAGAACTGCACACGGTACTCCAGATGGGGTCTCACCAACTGTACAGAGGGATAACAACTTCCTGTTTTCTACTATTGATGCCTCTCCCTATGCATTCCAATATCCCCCCAGCCTTCCTTACTGCCTTCTCACATTGCTTGCCCACCTTTAGGTCATCTGATATAATTTCCCCCAGGTCCCTTTCCATTTTTACTGTTGTCAGTATCTCACCCACCATTATGTACTCTTCCCCTAGGTTTTTATTTCCCAGGTGCATTACCTTGCACTTCTTTGCATTGAATCTGAGCTGCCATATATCTGACCATTCCTCCAACCTTGCCAAGCCCCTTCTCATCCTTTCCACTCCATCTTGTGTATCAACCCTGCTGCAGATCTTTGTGTCGTCTGCAGAGAGACATACTTTTCCTTCCAGTTCCTCTGCAATGTCACTTATAAAGACATTAAAAAGGACTGGTCCCAGTACTGAACCCTGCAGTACCCCACTAGTAACCTTCCTTTCTTCACTGTAGACTCCGTTTACTACTACCCTTTGCGTCCTGTTGTCTAGCCAATTTTGTATCCAGGCTACCACCTTGGGACCCACTCCAAGGCTGGCTAACTTATGTATTAATCTTTTGTGTGGGACTGTATCAAATGCCTTTTTTGAATGAACATTTCTGCTCTGCCTTTGCACCTAAATCTAAAAAGCGAATGGAATCTGACCATCAAGTCAATGAGAAAAGAATTACAACTGAGGAAGGAATCAAAGAGCAATAAGTAGTCTAAGATCTGATCCATCACCAAGGCCAGATATAATCAGTGGGAGAATGCTTAAAATTATGATCACCCAGACTGCCACAGCACTCCAGCACATTTCTGAAAAATTAATTAATACTGGAAAAATCCCTGATGACTGGTGTATAGCAGAAGTGGTACTAATTTACAAAAAGGGAGAAAAAAGTAACCCTAACAATTACAGATCAATCAGTCTTGCACCAACTCCAGAGAAAATATGTGAAAGCATTAAAAAAGATAAAATAATGACACACATGATACAGACAGATCCAAAACAACATGGGTTCACAAGAGGGAGATCATGCACAACAAATACACTGGGTGGGATATTCAAAAGGGTTGCGCAATGCGCAATAGGGTTGCGCCTGCGCAAGTCCAAACGTGCGCCATTCTGTGATATTCAGCAGGAGGCAGTTGCGCCACCAAAAACATGCTGAGCAACAGCGCAATGCAAATGATGGCATGCGCAACCGAAGGGGGTGGATCCATGCATAAAGAGCGCAATGCGATATCCAAAGACTTGCGCAATGCGCAACAGCGGACCAGCCGGAAGTTGCGCCCCAGCGGAAATGAGCCAAAATAAAAAGGCTCAAGGAAGCGGCGCAAGAACACCACAGGGATGCCAAGTGGGGAAGAGAGAAGACAGACAGTGACAGGCCAGGGCAGGCAAGGGAAGCAGTGTGGGCCATAGGCTGCAGAGGCCAGCGGGGGGTGCCCGGTGCAGTGGAAGTAGCAGTCAGGACAGCGGGGGTAACAGAGCAACATCAGCTGGGGGGCACAAGCCAGGGAGATGGACAGTGCCAGCTTCCACATGGAAGCTATAATGAGGGGGGTGAGAATGCAAGGTGCAGGGGGACGTGGCTGTGGAGGGGCCCGTCGGTGGTACGCCCCCAACAGGCAGTACCGTGCCCACATCAGCTTTGAGTTGTACACAGATGTAGAGATCGTGGGCCAGTACCGCCTGAACAGGGCAATACTGAGGCGGCTCTGTGAGCTGTGCAGTGATGTGATGCAGGCACCCTCACGACGGAGCCATGCTCTGTCAGTGGAGACCAAGGTGACAGCCTTCATGTGCCTGCTTGCCACGGGCGCCTTCCAGAGGCCAACAGGGGACACCACAGGCATCACACAGTCGGCCACATCACGCATCCTCACCCAATTCCTCAGCGCAGTGCTGCCACATGCTGCGGAGCACATCCATTTCCCCAGCACCGCGGCAGAGCATACAGCAAACATGCAGGCATTCCACAGGGTAGCACGTATGCCTGGCATGCTAGGGGCCATAGACTGCACCCATGTGGCCATTCGCACGTCACCTGGCCCCGATGGGGCCGCCTATATGAATCAGAAGGGCTTCCCCAGTGTCTACTGCCAGGTGGTGTGTGATGCCACTGGGCGTATAATCAATGTCTGTGCCACACACCCTGGCAAAGCACATGATGCCTTCATATGGCATCAGTCCGCACTGTGCCATCGATTCGAGAGTGGGGACATCCCCACAGGCCATCTAGTGGGTGAGTACGCATGTAGGGAATGCAAACTCGGGGCAAGGGTGGGAATGCCACAGGTGCCATGGTAGTGGCACACAGGGATATGGGCAATATGGACCTGAACATGAGACTGATCTCCACTATCTCCACACAGGTGACAGCGGATACCCACTCCATCCCTGGCTGCTCACACCGTACCGGCGCCCCATGACCCCATCGCAGCAACGCTATAATGAGGCACATGCCGCCACACGCAACATCATTGAGCGGGTGTTTGGGATGCACAAGGCACACTTCCGATGCCTAGACACCTCCGGCGGTGCCCTACAGTACAGCCCCTCAAAGGCTTGTAGGATATTCCTGGCCTGTTGTATCCTGCACAACATGGCCAATGACTGTGGGATAGTCATACAGGCTGAGAGGGGACAGCGATGGGACGCCAGCCGCGCCGGTGTTGATGGTGATGTGCAGCCCCCCCTTGGACGGCGGGACCCCCGACTGATCCGGCAGGCCCAGCTGCACCGGGACACCATCACGGAGGAGCATTATGCACAACACAGGTAAGTCAAGGGGCCATGTGCAAACAACACTGTCCTGGCGCAACCCACAGGCACACAGAGTAACACACCAGGGGTGCATGACGGCAAGGAGGGTGGAAGGCACACAAACACACCATCAGGGAGGGGTGAACAGTCATATGGACACACACACAAACACACCAGGCACAAAGCGTACATGGGCAGGTGCACAGCAGAGCAGGGACAGACATGGCAAACACACAGATCCACAGACCACACCCACCACCTGTACTGTCCAAGCATGTGTGTCAGATGCTGGGCACCCTTGCACCTTGGTGTACAGTACAATGCAGGCATCATCATGCACATGCTCCTGTGGACAGCAGTCGGGATGGTGTGCAGGTGGTCCGTATGTTGGCGTGATGGGCAGGGCACCCACCAGTGCACTGCCCACCATGACGCACAGTGCACACAGGGCAGCAGCAGACAGGGCCTGCACTGGGAGACAGGTCAGTCATGTTGCACCATTCCCACAGCCCAGCGGCGGATGCGTGGGCAGCCCCGCCGTGACCCAACAGCACTGGCAGGCTGAGCAGGGGCCACATGGAGTGGCACCGATGGACCACCAGGGGTCCCACTGCGCGATCGCGACCTTGTCCGCACTGGGGTCTGTAGGATGCACCAGGGGTGCTTGGGATGCCCACAGCAGAACCCGGTGTCGACAGGCCTGGGGTCGCACGATGCCGGGAATGGGGAGTGGAGCACGTACTGTGTGGGGTGGGCGAGCAGGAGCACCTCGTGTGTGCCCAATGCAGCCACGACAGCGACCAATGCCTGGGTCTGCCTGTCAATGGCAGCGGTCACATCCATCCGCACTACACGGACCATCTCTGCGCGGTCCGAAACGCACTCCCTGCTGTGCTGCTCCACAGCCACACACAGTGCCTCCACAGGCGTTGCAACCTGCCTTTGCTGCTGTACTGATTCCCACAGCAGGCAGGTGTGCTCGTCCAATGGAATACTCTGCCACAGCGGCATCCCTGTCCCCAGGGTGTGGAAGGTCCTGATGCACAACACCCCTTGAGGGTGGGCACTGTTCGCCAGGACCAGGAATGGGCGTATCAAAGGCGGCGGGCATGTGCCACCGCTGTACACTGCACCCCAGACCTGGTGGGTGACTGCTGCTGCTGCCCTCAACCGCTGTGCCCGAGGACCACTCGTTTCCCGCTGTAGCCAGCAGTGCAGACACCTGCACGCCACCAGTGCTGCCCACTGGTGCTGACAGGCACAACCTGGGACTGTGCCGACATGCTGCTTTACAAGTCAAGAACCAGCAAGGCCCAGGGGCACGTGCTGGCCCTACTGTGTGTCTGTCATGGGACACACATGTCACTGCCATTGCAGTCCTTGCATCATCAATGGTGCAGGTGAGGCTACAGCCACAGTCAAGGCGTGCTGGCATGTGCATGCAGACTGCTGAGACACAGGCTGTGCACCCCCCACACCAATCACCGACACCAGAGTTGGCAGCCCAAGCGTGCATGCTGGTAGGCAGTGCATGCTGGCTGGTGACAGAAGTGGATGGACCCTCCCTCCATGTCAGCAGGTCATCCTCACTGCCTGGACACCACCACACCGTCCCCTGAGGAAAACAAGATCTGTAACAGAAAGAGGACATGTAGTGCATGTGAACAACCTTCCCCCCAACACCACCACCATGTCATACAGTGCAGTGATGGGCTTCCACCTGTCTGGAATCCACCTCCACAAATCGCCCTCAATAGCACTGCACTGCATTGATGCAGCCAGTCGGGACATCAGCAGGGTCAGCTCCACCACATGCTGGCTGGCCCCATGATGCCAACAGTGCTTTTCGCCCTGAGGGGCTGCCACCTTCTCCTTCACCCTCCTGTGGTCTGTCCCAATCTTCTTTTTGCATTCTCCTACACGGAGCACTGGTGGCTTCGTGCAGGTTCTACTGCCGAGCACCCCCCCATCCAGCAGCCACTTGCAGACTGAGGGTGCCCGCCATCCACTCAGTAGTGCCTCCTCCTCCAGGTAGGCCTGGAAGAGGCCTCAGTCTCTGCCGTGGTGAAGTTGGGCCTCCTCCTCCTTAGCCACCATCCTCACCCCACCTTGGCTCTGCTCGGTCATGGCATTCTGTATGGGTGGAAGTGGACACCCTGTCACTGTGCAGTCTACAGCAGTATCCCATGCCCATTGTCAGAACAACCCACAGCACTACAACTCACCTCTCACCTGCAGTAAACCGAATCTGGCCAGCGCGGCCCCTGTACACTTTTATAGCACAATGCGCACGCAAATGAGAGTGGAGCAACTGTAATGAGATGCAAATCGCGCCACTGCGCCTTTGAATAGCTGATCAGATGATTTGCTTGAATGACCACAATATCGTGCCATTGAGCTTTTTTGTCTGGTTCAGCCGGCCTGAGCCAATAGCACAGATCTGTGACTGTGCGGTACACTGCATTGCATGCCCAGGTAGCACCACAGGCGTCTGCCATGCTGATGGCGTGCTGTCTTGCGATCGGCAATTCAGAACATGGCCACCATTGTGCCAGTGGCGCTACAGCACTGGGCACTATGGCAATTATGGCACTACTGCGCAATGGTCACTGTGGCACTGTCACACAGGTGGTCAAATTCGCTGGGATCACGTGAGCGTCAGATGGCGCTGTCGCATGGCCTTGCGTCGCAGACCCCTGACCTGGTGTCAACCTTTGCCCCTAAACTATTACCGGCTGCCATGTATGCGACCTATTGCACTGTCTGGTGACAGCGCTATGTGAACCCGGCGGCGCTGTACATGAACAGCCGAGTGGAACTATGGTGGTCTATGCGCAACATTTCCACATGGGGTTGCCAGCTGCAGAAGAGCCATATTGCCTGCTGTAAACTTGCCGACTTGTAGCGCGGGGGAAAGCAATGCAATGGGCCGGTGAGGTGGGCCAACCTGGTGGTCCTGGTAGAGCCCCACTATGGGGCACTTGTTGGTGAGAGCCCTCGCCATGGCTAGAACCAGGTCTGGCTGCAAGTGGCCACGACCTGGTGGGGTCACTATGGGTGGTGCCGGTCTGCTGAGCAGTGCGGCACAGGTACAGTGACCTCCGGAGGAGGAGCCTGACCTGCATGAGCGGCTACGTCATGCGTGCCAGGAGGGGCGTGGTGCCTAGGCCAGGTGGGTGTACCATCTATGCACCTGTATTCTCTGTAGGGTGTGAGTGTGTTTTGGTGGCTGTGCATGGGTGATGGCTCTGACATGGTTGGCTGTGTCAGTGTGTGCAGGTGTGAGATGCATGGGTCTGGCTGTGTGGGCAGGCACTCTCACTGGGGCAGGGGCAGTCTGCTTTGAGTCACACTGATGTTTTCTCAACATTTGTCTCCCACAGGCCGGGCAGAGAGGATGCAGGCACGGGGTGAGGAGGGCCATGGCAGGGCCCCGGTGGCAGTCGGTGGTGCTACGAGGGGTGGGCCACAGCAGCAGCAGCGGCCACAGCTGCTTGCGGAGTGTGAGTATCATTACATCATGGATGCTATTGCATGCTGGAGGAGGTGGGCATGACCACCAGCCATGCACAACACAACCATGCACGACACAGGCGACATTCATCACTGTCCAGTGTCACTGCACGTCTGTGTGTGCGTCACTGGTGGTCCATGCATGCACTGGGCACATGGCTGTGGAACTGGCATCGCACCACATTGCCACGTCACTTGACAGCCTTGTTTGTGCTGTGATGGACATGGGCAGTGTGTGTGTGTACAGTGGTGCACATAGCTGGTGCCGCCTGGTTGGGCTGGCCATGTGCATGTTCACTGTGGGTGGGTGCATACCATCACAGGTGCGGGACAGTGGGCTATATGGCTTGCAGGTTGGGTGGTGTTCAGGGTTGTGGTCAGTCACAGCCATTGACTGTGTTCCCATTTTCCTAGGCCTCATTGTGCTCCGGAGGATAGAGCGGGCACTGCAGCAGCTCACCCAGGTGTCCATGGACAACAGGACCATCCTCACCAACATCCAGCGCCATGGCCTCCGGAGGAGGCACAGCCAGACACGATGGCACCAGGCGGAAGAGGACCAGCCTGCTAGGCCTTAGGCCGGATTCCCCTTCCCACTTCACCCATCCCTCCCACCCTGCCTTCCCTCTCCAGTTGTTCATCCTTGCTTCCTTGCCCACCCTACCTTGTACCCCTACCCCCCCTCTTGTAAATAGTTATGTTGTTGTTGATTTTGTAATTTACATTTTACTAATACATTTATATTTTGATATGAATACTGTGTTGGTCTCTGATTTGCAGCTGGCTATGGTTGCTCAGTTGCAGTGGTGTGCATGCCATCTGGGGTGGTATGGTCCTGGGTATGTGTGTGTGTGTGTGTGTGCACGTGTGTGTGCATGGGGAGGTGTATCCAGTGTGGCAGTGACTTTCTGTTGGTCTTGCCATCTGCTGCCACCCACTGCTGGGTGCACAGGGTAGGTCTGGCTTGTATGCTTCTCTGCTACACGGGGTTGACGTGTGCCGGGGGGGGATGCATGGTGTTTCCTGCAGTGCCAGTCACTGCACGTGGGTGGTGTCTTGGGGTCATGGTGCAGAGTGTGCTGTGTGTACGGGGGGCTGATGTGCACTGTGGTTGTCAACCCCTGTGTGTGGCAGTCTCAGCCTGCCAGTGGTTGTGCTGGGGCGTCATGGCCCTGCTGTGCTTTGTTGGCTTGTCCCCATGGGCCAGTAGATCATCCGTCCCACCCCCAGTGATGCTATGCTTGGGGTGTGCAGGTGTTTTGTTGGTTCTGCAGTGTGTTCCTGTGCCCATGTGTGGCATGGCTGGCGGTGGGCCCCAGCCTGCCTCCCTGGTTGTGCAGTTCCATTGCTCTGCTGGGGGGGGGCTCTGCTTGTGCAATGGCACCTCTGGACTACTCAGCTGTGCTGCCCTTGTTGCGCTATGGCGCAACCTTTCTGCTCAGCTTCCCCTTCCTGGTTGCACTATAGCGCAGTTTGTGCGATATTCAGACGTTGGCTGCTTGCGCAATTTGTTCTGCTCCATGTTTGAATATTGCGTCTGTTGCGCATATGCTCAATTGAATTGTGCTTGCTCCTGCTGTTGCGCACATTTTGGGAGCAGTTTGAATATCTGGGCCACTGTGTATTTATGAAAAAATCAGTAATGCATTGGTAAAAAAAAAAACACTGTGCGATATTGTTTACCTGGACTTCAGTTAAGTCTCCAAGGAAGGACTTGGCTGGTCTGAAAGCTTAGATATTATTTTCTGTTTGTAACATCTATGTTGGTCTAATAAAAAGTATCAAACCATTTGCTTCTGGATCTGGACTTCAGTTAGGCATTTGATCTGGTCCTACGCTGGGTAGTTATGGAAAAAATGAGAAGGGCAAACACAGATGTCAGACTTATCAACTGGACCACATGCTAGTTGAACAGATCAAGAGTGATCATAAATAGCCATAACTCAAGGATGGGTGACATCACAAGTGGTGTCCCCCAAAGGTCAGTACTGAGTCTGATGATGCTTCAAATATTTATTTCTGATTTGACAAAAAAAAACTACCTGCTGGTTGTCAGAATATGCAGATTGCACAAAAGTTAGTGGCCCTTGAGCAACAACTGAACAAGGAGCTGAACTTCAAAATGACTTGGATCGCATTTCAAAATGGTCAGAGAAGTGGGAGATGAAGCTCAACATAGTGAGTATAAGGTGATGCAGCTAGGTAAAAATAACACAATCAACAATATACATTCTGTGATAACATTTTATCATCTACAATAAGTGAGAGAGGCCTAGGCATTATAATATCTAACAACCTTGAGCACCTGAAAAAAAAATAAGGAGGTAAACACCAGCGCAAACAATTATTCTGGTCTGTAAACAGAAACATTAGGTGTAGGGACAAGGACATTATATTCCTATTATATAGGCCTATGTACAACCACACCTCGATCATGCTACTCAGATCTGATGCCCTTATAAAAAGTAAGAAATACAAAGAAAATGAAAAAGTTCAAAGAAGAGCGACTAAATAATAACTGAACTTAAATATATGTGATATAAAAAGAGAGTGTATGAATTAAATCTGATGCCACTAGAATTATGTGAAATCAGGGGAGACCAACTAATAATGTAGGAAATAATAAATGACCAAATGACCCTTATCTATTAAATGAGATAAACTTCAGATTTAAGCAGATGTATAAAACCACAAGAGGCCACCCATTACAGTTAGTTGGAAATAGAGTCAACGTTATAAAAGGGATATATTTATACACACACACACAATAATAACCTTTGGAATGTTTTACCAGTCAAAATCATTATTAGCAACAACAAAACAGAATTCAAAAATAAACCGAAAAATGTCATTACCATGGTAGGACAATTGAGTTACTATTAAACACTATGGAGCAATGTAGGCTTAAGCATTCTAGCTCCTAATTTCCTTAGTATGACCCTGAGTAGGTAATTATTTTTAGAATAATAAAGATTGTGTGTTGACACTTATTATAGAGCATTAGGCAACACTGACATGTCATGAGAAAGCCAGTTCAGGTACTGTACTACTTTAAAACCACGATGATAGGCATAACAATCTATCCCTGTTCTGTCCTAGCTGAGAGTACAATACAAAATCCTGGGAGATTTCCTTCCCTATATGAAAACAGAATTTTCCATAAATTTGCCCTTGCAGAATGTTTTAGGTATACTGATTGGTAACATGTTAGAGACAAAATTTATTTATGGTAGGACATACATCATATTATGTTGTTCCAACCCTAGGTAGAGATTGGCAAACTGACCCATCTTTAAAGGTCAAATTTAACCTAATTCCATGCACTAAATGTTGTTTCCTAATTTCTAGAACACTGTTACATATTATCAGTCAAAGATAAGTGATATTTCCTTATCCCTTTTAAATGGTCAATCCTTAAAATGTCTTCTGTATGTGTTGCTGTTCAGTAGCAATGTGATAGCTTTATCCTGGTTGAATTTGTATTCAGGTACAAGATCAAATTTATCTATTATAGAAATAAGCTCACATATAGAAGACACTGAATTAAATTAAATAAAATCTCATCTGTGGAAGTGGAGAGCTTATATTCTTTCATAGCTATAGTAATTCCTGAAACATTAGACTTAATCACTTCCATGAGTGATTTCGGATATAGACTGAATTGCAGGAGCAAGAAGGGACATCTCTGTCTGATTCTATTTATAAGCGTAAGTCTGAAGATATATCAGAGACTAATTACAGAAATAATCTGTTTTGGGAAGTTGTATTTTCCAAAGACCTTGAAAAGAATTTCCACTTTATTTAATTAAATGCCTTCTTGCCATTTAAGAAGTGAAGGGTCTCAGGATCTTTAAAGGGATCATAAACAATTGTGTTTACATTGTTTAATATAACTGTACATTTGAACATGAGTGAAGGTTATTTTATCGCATAACTGTATTCTTTTGTTTTTGTTTTGCAATACTCCTATTGACATCATCTCAGCTTTTGGAATTGTGTTCCGCTTCAATTTCAGCTCAACTGATATCTCTGGGTTCTGGAACTGCTAAGTAATTTAGAAAATGAATACTAAGTTGGGGGAAAAGGCTGCATTAATATGGGGCCCTAAATATGGAAAAAATAGGGCTTTTTCAAAATGAAAACACAAAGGAACACACTGAGGTGATAAAGCAGACTTTACACATGCCAAATTTACAATTATATTAAAAATATCAACAACATTGTTTATGGCTTCTGATAATATAAGGAACGTTTTCCATATTCTAGTAGTGGCCACTCCCGTTCTGTGGAATTCATTACCAGCGCAGGTCAGGGAAGCCCCCACTGTGGATATTTTCAAGGCCCGCCTGAAGACACTCCTATTCTCCTAAGCATTTGATGTTTAGGCTAGAACCTATTACAGAGTTCTAGATTTTATTGGAGTTACTTATTTTATTTTTGTATAAAACTTTTTGTGCGTTTGTGTTTCTAAATGTTGGTTCTTAAATTTATACGGCGCCCAGAGCCTCCAGGATTGGGCGTCTTTTAAATAAATTTTGCCTTGCCTTGCCTACTAGAATATGAAAAACTGTCCTTATATTATCATAAGCCAATCATCCAGGGGGCTAAGCCAACTAGCAATTTAGACAGATGTGTTCCTTTTGAGCTCCACTTTATTTCAATTCATTTTGGTAGTTTAAGTCAGTTTAGCAAAGACTATCAATTTTTTACAGTCAGACGAAGTGTTGGCTGTAGTGTTTCTAATGGCTATACAAAAAGCTGAGAAAGACGCAGATTCCCAGTCAAAATCAGTTGAAAACTTTCTTTTACCATGGTCTAGTACAGTGGCATCGGCAGCTTCAGCCAAGAGTTTCTCGATCAAGAGGATTTTTCATATCTTTCAAAAAACTGAGGAAAAAGTTAACCTCACACACAAATTGCTACATCCATGGATTAGCTGGTGCTTTAAGTGGAGAAGGCAGCAGAGGGGAGTTCAGCACTCTGGAGGATCTGGCAGGTCCTCGGGCAAACTATGCAGTAGTGCAAGCCAAAGACTCAAAATTCCTGACTCAAAATTCCTGACTAATAGGTTGGAGACCCTGGAGAACCAACTCTGTGCAGCCAATATTCATGTAATGGGATGGCTGACCTTGACTGCTCCTGCTGATTTCAAATCTGTGTTCAGGGCTTTTCTTATGGATTCCCTGGGCCTCAGAAAGGAGAAATTCATAGTAAAGAATTGTTCAACTCCCATACAGAAGGAAACTGCACGAAGGTGAGCCACATGTTTCAACTGTGCTGGTAGTCTGGGAGTTGGCAGGAGAGCGCCTCCAACTTCTGACTGCATGTAGAGATAAAAAGTAGCTAAACTACCATGGTCAGAAAATGTCAATATTTACAGATGTGGCCTCCCAGATACAAACTAGGTGGAAGGAGTTGTTGCTCGTCAGAGACGGGTGAGGCATGGCATCCATGCCAATCAATTTTTCCCTGCAAGACACCGATTTCCATTCAAAGGTAAACCTTACACCTTTACAGATGCTAAAGCTGTGGACAGATTTTTGGAGGCTTTACCTAAGGGACAAGAGGTTGATTTGGAGGAGCTGGATGATCCTGCTGGATTGATCTAAAGGGACATTTGGTAATTACAATAGTGACTGGCTGTTTCTTGCAATGAATCCTATTTTATAGACTTATTTCCTTAGTTTGGGACAATTATACTACTGCTCACTAAAATATATATTATTTAGTGTTGTAACTGATGATATTTTGTGGTCAAAGGGGTGATTACTGGTTTGCTATTTGGTTAAGCTGTGATTTTTCTGCAGGGAGGATTTGTGTTAATATATATGTACTTTTTATCTGGGCTAAGAGATCCTTGTTATTACATAGCTCTTCCCTTCCTGTAGTTTTATCTATCTATCTCCTTTCAAGTTTACAGTTTTTACATTATTTGGTATAGAAGTTATTGTACATATTCATAGACTGTAACTCTTTGTATGAGGTTATTTCTTATAGGCTATTTCCTCTTTCTATGACTACCCCCTAGCTTAAAACAGGGGTGCATAGGGTAGATTTTTGGGATATTTATAAAATGATAATATTGTCTGCTTTGCATTCAATATACATTTATTGGGGGATATGCCAGACCTTTTCCCCAAATCATTCAAGGGGGTGGGCCGAATTACTATGTTACGATACTTGTTAGTATATAGACAGATGTGAGTAGGGTATCTGGATATGGTGTCTACAGGCTGCATTTCTCTGTAGTTTTAGTGATATCTCTGTGACACTCTCTTCTTGAAAAATGTTTCTTTCTGAATGTATAATTTTCTTTAACAACCTAATAAAACAAAAGTATGAAACAGAAGCCAACCTTCCTTTAATAAAGCTGACCTGATTGGAAAGTAGTGAGCAAAGCAAAGTAATATATTTTTGCAAATGTTTTAGCATCAACATTAGCTAGTGGTATGGGTCCAAAGTTTTAAGGTAATGGTACAGTATGTATATCTTTGAGTACCAATAAAAAATGCATGATTCTAACACTGAGCTTGGAAGGAGGCTTTCGAGCATCCCCTCTTTATATACATTAAGTAGTTCTGGGATAATTTCTTTTGACCAAGACTTGTAAAAAATAGGAGAAAAAATTATCGGGACCTGAAGTTTTGTCATTTGTTAAGTGAGGAGATGGCAGTGCCTCTCTACTGTTAATTCTGATGGTTCTTTTTTTTATTTTTACTTTATTTTTATTCAGTTTTCCACTGTGTAATTCACTCAATAAAAGTACAATCGAGTAATAGCAATCTCAAGTAGATTAGCATTAGTAATGCAAAAACAGGATTTGTGTACTATCACTGTAGTAACCTCATATGGTGGTGTCTCAATTCACAAAATTAAAGTAGCTATCAAGTTAAGCTCAAGAAGAGAGCATTACAGCATACTCATGGACTAAAAAGCAATAATAGTTTTCTAATAATCACCTAGGTGCAAAGCACCCACCAACACATCAAGTGCTTTATGAGTCCATTAGATCCTAAAGGTAAAATATCATTTAAATACATGACTGCACTAATACAGGATGAACTCCTATCAGACCATTTAAGCTGAATTACTTTCAAAAGGCATAATTTCCTAAAATTATTTAGTCATAAGTTACTTATTAGCAATAAACAAAGTGATAGAGGAAGGCTCTAATGATTTTAAACAAAATGGTTATGATCATGAATGGCACAAATATGCCTAAGTAACCTCCTCAGTTCTGCTTTAAGTAATTGGTTAAATAGCATATCAAATTTTGAAACCAAACAAGTAGGAACTGGTGAACATTAAGGATGCTAGACTTTTATCACTAGGAGTACCAAGCCTCCTAACAATGCATCAATTAAGATTTAAACTTTTCAAACTAGTTAAACATCTAGCTTCAACAGTGTCTGGTTGGACAGTATTTTTGGTAAGCAGCACAGTCAAAAAGCCTTCGGTCCCCATCATCTTTGTCATCCGAGGACCTAGGTCGATGAACAGAGTCTTGTTTTATTGTCTCTAGTGTCTTGCCCACTTCTACAGGGTCAGAAAAGATGCAATTCTTACCGGCATAATGGCTTCTCAGTCGAGCCGGTAGCTGTAGCGAGTGATTGATACCCAAGGCTCAGAGACCGGCGCGAACGGCATCAAAGCTTTTTCGCCACTACCTCGTGGCGTAGAGCAAATCTGGAAAAAAGCAAATTCATTCTCCAGCCTCCAGTTTCAAGGGACCCAGAGATTTAGCTGCATCTAATACAGGTCTCGGATGGCTTGAAGCACCGTGGTAATGGAGGGTTCCGAGATTTTGTTTCCCTCCGCTGCTAAGCCGCTGCCATGTGGTGTCTCTGTATGTGTTCTCGCCTTGCTGAGATCTTGCTGGGTCGTCTGACGCGTTTTACCCATTTTGGCTGGCAAAAGTTGGTTCCAACTCATACTGCAGACACCAGATTCTCACTTTAATCGTAAAATAAAGAGTTTTTCCTGTTTAAAAGTGCCTTTTTTTTGTTATACTTGGCAGAAGCTCCTGTACAGTGCATCTGCTGTGTGTGGCTACAGGCCACGTCCCCCCCAAGGTTATTTTTTTTTTTATTTACTTCTTTTTCTCTACCTGCAACTTTTTTTAGTGCTCGAAAAAGGTGCTGGATTAACAGCACTGGAAACTGAAGTCCTCTGTTTATCCACATGACAGGTGCAGCATGGGTAATCACAGTGCAAGCTCCCTCACACTGCCCCACCAATGTGTCTCAACAATGCCATGCAGGGACCACCACCTAGGTCAGAGGGTAGTTCACACTCCATGCCCCTTAGTCTCTCATGTGAGACTGCTGACAAGGGTGATAATTAGTGCCAGTTGTGTTAGTGGTTTTGTGATGTGGACACCTATCCATTAGGAACTAGACTGAGACCACCACAACTCATCTCACACAGTCCACTGAACAGCCTTCAGGTGATAATGACTTTCATCCACTACCAACCTGTACTGGATTTGAACCCACGACCTAGAGATAAAACCGCTACCAATTCAACACTGAGCCATCCAGTTCCCCTTTTTAAGGTAAAGATATGTCTTTATGTACTAATGGTATATACTAATGCCTCTCTTTCAGTGTTAAACACAAGATTCACAATCCTGCCAAAAATACCCAGGTTCCAAATACTTAAAACACAGACTATGGCTGTCGGCCATAAGACCTTACCACTACAGCCAACCCACTTTTTAAAAAAATACAAGTGCATTTTTGGGGTTTCCATGACATAAGGTGTTGCAGGAAGAAAAGTAAATTAAAATTAAATTATTTTGTTTTTCCTAACTGTAGTTTGGAACCAAAAACTCTGACCTGCAATAGAGAAAAATGTGGATTCCATTTTTCAAATGGAACTGAAACAGACTGAAAGAACTGGTCATTACCAGTTCCCAAGAACAAAAAAAAACTTAAGCCTGTTTGAACATTTATTTTATTCCGATTTGGGAACTGATTGGTTTAAACAAGCTTTTTTTTTTTTTACTCATGAAACCAAGGATTTTTGCAGAGTAAAATCCATAGTGTCAAGTCTTTACTAGCTGAAAGTTTTATTTATTTATTTTGTTAACCAGGTGGACCCACACAGACATAGGAGTCCTTTGTCAGGGGCGACCCAGAATTAATAATATATAATAATCAGACATTACATAGTCAAGATACATGATTGGAGAAGAAATACATATAGTAAAACTTGGAATACCAGTACATGATATGGTAACAAACTTTAATTACAGAAGGGAGGGCAAACAGATCAGAACTGGATATCAACATAATCCAGGCTATGCATACAGAGCCAGTTATAATAATCCAAGTAAGAGTCACTGATGTGGCAATTGAGGCTCAGGGGCTGTGTGATCTGTGCTTGGATTGGTTCAAACTTCTCAGTGTTCTGTTGCAGAGAGCACATGCAAAGGCTTTCTACCTAAAGTGCTAAGCAGATGAAAACATTAATGTTGTTAGGACCTGTCATTTTCCAGCGTAACCACCAGAGGTCTCCTAGATAGCTATAAATGCAGTGTTGTAACTAAGTGGTTCTCCAGTGATGTATTACCGAACTAAACAGGGTATGGCCTTTGCTAGGGGCAGGACTCCAGCTGAGCTGACAGTCCTAGGTCAGTTTCAGTTCTCTTGAGTGTGAACTCTAGAAACTATTTATATGTGTGGCATGCAAACAGAACTGAAATCACAATCTAATCATTAAAGCAAAATCCATACATATATATATATATATATTTTTTTTTTTGTTTGTTTGTTTGTTAGTTTTTGGTTTTTATTGGGCTCACCACAACCCAGCCCAGATATACAAACTTAGGGTAGCTGGTTCATTCCACTGGGGTGTCATACAGACGAGGCATACTGATGAGTCCTGGTAGGACGAAACACGTGTCTGTGTCTTCTGTTGGCACCCTTTGCAGACTGTGTGAGAGGCTTTTTGGCACCATGCTTTTCTGGCTTTAAGTTGAACCAGCATAATATTTTGTGGTGATCTGCATATACAGCCCATGGTGCTTTGCATTATGGGGGCATGTGTGATTTTGTATTTCATGTATATTGATTAAAATTAAAGTATTTTCAATCACGGGGAATCCATCTTACGGTAACTGATGGAAACAGATACTGTTAAAATAATTAAATCCTATGTATCAGTTAGCTTAAACATAATAGGTAAGGTTAGTTTCAAGAGAGGGTGAGATAGGTGCATGGTACTGGTAAAAATAACTAGGGGAAGGGACGATACTAACTGTATGATGGGACTGACTATGCTGAACTGCTGGATGAAGACTCCGCATAAGGACCTACCACTGCTAGAGTGGTGGGTAGGAACTGAACAGACTTGACTGTGAGTAGGTTTCTGTTTACTTCTTTGTTAAAGAGCTCCCAGTGCCCCCATGACCGCCTTCTGTTTCTAATTACCCCCTTGGGTTTTGAACCCCTAAGACAGCACTAGCAATAATCACATGTCTCAGTGGTCTGTTCAACCTATCAACCACTATCAGCCCTGCAGAGAAATAGTTCCTTATGTCTTTCTTGAAGTGCCCCCCCCCACCTGCTAATTTTAGGTTGTGTACCCTGGTGCTCATGTTACTCTTCAGTTGAAATAAATGCGTGGTATACAGTGAACCCTGTTATGTCCCTGCATGTACTTGCAGGTTTTTATCATTTCCCCCTCACCACCCTGCCCTCTGGGGGTACATGCTTAGGCAGTCTAGTTTCTCCTGTTAAGTTCCACCCTGTTGCCCCTGAATCATTTTTGTTGCCCTCTGTTGAATAGTTTCTATCCTTTCCTTATTCTTTTTCGTATTAGGGTTTCAAACCTAAACAGTACGGTGTGGCCTAATTTATGCCCAATGCCGCAGCAAAATCACCTCTTTGTTATATGGTGCATTTCTAAACACTCAAGGTGCCTTGCACAATAGCCGGCATTACAAAATTGAAGAACTACAGTACACTTAATAGAACAATATAAAATAAACCCTGGTAACTAAACAATACATATACTTGGTAACCCTATTCACTAAAATCACCTCAAAAGAGATGCATTTTAACCTGTTTTGAACGAACGTGTGTATAAAATTGTTAAAGAAATACATTTTACAGGTTTCCACAGGTACCAGCCATACATTTATATCTGCCCCTGGTATCATGACCCAAGATGCAGCTGGCACCTATGTGACATTTTTATGACTGAACAGCTTAGGCCATGACAAAAAAAATGTTTTGCTCTTTGGTATTCTCTTAGTTAAAAAACAAACCTTTTTACTTCAAGTGTGTATTTACCAGATTATTGTGTCTTGGGAAGCCAATTGTGAAATTTTGGTCCTGATACTCCCCCAGTATAACAGGTATATGTTATTTTTTGGCATTATAGATGAAAATAAACATCACTTAATCTTCTCCTGCACTTGCTCAAATTAATTGCACCCTCTCAAATATAGTTTCATGTCTGTAATCATGAAGCTGCCGACCCGACGTCCTCTCCAGCGGATCGGGTCGTGAGGGGTGAGCTGTCTGCCATCTTGTCTCTCCATCCCCCCGATGGATGCCACACCAGCCCTGGGAGCTGCACTTGTAAACCAGCCAACTTCAATCTGACTGTAATCAACCAAACAGGTGGAAGAGGGCAGAGCTCACCTCAGAAGGCATGAGTTTCAAATCCTCTGGACTTTTGTCAGTCAGTGCTTTTCTCTGTGCCACCAAAAGCTGCCAACCATCCTCTCCAGTGGATCGGGTCATGAGGGGTAGGTCATTTGCCATCTTGTCTCTCCTTCCCCTGACAGACGCCAGGCCAGCTCTGGGAGCTGCACCTGTAAACCAGACAACTTCAGCTTCACTGCAATTCACCAACTGGGTGGAAGGGAGTTGAGCCCCATTTAGGAAGTGTGTTTCAAATCCTCTGGACTTTCTGCCAGCCAGGGCTTTTCTCTGTACTGCCAGAAGCTGCTGACCATCCTCTCTAGTGGATCAAGTCTTGAGGGGTGAGCTGTCTGACATCTTGTCCCCCCCCCCCACACACACACACGTACGCCACGCCAGCCCTGGGAGCCCCACCTGTAAATCAGTCAATTTCAGTTTGAATGTAATCCACCAATCGAGTGGAAGGGGTGGAGCACACCTTCCTCCTTTTCAGCAGTACAACACCAATCAGGTAGAAGGAGAGGAGCTCACCTTCATCCTTGTCAGCAGTCCAACATTAACGGTCCTCCACATGAAGGACCACAGCGCAAACGACAGTGTAGGAGTCTGCCTGGAGTCAGCCGTGAGTCAGCTGTTAGGTGGCCATACTGCTCCACAGGTTCTCCTTCTGTTGGCTGCATCCACCTCCCTGTGTTCTGAGGACTTTGTGCACTATCCACCAAACCTTTGCCTCATTCTGTGGTGACTGTTACTGTTTTCTGTCAATTGTACTGCATCCCTAGCTATGCCCTATCTGGGTATAGCCTCCAAACAAGTTCAGTGCCTCCATATGTTTGCCAGCCTGCTTAACACAGCTAGTTAACTGTTTGCATCACTACTACTAAGCTTTCATTAACTGTTGCATCACTACAACTAAAGTCTGTTTCAACTGCCAGCCTATTTTTAGCGAAGCCTATTTTTTTCAGTGAAGGTATCAGTTTTGTGCCTTTTGCACTGTAACCCTACCTACACCCAAACTGGGTTTAATCACCTTACTAGTTTATTCCTCCGTATTTTGCCCACCTGCTTATCTCAGCTAATCACAGCTAATTAACTGGTTTGCATCACTACAGCGGAGGGCTAAGAGACTAGATTTTTAAAACAGTTGGGGATTAAGTCCCACACCACAGCCACCGCTGCAGGATGAAATCTCCGCATTTGCAGAGGTTTGCATTTTCAGCTAGTGCAGCAGTGGGGGATGTTATTCCTGGTCCCACCAAGTGTAACATTTCGGCACAGCTGCACTGAAAAATGTCCGCAAGCTGCTGTAAACTGAGGAGCCCGTCTTAAACTGGCCCCTGCTTTGAAAATACAGCATGTACAGGGAAAACTGGGGCTTTGTAAGTGAAGCCCCACTTATGACAGTTTTTCTGCTGCACCTGTGCTGATTTTGGATGGGCTGAAAATCTGGCCCAAGATCTGTTTCAACTGCCAACCTAGTTATCCAGCAAAAGTACTCAGTTTTGCATTGTTCCATTAGTACTGCTACCCTAGCCATGCTCCATTTGGGTTTAACTTCCTAACGAGTTTGTTCCTCCATATCCTGCATACCTGATTATCATTGCTAGTTGCTGCTTGCATTACTACAGCTAAGGTCTGTTTCGACTGCCAGCCTATTTATCTAGCAAAGGTACTCAGTTTTGTCTTGTTCCATTATTACTGCTACCCTAGCTGTCTTATTCTGTTAGTACTGCAACTCTAGCTACACCCTATTTACACTCCGCCTCCTAACCACTATGTTCCTTGTACTCCATTTCCCTATGTTGCTCCTATCCCTCCACCTCCCTCCTCCCCATCCAACTCACCCACCCACCCACCCATTCCCTCCCACCATAGCTCCTACCCCTCACTATCTCCCCCTTTTTATCCACCCTGGTCTCCTCCTCCTCTGTCCCCCCAACTTTGCTCTCCTCCCCATTCCAAGGGAAGGAAGTCCCACTCTGTCCTTTTCCTCATTCTTCTGTCTGGTCACATGGAGTCTAACCCTTCCTTACTGCTCTGCCTCCACTACTACCATGGGTCTCAGCATCTTTCATATTAATGCTAGGAGCCTCCTCCTTAAGCTAAATCTCCTTTCTGTCAGGGTTCAACAACACTCTCCTGATTTCCTCTGTATTTCTGAATCCTGTCTCTCCTCCAGAACTTCAGACTCTAGCCTGATCCTTCCTGACTTCCATCTTCTCATGCAAGACAGGAAAAACACGGAGGAGGCACTGCCATCTATGTTTACCAGAGCCTCTCCTGTACCATAGCTATCAGGGAGGCCTACCCTCCTCCCACAAATTTCTCCTTGTCAGGCTCTCATTCCACTTCCCCATACCTCCCTGGTTGAATCTCTTTCCACTATCACCTCATTCCTTCACAGGTGAATTCATCCTCCTTGGGGATTTCAATATAAATTGGTTCTCCCCATCCTCCAAACTGACCATTCATGGTACTGAGTCCATAAATCTTTCTTAGATTATTTATGAACCCACCTGACTCAATACCCACTTCCCCACACCCTGTTGGACTGGGTTCTCTCCTTCCACCCCCACCACACTGTTGCAGCAGACATATTACTGGATTCATTCAATGACCACTGCATGACGGGCTGCGTCAGAAAAATCCAGCATCCCCCTTCCTCCCCAAAATACATCTGGTCCAGGTCTCTCCAGTCACTAAACATGAATGCTCTGCTGAGCAACCTCACTGCATCAGATTGGTCAGCCATTCTCTCCGCCCCCTGATATTGATGTGGCCCTCGTCCTTTTCCACTCTAAATTCTCTTCAGTCTGGGACAAGCACACCCCACTCAAGAATTCCTGGGTCAAAACTTCCCATAACCCTTGGATTGCGTCCAAAATAATTGACCTGTGCAAGTCCCATGATCTTGCCTGGGCCCACTATAAATTATCCCACTCCCTCCCTGACCTTCTCTCTTACAGGGAACAACTATATAAAGGCTGTCCAGGCAATGAAATCTCACTTAATGTACAGTATATCGCCAGAAAACCTTAATGCTCCAGCTAAATTCTGGAAGGCAATTCACTCCCTTTCAACCCCCCCATGCGCTCCACCAATCCTCATGGTTAATGGCGCACCTGTTTCTGACCCTCCTTCTGTTGCTGCTCACTTCAGTGAGTTCTTCACAACCTGTGCCCTCCTCCCTCCCCCGGCCCCTCTCCTTCTGCTCTCGTTCCCTCTTCCTCTCCTCCCCAAGTTTCTATTTCCCTCTGTCAATATCCAGAAAATCCTGCTTGCCCTTTCCTCCCTCAACCTGACTAGGTCCAGCCCTTACAGGCTGGACCCTAAGCTCCTCTACCTCCACCTCTTGCTACTGCATCTCCCCTTACTGGCAGTATAGTGCAGTGGGTTAAAAGCTCTGAGCTGCAGATCTGGAGACCTGGGTTTGAATCCCACAGCCACCTAGGTGCATACTATGTGATCCTAAGCAAGTCACTTAACTTTCTTGTGCTCCCATGTCACATCTGGAAACAAACTTCAGCTTAGGTTGCTACTCTTGGTTAAATAATGCCCCCAACACACTCTCAACCTGTCACTTTCACTCTGCACTGTTCCTCAGTCCTGGAAGATTACCATAGTTATTTGACTTTACAAAGGGGGTGGTCCTGCCTCCCCGGTAACTTCCACCCTATCTCCCTCCTCCCCTCCCTTTAAAAATTGCAACAAAAACTTGTAAATTCCAGACTTTCTGATGACCTTTCATCCTCCAGTTTCCTCTCACTGTTCCAGTCTGACAACTGGAAGCACCATTCTACTGTTGTGTCTCTGATTCCATCTTCTCTAGGATGGATATGGGGCACATCACAGCTGCCATTTTCATCAATCTGGCCAAAGCCTTCGTTTCAGTGTCTCATCAACTCCTCCTGGATAAGCTGAGCTCTGCTGGCCTCTCAGCTCCCACTTTTGATTGGTTTTGTTCCTACTTCATGGGCTGTCAACAGTTGGTACAGGTAGGGGGTATCCTGTTACCTCCACTACCTATCTAGGCCGGGGTCTGTCACAGCTCCATCCTGGGTCCCATCTTCTGCTCCATTTTCCTGAATGACTTTCCCTCTGCCTGTGCCAGCTCACATATTCACATGTATTCAGATGACACAGTCATCTTCACCTTTGGTCCCTCTACTGCAGCCGAGAGAGATCTGCTCTAGCAGGACTTTTGCAACATTCTCTGCTGGTTCCAATCCAACCAACTCTAGGTCAAGACTAAAAAAATGGTGGCTATGACCTTTGGCACCAGCCAGAAACTGGCCAGACTCCTGATCCTCCCTGTTTTCGCCACACTGGATGGCATCCCCCCTTGAAGCGGTGCAGTCCTTCAAGTAACTCAGTATGTGGCAACACAGCAAGCTTGACCTCTCAGCCCACATTGATACCATCCACACAAAACTGCGCCCAAAGCTTTGTGCCCTGCACCACAACGAGGACTGTTCATCTTTCGAGTCCGCAGGGAGTTTGTTACCAAAATGGCACTCCCTATCTTCGACTACGGAGATGTGGTATATGGCACCACCTCTCCACGTCCCTGGCCAAACTCAACAACCTCTGTAGTGCCTTTTGCCACTTTGCTACAAAATCCCCCCCTCTTACTCATCACTGCTCTCTCTACTCCTCCCTATCCATCCTCCCCCTACTCTCACATCACCAGTCTCATTGCACTTCATTCATATCCAAATTCTGGTTTGGTTTCTTATCTCACCTCCTCCTCCCCTACTCCCCCACATCATGCTTCCTCTACTTCAGGGATCACTGCACTTTCACCACTCCTCACGCCAACTCCCCAGCTGGGCAATCTGCTTTCTCCTACCGACTTCCACACTCTGGAACCTGCTCCCTCATCTGCTCTCCAGGGGCACCAGCTGAAACTTCTATCCCCACCTGCACCTGTTACCCACCCTCCTGATGCCTCCCCAGCTTCAAACTCCTTCCATCTATGTGCTGAGCCTCTGTCTGGGTCTCTACCACCTACCTGATGGTTTCATTTCCTCACAACCTCTGCACTTCCTTCCCCCATGGGGGTAGGCATGCACCCGCCTAACAGGCCTCCCATCCGATACTGTATTGTCTTCTGACTTGCTGTCCCTTACTGCTTTTCCTTTTTGCACTTGTATAGGTACTGCATACTGTACTGTGACCACACTTAATTGTTGTACCTAGTTTCTGTACCTGTATTTGTGCAAATGTATTGTATTAGATAGTTTTCATTCCAGTTTTTGTACCAACGTATGTTATTGCGTACTGTGCTTCTGTTTTCTCCTGCTCTTTTTCCCCAGGTCACACCTGGAAATGAGCCTTGGCTCAGTTTGCCTTTCCTGGTTACCAATTTTCAAATAAATTAATAAATAAATGTACACTGTAATATTGCATACTGGTATACTACTATGTATCGACTCAGTTTGTATGATTAACTATATTTTGCTGTGATTAATTAGTTACTACCTATTCTCTCCTGTAATGGCTTGGTGGAGCTGGAGAGGAGCACACCGGAGGATATTAGGGCCACATCAGGGAGAAGGGAAGTGATTTTGTTTATTTTTATGTAAACTGCTGTTGATGGGCTAAGTACTGGGGCTCCTAAATTAAAACCATATCATGAGGGACTGATGGTTTTCTGGGGCTGGGCACTGTCCTCTGTTGGGGACTGGATTACTTTTAAGGGGCAAAGTGCCGCAGTTCAGTTTAAAAACAACAAATAATAAAAAAATGTAATAAAAAAGGTAATCTCATTGTGTTTACTAATTTTTTGGTGCTGGGCTGTGTATATCCGGCAAGGAGCTGGGAAAAGGTGCCAGTTTTGAACAAAGGGCCATTGGCCTTAAATTCAGCTGCCCAATTTCTGAAGTCCACTGATTTGGTAGGAGTGCAGGAAGTGGGGATGGGGGATGAACTTACCGATCACTCGGTTGTGTAGCAGGCTGTATTTGTTCTCAGTTTCTCGACTGGGCAGGGGGCTCAGTGGGTGAGACTGCGGGGAGGGGGTGCTCAGCGGGAGTAATCATGACTGCAGAGGGAGGAACGTGAGCACAAAACAACCGGACCCTGTAAGAGCATGGTGGAGCTGAAGAGGAGCACACTGGAGGATATCGGGGCCACATCAGGGAGAAGGCAAGTGATTTTGTTTATTTTTATGTAAACTGCTGTTGATGGGCAACATGGTGGGGCTCCTAAATTAAAAACATTTTGTGAGGGACTGATGATTTTCTGGGTCTGGGCACTGTCCTCTGTTTGGGGAGGGCTGGATTACTATTAAGAGACAAAGTGCTGTGGTTCAGTTTATTAACAAAACAAAAGACAAAAGGTAATCTCATTGTGTTATACTAATTTCTCTGTTCTGAAAGCTGTCCTCTGTCCTCTGTTGTTGGATAGAAGGGTTTGGGTAGAGGTGAGGAAAGGGGCTGAGTTGAACACTTGTAAAAGGGGCTGATTGACTCACACAGGAGTAGGGGTAGGCCCAACCCACTCGCCTATCCCTCCCACCCCAGGCTCCTCCACACTTATAAGGGAGAGGCTGCGCTGTGATTGGTGGAGTATACAACCAGGTGCATCCACTCATGGGCCATACTTATCACTCATCCCTGTGATTCAGAGGGAGTAGGAAGATGATTACAGTACTATGTCTTTGTCTACGATAACAAAAATAATTTTTCTTTGACGTGCTCATCTGTATGAAAGTAATAATGATAATATTTATATATTTATGTATGTCCTAAGTGTTTGATGTAAATGTAACTGGAATCTTGGTAATGGACCTCACTGAAAATGAGCCTTGGCTCAGTTGAGTTATCCAGTTCATTGACATGAAATGAATAAAAGTTTTACTACTACAGTACTACTAAAAAGGATTATCACTATTTAAACTCCTGTTAGTGTCCATTTTCAAAGGCCCCAAGTCTGGCAAGTTTCTAGTCAGATGACCATAATCGCCAAATTACTCATTAAAGTTCTCAGAAATCTCTGCCTTGTAAGTTACTACAGTTTAGTGTCTTCAGAATAAGTTTAGTATCTGCATTTGTTAGTTCACCAATCATTTTCCAAAATACAACATTAAGATGACTCTTTTTAAGTGTACTTTTTTCCTCTAAAATAAATAGATTTGGCCAGTTGAACCATCTGTTTATGTTTATTATGTTTACATTTGTTGCTACGCAAACATTTTTCTTCGACTATGCCATGCCAGGCTTTGCTCCTGTCCTTTTATTAGGTCTAGTGATTGTCTTGTAATCCAAATGTTCTGTTTCACTTTCAGTCTCAGTGTGTAAGTTGGGGCTAATGTGTTAGTAATAGCATTTAGCTCACTGACAAAGCAGTCCAGTACAATGTCAACGTTTTATATGGTGTCAAGAAAAAACAGGTTACTCACCTGTAACAGTAGTTCTAGCAGTGGTATATGTTGTTCATCCACACTCTTTGGCATGTCCCTTTCCACTTTAAATCTTGCCGGAAATCTTCAAGCTGGCTCCTCCCACCCTCCTGGGTGGTATAACCCTCGACTCCGCCCCATGATGCCAGATCTTAGCCCACTGGAAGTCAGGTGTTGTGAGTCCGCAGCCAGGGAGGTTGGGTGGGTCTGTGTATATGAACAACATATACCACTCCTAGAACTACTGTTACAGGTGAGTAACCTGTTTTTCTAGGATCGTGGATATGTTGTTCCTCCGCACTCTCTGGCAGACTCCTAGCAGTTCTCTGGGAGGCGGGAGGCAAGGCACGCACCCCCTACTTAGGGAAAAGAGATTGGGGAACCGAAGCCCCAAAACCAGCATCCCAGCATCACTCAAGGTCAACGTGGTAGTGGGTGATGAAGGTGTTTGCTGACTTCCAGGTAGTAGCCCGGCAGATGTACTGGATAGGGATGTCCCTGGAAGCAGCCACCGATGCAGCAGTATAGCGGGTAGAATGAGCTCTTATCCCTCTGGGAGGCTCCTTGCCCCCCAACTCATAGCATAGACTAATGCATGATGAAATTCATCTTGCAATTGTCTGCTCTGCTGCAGTCTGCCAGAAGTGGCATCTGCGTAGGTGACAAACAGCTGGCGAACCTCTCCCCAAATTTCTGCCGTCCTCTCCTTATAATAGGAGAGAGCACATCCCAGATCAAAAGTATGCAGCCCGTACTCAGCCTACGAGGTGTAGTTGGGGTAGTAAACCGGCAGAGTTAACACCTGGTTAAGGTGAAACTCTGACACTACTTTCGGAAGGAATTTCGGGTGGGGGCGAAGGACAACCTTGTCACTGTGGAAGACCAGATAAGGGGAGTCTATCGAAAGTGCCTGGAGCTCCCCTATCCTTCTGGCAGACGTGATAGCCACCAGGAAGGCCGTCTTCCACAAGTGTGATAAAGCACACTTGTGCATTGATTCGAATGGCTTGCCCATGAGCTTTGCTAGTACCAGCAGAAGATCCCACGGAGGTGGAGGTTCAGGCACCGGAGGGGATATGTGATCCAGACCTTGGAAAAAGCACCCAACCACTGTCTCCTGTGCCAACGTCGGCTGACCATCCTGGCCCCGGTAAGCAAAGATGGCTGCCAGGTGCACCCTAAGGGTCGATGACCGCAGACCCCCTTTGGAGAGAGATCAAAGGCAGTCAAGAATGTTAGCCACTGGACAGGATGAAGAGTCCAGACCCATGCCCTGACACCAAATGGAAAACCGTTTTCATTTGAAGGCGTAACATTTCCTGGTCAAGTTCCTTTCTGGATGCCTCCATCGCGGTGAAGACATCCTCGGAGAGACCCAAAGCCTGAAACTCTAGCCGCTCAGGTACCAGGCTATGAGGTGCAGGGATTGAAGGTCCGGATGGAATACCTTCCCCTGATTGAGTGATATCAGGTCTGGGCATGATGGAAGCCGCTCTGGGGCACTGCAGCTGAGGCTGAGGAGATCTGGATACCAGAACTGGTGCGGCCAGTCTGGGGCTACCAGGATCACCTTCGCCTTGTCCCTCTCCACCTTGAGAAGCACTTTGTGGATCAAGGGAAATGGAGGGAAGGTGTAGAGGAGGCCTGGGGTCCATGGCCTCGAGAAGGCATCCCCCTGCAGCGAGCCCTGCTGAGTAGGGCAGGCATGGAACAGCCTCAGCTTGGTGTTGTCTCTGGAGGCAAACAGGTCCACCATCGGTTTGCCCCAGTGGGAGAACAGGCTGTAAGCTATCTCTGGATGGAGAAACCACTCAGGGGATGTCTCGCTTAAGCAGCTGAGAGCATCCGCCAGATGGTTTGAGGCTCCTGCCACATGGATGGCTAGGAGATCTGCCTCCAGATGGCTCACGAGGGTCCAGATGTGGAGAGCCTCCCTGCACAGCAGACGAGAATGCGTGCCGGCCTGTGTGTTGAGGTAGTACATGGTCGTGGTATTGTCTGTCTGGACTTGAACCACTTGACCCCAGAGCTGAGGAGCGAAAGCTGACAGTGCCAGTCTGACTGCTCTGAGCTCCAACAGGTTAATGTGGCATCGGGACTCCTCAGGGGTCCATAGCCCATGGGCCCTTTTGTCCCCCCATTTGGGCTCCCCAGCCCATGAGAGAGGCATCGGTCATAAGGACGACCGTCGGCTCGGGGCGGACAAATGGGATCCCTTCCTGCAAATGGTCTGGGGAAGTCCACCAGTGGAGAGTATCCCACATCTTCTGGGTTACAGTGATCAGCTGGTCGAAATGACCATGGCGCTGAGTCCACTGGGTGACCAGCTCCCATTGAAGGGGGCACATGTGCAACCGGGTCCAACGGACCACTGAGGTGCAAGCCGCCATGTAACCCAGAAGACGCAGAAAGTCCCGGGCAGGGTGCAATTGCCCAACCAGAAATGATTGGGCAAAGGAGGAGAGAACCTCCTCTTTGTTCACTGGGAGCCAAGCTCTGGCTTGACAAGAGTCGAGCTCTGCCCCAATGAAGCCCATCACCTGAGAAGGCACAAGTTCCAACTTGGCATCGTTGATCAGGAGGCCGAGTTGGGAGCAAGTCTGGAGAGCCAGATCCCTGGACCTCTCCACCTCTGTTGGATGGAACCTGCTAGGAGCCAATTGTTGAGGTAAAGATAAATCCTGACCTCCCGACGCCTGAGATGGGCCGCCACCACTGCAATGCATTTGGCGAAGACCTGTGGGGCCAATAACAGGCCGAACAGCATGACTCGGAACTTGTACAGGGTCCCTTCGACCCTGAAGTGAAGGAACCGCCGATGGGATGGATGGATTGGGATGTGAAAGAACACGTCCTGCATATCCAGTGAACAGAACCACTTGTTTTGCTCCAAGGATGGTATGACCTGGGACAGAGTGACCATCCGAAAGGTGTGTGACCTGAGCTATTGATTCAGGTCATGCAGATCTAGAATGGGGCGCCAGCCCCCCATCCGCCTGAGTACCAGGAAGTACCTGGAGACAAGGCCTGGGTCTGCTGGAGGATCCGCCACTGGAGCTACAGCCTCCTTGAGGAGGAGCTGAGCGATGTTGTCTTGGAGTGCTGACCAAGTCTGAGTGGATACTCTTTCCTCCCGAAGGGCGTGGGCTCGGCTTGGAGGGTACTGCTCGAATTCCAGAGGCAGTCCCTGGCAGACCACCTCGAGAACCCACCTGTACGAAGTGACAGCAGACCAGGCAGAAAGGAAGTGGCGGAGCCAGCCCCACATGGGAGGACCCAGAACTGGTGTGGCGGGAGAGGGGTTGGCAGCCCCCTTAGCAGGCTTGGAGGAGGAGGATCCAGGACCCGAACCTCGGCCTCCTTTATGGGCCTGGGAGGGCCTAGGCTTGGGCCGGGGGCACCAAGCTTGAGCCTGCTGCTGTTGCTGGTGCTGCTGTCTGCTTTCAAAGGAGGACTGCTGAGCCGCAGGGGAAGAATGCCGAAAAGGTTTCTTCTTTTTCTTCGTCCGGTTCTTGCCTGAAGAACCCTTGGCAGAAGTAGCATCCAAGGTGGCATTGGACTGCTGAATGTGCTGAAGGTGACCAGCCACTCCAGGGCTGAAAAGGTTGGTCCCTAGGAAAGGCACATCAGTTAGTTTGTGCTGGGTATCTGCCAGGAAGGAGGTGAGCCTCAGCCAAGCCCTGTGGCGAGAGGCAACTGTGGCTGCCATTGAACGGGCACAAGAATCCCCAATGTCCAGGGCTGTCTGAAGCTGTTGTTTGGCAACAGCTCGGCCCTGATCCCGGACCTGCTTGACCATGGTCTGCATGTCCGCGGGGAAATGTGAGAGGACTTCATCCAAAGACCCTAGGAGGGCATGGGAGAAGTGTGCCATAATGACGGCTGAACTTACCTGACGAAGGCCCAAGGAAGAAGCCGCATAGACCTTCCTGACTGAATGGTCCAAAAGCTTGGACTCTCTCAGGAGGTCGGTCAGTATCGGCAGAACTGCCAGTATGCCTGAACACAGAGGTGGTCACCAGGCTCTCGGCTGAAGGGTGCTCTGTGAACCCCACAAGGGACCCCATGGGCACTGCATACTTGCGGGCCATGCGGGCAGACGGAGCTGGACAAGAGGCAGGGTGCTGCCAGAGTTTTAAGGCTGGACCAACAATGGTCGTAGCCACAGGAAAAGCCTCCATCGGGGTATCCCCCCTCTCTTGATGTCTGTGAGAGGGTACTTTTTCTGGATTGGCTCCAGGGGCATCCCTGTGGACTCAGAGATGAGGCAAAGAATGCCCTGAAAAGACGAGGGACCTTCCTCTGTCTCTAACCCACCGGCTGATTCGTCATCCCCGGGATGAGAAGGCAGGCCGGTCACATCCGAATCTGAGGAGTCGGGATATAACAGTTGACCGCCCAGGTCACCTTCGACCCGCCAAGGGCAGTCCGAGATGACAGTGACTGACAGATGCTGGGGAGCCCCATGTCCAGCCTACAGTCTTTGGAAGGAGCCCCTCCCACAGGCTGCTTGGGCGGTGGTTCCACCACAATTGGTGGACAGACTGTTTTGGGCCAAACCGGAGGTTTCGCCGGCTCCACGGGAGGGGGAACCAACTTGATCAGCTCCGAAGGAGTTGGCTTCGGCCTAGGAGGTGAAAGTCAAGTAATGGCCGGGGTGAAAGCTGGGGTCGGCTTGTGTCCGGTCAAAATCAGCTGCTGCTACATGAGGTCCTCGTAGCGCCGGAGTTTCCCCCGAAGCCTCTCCTCATCCAAGGAGAACGAAGACGGCTGATGGTGTCGCTTCTTTTTAGAGCATTTATGGCTCTTCCTCTACCTTTTGGTCGAGGAGGTTCGAGACCTCGATTGAGATCAGACAGGCTGATTCGGTTGCTTGGGAGACACTGGTGCGACCGGTGATTTCCCGGGGTTGGGGACCACTTCCTCGATGGGATTTCCAGCAGGCTGGGTCTCCTCATCGGGGAAAGTCAGAATTGGAGTTCGATCGAGAGAATCGTTGACCAGAGTCGACGATAAAGGATCGATCCGGTCGATGATGATTTCTACATTGTTGATCGACAGTTCGGTCGATTGTCCAGACGGCAAAGCCGAGAAGCCAGCAGCCGAAGAAGCAATTTCAACCGAAGTCGAGACCACCGGTTCCTGGGACCGAGATCCTCCCACTTTCAAGAGCTGCCTCGGCCAGGACGAAGCGATCCCGATCCTTCCTGCTTACAGGGATCGAGAGGAGTGTGTGCCCACAGGACCCTCTCCCTTGGTCGGGAGAGACTGGCACAACTCTCGGAAGGGACCCGAGAAGGTGGAGCCCAGGTTGAGCAGAACAAAGAAGCACCAAGTAGTTTCTGCAGCCCGAGCCACTTCCTCTTTGAATGTTTGCATGCGTTCCAATTGCTCAGTGGATCCCGCAGCCGTAGAAACCACCCACCGAGCTTCCTTGGATTTCACTGGAGGGTTCCGTTTCGCTGGTCTTCCCAACTTCAGGCATGTGAGACGGTTGTCGAGGATGTTACGATGGAAAGCGAGACACATATCGCATTTCAAGGTGTAATGGCCGACAGCGAGACAGTAAACGCACGCGGTGTGGGGATCAGTGCTCAACATCTTCTGACCGCAAGGGCACCAACGAAATTTGGGGGAAGACTTGTCTTCCATAATCGAAGAAATAAAGTTGCAATCGCTAATGCAAACTAGATGGATTTTCAGAACAACCAAAGGTTTTTGAGCCAGGGCCTACAAAATGCGTGAGCACGAGGGAGGCAACCTGAATCTTTCAGCGGAAAGGAAGATCTGGCGTCATGGGGCAGAGCTGAGGGTTATACCACCTGGGTGGGTGGGAGGAGCCAGCTTGAAGACTTCCGGCAAGATTTAAAGTGGAAGGGGACATGCCAAAGAGTGTGGATAAACAACATATCCACGATCCTAGAAAGAGCAGTCTTTTTTTTTTATACAAGGTTTTAATTGTGTGATGTCCAAGTTTTTTAGACTCCTAACAAAATGTATTTCCACTCATTGCCTGAGTAGGTTGTGGAGTGGTCACTTAAGGTGTCTGGTAGGGTACCTGAGCAGATTATCCTACCTCGGTCACAAACCAGAACCCAGTCCAAAAGATTTTGGGCATTTGTTTTATAATTAGTTCTGGCTGAAACACTAATAATGTGATGTAGGTCTAGCTGGGATGCCCTGTCATGCACCTGTTTTTAGTCTCATCCTTTCAGTTCACAATAATGTTGCCAAACATAACAATGTCCCTGGCAGACTTAGTGTGCTAAATTTAGCAGCTACACTAAAGCCGTCCTCAATGTGACCTGGTGGGGAAAAGTGACATCAACATGTAATTTCTAGAGCTGGCCCAGTGGCGCTGAGGGTTGAGGCGCTGGATGCCACACCTCGCGCCACGCTGGCGACATGGGTTCGGTGATGGAGTCAGGAAGCCAGGGTTTGGTAGGGGTGAGAAGAGGATGGAGCATCCGGAGGACTGCTCTCCTCTCCCTGGGATGGGATCCAGGGATATCCAGTGTTCTGGCGGCCCCTGATGAGGATCGGGGGCACTGCAGGTTCACCAGTTGACGCAAGGGGCGGAGTGCAGCAGACGCCAGCAGGTAGCCATGTACAGGCGTCACTGCATGCCACACTCCTCGGGAGGAAAAACTATTGAAAAAGCACCCCCCTCCGTGCCCTCCCTATAGCCATGACATAAAATGTTGGAGCGTGGGGGCATGTCCAACAACCAGGAAGTGGAGAGTAACTGCACTGCTAGCCCCTCTGGGGCAATTTACGATCCCTTCCCTTCCCTTAAGGGTGTAAGAAAATGATCTACTGATACAGAGGAGCTCCTGTGGAGGTAAGGAAGCTTCCTCTTATTTGTCTAAAGCACCAAGAAAGGTGCTCTTTAAGCAAAGATAACTCATATGCAAAAAATTAGGAGCCTTCTCACGGGCTTATATAGGTTCATAGGTGTCAGTTACAAGTCCATGAGCTTCAAGAGCCATTTAAGGATGCCACTTATCAGTGGACAAATTACCATTTTTTATTTCCCATATGCTGGTCTAGTAAACACTTAAATGCAGATAAATTATCAGCACTGGCCACCTCTATGGGGAGTGTGTTCTATATTCCCAGAATTCTTTGATTAAACCACCTTTCCCTCTTTGGAGTTCTACACATTTCCCCTTGCAGTTGGAAAGGATGAGCCCTTGTTGCCCTTCCCAAGCTTTCCTTTCTACATAAACCTGCAGATCCCCAAAGCAGTCCATCTGCTAAAGCCTTAAACACAAAGCAAAGTTCCCCTCTGATTTTACGATAAGCCATGGAAAACATTCCCAGCTCCTGCAGTCTGACTTGATATATTTTATCCTTAACTTTGTACACTCTTTTAGTTAACCTTCTCTGTACCCTTTCAATCTGTTTGCAGTTGGTAATGCTTTGGGGAGCGCAGAAAGGGGCACCATATTCCAAAATGGGTCTAACCAGAGGCTTACACAGGGGCAAAAGGACCGCCTCCCTCCTACTCATGATATTTCTGAGGATATTCCCTATGATTTTGTGTGCTTGTTTTGCAGCATAATTACTGTGTTTATCAAGGGTTAATGTACAGTATTTGAGATTATGACTCCAAGATCCTTTTCATTTTCAGTGGAAGCTTTAATTTTATTATTTATCATATATTGTGCATGGATATTATTATGCCCAAAGTGCATAACTTTGCACTTATTTTCATTCAACCTTAGTTTATGTTTTATGGCCCAATTCTGGAGGTTGTGTAGTTGTTTCTGAAGATTTGCTATTGATGCTGCATCGTTCACAATGGAGCCTACTTTGGTGTTGCCTGCATATTTGCAGAGCCATAGCCTTCCTGACACTTGCATTGCGGAGACGAAGATATTAAACAGTATGGGTCCCAGTATTGCTTCCTTAGGCACCCTACTTGCCACACTTTCCCAATCAGAAAGGTAACCCTTTAATTGAACACTCTGTGTTTGATCTTCCAGCCACAAACCAATCTAGGCTCTCAACCCGCCATGTACCCCAAGTTCTTGTAGAGACTTCAGAAGTAACTAGTGAGATACAGAATCAAATGCCTTTGTGTAATCTAAATATACCACATCCACAGGTAGACCTAGGTCAAGTGCCTGGCTCAGTGGCTCGAAAAAATGAAACAAGTTACTGACACACGATCTTCCAGAGGCAAAACCATGTTGTGCTACATATATTATCTGTAGCTGTCTCAAATTCTCTTCTAGAAACTCTTTGATGAATTTTTACATTACTTTTCCTAATACTGGTGCAATACTAATGGGTCAATAATTGTCTACTTTTGCCTTGTCACCTGACTTATAAATTTGAGTGATATGTGCTAACCTCCACACCTTCAAGACTCTCCCTTCCTTCTGTGAAGTATTGAACAGTATTGCCAGTGGCCCAGCTATTTCATCGGCTATGTTATATAGTCCACAGAATTCCCCACCAGTTGTTAATCAAGTTTGTGTGTCAGAATACCCCAGGTACAAGAACCTTGACATTTATGGGACTGCCAGCACAACAGCTGAGTGAGAAGTGTCCCAAGCATAACTCACAATAACAGTTAACAAAACTTTTTTGTTTTTTAACTTTTAGAATTATTAACTACCCATCTACATTTGGAAAAAAATATAGAAGTTACTGCTGTCTACAGTCCCTGGGTTGCACTCCTCTGAAACAGATATAACCAGGTAGAGCCAGTACACAAAAATTCTGTAACGGATCAAAGTTCACAGCGAAACGTTGGGGGTGGGGGCATTGTAGGAAAGAGTGCTGCCATGAGGCCAGCACCATTTCACTCAGGCAATACAGTGTGTGTGCAATTTCATTTATATGAACACTTCAACCCCAAAATGATTAACTTGTATAAACGCAACACTCACCACCCTGGCACCGCCACATCAAATCCCGCCAAACACTCCAGCCATTCCCCATGTTACTCTTGCCCCTGTACTCACTGTTCATTTTCATAGTCAGGGCCCCCTGGCGCTCTGCAGCAGGACTTTCTGATTTCTGCGGCAGGGCTCCTTGGCTTCTGTGGCAGCATCTTCTGATTTCTGTGGCCTGATTTAGTCACTTCTCTGGCAGAACGCAGTCCTGTCATTGGCTAAATATGATGTGATGTCATCAATGACACCATATGCTGATCATAGCGTAGGGGTTTCAGGATAAACAAGATGGGAAAGAAAGCCTGACACTATGGAAAAACAGTATATTTAAATGAAAATTCACCAAAAACAATGAATTCGGCGGCAATATGCATATATTCTGCAGCATGATGCAAATTCTGCGGAAAATTCCGCAACCACAGAACCGCAGAATTCCAGGGGCCTTGATTACAGTCCACATTTTCCTTCCGTTGAGTATCCTTTGCCCTAAAGTCCAGCTTAATATTGGATACAAATTTACCCGCCTCTTGAGTGTCCACATAAACATATACTTTGCCAGAGTAAATTGTTTTTAACTTAGTGGGGTATTACAGAGCATGGGAAACCCACAGCTTCGGCAAGGTTGAGTGCAGCAAATCAAAATTTTTTCGGCTCTCAGGTGTGGCGAAGCTTAAGTCTGGAAATATGGAGATATTTGAACCATCTGATTCAACGATAGGTGCTAGCTACCAAGCAGCCTCTACTGATCTGTCCCTTTCATGCATTCCTGCCAAAACAATGAAGTAGGAATGGGTCTTTTCTTGATTCTGTTGATGCTTCCTGGGAGTTAGCGGCATGCTTTACAAACAGAAGGTAGCGTCTGGAGTTGGAATCTCTGTCCCAGCTAAGAACTAGCAAACACGACTGGGTCAGCTCCTTCCAAAGTCTCCAGTAGACCTAAGATCTACAGGTTAGCAGTGAGGGTCTGGTTTTCCAGGTTCTCTAACCTGTAATGGAGAACACGAGTAAAGATTTAGTTGCCACTGCTTCCAGAGCTGCCCCTACAGCATCCTTGACCTCCGTTACAACAACTGCTGACTGGGTCTTGCAAATTACCAGTCTAATCTTAAAACTGACTCTTTTTTGGGTCAAAGGCAAATACCTCACTGGACATCATGGAGTGTGTGTTATTGCTTGCTCTCTTGATAATGCAGGTGCTGCTGCCTCCTACGTCTGAGGTTTGTTTTTAAGGTTTCCCATCATCAAACATTCCACAAGATGGATCACTGATCACATTTGTAATACTGTAACAGAAGATGGGTTTCAGAAAAAGTTCTGACCCAGAATAAAAGGTCTTAATTTTAATTAGGGTTAATTATTTCCCAGAGCTGATACAAAGCACATCTTGCTGTGGTGCAGCAGGCTCTGCCTCCTCCCCCAAGGATGCATTTTAAATTGCAGTCACCTTTAAAGAAGCTCTGACACCACTGGGAAACACTGAAAAACTCAATAGAAACATAGAATTTGACAGCAGATAAGGACCGCTTGGCCCACCTAGTCTGCCCATTTCCCTACCTGATGGATAAGCTGCAGATTCTAGTTAACCAACAGCTTACTTCCTCCTACCCCCCACTAGAATTGCTTTACATCTGTCCCATGCATTCTTGAATTCTCCCACTGTTCTTGACTCCACAACCTCCTCAAGAAGGCCGTTCCATGCATCCACAACCCTCTCCGTGAAAAAATAGTTTCTAACATTACCTCTGAGCCGTCTCCCCTCTATCTTCAAATTGTGCCCCCTTGTTCTTGCACATCTCTTTTTCTGAAATATTTAGACGCCTTTCAACTTATGATTCATATGTTTCCTATATTATCTTTTTTTTATTCTTTATTACTATATGACATTTACATGAAAACATGTTCTCTTCCATTTGGTCCTTATCTTCTCTAGTTGCTTGACTATAAGTGATATTTTTTCCCCACTTGCCCCCTCTCATTCTCCTGCCCCAATCTGTAGGCTTCCCCCTCCCAGCTCCATCACCAGTTTTTCTCTGGAACTTACCCCAACCTTTCTCAGCATTCATAGGTTACCCCCACACAATGGGGCTCTTGAACATCAGGGCCACTCTAAACCCCTCAAGACATTTTCAGCCAGTCTGGCCAGAGTAACTTGGGAGCAAACTATTTCACCATAGTTAAAGATGGGGAGCAGCATCTTTGAGATGATCTTTCTATGTGCAGAAAGTGTTATACATCTTTAATTCCTGTAAAGCACACCACGTTTGGGGTAAAGCTTCTGGTGTATGGCATCCACATATGCAGAGAAATTGAGGTGCCTGCCCAGCCAGACACCCAAGGTACTTAAATGAGGCAACATCCTCAACTGCTCCACTATCAAGGATATGGAAGGAGGGGAGGAGGGTGAGCCTAGCAAGCCTCTGCCCAGTGCCAGCGGTCATAGAGACTGTTTTCTTGGTGTTGAGGGACAGCTGATTTGCCAGGAACCAGCGCTGGATGTTAGTGAAGTCCAGCTGGAGCCTAGTAGTGAGGTCAGGAGCAGAGAAACTGGAGACAAAGAGTATTGTATCATCTGTGTACATATAGATGGATGCAGAGGAGCTGGCAGCACAGAAGCATTTGGGAAGCTGGAGAAGAGTATGGGGCCAAGGACGGACCCTTAGGGCATGCCTGAGCTGATAGGGAGTGGGGAGAGATGGATTCTCCAATCTGTACAGCTTGAGACCTTCGGAACCACCCAACTAATGAGTTACAGAGCCCCACTGCCTTAAGCTTGTTCCGTAGAAGGGGCTTGGGGACAGTGCTGAAGGCTTTAGCCACATTGACAAGGATGGCGGAGGTGGCCAGGCTCTGATCCATGCCAGACAGAGTGGAGTCAGTAAGCTAGTGTAGGGAGATGGAATGGGATTTCTGGAAACCAGACTGGTAAAAGAGTGAAGAAGGCTGAAGAATCAAGGAAGGGGAAAGCTGGAATAGCACAAGGTGTTCCACAAGCTTGGCCAGGGAGGGGAGGATGGAAACAGGGCAGTAGTTTCCAGGAGAGGTGGAATTGCCCTATGGGAAGGGGGATGACTGTAGCCAGTTTTCAAGAATCAGGGCATAAGGCTAATGAGAAGGAGAGGTTGAGAAGGGAAGTAACAGGGAGTGTAATAGCAGGGGCAGAGAGGTACAGGAGTTTGGGGGTCTACCATCAGGGCTCACAGCCATGTGGGGGTTTAGAGACAGGAGGACCGTAAAGGGTGCTGTGAGAGTGGTAGGAGAGAAGGAGAAGGTCTGGGGTAGGGGGAGAAGGGGGATTGATTTGGGAGGAGTGGGAGAGGAGGGAGCAGGCACAGGAGGTGAAAAAGGAGTTGAAAAAGCAAACAAAGATAATGCACTCAAAAAAAGCAATTTATAACACATGTATTGCATAGAAAAACAGGTAACAATAAAGGACAAGTGCTCTCAAACATACACAGTCACTTGATGCCGGTTACGTACCACCAAAAATGGACTGTCTTGTTACCGCTAACTCCCTTATGTATTGAGGTTCACTATCTCTTTGTCAAGGGGGCCAAAGAAAGAGCTGAAAGCTGAGGTGACAGAAATGGGGTCAAAAATAGGAATGTCACCCATCTTTAGGACACGGAGAGTGGGCTGGGTTGGGGAGAGAAAATGGCATGGGTGGAGGGGTGATTAAGATTGTTCTGCAGTGCAGATGTGAAGTATTTTGACTCAGCAAGCCAGTAGCTCTGGTACAGGCATTACAAAGGGTCCTGTACTTGATTAGGCCGGCAGAGGAGCCAGAGGACTTGTGAGTCCACAAGGTGAGGTCTTGCAGGTAGAGGCAAGTCAGCAACTCTGCTGTGATCCATGGGAGGTGGGAACCTTGGACTTTGATTTTTCTAAGGGGGGCATGTAGATCCCAGGCAAACATGAATTTGGAGTTGAAATAGTGGAGGGTGGAATTCATGTTACTGGCTGTTGAGATGGGTGACCGGTGGGTAACCACCAGGTCAGCATGAAGGGAGGATGACTCCAATGGACCTGAAGGACTGCAGCTGGATAAATTTAGGGGAGGACTTTGGGAAAATGACTCTTGTGCACTCAGTAGACCATACAGTTGTCACTGAGGGCATCGGGGAGGGTACCAGTATCCACAATACAGTGGGGATCGGAGGCAAGAACCAAGTCCAGGAGTGAGTGATTCTTATCCCCTGACCCTCTGATGATCCAGGCATGTTCCCAAACCTGGGTCACCAGCACAGCAACACTGCCACATCATAATCCTTTGTTTGTCAAATCATATTCATTTCTACAGCAACCACTTGTGTTGCCACAAGCAGAGGATTATATCACATGCAGATAAGCAGGAAAAGCAGATGAAGTCCAAGTGACAGAAAATTCTGTTTTCATTAATTTTTTTTTTTATTCTCTCTTTATGCCCCCTACTTATCTCTGGGTCCTGACATCTTCCGCTCCCCAAGTCATCATCCATGGGGCACCCCTACTATACCAGAACGCTGCCACCCTCCATGCTGCCTCAGTTTACACCTCAGGAGGGAAGGGGGTATATACCTCCAAATGCATTATGCCTCATCAGGAGGTGCACATCGGGTCAGCTGAGTGCAGCACCCAATGTACCAGGGTCTCCTATCCACAGAGACCAGGGCCATTTTCCTTTTTCTTCCCCCTGGAGACTTCATCGTGCAAATGACATCAGAGGATATGTGTTCACACTAAGCATGGCAACTCAGGTGGCAGCACTGCGGTGAGGGAAAGCATCCTGTGAGATGCTCAGTCCTTCTCCCCCAGCCGACCCTCAACAACCCGGGCTCATTCATGAAAATTTGATGAGCAATAAGTACTTGAGTACTGCGTGCAGGTCTGCAGACCTCACCTTAAGAAGGACATAGCACTGCAGGAGAAGGTTCAGAGGAGGGCAACCAGGATGATTCAAGGCATGAGAGAAAGGATCTATGGAGGAAAGGCTGGAAGCCCTTGGGCTGTACTCACTGGAGGACAGGAGAGACGGGGGGACATGATAGGGGTCTTCAAATATGTGAAAGGGATTAACAGGGGCAGAGCCAAAGAAATGTTCAGGCTAAAGAAAGAGGGCACAACCAGGGGGCATGAGTGGAAGCTGGAGGGGGGAAATTACAGGGGAGAACATAGAAGGCATTACTTCACTGAGATGGTGGTGGGGCCATGGAATGCACTGCCCGGGAGGCTAGTGGAGGACGGCACAGTGGAGGGCTTCAAGAGGGGGTGGGACAGGTACATGGGTATACTGAAGCCGAAGATGACCCTCTCGGGGGCTGGGAGAGTGAGCACCCAATAGGGGCTGGCTACGAAGCAGACACCTAAGACCGTCACGCCTAATCTGCTGGCTTTTAGTATGTTAATAAAGTATGCAATGAAGGTATGTACATAAAATGTAAGCTCAACTGTGTTTACCTGTTATACTGTTTCTAAACGGTCCCTGTTGTGTCATGTTGTGTCGAACATTCTTTAATAGGTGAACTGCAGGAGGATGGCATTAACAATGTACGCCCACTGAGTGGGTAGTGGGAGAGAGGAGCACAATTTACCAGTGGTCATCTTTCCTCTCTGAAGTTGTATTTATCTACTGAATGTAGGCCCTATAACTCTAATCTGACAGCTGGTGAACTTGCAGCCCTCAGATCTCTGCAACACAGGAATGACACTGTTCCTAAGCCAGCTGATAAGTGGGTAGCTGTTGTGGTCTGGCAAAAGGAGTTATACATCACTGAAGCCACACAGCCACTCTCTGACACCAGATTCTTCTCTTCCACAGGACCCCACTGCCAATTATCAGATGGAGGTTACCGCCCCATCACCTCTGCTACTGAAAACAGATAACTCACTGCCTCCACCAAGAGACTAACAGTTCAACACCCTCAAGCATCCAGGTTCTGTCTCCTTCCCAAAACCCACAAAACAGGTAACCCTGGATGCCCTATTGTGTCTGCCTGCTCCTGCCCCACATCCCACATCTCAGCATTTCTGGACAGCCTCATGAGACTACTCGTTGAACCCCTGCCCTCCTACATTAGACACTTACCATGCTCAACAGTTATTTGACAGATTCAGATTCTGTGACTCATATCAGCTCATCTTTACTATGGATATCAAATCTCTTTACACAGTGACCCCCCTCCCCCCACAATGATGGCCTGACAGCTTTGCAGCATTTTTTGAATAAGTGGGAAGTCCAGCAGACACCCACACACACATTAACCAGAATAGCAGAACTTGTTCTTAAACCTAATGCCTTTTCTTTTAATAAGTTTTTTTTTCAGCAGGTCAGTGGAGTTGTCATGGGGACCAGGATGGGTTCCAGCTTTGCCAACCTGTTTGTTGGGTTGAGAAACATGCCTTTTCTAGATATCAAATTGTCACTGCAGAACACTGGTCTGAAGACATTGGTTACAAACCCACTGACTCACACACAGCTTTCTCCTCCACAGCTTCTACCATCCCAAACATGTTAAGAATCGTTTGCCATATTCACAGTTTCTTAGACTTCGCAGGTTATACAGTGAAGATGATTTTCCTGAGCAGGCTCAAATAATACATAGGTTTTTATGAATAGGGGACACTCAAAAAGCACAGTGGAGAGAGCACTCTCCTGGGTCAGTAATATGTCCCGTAACCTTGACCCTCAGGAGGGACACGACACTCTCACGCAAAAACAATGCATTCCACTAGTGCTTCCCTTCCATCATAATACACCTTCTTTTCACAGGATCATCACTAGGAGTTTCCCTAGTCTGCAAACTGACCTAATATCGAAGCTTCCTTTACAGAGCCACCAATTGCCTCCTACTGCCGACCACCCAACTTGCAGAATCTCCTGGTATGAAGCAGCCTACATACTCCTAACAATTCCTCCCTACCAGATGCCAAAGCTTGCAACAGACCTTGCTGTTGTGCTTGCAAATGTATTTCCAGTGTCACTGAAATTCAGGGTCCCACATGTTTTTCACATCACCAAGGAGTTCTCAAGCACTTCCACAAATATGATATATTGTATTCTTTGCAAGAAGTGTGCAGCTATCTACATCAGAGAAACTTGCAGATGCCTGGCTGACTGATTCAGAGAACATTACAGGGCAGTCAGGAATGGAGACACCAGGGCATGTGGCTAGCTGTCAGCCGATGAGGATGTACTCTTGGTGAGCTCCCTAGAAAACACCCTGAAAATTGTAAAGACGGCGATTCTAAAGAATATAGCCCGGCATATTTCGAATCCAACAACAGCCTATACCTATTTGCTGCCTTGTATTAGAAATGGGGAAGAAAAACAACGACCAGAAAGCCAGTTTTTTTACCCCGCGAGGAGCGGCATCTAAGGCACCATCTTATTCTGCAGGCCAGACCCAAGAGGATCCGAAAGAGGATTATTCCCGACCAGCCACACTAGAATCCTTACAATCAGCCGTCCTGAATTTAACAAAGACGGTCCAACAGTTGGATAAGAAAATGGATTCTTATCACGAGAGGATGCTGCAAGTTGAACAGAAGATGGATAGGCTAGTAGAGATAGCACAGACGGCTGAGAGAACCTCCGAACGGGCTCAGGCTACGGCGGCCACATGTGTAAAAGAGCAGGCGCTGTTAAAATCATGCCTGGAGCACCTAGAGAATCAGTCCACAGCCGCAAATGAGCGTATTCTGGGCCTCTCGGAGGGGACAGAAGGGAATGACCTCCTGCCTTTCTGTATATCTTGGCTTGAGAAAACATTTCACTTAAACTTAAAGGATTCTTTGGTACGAGCCTACCGTATTAATCTTCGCAGAGCCACAGGTCAGACAGAGAGAACCAGAACGGTCATGTTGCAAATGGCCTCGTCGGCAGTTCAGGATAGAATACTTCAGATGGCCCGCAACAGGAAAGGAATCAAAGTTGATGGCACCAGAGTTTTAATTTTTCCTGATCTATCGTATGCTACTCGCATGAAGCGAAAAACTTCTGACCCGATTCGCCGTAGATTGAGGGACTTGGAAATTCCCACGAGCATGCGTATGCCAGCCCGTCTACAAGCAGTGGTGGGTCGGCGAGTATATGTGTACACTGACCCCAAGGACGCATTAAAGCTGGTGGAGAAATTGGAGGCTGAGCGGTCGGCAAGAGATGGGGATTCCTCTAATGAATCGGAGGAGGATGATACTTGAGCTGGGTTTGTGAGTTTTGCTAGCTCCATCTCTTGCAGTCTCCTGTTTGTTCTATGGAGACATTCTCTGATTCTAAAAAAAAAAAAATGTCATTATTAATACTGCATATAAATGGGCTATATAAAGAATAATTGGGAGGCATTTTGGCTTCTTAAGGGTCTATTTCTACCAGATTGGACACTTTGTTTTCTGGACTTTATTTTCAAGTTGGACTGGTTATGGACCCTTAGTTTAAATGGAGAGATATTCGGGGTGTGTAATGGGGAGTTTACTGAGCGGGAGAGCCTGAGTCTTTTATTTACCAAATGAGCTACTCAACAAAGGCATGTTTGCCAGTTTAGCAACTTGGGATAATTAATGTGTCTGATTATTATTATTGGGAGTGTTACTCAGTTTGTTTAATGTCTGTTTTTCTCCCTTATCTTGTACCAACAGTGGTCCTGTCTCTTTTTTTCCGCATATCAAATGTATATTTATACATGTCGTATGGCAAGACTCTAGGATTGTCTATGCATTGCATTGTAATGTCATAAAACATATAAATAAAAGGTATAAAAAAAAAAAAGGAATGGAGACACTAATAATCCCATTGTATCCCACTTTACCTCCAGGGACCACAGTGTCAAGGATCTTTCTGGTCATGTCCTTCAGCAGGGTTTTTGGGATGCTGACCAACACAACAACATGGAAATCAAGCCGATCATCTGCCTAGGCTCCCAGCAGCCCTCTGGTTTAAATGCAGACTTATTTTCTGCTAACATCTTTCAGCCCCTTTATGGTTTACCACCATAAGCTGTCTTTTTTACCCCTACCCATCATATCTTTGCGTGCATGGTACATTTGCATCTGTGAGTATGCCTGTACACATTTTCTTCCTCTTGTGTGTGTGTCTGGGGGGGGGGCCCATACTCACATGAGCATTCTGCTATGTGTGCACATCTATCTTCATTTTCCACATATGTCTCTGTCTCCTTCCCCCACATTTGTTACGTTGCAGCCTTCTTACTAAGCCCTGTTAATTAGTCCCCACTTGAGGACTCCTCATTCACTCCTACTATGCCTTTTCATACCCATCATCACCTTTTTGTTTTCCAGATTCTTTTCCTACCTTGTCTATTATTACTTTTTCTCCTAGAGCCTCCTATTTTCTTTCCATACACATATGTATATGTGTGTGTGTGTGTTATATATATATATATATATATATATATATATATACACACACACACACATATTATAGTGGCACGATAGTGCCACTATATTTACGGTTGAGTAGGCAGTTTAATGTTAAACCCCAATTTCTGCACTGCAATAACTTTGCAATCGTTCAACAGATTTGCATGAGATTTTGCATGCATGGTCTCATGGTAGATCTGCGGATTCAGAATTCTGGATAGTACAAAAAGTGAATTTTCGGGTCATTGGTTTTGCTGTTTTTTTCTTTGAATTTGCCTACAGCCCAGATGGTTTGGAGTTTTGGTCTGAAATGTTCAGGGTAGAAAGGGGTTGGCCCACATATGTGCCTTTTACTTGTTTGGTGAAAAAATATTAATCTATTCCAAACTTATTTAATTCTGAAATATTTGGTTCTGAGAATCCTTAGTAAGCACTTCAAGATAGCTGTATGAAATGAAAAAGATCCTTTTCGTACTAATGTCATCCTTTTCATGAGGAAAAAATCCTTTTTGTTTGCCACCATCTTGTTTATTTTTTCCAAAAAAAAAATATATATATATATATATATATATATTTCAAAACCACAAAAATGATATCCTGGAGAGAGATCAACATATCTGGCTGGCTCATCTGGACCCCATTAGGTGGATTCTGCACTTAACTGTTGAAAGAATGACCCCCAAATGTGCTTTTGGTTGCATTTAAAATCCTTTTTCATGCCTCGCTTTCTCAGCCTTTTTGTGACACGCTTTCTCAGTAACCAGTTTGAAATGAAACAGGAATCCTTTTTTGTTTGTGGCTAATCCTTTTTTGTGAGGGGAAAAATCCTAATTCCCTGGTGTCTAGTTGTGCCCCCACCCTCCGATTGCAGCCCCTGCATTGTTTATTACAGTATTTCCATGGTGTCTAGTGGTGCCCCCTCCGATCACCATCCCCATAATCATTTATTTTCTCCCTGGTGTCTAGTGGCTCCCCCACAATTGCCATTCCCATATCATTTCCCTGGTGTCTAGTGGCTTCCCCCACCCTCCAGTCAACATTCCTGTATTGTTTTTGTCTTTCCCTGGTGTCTCGTGGCACCCTCAATCTCTGTTCGCTGTCTTGCCTGTAATAAAGAAAACGATCCATCAATGCCTTTTTTTTTTAAACACCTGTAAAAAAGAAAACAGTCCCTCACTGATCCAACCCCCCCCAGACTTCCCACTCAGCACCCCCCAACCCCACTCACCTGAACAGGTCCCAGGGTGAAGATCCACCCTCTGATCGAAGACATGTCTTGCTTGCTGCTGGAAACACCAACTGCTATATGAGAAAGTAAGGTAAGGTGCTGTTCAACGTATTTCAATGGAGTTTTCACCTATGTACAATAATTTTGCCATTTTTGCATATTTTGACACCAAAGTTTCAACATGCCCTTTTTGACACCCTACCTCATAAGCAATGCAATTGGAATTACGCATATCTGCCCAGAAAGGAGATTTCACAGTCACTTGGTGAAATCACTTTTTGGACGGGATTTAAAAATGTTCACCACTTTTGTTTATGAGGTGGGGTCATAAGAAGGTTATGTTGAAAATTTGGGGTCAAAATACGTAAAAATGGCAAACTTATGCACACACATTGAAATTTTACTGTGCTCGCTTGTAACTTTGCTAATTTCAATATTTTGAACCAAAATTTTCAACACAACCAGTTCTTTACATAACCTCATGAATGTGACAGCTGTCATTTTTCAGATCCTTTAAAAATGCGTTTTCGCACCTGTGGCACAAAAAACAAGGTGCTGCATCAGCATGTAGAATGAAAACAAAACTAAATGTTAATATTAAATGCACTTTGAAAATGGAAAACAGACCCAGAATCAACGTTTCGACCATAGGTCTTCTTCAGGAATTATCTAAAAGAAAAAAAAGCAAAGTTAGCGGAGAGGTAAGGGGAAATAAGGTTGCAAGAAACTCTGTTAATGCACTATTTAGGGTTAAGACTGTAGCCATAAAAGTAGGGAAATGTGGTTTTGGGGGTGCAGTCTTCCTTGGGCTGTCAACCCAAACCCAAGCATAAGGTTCACAGTTTGAATCCCCCCCAGAACTTGAGACTAAAGGTGATTCGGACCCAAAAGCAGACCGGAGGATTACCTAGTCTGTTACCTGTTCACACAATTACGCTCTGAGGTTGGCATTGTGGGAGCAGAGGGCCTGACCTGCTGAGTGCGTTTGTGACAGCGTTCATATGTCCAGAAATTATGTCATGGTTGGGAGACCTTACCCTGGCAAGTTCGGAAGTCCACCCTTAAAGAAGTGTGGGATAACTATATGGGACTAGGGAGGGGAGAGAGGATGGGGGGAGGTAAATGGAAGGAGGGGGGCTATATCGGGCAGAATAGATGGGCTGTATGGTCTTATTCTGCCAGCAAAATTCTATGATTCTATCTGGTTCAGTGTTTCTTTGTGTTGGTATTAAGGAACTCTTGTGATGGCTGATGACAAAACTGTGGGTGGCCAGCATTAGATGACTGAGGCCACTGCTTGTTAAACTGCCTCACACTGTGGACCTCAAATCAAGATGTTGTTTAAATAGGGGAACAACTGAATCGTCGACTTCTGAGGTATGCGAAGATGGCCACTGGTACCTTTGAAAAGACAATGGGTGCTGAAGAAAGCCTGAATGGAAGCGTTTTTAATTGGATGTGATGATCCTGCTCTTTGAAACTCAGACATTGCCTGTAAGACTCCCAGATGGGAATGTGCAAGTAAGCGTCCTGTAAGTCTGTGGAGGCCAGAAAGTCTCCTCCCTGAACTTCCCTAATGATGGATGACAGGGTCATCATCTCGAAGGACCTGCTGTGGATGAAGAGGTTCATGAACTTTAAAGGGACTGTAAACATTGCAGGCATCGCTCAAACTGTGAAAGCCCATGAAAAGTTATTCTGAATGAAGTAGCTGGCTTCCTTGTAGGTGTCAAAAGTCCTAAGATATGAATATTTAAATAATCTGTAAATCAAAACAAGGCAGCAGCCATTTCATGCAATCTTAAAACAGAAAGTGATGTCACTGAGGGGCAAGCTGTAATTGACAACATACAGCTTGCCCCTCAGTGACATCACTTCCTGTTTTTAAGAATATATATGAAATGGCTGTTGCTATGATTTGCTTTATGCATTATTTAGCTATTCATATCTCAAGACTCCTGTTCCCTATAGGTAAACCCAATACCTCATTTGAAAGATATTCTCATGGGCTTTCACAATTTGAGTGATCTCTGCAATATTTACTGTCCCTTTAAGTCCAATACTGGTCTGAACCCCCCTGTGCATTTTGGAAAGATCAAGAAGAGGGAATAAACGCCTCTGTTGAATTCAGGAAGGGGTACTGGTTCTACGACTTCCTTCTGAAGCAAGTCTGTTACTGCTTGAAGCATCACAAGTCACTTGGCAGGGCTGGAAGACAGCCAGGATGGCACAAAATGAGAAAGTGGAAGCTTTGAGTCAAACTCCGTGAGGTACCTCTTGCTCACAATGTCCAGGACCCATCTGTCTGTAGTTGAATGGAGTCCCAGAAAAATGTGAACATCTTCAGGTTACAGAGCAGAAACCAAACACAATCTAAACACAGCAAAAAATGTTACCTTGGAATGTATCAGGCCTAAGGGATAAACTAGCTGACCCAGAATTGATGGAGTATATATAAAAGTTTCATTACATTTGCTTACAAGAAACTTGGTCTGAAAATGATATACATATTAATGGATATAGAGCTTATAAAAAAAATCAGATCTGAAATTTAAAAGATGTGGAAGAGGCACTGTTGGTTTGCTAACCCTCTGTAGCTTAGATAAGAATGTATGTACAGAGGAAATTAAAACTGAAAGTGATAACATTTTGGGGGTGAAAGTAAAAACAAGGGGGATGGAAATGGTTATACTGAATGTGTATTGTCCACCAAAAAACAGTAAATATTACAAGGGTTTTGTAATGAGACAGGTGGAGTCAATTGTTGAAGAGCTTACAGAAGTGAATCCACTTATTAATATAATCTTGATGGGGGACTTTAACGTAAGAGTGAGCCAACTTTCTGAATTAACCAAAGATACTTCTAACTTGTTAACAGTAAGTGAAGGTATAAACATTAACCATAAAATAAGTTCAAAGGATTTAACAGTAAATGACAAGGTTGCTCATTATATCAAACTTTATAAAATAAGAATTTTACACTGCTGAATGGCAGAACGCACTCTGACAGCTGGGGAAGTTTCACTTAAATTGGAACAAGGGGCTCTTCTGTAATTGACTTTGTCTGGGTCAATTTAAACATGTTACCATTATGTGTAGACGGTAGTAAATTGTACACTGGAAAGCTCTCATTATGCACTAGAAATTATAATTAAATGAGAACACATGAAAAACAGAAAAGAGAGAAAACAATAGTTAAATCAGAATTAGTGGAAGACAATGTATAAGCTGGGAAAAGTTTGCGAGCAGAGACTTCCTAAATGATCTGACAGACTTGGGAATCCTTGAAAAATTAAGGATGTCAGAGGAAACACCAGTGGATGAAGTCCTTATACTAACCTTTGAAAACATTATGAAACAGATTTTGAACCACATAATAAAAGAGGTAAAGCTGCAAGAAAAAAGAGGAGCAGTGTGGTATAATAATGAATGTAGGGCAGCAAGAAGGAAACTGAACAAACAGATAAGTATAACAAAGAACCTACCCAATTTGGAAAATAGAGAAATGCTCAATAAATTAAGGAAAGAATACAGTAGGATCATTATAAACAGCAGGGAAAAACACAGACACCAATTATTGAAAGATTTAGAGAAAGCAGTAAAGAATAGGGACAACAAAAGATGTTGGATAATTTTAGTAAAGGGCACGGGGGATTTAGATGAACCAGACTCAAATACAGAACCAACTAAGTGGGTGGAACACTTTCAAAACCTATTCTATAACCCAGACATACAACATACAACATACAAGCAAGCAACACAGATCCAGCAAAGAATACTAATTTATGAATCAAAAAAATCAAAAAGTTTATACAGGAAGAAATTTACAAGCCTATAAGCGCTTGTGGACTTCATAAAGCACCAGAGCCGGACGTGTACCAACAGATGTGATTTTAAGAACATTGGATTCCTTTTTTATATAATCTTTTCAACTTTGTAATGGACTCGGGTAAGATCACAAAGACCTGGAGAGAAAATATAATAGTACCTATATTTAAAAAGTGAGAAAAAAATGGACCCAAGTTTTTACAGCGCTGTCAGTCTGTCTGACTGTACACAAATATATATTTTTTTTACTAGAATAATAAATAATTGACTAACTCCATGGACAGAGGAAAACAAAATCCTAAATAAGGCCCACGATGGATTCAAAACAAAATATTCAATGACAGACCAATGTTTTACATTGGTGCACACCATGTATAAATATAAAGTGATTGTAAAGCAAAAACTTTACTGTACATTTATAGATCTAAAAGCAGCATTCGATAAGGAAAATAGAGAATTACTCTGGGACACTTCAGAAAACTGAGGGTTGATAAGGCATTTTTAAACATAATAACAGCCTTATATCAACATAATACAACACAAATAAGGCACAATTCCGAAGGAGGAAAAGGCAAAAAAGTCACTACAAATACAGGAGTAAAACAGGGATGCACTTTATCCCTGGTGTTTTTTAATTTGTTTATTAACACAATAATGATGAAGATGCACAACCCAGATTTTCACATGACTCAGACTGGAAAAAGGGCATGCCAGTATTTAGTGTATGCAGATGATATGGTCCTAATATCAACCAGCCAACTTGGTATAAAAAGAATGTAAAAAAAATTTCAGAAAGCATGTACAAAGTCAGACTTACAAATACCTTACAATAAAACTAAAATTATGATTTGGGGAGCTAATAATAAAAAACAAAAATACTTTATAGGCAATAAGGAAATAAAACTGGTCAACAGTTTTTGCTAACTAGGGATCACAATAATGAAAGACCTGACATGGAGGAAACATTTAACAGAAACAGAGAATAAAATAAAAGAGGTTCCCCCCAGTAATGAATAAATTTATATATGAATATGGTGGTATTCTGTGAAAGCATGTTTAAAGGTAATCAATGCAAAAATCAGCAGTCAAATTTTATATGATGCAGAGATTTGGGGAGTACAACCTTTACCCAACGTGGAGAAGATTTTAAATATATTTTACAAAAAGTTACTTGGCCTACCAATAAGGGCTCCCTCCGCACTGGTTAGAGCAGAGATATGACAGCTACCATTGGTATGCATACTGCAAAATCAACTGATCAAATACTGGATAAAGGCACATACAGTGAAAGAAACCAGGTTACCGAGGATCTGTATATAGAAGAGACAATAAGTTATCTAAAACGGAATTTTGATGTTCCCCAGTGTAAAGATAGTCGAATCTTACATTAAGCCATATGGACTTTTAAACAGTCTTGCAGATATTTTATCAGACCAAAGGAATTTGACTTCAGCAAAATGAAAAACAAAATTAGAGAGATACACATCCAAAATGACCTAGGGCTATGGAAGCAGTGCAACATAATTTGATGGTTAGTGGAAAATAAAAGCACACATGGTCTGGAATGATACTTACTGGTCATAAAAGATCCTCAAGGAAGAAAACTGATCACTAGGTTTTGCTCTGAATATTTTAACAGCCAAAGGCTGAAGGACTGCTTCATGAGAAAAGATTCACTTAGAAGTGAGTGTAGGTGCCAGACATGATCAGATTATTTAAAACATTTACTACTTCTATGCCCACTATACGAAAAGTACAGGAAACAATTTTGGGGGGATATTGTAAGCAGATTAGGTCTTGAACCCAGAAACTTGGTAACATGTTTATTGAAGTAACACTCAGAAGTTCTGGAAGCAGTAGCCTCGTTTTTGAATGTTATTGAAAAAAGAAAATTACATGCAATACCTCAGGATGAGAAGAACTGAAATGGTATGCAAGAAAGTAATCAATGTTTTCTGCAAGCAAAGAAATTTTAATGAAGTCTGTGGTATTTATTCTAGCAACACATACGTTTGAACAAATCTTTTTTTTTTTTGTTGTTGACTCTGTTTACACCTGCCTATCGGGGCATCTCTCAGGAATCCACACGTGGCTCTGGGTACCTAACTGCCTGCCTGAACCACAATTACCCGAACTACTAAGTTGGGGTCAGGACTACAGTCTCTCCCCAGGCCATCTAAAAGATCCAGAGTCCCCAGATGTGCTGCTGCGCATGTGGACCCAGGCCCCTGGTGGTTCCACTGCCTCCCTGTAGGCTAGGGGATTTTATCCTTTATGTCCCCACCCCTCCGCCCTGGAGCTTGGATGTGCAATGACGTCTGAGATGTCCGCTGCAGCTCCACCCCCTCTATGTTGTGCTCGACATGCATACATTCTCCGGCTTCCACTGGGGGTCAGTGTTGCACCGAACAGTCCCAGGATCCTTCCCCAGAGAGAGGAGAGCAGTCTACGGATGCTCAGTGCTTTCTCTCCCCAGTCGACGCCCAGCAGCCCGGGCTTATTTCCCGAACCTGGGTCGCCGGCGTGGCACAAGGTGTGGTGTCCAGCGAATCAATCCTCAGCGCCACCAGGCTGACCTGAACAAATCTTATTACACTAGATTTTAAAGTTGTGATATAAACTGTCAAGACATGATATGTCAGCCAAACATTTTGTTTGTTGTTTGTTTGTTTAAAATTTATTTTTATACAGGTTTATCTGTTGGGAAATTAATCCCCATTTTCAACAAATACCTGTGTTATCATACAAAAACATCAAACATAACAAAAACACACAATACAATAACAAAAATTAATAACAATTACAACTAACATTTAAATAATTAAACAATTCATGCTTAAAAGCATACAAGTATTTTATGCTATTGTGTTAGACTGAATAGATTATAAGGTGTTTTGTAAAGATATTAACTGTCAATCAATAAACTTTAAACTAGTTGAATGGACAAATACCCTGAAAAGTCTGCCTTAGATTCAGGGGTGGGTCTGGACTGTCTCACTGGGAGAATATTTTGTTTGAGTTTCCGGAGTAATGGTTGCCACCCAGTTGTTGTGCTGGTTCTGGGAAGTGAACCAGGGTCATTTGTTATTGAATCCCCCACTTTGGTTGCCTGATCTGTTGTAGGACAATTGACCATGAAAAGATTTTTGTCTGTGGAATTCAATTGTGGCATGCAGACTTTAGCCATCTCCCTGGAGTCCTTTACTGCTTACTTATGGACTAAGCCAAAGAAAAGATCTCCTTCATGTGAAGCATAAACATAGTAGAGTTTAGATTAAGCATCTGCCTGCTGGGGCCCTGTTGAGCATTCCTACAGGTAAGATGCACTTCAGATCAGCTCTGCACATTTACATTTATAATACATCATAATTGAGATATTTTGCAAGCCATCTTCAATATAACTATATTCACTGAGAAGATAGCTAAATCTGGCGTTGATTGATACTAAATACGGTGATGGGTTGCAATCAGAAAGCAGGAGGGAGTGGTCCTAAAAATGTACCGGTCACAGACGAGGAGGCCATGACTGCCATGACGACAACTGCCGGTTCAGAGCCCCCTTGGAGAGCTTTACAGGCCCTGATGCAAACAATCGATCTAAAGGTCGAATCTATCCTGCAAAAGTTTGCTGAGCAGGACGCCATGCTGAAGGTGGTGTCCCAGACTGCAACACCGGTGGAAAAAAATGCAACCCAAGCCCTGGCACAACATCCAAAGTGGTGCAGGAAAATAAACAACAGCGCTATCGGTTGGTGGCCTAGATAATGCCAACCAGGTCTCACATGTGTGGATTGTTGGGTTGCCTGAGGGGAGTGAAGAGGACAACTTACTGGGGTTCCTATAGGATTGGCTCCCTGCTGCATTAAATCTTTCATGGGACACAGTTGCAGGTCAAATGTGTAAAGCCTACGAGATCACACCAAGAGCAGCGGGGCCGAGAGGGAAAATGCCCAGGACTATCCTTTTGGTGAGAGCCAATTCCATGACGAGGAACACTCTTTTGCAAGCTGCCAGATCCACAGAGGGCCTGAATTACGATGGGGCCACGCTACATTTATTCCCAGACCTTTCTTTTGCTACTCGGGCAGGTTGGAAGAAATTCAACGTAGTCAGAGCAAAACTGCAAAGTCTGGGGGTTACTCACTCCCTTTTGATACCAGCCCATCTTCAAATCCATTATGGGGGTCGCACTTACCAAGTCACCGAGCCCATGGTTGCAGGGAGGAAGGCCGAAGTGATAGCTCGGGAGTTTCAGTCAACGGAGGCACAGCCTGTCTCAGATTCAGAGAAGGAGACCTGAAATCTTTGTTTCATGACCATTTAGTGGACCGTACAGTATAAATTTCACATTACTTTTAGTTCACTCTGTACTCAATCCGGGGATGGTCTCTCAGAATTTAAAGTTGGTTTCTACTGTTCTTGGGGTAAAGATGTTGGACTCATATCAACACTGAGTGCTGAGTTATAGCATTATGGACTTTTTCATTTTGGGTTTGACTGCCAAAAGCCTTTGCAGGGTGCAGCTATCTGGACTTATACTGGACATCTGAATTTATCTGGGATTTCCCCCACCTTCTTACACCAGACTAGGTAGGTAGGTAAAATGTATTTATACAGTGATACAGCCATTAGGGTTCTGAAGAATCCTATTTACAAGGCTTTCCTGTTTATATAAAAAACTAAGTTGTTACAACATTATCAAAGTACAAAAATACAAAATATCAGACGTACAATTAGTAACAAACAGGTCAAAGGATTACAAAGACTAGAAGAGCAAGGTATATAAACATGTAACCACTTCATTCTTCTCACCTATTACAATAACAACAAAAATCAAGTTCATGATTCATTGCTGTTTTAAAAACAGTATCAGTGATGGTTAAATCTCAGAGAAGAGGAAGGAGACAGTTCCAACTAAAGGCAACCTGATATTGAAGAGTCATTTCACTAAATCAATTTATTTTTGGTATTATTAAATCCCTAGCACCCATTTTTTTTAAATTTAGTCCATGATTTGGCTTCAGTAACCTAGTTTTTAAGTTGTTTAATGATTTATTTTTAAGTATACCCCCTACCTGGTTTAACCAGATACCGCTTAGCCTGCAGTTTTAGTGGAATCCAGCTTAATCTTATATACATTATACAGTGGTGAGTTTTAAAATCTCACCTTAACACATATCTTGCAAGCTTATTATAAAGTATATTTAAATTATTTAACTGTTTTTTTGTAGTATGTCTATATATGTGACTTCCATAGTCAATTACCGGTAATATTAATTGATTTACCAAAGACAGTCTCATTTCTTTTGTCATACAATCTGATATACATCTTAATGCTCCAATCTTTGCATTGGTTTTCCTTATTAATGTTGTTAAATGTTGTTGAAATGTTAAATGCTGATCTATTTGCATCCCTAAGTATTTATACGTCACTGTTTGTTCCAAAATCTTACCTTTCTGAGTCATTATCTTTAATCTTGGAACTCCCTTCCTCTCTGGGGTGAAGCCCATAGTCTGTGTTTTTTTGTTGTTGATTAATAAACCCATAGATGTAAAATATCCTTGTACTGCAAGGAAATCACTTTGTAGTTTCTGCTCTACCTCTCCTGGATTCGTTCCTGCTGTTACCAGAACAGTATCTTCTGCATACAATTGAATTTGAGAATGTTTAATATAATTTGGTAAGTCATTCAAATAGACTATGAACAGGAGGGGGCCCAGGATAGAACCCTGAGGCACCCCTCTCGTCACATAGTCCATCCTTGACTGCTGGCCATTCAAGACAACAAACTGAAGATCTTTTATCGAGGTAGGACATAAACCATCTACAAGTTTCATCCTCTACTCCTATTTTCTTCAATGTATTTATCAAAATGCTATGATTTACCAAATTAAATGCTTTGGACAGGTCCACGAATACCGCACCCACGGACCTTGTCTGCTCAAGAGGAGTAGCTATAAGGTCTAAGAAGTCCGTGAGTGTGGTAGTCGTGGACCTGCCCTATCAAAACCTGATTGACAGTGTGTTCATTTATTATATTTCTACAAATATTTGATTAACTGATCATGGACAATTTTTTCAAATATCTTAGAAACCGTAGACAACAGGGCTATTGGGCGATAATTTGAAGCTTCCATGGGGTCACCTCCCTTGTCTATCAGAACCACTTTTGCAAGTTTCCAACTTGATGGAAACTGCCTCACCTTAGACACCAATTAAAGAAATCCTGTAATATTGGTGATAATTCCCAAGCAGCTTCCTTCAGCAATTTATTGTCTATCTTATCTGGTCCACTAGCCTTGTTTATCTTTAACTTATTTATACCTTTTAAGACTTCTTTTTTTGTCACTCTCCTAAATCTAAATTTTGGTGCACTTTCATCTTGGGGATCGCCTTGTTCCACATTACTCGTTTGATTTACACAGGACATAATTTTTAATTTCAAATCAGGAAGATCTATGAAATGATTATTTAAAAAAATGGCAGCCCTATTAGTTTCAAGTACCGTCCCATTTTGGCTTAGTTTTATCTCAGCCCGGTTCCTTACAGGTTTGGTAAGATTTTTTATTACAGACCAATAAGCACTTGGATCAGTTAATTCTTTCATTTCATTTTTATTAAATGGGTTAGACCATTGAGTAAAACTTATTTAAAATGGAGACCAGTGGCTACCTATGTACCATTATATTGGATGGATTGCTTGTTTTATATATTCGATGCCTTGCAGGAGTTGTATTGTATGTAACTGCATATGTTTTAGTTGCAATAAACAAAGTTAAAAAAAAGCATCTGCCTGCCAAGCCCATAGCCAGAGTTTTTTTTTCGTTTTTTCTCACTGAGGTTTGGCGGAACACTGTCTAGCAGTATAGAGCCAGGTATAACACGCAAGGCAGGAGCACCATCCTGACACTATCAATGCGTTGGAATAGAGAGAAGGGTATTGTCCTCCAGGTTTCTAGGTCCTTAACAAATTCTTCTGTCAGAGGCCCATAGCTTAATTCACTCAGCTGGGATAGGTCACTCGCTGGGATAGGTTGACTGGTAGCTATACTCCTAGGTATTTTAGCACTGGGAGTTCCCACCTGAATTTAAAAACTTGTTTGTGGGCTTGGGGTGTAGTAGAATTGTAAGACCTTGGCCTTCCAATGACGTCATGATCCAGGAAGCACCGTAGCAATGGAGCTCCATCTCAGCCTGAATTAAAATTACTCCAAAACTCACGATTCTTCCCTATAAAACCAGAATTTTCAGCTGAACAACAACAGACAATGCCTAGAAGGAGGAGCAGCTGCCCTACATCTCCAGAGGGCTCAGCAGATGGGGACTGTATCACTCTGATAGTGAGGACTCCCGCTCTTCCAGTAGAAGTAGGCCCACCAGATAAAGTAGCTGTGGACATGGAGTCCTAGAAAAACAGATGGCTCTAATCTTAAAAGGGCTCCGGGATTTCCGGAATGAGATGAGGCTCACCACAGCGGCACTCCGCACCGATGTGGATAAACTAACAAAACACCAGGATGCCTCAGAAGAATAATTATCCCCCAAAGACACCCGGCTTGATTCAGCTGAGAGAGCCATGGTTCAGCTTCACCATGCAATGGGGGACCTACAGAAGCATGCGGAGGATGCGGAGGCCCGAAATAGATGGAACAATGTCCGCATCGCAGGAATCCCAGAAGGAGAGGAGGGACCAGACATGATCAACTTTTTGAAGCAATTACTTTCCACTGAATTAGAGATCCCTTCCTCCTGCACCTTGGAGATGGAGTGTACCCCACCATGTGATCGGACCAAAGCCCACAAATGCTGACTCCAGGCCACGCTCCACAGCAACCAAATTCCTGCAACATCACAAAAAAGAACTGGTGCTGCACAAAGCTTGGCAACAGGGGGCAGTGCTATACAAATCTACCCGCATTTATTTTGACAATGACTACCCCCTGGCCATAACAGCCCATAGAAGAGCCTATGCGCCAGCGATGAGGGCCCTTAAACAACGGAACATAAAGTTTTGCACTCCATACCCCTCTAAACTTGTGGCATTCTTTGGAGATGGCACCTGAATTTTTTAATCTGCAGAAGAAGCAGCGGCAGATCTAAAGAAAAGGAAAATACTGCTGCCCTCTCCATGAGTCCCTAACCAGGCAGGACCCTCCTCGCTAGCCTCCAAACTGGCTCAAAAACTTTGGCAGAATGTCACTCCCAAACAACAACACAGACAAGGTGCAGCAGACCTGCAGAAAATAGTAGCCTCCCTCCAAAGCAAGATGAACAGCCACCTGACACCTGCCCTGACCCATCAAGTGAATACCTGAAAGAAGCAGCAGCTGATCCTCCAGAGGTAAGTCTGGTAAGCTCCCCCTCAAGGGTGCCTTGTCCCATAGAGTCTCCTGGTCCCACATTCCTCTTGAACAAACCGCTATATAGCAATAACTTTAGCACCTAGATACAGCAAATGCCTAAGATTAGCCTATGTCAGACAATTTAAAGTAGAGAGTGGTTTTCACCAGCCCCTCCCGAACCCAGCTAACTTGGGCCCATAGCTAGACTAAGAATCCCCCCACTCTCCAGGACTAATCCACATTCATTTACCTTGTTGCAGTGGGTTCTGAGCTCTGGGGATGCACTGATGGGCCAGCGGGGGAAGGCCTCTCCTCATGGCATTCTCAAAATGGCATCTGCCTAGTGGTTGTGCACTGCCAAATTGGCCCCCACAGAATCACTGTTCCATATCACTGTCATGGCACTTAAAGCTCCTAAGATACTCCCCTCCTCTCCAACTCCCGTCTCCTAGCTTAACCTTCCTACTACCTGCCTTATACAGACTGCTCGCCAGAGGCCACGAGTAACTGCTGAATAAACTATATGCAAAGTACTACCAATTGCTTACATGTCATGATGATAACCATGCCTGTACCCATGCCTGCATCCACTGCTTTTCTTTTACCATGCCTGTAAGCAATGCCTGTATCCACTGCTTTTTTTTTTTTACCATGCCTGTAACCATGCCTGTATCCACTATTTTTTCTTTACTGTAACCACCTCATGATGTAACTCACAATGCCTCAAATGTTCCTTATGTCCTTGTTCATTCTTATAACTTGTATTGTTATCCCAGGTCGCCCCTGAAAAAGGGACCTTCGGGGCTCAGTGGGCCTACCCGGTCACCAAAATTTAATAAATAAATATCAATGCTTCCCATGACACCACCATAGGATGTCCCTCAATCCACCTCCACAAAGCATAAGTTACTTCATAAGAATCCCCCAATGGACCAATTTCAGTTTGGGGGGGATAAAATGAAACTCAAATTTTTAGCAGGAGGCTCTAACTCAGGGGAGCTGCCGGACGTACAAATGAAGACTACTGACAGATCACCTTTATGTTAATGCAGTCATAATATTGCAGTTTAACATCTACAAATTAACAGACTTTATGCTTAGAAGGAAATTCCCCCTTTCCGATTGCACTGTCTGAGAGTGATAGGAGGATGGGCATTGGGGTGGGTCCCCTTCTATGCACCCCTCCAAGACTGATCTGAGCACTCGGGTGGAGCTGGGGAGGACTGTTCCAGTGGTCCATGCCAGACAATACACCCTTGCGCTAGCTACACAGCCTGGGTGACTTGGCCAGGGTGCAGGATTTGATGCACATGTGGCTTACGTCCTGAACAGACGTGATCTCGGAGTGTGACTCAGGCGGAGAGGTAACGACCACTTGAAGCTGGGGTTGGATGACACCCCCAGGAGATGGAATATAATATGTGAGGGTGGTGGGGAGGAGGTTCCCCCTTCCCCCCTTTTCTTCCCGTACCTTGCTCTCCAATTACAATATGCCATTGGGAACAAAGGCCTGGGGGTTCACCGAATGCGGATGTGGGGGGTGGATTAATGGGGGTGCTCGGTGGGTTGTGGACTTTGAGATGGCCTCTCCCCTGGGATTCCTATCCAACGATAACACTATACATAAGATATGTCTTAACAGCCTGGCTATTATTATTCATGTTGAAATTGGGAGTTGCATTTTGCTGTGGTGATCTCGTGGGCACAATGTGGCATGCCACTGGGAGGGTTCCTCCCCTCCTCCCCACATTTCCTCCCCCCTTGCTGCTACCTCAGATTTTTCTCCCTCTCTATCACTCCCCCCCCCACATCAGGTATAGGAAGGGATAAAAAAGGAATCATGCAGCATTACTCAGGAATTTACCATAGTGCTCAGGCAGAGACAGCTCTTGACGTCCCAAAACCCCCCATCCCCATTTTTGAGATATTGTATTTACATCAGATGGGTCCCAATAGGAACCCTCTCTCACTAGGCAAGGTTCACATCATGCCGTCTGATCTGCCTGGTGGGTACTTGGACATGGAAACATACAGTTACCCTTTTGCTGCAGAGGTAGCCCAGTTGGCACTCCCAATAGCAGTTAATCCTCTGCAGGTTGCAGAACTTAGTTACCCCTCAGTTCAGGCCCAAGTTCTATATGTTTTAAGTGTATGTTATAAAAATAGGTCAACAAAGCCAAGCAAAGATCATTCACACTGGATTACAGAGTTTCTGGTTCACCCAGGAGACAGTGAGGACTGGGAGTGGAGAACCCAAGTACAATAAATGATGGCACAACATACGCAAGTTTACTCCCTTAATGTGAATGGCCTTACAAGCCCCATAAAACACTCCCGAATAATGTCCCACCTCAAAAAAACTCATTCTGATCTGATATATTTACAGGAAACTCACTTGTTCAAACTCGAACAAAGCAAGTTGACTAAATTTGGATACCAGGCTGTACATTCCTCGTCACTCCGACATGGTCGGAAAAAGGGTGCAGCAATATTTATTTTATTTATTTAGTTTTTGTTAAACGGGTAAGTGCGCTAGCCATAGCAATGACTATTTTTAGGCACGACCCAGGAGGATACAAAACAACAATACAAGGAAGACATTCCAAATACAGGTACAACAAAAGTAATTTACAACAGTTTACAAGCAGGTTACAAATAATTAGCTAACATGGAGCCGTTCAATTAATTAAATCACACCACAGTTTGCTTTGAGAAACAGAAGACATGACAGAATAACCATTTTCAGTACTAATAAGGGAATTGAGAAGTTAACTGGGGGTGGGGGTAAAAGAAGAGGAGAAGTGCATTGCATATAGGGAGGTAGAACAGAAGGGAGGGATAAGGCTGGGATGAAAAGAGCTAGGAAGGTTTGAAACATGAGCATTTGTGGGAAGTTTCAAGATAAGTACGTAACCCTTTTTTAAAAGACGCATGGGATGTTGATTGGCGCAAGGTTAGTGGAAGGGAGTTCCAGTATTTGGGGGCGAAAGCACTAGCACCTTTTGTGGTGCAGTGTCTGGGGATGAAAACAGGGTCCTGATCAGTGGAACGCAATCCATAGCAAGGAGTAAGGTTTTGGAAAAGGCCTGCCATGGATTTAGGGATTTGTAGACGGATCATATTGTCAATGATAGAGCCATAAGCATGTAGCCTTAGTTCAGTGGGAGGAAGCTATCCCAGGTCAGAATAGAGGAGACAGTGGTATTTCAGCCGATGTGAGGAGGAAGCATAGCGACAGATGTTGTTATATGTAACATCCCATTTCCTAAGGATCGATTTGCATGCAGAGGCATATGTTACAGCACCATAGGTAAGTGATGGTAGGAGTATGCCACGGGCAATGGCAAGCCTTGCTGAGGGAGTGCGCATATAGCTGGTTCAGTAGACTTTTCCAAGTTTGGCATGTACCAGTTTGCAAGTCAGATTGATGTGCGAGTCGAAATTTAATGATGGATCAAGGGTGACGCCCAGATATTTAAATGAAGTTACTACCCCAACTACTGAGCCATTTAAGGAGGTGACTTTAAATTTTGGACGGGCATGATTGAGCTTATATTGATACCACACCACACCCCATTGCAATTCTCCAGTTCTTGGGCAGACCCAGAAGGTAGGATGGTCCTGGCCCAGGATAAACTCTATGATGTCGAGGTTACCCTTGCAAACATGTATCCCCGGTTCCAGTTCTAAAACAATAAAACACTTATTGGACAAGGTGGTCACCCACACAAAGGGTCTGCTTATCTTAGCTGGGGACTTCAACATTGCTCCACACACAGCTGGGACCTACTAACACCAACCACAGACAGCAACCTGCTCCTCATAAGACCTTTAAACGCTTAGTGAGAGGGGTAGGCTGGGTGGACTCCTGGGGATCACTGCACCCCCGCAATAGGGGTTACACCCACTATACATCAGTACATAGAACATATTCCCACATTGATCACTGTTACACCCAAGTGGAAAGCCTGACCCACTTAGTGGAATGCAAGCTAGGAGATATCCTGCACTTGGACCACGCCCCAGTAATAACAAAATGGGACATAGGTCAGAAGCACCACATCACCGAGTGGCGTCTAAACCCATATTACCTTAAGAATGCACAATTTTGAGAGTTCCTCAAAGAAAAACTTCAGGAGATATTTCAGGGGAATGATTGTCCAGAGATCTCTAGGTCGATCCTCTGGGACACACTGAAAACAGTGTTATGAGGACACATCATTCAATATACCTTGGCTCAAACAGACTCTGAAGAGAAAGGCAGCACAGGTTGGATGATATCCTGCACTTCTTACAAAAGGTGCACCAGCAAGGAGATACGTCAGTATTACAGCAACTAAAACATACTAGGGCTGCCCTAGTTGATCCCTGCTTACAACAGAGATCGCCCTGAACTTTTTGCTGCAGACATATTACGAGGTGGGTCCAAGGGCATCTCAGCTACTGGCATACCGATTAAGAAAGCAAAAACAGGCCTCAATTGATTACTAAGATCAAACACTCAACAACAGGAACCCTGCAGACCAAATTACATGACATTACCAATGTGTTCAAAGATTATCACAATTCTTTATATACTCCTGAACAACCAGACTCCCCAGAAGCTACAGATAGGTTCCTGGCAAGGATCACCTTGCCCTCCCTTACTGAAGACCAACAAAACAGCTTGGGTTTTTTTTCCGATTGTTTTAACCAGGAGACACACTAAGCTGAAAGCTTATTTACAGGTGCAGCCTGGGAGCACAAGGAAGTTAAGTGACTTGCTCAGGGTTACACAGTATGCAAGCGGGGGCTGCGGGATTCAAACCCAGGTCTCCAGATTTGCAGCTCAGAACCTTAAACCACTGTGCTATACTGCCCGCTCTAAGACCATGAAGGCTCCTGGCCCTGATGACTATGGAGCCGAATTTTATAAGGCCATTAAAGACAATATAATAACTCTGCTGCTTCGGGGCTTAAATGAGGTGCAGGATGGTGACCCACCCCTCCCAGCTGGGCACAAGCGGCATTCTCTGTGATCCTAAAGCCAAATAAGAATGCTCAACTTTGCCCCTCTTACTGCCCTATCTCAGTGTTAAACACTGACTATAAATACTATCTGTCAATATTGGCCCATAGAATAGAAGAGATGCTACCCTCTTTAATTGCAGTCGATCAGACCGGATTTGTACAAAAATGAACAACCACTGATAACACCAGAAGAGCGCTCTAGCTGATACAGGAAATGCACACCCACCCATCCATCCCAACAGTGCTGCTCAGCCTAGATGCTGAAAAAGCATTTGATAGGATCTCTTGGAGATTCCTATACACCACAATGGAAAAATTTGGCTTCCCAGTCCCTATTATAAGGGTATTACAAAACCTCTACTCAGCACCACGGGCACGTGTTAAGGTCTCGGGACAACATTCTGAAGATTTTGCAATGCTCTGAGGTGCCCGACAGGGCTGTCCATTGTCCCCACTTCTGTTTGCACTGTATATTGCACCCCTGGCACAAGCTAAAAGGGAGTCTACGGAGATCGCTGGGGTCCAGGTTGAAGGGGGAAGAATATCGAATCGCCTTATATGCAGATGATGTTTTATTATATCTGAAAAACCCTATCTCTTCATTGCTAGAAACTTTTAACATAATAGAGGAGTATGGATCTATCTTGGGCTATAAGGTCAATACCACCAAAACTGAGGCTCTCACGTTCCACTTCCTCCCACCGTCTGCGCTCATACAACTCTATCCCTTTCGTTGGGACCTAGAAAAAATAAAATATCTCAGAATTTACTTAGCACAATTGCCAGCTACAACATACCAAAATAACTATGCCCCCTTTATCACGCAGACCACAGAAGACCTCACGAGATGGGGGGGTGTTGCCTCTCGGTCTCTCAAAAAGAATAGACGTCATACGCATGGTGATACTTCCCAGGGCGCTTTATTTATTTCAAAACATACCTACTGCCTTACCCCCACATTTCTTCAAATAACTGAACAAAATTATATCACGATTTGGGCCGGCCAATGCCCACGGGTTAAATTCCTCTCCTTATGTATACCAAGTGAAAAGGGAGACCTTGGCCTGCCACACCTAAAGCTATATTACTAGAAGTCCCAAATACGATTTATAGTGTTACGGTAGCTGGGCTCCCCCCGCTCACTATGGGTAGAGACTGAACAAGCGTCTCACTGTTCCGAGGAATTCTACAGTGAACTCTATAATCTGACCCAACAGACAAGGCTGAAAGGTACAATCTCCCCTGGACACTGAGCCAGCTGAGAACTTGGAGCTCAATAAGAAAGGCCCTACATTTAGGCCCTTTTTTAAGCCTGGTATGCCCAGTTCTCTACCTGGAGAATTTCCCCCCAGATCGGACAGATTTAGCCTTTAGACAATGGGCATGGTATTCCCTAGAACATCCTACCCAACTCATAACTGAACCCATTTAATACTTTTGCGGAAGTGAAGCAAAGGTTTAGGCTCCGATGATGTGACTTTTATCTACAAATAAAACATTTCTTTAACTCTCTACCAGCAGGAGTGCGTCAACCTGAATCTCACCCTGCATTTAATATCGCCTTTGGTAATATACTAAGGACCGGGATAACTGAACATCTTATCTCCTACCTCTATAGAGCCCTGTTGGACTCAGTGGATGACCCCTTCACCAGAACACTACAAACCTGGCAGGAGGAGCTTGACTGCCAAATAACTAGAACAATGGAGCTGGTCCTGTGGAATGTCCTCCAGGATCACCAGTTCCTCTCAATGAAGGGAATATTCCTGGAAACATCTTATAAGGTACTTCAGGACCCCAGTCATTACGGCCCACTATCAACCTGAAAATGAGAAACACTGTTGGAGAAAGTGTGGTGAACCCAGGGCTCACCTTACACATGTGATGTGGACCTGCCCGGCTCTTCAACCCTTCTTTCAGGCACTCCAGTTCGAATTGGAGGAACTCTACAGTGAATCCATACACCTAACAGCAGAAATAGTCCTATTACTGAATCTGCCAAAGGGATTCCGCAGACCGCACCACCGGTACCTGTTGGGTATCCTGCTGGCGGCAGCAAAAAAGCTATTACTCGGGTTTGGCTAACTACACAGGTCCCCACCACTGAGAACTGGAGAACCACAGTTAACCAAATATATAAGATGGAGAGGATAACTCAATCATTGAATGATGTAATCGAACTATGTTCATCGAGATGGAATGGATGGATCCTGTATGTGATGACTAAAGATCCTGATTTTGTCCCCTGGGGTCCCCCCTCCCCCTTTTCTTTCCCCAGCTGGGTTTGTGACCTTGGGTCTCTCCGCTCCCTCCAAGCCCTCTTCCTCACAATGCTAACTACCCATTATATTAAAATGAAGAGATATAACCCTACCCTTTTTATCTCTGAAGGGGCTAACAAGAGGAAAATACTGCACCAAGGATAGCCTAAATATTGAACCAATGTATGCTTATCTAGTAGACGCCCCCCCTCCCTCTGTAACTAGGGGTCGCTTATATTATAGATACTGACTCTGTACAATGTGCATGTCCTCTATGACTTGTATTAACCTAATTCCTTACTGTTTTGCTTGTATATGTATTGAATTTTCTCTTTGAATAATTACTGCTTTGGTACTGTATGACCTGAAAAGTTCTTTAATAAAAATATATTTACAAAAAAAAAAAAAGAATTTTAAAATCTCAGTTTTGGTGTATTCAGCTGGTAGCCCGCAAGCTGCCCAAATTCACTTAGCGCTTGCCAGAAGGCAAGTAGTGACTGTTCGGGGTCCTTCAGATAGATGAAGAGGTCATCTGCATATAGTGCCAGTGTGTGTGTGTGTGTGTGTGTGTGTGTGTGTGTGTGTGCTGCCTCCTAGCGTGAGTCTCAGAGCTTGGGCTACGGGTTCCAGATAAATAGTGAACAGTAGGGGAGAGAGAGGGCAGCCCTGATACATACCTCTATGCTGTGGAAAGGGTGGGGCAAGACATTTAGCCATTCACTTTAATGTAGTTTTTGGTCATTCACTTTAACACACATGTTTGGATCATTATAGATAGCTCTGTTTTTGTAAATGGCTGGGGGAAATTCATAAATTTCATAGTGGCAAAGGAGACATTCCATGCCACCTCGTAAAATGCCTTCTTGGCATCTAAGCTGCATAACAGAAGGGGGTGGTCTGCCCAGGCAACGTAAGACATAATGTGTATTGTCCGCTTTATGTTATTTACTTTGATTGTTAGAGACTGCAGAGGGCAAAGTGCCCAAAAATGCTGTCCCATGTTAATAATAGTAATCTGATAGTCCACTTTCTGCCAGATATTTATCCAGTCTTTCCTTGAAAGTAATGAAATCTTTATTATCTGCCACCTCCGATGGCAAGCTGTTCCAGATATTTATAATTCTTTGGGTAAAAAGGTTTTTGCATTTTTCAGTTCTGAAATTGTTTGGCTGAATTTGCTTATTGTGTTTTCTTTTGTTTGGCTGTGTTCTATATTTGAACTTCATACCCTCCATTAACTGCTCATCATTAATAATTTTATACATAAGTAATAAGTTCCCCCATCTGTCTGTTATGGAGAGTATTTAGCTTAAGAGTTTTGAGGCACTCGTCATAAGACTTATGCTATAATCTTATTGATTTTGTAGCTTTTCTTCGTACAAGTTTAATTTTCAGTCCGTTATATTCAGTGCATCCCAAAATTACGAACAATAATCAAAATGTGGTCTCATATATGAGTTATACAGAAGGAGTCTCAATTCCTTTGGATCTGTTGACAGAATGCCTACTTATTTCGTTTATCAAGTAATTTGCTTTTCTGAATATCTCTTCGCATTGAATTTGCCATTTAAAGGGACACTGTCAACCCCCTTATCCCTCAAAGTGTCCCTAGTTTAAAAAAACACATGTGATTGGTCACATTATGTACAGACTGCTGATGCAACTGGTTGCTTGATCCAGTTTATTTTTTTCTTTAAAAAAGTGAAAAAGAGACTGCCCCCCATACTGGTGTTACCACACCAAAACATGTGTATTTACATTCCTTGATCAACTCCCACTGCATCTTTCTTGGACCTGGGAACACCCCAAATGCAGTCTAGACACTTATGATACAGTGGGAATAGAGGAGATTATTACTTCATTAGTGGCTGCACTGTTTGGGTGTGTTTTTTTTTTTTACTTTATTTTTATTGTTTTACTGTATACAATACACAGTATTGCCATCCTATAGGAAGGCATACAGAAAAGTCCAGCAATACATAATTTTCACAGTAAGGCTCGTTTGTGCCCCAATCCATGTTACATCACCAGGAGGTCCTCTAAATTTATAACAATGTGTACCAACATTAAAAGTACCAACGGCCACTACAGCCATGAGCAGGGATTACCAACATATCTATCACTATATTAAATCATGCACCCTGTGAAAAGGTTTAACATCCCCTAACTCAGTACTTAAAACAACCAACATAGGGATTAAATACAGTACACCATGGGCAACACACTGCAAGGGGTGCAGTTATCAACCACCTGACTTTATTAAACACCCACCCTCAGTAGCCATGTTAAAATTATAAATAAGATTTTTAACCAGTTCCAGAATTTTTGCCAGCAGAAAAAACTAGCTCTAAAATGGCAAACGATACTTCGCAGTAATAACAGTGTGCATGTGCAAAGTTTAAAAGGCAGCAAACTTGTTTTTTTCATGGAGAAGAAAGCACCATCAGGAGCCACGGCACTGTGCCATAAATAATTACCATCTTGAATGGTCTCTCATCTCCCCCCGACCCATGGCAGATTGTCCAAGAAATAGTAAAACCAACAAGTGTGTATTCAAACATATAACTACGTCTTTAAATAGTAAATGTCTAATAGCCAAGGGTCAGAGAGATCCGGGAGAAGGAGTCACATTACTGACTGAAGTTTAAACCTTGCCTCTGTCGACCACAGTCTGTTACTCACTGTCCCCGGAGTCATGTTTGGAGCCTTCACCTTTGGTACAAAATTCTTTTTCAGTGCGATCCACCATTTTCCCTGCATCACCCATGTCTGTGAATTGGTAGGTCTTCTCCCCACAGATGATGTGTAGGCTGGCCGGCATGAGCATAATGTGATGTACCCCCAACTGGTGCTACCGAGCATGAACCCCATCAAAACCTTTTCTTCTCTGTCGGGTTGCATAGCTCAAGTCTGAGAAAAAATGGATTTTGCTATCTTGCCAGTCTGCCAGGCCTTGCCTTTTAGCCTGCGTAAGGATAAGATCTCTTTCCAGGACCATTCCCAAAACCACTAGAAGAGTACGTGGTGGGATCTCATTAATAGCAGTATGGCCTTTCCTGCTTCGTGGACTGATCTGATACATTTTAATTATCTTAATCGGGTCTTCCACATGTAAGACTTCCTGGAACACTGAAAACACCAATCGAGTTGGATTTTCTTCCACACTACCTTCTGGCAGTCCTAAAATGCGTAAGTTTGTGGCACGGGGGGATATTTTCCAAATTTTCCAGCCTACGGCACAGCAAAACATTCTCTCTGGTACGACCCACAGACACTGATAGCGCCATCTCGGCTGACTTGGAGGTAGTTTTTGTTTCACCCTCCAGCAGATCCACTTTTGTGTCTAAAACTTTAAATTGTGTAGTAAAGTCCTCCATTTTTTAGTCCAGATGTTTTATGGTTTTTAATAGTGTAGCATTTGAAGGCTGTAAGAGGGTTTCACCTCCCAATCCCTGAGAAGGTTACTTATTTGCGTCTTTGCTGGTGCCGGGCTTTGTGTTCTTCTGTCAGGCACCCTAACCTCCTGCTCCTGGTCTGTTGCTTCTGCTCATGTCTCCAATTCAGACAGTCTGGTGGTTTCCAATCAATGATCGCTTTTCTCCTGAGAATGTCCTCTTTCCCCTTAGCTTTGCTGGAATCGGTGAAAAATAATTTTAACCACTAAAAGTAGGTGTTCAAAGCATTGCCCTACAGAGCTCTGCAAGTGTGCTGCTGCAAGTGTGCTGCAGCAAGCACGGCTGTTGGTTTGGGTGTGTTTGTAATGTTCAGTAAGCATGCAATAAGAGCAGATCAAGGATTTGAAACAAAACAAAGCTGGGTGTGTGACACGGCAGAACAGGACCCTGTCCCATTTGTTTTGGAGAAAATATTTAAATGCAAGGATCTGTATTCTTTCCTTTTCTCTCTTCTCTGTCTGGTTGCGCAACCAAATGTTCCTTTGAGACTTCGGACTTGATCAACCTGAACAGTCTCACAATTATTTGCCTCTCTCTCAGTCTCTGTTTTCTCTTGCTGTCTGTTTTTCTCCCTTGCATATCTAGATCTGGTAATACAAGAATATGTGCAAATCAATATATGGAAATGAAACTGATAATGGGATAATTTTTGTTTAGAAAATATGGTGTTACTGTTGAAATGTGTATATTATATATATATATATATATATACACACACACACACACACACACACACATATAAATACATATATATATTTATGATTTGAGATGAATGTAGAAAACTAGAGGTTACTTGAGTACAAATGTCTCAGCCTTTTGTAGCTGCTGTGGGGACTTCAGGAAGCTCACTGTTCTAGCAGATCATGCCCGAAGTTGACAAGAACAAAATGTTTTGCTAGAACAGGATGCTTGCTAAGGATGGGGTTAAAAAGCCTTATAAAATAGCTAAGCTACAATTGCAGAGTTTTTTGGTTTTTAAGAACAAGATATATTTTTTACAAGAAATATTTATTTTTTTGCTTCTGTACATAGTTACTCTGAACAGGTTTATGTTTGTTATGTTACTGCAACTACAAATAAACTGTTTTATGGAATTTTACAACTGCTCCTGGTTTTCCCTATGCTTCCTAACCTGTGCTTAGACGACATATGATGTAAGAAGTGGGATTTAAGCCGTGCATACCCTAAGACAGGAGATTTGTGCATGGTACTGGACCTAGTACCAGGGAAGAACAGAGGAAGCAATGGATTCTGCAGCAGAAGTCCAGTCTGAGATTGTACAGCCAACAAAAGTTATGGAAAAAGAACAGGCCTACCTCTCAACCTCTTGCCTCATGAATCAGGGACAAGGCTTAAAAAATCAGGGACAAAGACCCCAAATCAGGGACACATCTTAAAAATTAGTACTATTCACTCAGAAAGCTGATAAAATAAAGGGATATGTATTAAGATGCATTTTCTGAAGAAGAACAAGGCTGTAACTTTAATGTTTGTCATTACCTTGTGAGTTTAGTCCCATGGTTCTGTCACAAAAACACAAATTTTATGAGGGACAGAGGAAAATTTTGAGGAAAAATCAGGGACGTCCCTGAAAATCAGGGACAGTTGAGAGGTATGATGACCAGGCAATGACATAACCTGAAAACCTGATGGACTTTTTCAAATGATGGGCTATAGAAGAAAGAGAGACTGAGAAGCAGAGAGAAAAATAAATTGAAGGGTTAGAAGCGTTGAGGAGAGAAGAGATGCAGCAACAGGAGCAGCAGATGAGAGAAGAGATGTAACAACAGGAGCAACAATGGCTGGATGTCTTACAAGCTATCACAGGCAGAGGATCCAGCATAGACCCAGATAAGCAACAAAATGCAAGCAACTTCAAGGCCATTAAACTTACTAAGCTGTGTCCCTCAGATGATATTTAGGTATACCTGAAAACCTTTGAAAGAGTCGCCACAGCCTGCCAGTGGCCAAAGCAGCAATGGACAATCAGACTGGTATCCTAACTGACAGGGAAAGCCCAGCTTGCCTACAGCGGTATAGACACTGCACAGTCAGAAAACTATGACCTGGTGAAATATGAAATCCTGAAAAGGTATGACATCTCCAGAGAGACCTACAGGCAGAGATTTTGATCTCTGAGGTACAACTTGGTTGACAATCCTCGAAAAGCCTTCGCCTGACTCCGAAAACTCCTGATGAAGTGGATCCAACCACACAGCAAAACAGTCCCACAGATCATTGACACATTTGCCATGGAGCAATTCATCAACATCTTGCCTACAGATGTGCTGCTGTGGGTAAAGGAACACCAACCAGAGATACATAGATACATAGACAGTGTCGGCAGATAAGGGCCTATGGCCCACCCAGTCTGCCCATTTGAGCTTGTAAGTTCAGTTTGTTTTCCTAGAAGTCTGTTGCACCTTTACCCCTGACCTCCAGAATTCCTTTATGTCTATCCCATGCATTCTTAAATCCCGTGATTGTTTCAGCCCCCACCACTTCCTCTGGCAGGGTGTTCCACTTGTCCACCACCCGTTCTGTGAAGAAATTCTTTCTCATGTTTCCTCTGAATCGTCCTCCCTCCAACTTCATTCCATGCCCTCTAGTCCTGGAACATCTTTTTCGCTTATAAATAGAGAATGGGGAAAAAGCTGTTTCTTTGGCTGAGGACTACCCAATGGCCAGACAGACACCACAGCAGCGAGGTAACAGCCAAGCACCAGTAAGAAACTCTTTTTCCCATTTAAATTCCAAGCCTGCTAAGAACTCTGGCAGGTGTAACAAATCTGTGCCCAAAGGCATTATCTGCTATAACTGTGATAAGCCAAGTAATTTTGCAAGAAACTGCCGTAATAAAAGAGAGTGGCACTGGAGCAGATTTGTCCTTGGCAAATTGGAACAAGTACTTAACAGATGTGAAGGTGGGGAATAAGACTGTGAAGGGACTCGTTGAGTCGAGAAGCAGACAGACCCTAGTGCATGTTAAAGTGCTGGGAAAACACTGTGCAAAGGGACCAGGTACTGGTGTCATCTGCATCCATGCTGACACTCAATACTATCCCATCACCCAAGTGACTCTGACTGTTAAGGGTGTGTCGCATCAAGTGAAAATGGGGGTAGTACCAAAGTTACCTGTACCTGTGATTATTGGAAATGACTTTCCAGGATTTACTGAGTTGATCAAAGAGGGAGTAAGTCCTGATGTTTCAGCAGCTATGGTGACAAGAGCTCAGGTAAAGAAAATTTCAGACAGTGGGGACACCTCCTTTCAGAGATTTTGATTCAGACTTGTTTAAGCACAGCTCCAAGATCTGGAAACCCAGGAAAGAAAGACACAGCCTGAAGAAACTATGGCAACAAATGACTGATGGACATGAAGGGTTAAAATATGAAAATGCTGAAACTAAATTGATAACTGATTGTGATTTTCTTTCAGAGCAAGCTAACAATGTTTCTCTCCAGGGTTATTTCAAGCAGCTGGGGGCAAAACCAAAACAGGGTGGACTAATGTTTAAAAAATGCAATGGGTTACCGTACAGAGTTTGAGTTAAACCTCAGACACGGGAACAGACAGAAAAGTTGATTATACCACAGAAGTATAGAACAGAATTGTTACAGATAGCACGATAGTCCTATGGTTGGTCACTCAGGGAGGGATTGTACCCTTGCCAGATTGCTGTGTAGATTTTACTGGCCTGGAATTTATGAAGATGTTGCTACCTATTGTAATTCCTGTGCTGAGTGTCAGAAAGTAGCCCCAGTCACTAGAAAAGACAAGGTTCCCCTACCCTTAATAGATGTGCCTTTTGAGAAAATTGCAATGGATGTGGTTGGTCCTTTAGACAAAAGTAAAAAGGGTAATAGAGTTATCCTGGTAGTATGCGACTATGCTACTCGATACCCAGAACCAGTTCCAATGTGTACTGTTACAGCCCCAAAAGTTGCAGCAGAGCTAGCCAAAATTTTCAGCAGAGTGAGCATACCTAAAGAAATTATTACTGATCAGGGTAGTAATTTTGGTGCTGCACTGCTTAAAGAGCTGTACAGACTGCTAGGTACCACTGTCATAAGAACCTCCCCCTATCACTCTCAGACAGATGGTCTCGTAGAGCATTTTAACCAAACCCAAAAATGCATGTTAAAGGTTTGTAACAGGGGAAGGGAAAGATTGGGACCAATACTTGCCTTACCTACTTTTTGCTTACAGAGAAGTGCCACAGGCATCAACAGTGTTTTCACCATTTGAAATGCTGTATGGTAGGCAGCCAAGAGGGCCACTGGATGTGATAAAAGAAACGTGGGAAGATAACCCTACTCAGAAACAGTCTATATCTTCCTATATGTGTGCCCTAAGAAAGAAGCTGGCAAAATATGTTGAAATTGCTCATAGTAATCAGGAAGAGGCTCAAAACCAGCAGAAGGTATATTATGACCATGGGGTAAAAGAAAAAGGTTTCAAGCCACGTGAAAAGGTTTTGCTACTGTTACCCACAACATAAAAAAGCTGTTAATGAAGTGGCAAGGACCTTATGAGGTTCTTAGGCGTATTTTCACTATTAACTATGAGACTGAGACCCCTGACAAGAAAAATCCTTCTAAGATATACCATGCTAATCTCCTCAAGAAATGGGTTGAAAATAATGCAAAAAGTTGCCTTGCTAGTTTTACCAGAAACTGATAAGGAAGATATTGATGTAGCTTATGATATACTGGAACAAACTGTAAATGCTGATGCTGTAAAGGTGAATGTTTCCTTAACCTCAGAACAAACTGCAGACATTCATAATGTGCTAAAGACATTTAACAGTACTTTTACCACAGTACCAGGCTGATAAAAAAGGGGTTGGGCATGTGATAGTGACAAAGAATGCTTGTCCTATTAGGCAAAAGTCATACAGGTTACCAGAGCAATTAAGAGCTGAGGTGGTTAAGGAAATACAAAAAATGAAATAATTGGGTATCATTGAGGAGTCGAGGAGTACTTGGTCATCTCCCATGGTAATTGTAAACATAAAAGAAGGGGGTGTTAGAATCTGCCTTGATTTCAGGAAACTTAATTAAGTGTCAGAATTTGCCAGTTACCCTATGCCCAGAATAGATGATTTAGTGGACAGACTGGGAAGTGCAAAGTATATCAGTAGCCTCAATCTCACCAAGGGTCACTAGCAAATACCTTTAGCTAAAGAATCCAGGTATAAAACTGCATTTGCCACCCATATAGGATTTTATCAGTTCACCACTATGCCCTTTGGTTTACATGGTGCACCAGCGGTACATGGATGTAATTTTATCCCCTCACACTGCTTATTGTGCTGTGTACTTGGATGATGTCGTGGTGTATCGCCCAGACTGGAAAAGTCACCTGGAACACCTACAAGCAGTTATCCAAGCTATCAAAAATTTAGGTCTGACAATTAATCCTACTAAATGTGCATTGGGCATACAGGAAAACAGATATCTGGGCAATGTGTTGGGAAACGGAGACGTTAAACCAGAGATTTCTAAAATAGAAGCTGTACCTAACAGCCCTGTACCAAAAACAAAGAAACATGTCAGGTCATTGTTAGAGCCGGTTGGTTATTATCGGAGATTTGTTCACAACTTTACTGAATTAGCTACTCCCCTCACTGAACTCACAAAGAAACAGTACCCAAATAATGTGAAATGGACCCCAGAGTGTGATGAAGCTTTTCAAGCCATAAAGGTTGCATTATGTTCAGCACCTGTTTTAAAAAGCCCAGATTCTGAGAAACCATTTCTGCTACAAACAGATGCATCTGAGGTAGGCCTAGGTGCTGTCCTAAGTCAAAATGTAGATGGAAAAGAACATCCTATTCTGTATATAAGTAGGAAATTGCATGACAGAGAGAAAAGGTACTCCACTATCGAAAAGGAGTGTTTACAGCAAAGTGGTCCATGGAGTCCCTCAAATTTGATTTACTTGGAACTGAATTTGTTCTTGTAACTGATCACAATCCTCTCTGTCGGCTTAATCAGATGAAAGATAAAAATTCCAGAATCACAAGGGGGTACCTGGCACTGCAGCAATTTAAATTCACAGTGATTCATAAATCTGGTAAAGAGAATAGCAATGCTGATTTTTTGTCGAGATATGGATCTGGAATTGAGAGTTCTGATGGTTGGAAAAAAAAAACTAATATATGGGTTTGAACTGTACTTTTAGCTGTTCTGTTAAAAAAATGGATGCAAATGTGCTTAATTTCTGAAAGTAGAAAATGTTAGTAGCGAACAGAAAGTTTTGGAAGTCTGTTTAATAAAACAGGTTCCCTCTTAAAGAGGAGGTATATGTGAAAGGGTAGAATAGGACCCTGTCCCATTTGTTTTAGAGAAAGTATTTAAATGCAAGACTCTGTATTCTTTCGTTTTTTCTCGTCTCTGTCTGGTTGTACAACCAAACTTTCCTGTGAGACTTCGGACTTGATCAACCCGAGCAGTCTCACAATTCTTTGCCTCTCTCTGTCTTTGCTTTCTTTTGCTGTCTGTTTTACACCCTTGCATATCTATATCTGGTAATATAAGAATATGTGCAAATCAATATATGGAAATGAAACTGATAATGGGATCACTTTTGTTTAGAAATATATGGTGTTACTGTTGAAATGTATATACGTATATCTGTATATACAGTATATATATATATACACACACATACACGCACATATGATTTGAGACGACCGTAGAAAAGTAGAGGTTACTAGAGTATAAATGTGTCAGCCTTTTGCAGCTGCTGAGAGAACTTCAGAAAGCTCACTGTTCTAGCAGATCCTGCCCGAAACTGACGAGAAAAAAAATGTTTTGCTCTAGAACAGGATGCTTGCTAAGGATGGGGCTTGAAAAGCCTTATAAAATAGCTAAGCTGCAATTGCAGAGAGTTTTTTGGTTTTGGAAGAACAAGAGAGTTTTTTTTACAAGAATGATTTATATTTTGCTTCTGTACTTAGTTATTCTAAACAGGTTTATGTTTGTTATGTTACTGCAACTACAAATAAACAGTTTTATGGAATTCTAGAACTGCTCCTGGTTTTCCCTATGCTTCCTGACCTGTGCCTCGACAACAGGGTGTAATTACAATATTAGCATGCAGTTCAGTTCTACTAAGAAAGGAAGCAGATAAAACAATCAGCATCATCAATGTATTTTAGAGAAGGTAAGCAATCATAAAATGTGGGTTTTGAACCAAAATTAATATGATGCAAAAAGGGCTGACAGTGTCCCTTTAAAGTCATTTGTTATAACCCCTAGATTTGTCTATTTGTCTCCTCTAGCAAAATAGATTTTGCAAGTAATATTTGTATGTGGGGTTGGAATTCTCAAAGTGCATTTATTTACATTTATCGGCATTAAATGTCATACCTCACTTCTGTGCCAGTTTCTCAGACGACCTAGATCTTCTTGCAAGGCCTCGTGTTTAGTTATTGTATACACCATTCCTAATTCTGCATTGTCTGCAGACACTGTACCATGAGCTCAGTTTTTTTTCCCAAAATTGTATATATAAAATTTGAATAAAACAGGATCCAATATTGAACCCTGCAGTACTCCACTTCTCAGCCTGACTGGTGTGGAAACGATGTCCTTTATTTTTACACTCTACTCTCTAAGAGACAAACAGTTTCCAATCCATTTGATCAAGTTATGGTCGATTTCAATGTCCAATAACTTGTTTATTAGTGTTGTATGAGATATATCAAATGCCTTCATGAAATCAAGGTACACAACATCTACAGGTGTTCCCAAGCCTTCACTTACATTCTCATAATAGCTAATTAAGTTTGTCGTGTATGAACGCCCTACAGTGAATCCATGTTGGTGTCTGTCCTCTAAATGTAACTGCTCCATCTGTGTATTCAGCATATCTTTAATACACCTCTCCCTTACCTTGCCCTGTATGCTAGTTAAACTAATTGGACTATAATTCAGTGTGTTGCTTCTTGAACCTTTTTTATATATTGGGACCATATGTGCACATCTCCAATCTCTATGTACATCTCCCCTGCTTAGTGACATATTGAAAATGTACATCAAGGGGGCTGATATCTCCAATGCAATTTCCCGGAGTAATTTCGGTCCCATATAATCTGGCCCAGGTGATTTTGCCGTGACAAGTTTGAGAAGCTTTTTCAAAACTTCCTTCCTATTTCTCTGAACACACTTCCCATCTCCCTATTCTTGTTTGGCCTATCTGGTATTGTTGAATCCTAAAATACACTTGCAAAAAATGATTAAACACCTTGGCCATCTCAATATTATCAGTTATTTCTTTGTCATTACTGTATGTTTAAGCCGTCCTACTGTCCATGACTTATTTAGGGAATTTATATAACCATACACTAATTTTGGGTTAGACTTGTTGGCCAATTTTTCATCTTTTTTGCTTTCCTTATTTCTTTCTTGCACGACTTTACTGTTTCCTTGTATCTAGTTACATTTGCTGTGGTAGGGTTTGACTTCATTAATTTATAAAATCCTTTTTTTCTAGAGATTAGTTTCCTTATTTTAGGTGTGAACCATGGTGGTACCTTTCCCTTCCTACTGTATATTCCTTTCTTTGGAATATAAATATCTTATTTAATTTTACGTTTAAGTACGATCCATGCCGGATTTGCATTCATACTTCCCACTTCCTTTTCCCAGTCCAATTTCTTCATTCTATTCCTTATACTTTCACAATCAGGTTTGTTATAGTCAAAAACTTAAATTACCTTATTTTCAATCTTGATACATCTGCTTATTTTACACAGTATCACGTTATGATCACTGCTTGATAGGGGGTCTAATATTTTATATTTACAGTTATCATTAAAGTTGGTAAAATCAAGGTCTAATACATTATCTCCTCTGGTTGGTGTATGTATATGCTGTATTATACTGCATTCATTCATGATTTTCAGGAAATTATTACCCACATTTGTAACTGCTGAGTTATTTAACCAATTTATCTCCGGCATGTTGCAGTCTCCTACAATAAGGGTGTCATTCGAGTTACATGATTTATTAAATATGTTAGAAAATTACCTTAAAGTCTCATCTGTTTTAAGGCTGGCCCGGTGGCGCCGAGGGTTCAGGCCCTGGATGTCATACCTCACTGGTGACCTGGGTTCGGGAACGGGGGGTCGGCCAGGGGAGGTAGGATTGAGTGCCTCAGTAGATGCTCTCTCTCCTCCAGGGGTAGGTGGGTTACCAGGCAGCAATGCCTGCAAGTGTTGCCGCCTGTGGAAGCACGGGTGGCAAGGCGCAACAGCTCCTCAAGGGAGTCGGGGTGGGGAGGGTGCTGTGGACACTTGATGGCGGCATGCACAAGCACGCTGTATGTCTGGACACAAGTCCTTCATGTCAGTGCCCTCAGGGGACAGGGATGAACCAGGAGAAAACCAAAAGCAAAAAATCTCCCGGTACCGTGCATCATGACGCTGGGTTCCTGGTATGTCGGGGCCCAGCCGACAAAACTGGAGGAAAGGATTCCTCCAGGCCGAGACCAGGAGGAAGTTAAAAAAAAAAAGTCTCATCTGTTTTCATGTCTGGTGGAATATGAGTTTTCTATAATCATGTTCCTACCTGCTACATTATTTAGTTTAATCCATACTGATTCTGTCTGTGCTCCATCATTAGGATCCCATTCAATAGCTGCTAAGGATCCCCTACAATACACTGCAATGCCCCCACCTTTCCTATTAATCTTTTCCCTGTTAAATAGTTGGTACCCCACCATATTTCTATTCCAATCCTCCTGACTTCCCCATGTCTCAGTCACAGCAATTATGCCCAGTTCCAATTCAGATGCTTTAACTCTTAAATCCTCAATTTTATTTCCCACAGCTTCTAGCATTAAATACTAATGTCACTAGATCCCTACTGTTCCTATAAAAGCTCATTGGTTTCTGTCTAGTTGTTTCTACCTCTTTACTTCCCAGTAACCAAACACCCCAATTTTTAGTTTAAAGCTCGATCCATTGCTTGATTTAATCAGTTCACCAGAGCTCTAGAACTTGTCTTATTTAAATGTAACCCATCCTTTGCATATAGTTGGTTTTGCCCCACAAAATATTCAGTTTTTAACAAACAAAAAGTTCTCCTTGCATGTCCAATCATTTCATAGATTTCACAGATTTGCATAGATCAGTCAAGCTTTAATAGACCTTCGTCCTTTAAGCTTGCCAAATAAATACTATCTCCCATATTTCATTTCAACACTCATCTCATTATCCAGTCTAGTTTTAAAGATGTTTATGTCTTTGCTGTCTATTACCTCTACTGAGAGGTTATTCCATAGAGTAATTACCCTTTGACTGTACCAGTGTTTCCTGGACAACATATTCCATATATCAAGTCGGAGCTGCATTGAATGTCTCCTACCACTAACTCTGTCCTGGTTCAACCTTAAACCAATATCTGCCATGAGGGTATTATCACCAATAGCCCTGTGTAGCATACACAGGTCTCCCCTTTTCCTCTTGTATTGCAATGTGTATAGATTGAGTATTCTCAGTCTTTGTTCATACAGTGTCTGATTTAGACCTGCAATAAGTCTTGTAAATCTACGTTGGACTGCTTCGACCTTTCTGATGTCTTCCTTCCTATATGGCGACCATATTTGTATACAATACTCCAAGTGGGGCCTGACCAGTGCTACATAAAGGGGGAGTAGCACTTCCCTGGTTCTGCTGAATATGTGTCTAATGATACAGTTCCACATCTGATTGCCTTTTTTCACCTGGTCTCTGCAATGAGTATTAAATTTAAAATTGTGGCTTATAGTCACTCCTAGATCCCTTTCACATGTTGTTACAGTTAGGGGGTTATTATTAAGGGTATAGTTACGATGTCTGTTTTTAGTACCCAAGCGCATTACTTTACATATACTAATATTTAATTCTAATTTATTGTGTTTTGTCCAGGAGAAAATATGGTTCAGTGCATCCTGTTATTTTCTAAAGTGTTAACCACTGTTTCCAATCTGCAGTCATCCGCAAATTTAGACAACCAAATGTTTGATAAATCTATTTTTAATGAAGAAATATAGATATTAAATAAAATAGGGCCCAGGACTGACCCTTGAGGAACACCACTCGTGACTCCAACCCAATCAGAGAAAACACCATTCACCACCACCCTCTGTTGTCTCCCCACCAACCAATTTGCAATCCAGTGTGTAATGTTTGCACACAAATTTAGGTTCCTTAGTGATTTGACCAATTCCAAGTGTGGCAGTTTATCGAATGCTTTTGCAAAGTCCAAAAATATAATATCAACGGGGCTTTTCATATCAATCTCTTTATTTACTTTTTCATAGAAGCATAACAGATTTGTTAAACAAGATCTGTTTTTAACAAATCCATGCTGATATGGGTCTATAGCTCCTAAGGTTAACAGATGTTATTGGATATAGTCCTTGATTATCCCTTCTAGTACTGTATAACAGGAAATATTCACTATCTTTTTATTTTCACTATATTCACTGGTTCCACATTAGAGTGAAAATAAAAAGACAGTGAATATTAGGTAGATCACTATACATAGCAGCACTAGTGTTCCACCAGTGAATATAAGAGGAAATGAATATGTGGGGGTGTGCTTGGAGAGCTAAATATAAAGCGCGTGAATATAAACTGCTATACAGTATTTTGCCCATTAGGGAAGTCAAACTTATTGGTCTAAAGTGTTCTGGTTTAGAAGTAGGTCCTTGTTTTAGGAGGGGTACAACAGTAGCTACTCTCCAGCCTAAGGGAATAACACCGGAATCAAGGGAGTGCTGGAACACATCAGTCAGTGGTGTGTAAATATAGTCCGCGAGTTCTTTCAATACTCCGGGATGGAGATTATCTGGGCCTGGGGATTTGTTGACATCTAATTTTTTAAGCCTCTCAAGAACGTCAGCTGGTTTAATAATTACTTGTCCTGGTATAGACACCAGTTTATCCTCTAAAGTAGTAAGAGTAGGTTTATTATATGTTCTGTATGTCAGCCGTTTCCTTACTAGTAGAAGATCCTGTGTTACTGATAAATGGGCCCACTTGAGTTTGCAGATCCTCTTAGTTTGTTAATATGAGAAAAGAAAAAATTACTCACCTTAGTAATTGCTTTTCTTCTCATGGAGTCTTGCTATATTAGGACCTTTGCAGTATGCCCCTGGCTTTTGACTGCCCCGGAGATGAAATAGTTAACTCCAGAGAAATCTGGAGTTCCACAGTGCGAGAGCGCTATTGAAAGCTCTATCTGGGTTGTCTGAACCCAAACTGTCAGGTTCTTTACTGAGGCTAAACTAACTATAGCAAGTCTGTGTGGAAAAGCCTTACACTAGCCATTGGCTACCTACTAACAGTAGAACCACAAAAACACAACAATAAAGAAAAACAGTATCACGTATTATTGTTAGGATAACCCTTGACAATCACTACTAAGGCCCCTCTGCCCAAAGACTCAAGTCCAGAGAGGCCCAGCTACCAATTAACAAAAACAGAAACTATCTAGTTCCTAACCCAAGAAAGAAAAGAAGGGGGGACTAGAAGCTAAACAGGCATGACACAGATTGCACAATTTGCCAACCCCATACCCAAGTAGGGATTCTGAGAGGGTAGGAGGAGGTTGTCCTAATATAGCAAGACTCCATGAGAAGAAAAGCAATTACTAAGGTGAGTAATTTTTCTTCAAACACCATGAAGTCTTGCTTATATTAGGACCTTTCCAAGTACATAGCAGTACCCCCATGGAGGAGGGTCAGAACCTACTTAGGAAATAGGTTCTGCAGGACAGCTGTGCCAAAGCGAAGCATCTCTCCTGGACTGGACGTCCAGGAATAATGCTTAGTGAAAGTGTGGACTGTCTTCCAGGTAGCAGCTTGACAGATTTCCAAAATGGGAATATCTCTAGCAGCCGCTAGAGATGCAGCTGTACCCTGGTGGAATGAGCCCTCAGGCCTGAGGCGGCTCCTTCCCAGATTTTGATAACAGAACTGGATACAAGAGACAATCCACCTAGCAATCGACCTCTAGTAGCAGGCCTCCCTACCCACATCTCCATAGGTAAGGAAGAGCTGGAGGATTGAACCTGTGACCCTTAGTACGATCAAATAATAGCTAAGGGCTCTTTTACGTCCAAACTGTGCAAGCTTCTCTCACCAGAAGAGGGTGCTCAGTAAAAATACTGGAAGAGAGATGGATTGGTTAAGATGAAAATCTGAAACCACCTTAGGTAAAAACTTTCTGTTAGTCCTGAGGATCACTTTATCTCTGTGGAAAGAAATGAAATCCTCTTCCACTGACAAGGCTTGCAATTCACTTATACGCCTAGCAGAAGTGATAGCCACTAGAAAACAGTTTTCCAAGTTAAGAACTTGAGATCTGCGATTCAGAGGCTCAAAGGGAGGTTGCATTAGCTGGGCAATGCAAATATTCAAGTCCCATGCAGGGGTTGGTTCCGAAAGGGAGGATTAGTAGAAGTAACCCTTTGAAAATTTTGCAAACACAGGGTGAGAAGAAAGAGAAACTGGTTTTCCTGCAGAAATAAAACCGAAACAGCTGCCAAATGAACCTTTAAGGTAGCTGATTTGAGGCCTAAGGAATTTAAGTGGACCAGGTAGTCCAACAAAATAGGCAGGTCAGCTGATTCTGGGGTGATTTGCCTCTCAGAACACCAAAATGAGAATCTCTTCCATTTAGAATTATAAGTGGCTCTAGTGGAAGGCTTTCTGGAGGCCTTCAAAATATCCAAGACACCTTGAGAAAGGTGTAAATGAGCAAACTCTAACTCCTCAAGAACCAAGCCTTGAGGTGGAGGGAGTTGAGATCCGGATACCACACTCTCCCCTGTGCACAGGTCAGCAGGTCGTGAGCCCTGGGCAAGGTCAGGAGGGTGGAATAATAGGGACAGAAGAAGAGGGTACCAAGGCTGCCTGGCCCAGTCTGGAGCAATCAGAATCACCCTGCAAGGCTGAGTTCTGATTTTTACTAAAACCCTGAAGAGGAGAGGGAGCGGAGGGAAAGCATAGAGAACTTTCCCTCCCAATCCAGCTGAAAGGCATCCAGGGGGACTGACCCCAGAACTGGGGGCCTGCAGCAAAACAGGGGAAGTTTGTGGTTGTCTGGGGCTGCAAAAAGATCTATCTGAGGAGTGCCCCAGCTGGCAAAAGATTGGACCCCAGCACTTGAGGGTTCAGAGCCCATTCGGTGGCCCTGTGAGAATCCTGCTGAGGGCGTCCGCTAGACATTGTCCTTCCCTGGGAGGTGAACCGCTATCAGAGAGGTATTCAGGGAATAGGCCAGAGACCACAACTTCATTGCTTGATGCACAGGGCTGAAGAGCGAAGTGCCCCTTGCTTGTTGTTGATGTACCACATTGTTGTGGTATTGTCTGTTCTGACTTGAACAACTTTGTTCTGGACAGTTTCTGAAAAAAACCTGGAGAGCTAGGAACACAGCTCTGAGCTCCAGCAGATTGATGTGAAGCAGAGATTCCTGAGGGGACCAAACTCCCTGAGTTGAAAGGTCGCCCAGGTGAGCCCCCCAACCCAACAGGGACGCATCCGTGGTGAGGATGAGGGAGTGAGGGACAGGAAGGAATGAGACCCCTGAGGACAGGTTGCTCCGATCCAGCCACCACTGGAGAGCTAGGATCAGAGTCTTGGTCACTGGGACCAATTTGGTAAGGGGGTCCCTCCTTTGAGACCAATAGGATCTCAAGTGGAACTGAATGTCCCTCATCTGAAATCTGCCCTGGCACAACAGCTGTAGAGGCAGCCATGTGCCCCAGGAGTTGCAGAAAGTGCCTTGCTGGTTGAGAGACCTGCATGGAGAAAGAAGATGCCAGGGCAATGAGTTTGTCCACTCTTTCGGAGGGGAGGAATGCCCTGGCTAACTCTGTGTTCAGCTCTGCACGTATAAAAGTTAGTACCTGAACTGGTTCGAGAACTGACTTTGGAACATTCAGCAGGAACCCCAGAAAGATGAGGAGTTCCTGGGTGATTTGCAAGTGGGATTTTACTTGCTCTGATGACTGACCCACAATAAGTCAGTCGTCCAAGTAGGGAAACACAGCTATCCCTTGTCTTCTTAAGTGGGCCACTACTACAGCTAGACATTTTGTGAAAACTCTTGGAGCAGAAGTGAGTCCGAGGGCATTGCCCTGAACTGGTAGTGGCCCGAGGCAAAGTGAACCTGAGGTACTTTCGTGAGAGGCCTGATTAGAATATGGAGAGAAGGCCCTGAGGTCCAGGGAAGCTAGCCAGTCCCCTGGCCTCAAGGATGGCAAAATCATTGCTAAAGTCAGCATTTTGAACTTTGGTTTTACAAGATGCTTGTTCAGAAATCTTAAATCCAAGATGGGCCGCCAGTCTCCTGTCTTTTTTGGGGTCAGGAAGTACCTTGAGTAAAGACCCTTGCTCTGGTGGCAAGGGGGGACCCTTTCCACTGCTTTGCAGTCCAAAAGAGAGGAAACCTCCGCTTCTAGTGTGAGGGTTTCTAAAAGACTTGAGGGGGGAAAGTGCCTGGCTCTCATCTTGGGAAACTGTTTGAAACTGAGAACCAAGCCTTGGCTTACCACCTCCAGAACCCATTTGTCCGAGGTTAGGGACAACCAGTTCTAGCAGAAATAAGCCAGTCTGCCCCACACCGGTACAGGAGAGTCGGCCCCAGACACCCCGTCAGGGTGCCTGCTTGGCAGGAGCAGCTGTAGGTTGGGGAGAGGGCCTGCCTGTGCCCCGTCTGCCTCTGCCTCTGAAAAATCTTCTCTGCGCAAAAGCAGAAGAAGCCTGGAATTGGTAAAAAGGCCTATTGTAAGGCCTGCCCTTACCCCTTGGGGCATGCCTATGTTGAGTGGCATGCCTCTCCTTAGCTTGGGCACTTTTGTAAGTAGTTCTGTATTCATCCATCTTTTCATGTAATTTTCTGTTTGTTCTCCAAACAGAAATTTCCTATAACAGGAAAATCTATAGCCTTTGACTGGGTATCTTGGGACAGATTAGTGCATCTGAGCCATGCCAACCTACGGAGAGCTACAGAAGTGGCCATGACCCTAGAGGAAACATCATTAACATCAACAGCAGCATGAAATTGAACTTTAGAGGCTTCAATGCCATCAGCAGCCACCTGTTCCAACTCACTACTAGTTGGCCATGGCCTGCTTGGCCAACTGCAATATAGTGTCCCATCTAGATTTCTGATATCTAGCCACATAAGCCATATAATTAGCCTGTCTGAGTCCCAAAGAAGCTGCCACATACTGTTTTTTCCATGGCATCAATCTTCCTGGAATCCTTATCAGAGGATGTGAAGCCAGGGAATATTAGCCTGTCACAGGCTGCAGCTTGCACCACACCTACATGACTACACTGTTCAGTAAGGAAGTCTGTATTAGGGCCTGACAACGTATACCTTCTGTCCATTTTTTATCTACAGGAGGGACAGAAAAGGATTTTTAAAATCTTAGTGGTTTGCCTCCTAAATGACTTATGTAAAGGAATAGAAAACCTTCTAGCCTCTGGAATATCCATCATTTCCACATAGTCAGGCTCCTCTTGCTCATCCACAGCCTCTTCTAAGGGCAGCTGGAGTCTGCTACTTTCTTATAAAATCTGAAATGAGATGGGGACTCAGACAATAAAGGGGGAGACTCAAAGGGTCTGTCTGGAGAAATGTCCAGTTCTATTGGCACTTCCAGACCTTCCCAATCACAATTACAATCATCAAAATCTTCCTTCCCCTCCTGTGGTTCATAAAAATCTCCAACATAATCCTGAACCACTGGACCTGAACGAGACCCCCTTTTTCCAACCAGAGAGGGATCAACAAGTCCCTGAGACAAAGACTGGACAATCTGTATGGCTTTAGCTATTTCTACAGCAGAAGGAGAGACAAAACTGGACTCCACACTAGCTGATTTCTTTGTCCTTTTTGCTTTGACTGGTTCCTCAGGACCAGCCTTTCTTTACTTGAGTATCGCCCTGGTCGGAGGCACTCCCTCTGGTCCAGCCGTAGCTGGGCTGGGCTGGCCATCGGGTCAGCGGACTTTTTGGCCTCTCGTTCCTGAGCCTGCCCAATCTCTTTTCCAGGGTGGCTGCAGGAGAATTCTTATATCTGGCAGTCTGACAGGAGGTGGTCAGCCCCAGACCAATAGACACAAGTGGTGTGTGGGTCAGCCTTGGCAAAGGCTTCCCACAGACATCACAGTGTTGAAACCCAGTGGGCCCGGTTTTTCTTTGGGTTTCTGACATAGTGCCAGCCTAACCAAACTTGTCCTTTGTTTCAGGCCTTGCCAGGATAAGACACCTTATCGGTCCCTAACGTGTCACGGGTATTTGAAAAAACACTTTAATTGCGCAGGTTTTTTAGGACCGATAAGAACCGGGTAGCTCACTCTAAATGCAAAGAAAACAATTTTTAAAGCAAACTGATCGGTTCAGAGCGAACCGATAATGAGTTTCCACACAGACTAAAATTATTTTACTTACGGTTACCAGATAGAGCTTTAAACCTAAAACCGCGGTAATTTTAAACACTTTCTCGGTTAAATGAACCGATAAAAATACTTTAAACCGCAAAACGAACTGAAATGAAGGAGCTGGTCTCCGGAGCGTCTGTTCAGTGAAAGCGGAGTAAAGAATCTGACAGTTTGGGTTCAAACAACCCAGATAGAGCTTTCAATAGCGCTCTCGCGCTGTGGAACTCCAGATTTCTCTGGAGTTAACTATTTCATCTCCGGGGCAGTCAAAAGCCAGGGGCATACTGCAAAGGTCCTAATATAAGCAAGACTTCATGGTGTTTGAAAAAAGGTTTTTTATTATCTTTAACTTTTGTAGCCATTAATATTTCGTGTTGTGTTTTTGCTTGTTTAATCCTGTATTTAATATTTTTAATCAATACTCGGTATGCCGGTACTAAATGCTGGTTATTTATTTATTTATTGAATATAATCGGAATTACAATCCTTTGAGTCAGACTCTTTTGCAAAGGCTCCACGTCAGTTACAGCGGGTGGAGGGTATACATTTACAGAAACGAACATATACAAACAGTATTAGTGCAACAGTACAGTGTAATGCAGTCTTAGCTTTATCTAAGTGGTCTGACATATGTACATAAGCATTGGGTTACCTTCCATTCTTTATATTTCTTGGTTGCACAGTAGCTTAATCTGTGCCCTGAGAATCCTCAATGTATTCCTCCCTGACCCTTTTACCACTCTTTATAATGTCATTACCTTCTTTTATTCCTTTCTCTTGTATAGTGCTCGCATCTATATTTCCTTTATCTTCTGTCAGTGTTGAGCCTGGGTGTATTTCTCTTATCATATTATCAGCAAATGTTTTCAGATCTCTAATCTCCTTAACATTTATTTCCTCATTTAGCCTATGTATTTCCTCTTCTAGACATCTTACTTTTCACAGTTTGGACATCCCTCCTGTTTCTCTGCAATGTCTTCAGTTGCACCCAAATGATTCTGTACATAGTATCCCCCACAGTACCATATTTTAACTCCAGTGTTACACCTTTTTCACCCATACTTATCATATTACCCTAACACTTGGAATGGAGGGACAAGCGGTGTAGTTGGGTGGAGGAGGCACAGTTAGTTTTGTCCTTGTTAGGCTTTAGGATTGCAGAGATTGTGGCATATTACCAGGTTGGAGGGGGGACTGGTTTACCTGCATGAACTGTTTGACATACTCTCAATAAGGTTGGGCCTAGATGGTCTGTAAAGAGTTTACAGAATTCCCCAGGATACCCATCAGGGCCTGGGCTCTTGCCATTTTTCAGCTCTTTGATAGTGGCGAGTAGTTCCGTTTGTGTCATGAGGGCTGTCAGGGCACTTGAGGCCTCTTTTGTTAGTTAAATAAAATAAATAAATAAATCTTTATCTATATGCCTTTGAGCAATCAAGGTGCCTAACAATCATTTAAAATAACATTAAAATTCACACCATCATAAATAGTATAAAAACAAGTAATCCAACTCTAATAAGGTTTAAATCAGTCAGCAAAAGCTTGATGCCATACATGCGTTTTTAGGGCCAGTTTAAATCCCTCCACGGTCATGCACTCCCGTAACTGTCGGTTTAGAGAATTCCAAAGGGTAGGGGCCGCATGCATAAATGCCCGGGCCCCAGAATATTTTAGACACACCCTTGGAATCTCACCCAGGGCAGTAAGGTACCAAAAGCTCTTTCAGGTAGTCCAGGCCCCGTCCGTGTAGGACTTTGAGGGAGTTGTAAAAGCTGTAGATATCGAGTGATAAGCGCCAGGGGTAGGTCACTCCATCGTGCATAGTTCTGAATAATATTGTCAGAAAGTTTGTAGGATTTTGTTTGGGTCAGTATGTCCAGTCTTTGAGGCAAGGTCCCTAATATGCGTGACCATGCGTTGCGCTGTCTGTCGGAGGAAGTGGAAGGCCAACACTTTAGATGCTTTCAATCCCCCTTCATAGAAGTGTTGTCTTAGGTAACATAGGACAGCTTAATTTTTATCATTGAGAATATCCTGTAGCTTTCTTTTGCAGTTTGAAGATTTGAGGGCCTATGGAGGAGTTTCTTTAAGCGTGGCTCATTTGGGCTGCTGTGAATTGCATTTGCAGCTCTTGGAGTTTTTGGTCCCTTTGTTTCTTGAGGTAGGAGGTATGGTTAATAAGTTCCCTCTAAGGACAGTTGTCACCATGGTCGGTGAGGGTTCCGGTATATTATTTTCAGTTAAGATTTAGGAGAGTTTGTCTGATATAAAGTGTTTTGTCTCCTGTCTATTTATTATCAAGGTGTTAAGTCTCCATAATCGGGTACCCTTTGGTGGCCCCAGGCTAACTCCAGGGATGGGGGTGTGGTCTGAAAGGCATACAGGCAATATTTTAAAGGCCTTCACCATCCCCACATGCTCAGATGTAATGTGCAATCAGTCAATTCTAGTGTATACGCGGTGGGGGTGGCAGTAGTGAGAATACTGCCTTTGAGTGGGGTTGATACATCTCCAGGCATCAGTCCATCCCGACTCCTTGATGATAGCACATCCTCTTTTTTGAGCAGCTGTCTCTGGGAAAGGGTCGGTGGTATCCGAAAGTGTGATGAATTTGCTCTATTTTTTGTGGATAAGGTGGCTGACATCAGGGACAAGATCTGTTCAACACCCTCTATGGGGGTTAGTGGTGGTCGGTGTATGGTCACTACCCCTCAGTATTCCTCGGTATCTTTCGACTGGCTGGAGATAGGAGACATTGTGCGGATTGCCCAGAATTTGCGGCCTACATGCTGTAGTTTGGATCCGGGCCCTACACGCCTATTATTAGGGTGTATTGAGACCATCAGCCCGATCCCTGCAGAGATTGGTTGGTGCTCTTTAGAACTGGGAAAGTTCCCCAGCTCCCTGAAGGAAGCAGTGGTGACTCCGCTTCTTAAGAAAGCTAGGTATTTTTGATAAAGGTAAAAAGTTACTAGGGGACTGTATCATAAAAATTAAGTTAGTTGTGCTATTCAAAATGCATATAAATTGCTGTAAACGGAACAAGTCTGAAATGTCATGGTGATTAGCATATATCCCATGATGCTTTGCATTAATATGTGTGATGATGTGTTTCTTTGAAACTTGGCTTATTGTCAATGCCTTTTTTGGGGATAGCCCTTGTTTTAGTGCTTCTGCACTGAGGTTCTTTGTCTTTAGCTTCTTTTATTTATTTTTTTTATTTGAGCCCCCACCACCCAAGCAAACAAGGCCTGAATAGGGGAGGCTGAATCTCAACTGCTAAATTAGATCAGAAGGTGCTGGCTAGGTTTAAAGGAAAGACTTGCATAGTCTGTTGCTACAAACTGATGTACTGAAGAAGGGATATGCCATTTCTGAAGGTTATGTTCTGCATTTTGAATAAACATCACACAGAGACTGTGTGCTTGAACTTGAAGTTCTGTGTCTGGTCCATCTGATATCCCACAGGCCTGATTAGGTAAACACAACTGTTGGTGTTTACCGAAGAGCATTATTTTTTGAGTTAGAACATTTTTTGTCTCTCACTAACTTAAAAACAAGATGGCGGCAGCACGAAAACAAATTCAGGGAGCACAACAACAAAAATGTGATCGCGAACATTTTCGCAATGTACATATAAATTTTCCCATAGGCTACAATGGGACATGAAAAACTTGCATAACTTTTGAACGGATATTTTTTCACCAAATCTTCAAAAGGCACCAGTTTAACCCAGGCCACATACAGACAGGCAAATCTGAAATCACTCAGACGCATTCTTCAGTCCACTATGTCAGACTGAAAAATTATGCAAAAGTTGATAATTTTCATTTTTTGGATGCTCTACGGTTCCGCAACCAGTACACCTGACGGAGCATAAGGCTGTGCATGCAAAATTTCAAACCGTCGGACAAATGGTTTGCAAAGTTATCAAAGTGCAAACTTTTAGGGGTTAACACAAGTGGCTGTGCAACCTAACTATACTGGCCCTACCGAGCCATTATAATATATACTATATATACACACAAATAAATATATATATACACACACACACACCATATATACACATACACACATATATATGTATATATACACATAGATACACACACAGTATATATCTATATATATATGTGTATAGATATATATATACACACACACACAGAGTAAGCACCCTGCTTAGGTAGGTTCCAGCAGCTATTTCCAGCCTTCCCGGGGGGGGGGGGTCAGAGTAGGTAAATGCGCAATGGAATAGGGTTTGTCAGAGTATGAGGATGGCTACTCCTCATTGTTTCTTGGTCTTAATGAAGGACACTATCACTTGTGAAAAGCCAAGTTTACAGAGATTTTGTTGTTCAGGGCTGGTCAGGTGTGTCTCCTGCAGCAAAACAAATGTAGGGTGTGTTTTTTTAATAGCAGTTATAACCTTGGTTCACTTAACTGGGTTATTTAAACCATTCACATTTTGACAGTAGAGTACTGAAGACTGACTAGTCACTGTGGGAGGTGTTTATGGGTAGAGTATTACTCTCCCAGTGCCAGACTTCTAGTATGCTTCTGGCCACTATGTTCCAGCGGCACAGCGTGCTTAAATACCTACGTATAGCTATTTGCACCTTAGGTGGGTAGTTCAGTGGCTACAAAGTATTCATGAACTTTCTAGTGGGCAGCATAGCAATTAAAATTAAAGGGGGATGCCAAAATCAATTACACACAAGACATTGGGGCTGTAGACTTATGACGACAGAGAGGGAAGCTCTAAGTGAGGGGCTCGAATGGGTCACCTCGGGAGACAATAGTGCGAACTTCCATGGCAGGAGAGCTGTAAACAGCATTCTCTAGTATCGAGAGTGACCTGGTGTTGATGGGCACCCGGTCCCTCAGGCAGGAGCGAAGGTGTGTGCCAAGGGCACCAAAGGCCTCCTGAATGCCAACCAAAGGGTTGGCAGAGATTGTAAATGGTTGGGGAAAGCAGGAGGATTATTAGGAATGTCAGGTTTTAATATGGATTGCATGTGAGGCATCGAATACTGGGCTATTTGCTCCACCTCCCTATCAAGTATCACCTCCTATCTGGTTGTGACTCAGGGCTATCTAAGTTAAATTAGGGGCCCGCACCCTGCGGTTTCTTCAGCAGGGAGCATTCTCATATTGCACAATAAGTTGCCACCGTATGACTGTGGACGCTCAGCAGTCTTTATAACAGTTTTATATAAAGCAAGTTGGGGGTTCCCCTCCCTTCTAGGCAGTGTATCCCGCCGTGTTATCGTCCTCCATCTCTGAGAACCACCAGCTTCATTTGTAGCAGGCATCTGGCAAAACGCTGTATGCTCACTCAATACTAGGGGGTTCACACTAAGGCATAGTCTTGCATGTCATGGGGTCTAGCGTGTCAAGGGTGGACGGAGTCAAGGCACCCCCCCGCATGTTAGCCCGCATGGGCTTAACGGGGGATTTCCAGCACCCCCCTCAATCTCAGGGCACCCCCAGTCCAGGAGTCCCAACCCATGGCAGCTCGTATCCACAGTGGTGAACAGTGCTGCCAGTATCACTGCCCTGGCCTTCCTTTTGCTGTTGAGGAGGGACAGACAGACAAATTGTCGGTCATACTGAGATTATCTGACTGCAACGTGTCTATTTTGCCAGGTCAGTTGCCGTCGCCCCTCACAGATCCAGGTATACCTGAGTGCAGGTCAGCTGTAAGCCGCATCTTTGGGGTCCTGAGAGTTAGTGTGGTGCGAGTAGTTGCATTTCTTGAGGTGTCTTCCTTAGCAAAGGAGTGGGTGGCATAAGTAGATCAGTGAGTGGGGGCACGTCAGTACTGGGCATGGTTGTATCTATTTCTGTTTCCCTCGGTTAGGAGGTAGGCAGGACCAGCAGCAGCGCCAGCAGATGCAAGAGAGAGAGAGCAACCCCAAAGTGTGGTCTCCCAGCCAGATGCACTGCTCCTTCTTAACAGATAAACAAAACAACAACAACAAAAAAGGGGAAGGGGTCAACAGCATCCCCTCGCTAGGTATTAGAACCCCGTTTTGACCACAATTGCCTGAATTATCCTTCTAGTCAGCCACCACCAGTGCGCCCTCCGGATCATGGGGCAGGGAGGGGCCCCTGGTACTTCACACATAGTTCATTACATTTAAACTTTTACGATTTCCATCCCTGTGCACACTATATATGGTCCCTGAGTAAAGGGTCTGTCCATTTATGTGCAAAGAACAACCTCTGGTATTAGGCAGTTTTACTGTGCAGTTCACTCACAGAAAGGGAAGAGAATTATAGGTAGGGCACAATGGGCAGTCAGGCTGGGCCAAGTTGTCCATGTCTGCTGCCAACTCCTATGTCTCCGTTTCAGTTTTGTGGCAAAGTATAGTGTAAGATGCAGCTTCTTGAAAGAGTCCTACAGCACTTATGCAGGGTTACAAATATAGGTAAACTTAGAAAGTGGAGCAGAGTGAAGAGAAGAGGAAAATAAAAGGTCCTTTTTGCCATAAGTTGCCCTGTTAAAGAGAGTCATTTGCCACTTACATTACCTTGTCATGAGTCTGATGGTGTTTTAGAAGATTGTAGGAGAGCCTGTACATCTTTGATTGTGGCTGCTGCGTGAGCTCGGTGGGTCTGCATGGTGGAATCCCTGAGGTCCACCCATCGTGATGTCTAGCCTAGTGTAGTAGATGTATGAGGTGTCTTGGGCACGTGGATGCCTTTTGCTTGGAGCCCTTCAATAGTATCCACTATCGTTTCATAGAGGATGGGGCCATTGGGGAAGAAGACTCACAGTTTGGCTGGGAAGGAGGTTTAGTATCGCAGCTTCTGCGTGCAGAGCACTGCAACGACTGGGTCATACTTTTTACGCTACTCCATGATCCGCAGGGAATAGTCGTGGTCAACGTAGAGCCTCTGCCCCTTGAAGAATAGCTCTTTTTTCTGCCACAAGCCTCGTAGAATTTTCTGTTTTACAGCACAGCTCTAGATATGCAAGATAATAGAGCATAGGCGCTGCTGGTTATTCTCCTGGGGGATCAACTCATGAGCCCGCTCAACATCTAGTTTGAAATCCTGTGGGAGGTCTATTCAGGAGTGGAAAAAGGTGTCCAGGAATTGGTTTAAGTTAGAGCCCTCTGCCTTTTCCCCGAATGCTGTATATCCTCATGTTCTTGAGTCTGGAGCGACCCTCCAGATCCTCACATTTATCCTCTAGGGTTTTGATCTTTTGTAGAACCTCCAGCAGCAGCTGGCCACTGTGGTTGGTGTGGGAATCCAGATCCATTAAGGTGGCTTGTTGTTCAGTGACCATTTTCTTGAGGTGGTTAACCTCTGACTGGATTCCTGCCAGATCCTGCTTGTGCTCGTCCCTGCACTCATGGAACTCCTGCAGAATTAAGTCAATTTTTTTCTTCTTATGGAGAGATTCCAGTGGGGTCCCATTTTTATTACTGCCTGACACCATGACTCTGGAGGGAGACCTCGCTTGCGGAGCTGTCAGAGTCCCAGTCAGTTGCTTCTGTTGCCTAGCCAGTGGAGTTTGGAGCCGATTGTTTGCTCATGTAGTCAGTAGGTACCCAGTTTAACCTTTTCATTGTTCAGAGGTATTTTTTTTTTATAGAATTTGGTCCCTTCTGTAGGAGCCAATGCTTATGCCGCCATTACGTGTGGTGACATCACCGGACGTCCTGTTACAGAAGTCCTGAATTCCAATACATTCTAAATCTACTGGCAGCCTAAGGGTTACATTGATTCTTGTGCTTTTTGCTGGCTAACATGGCTTTCACATAGCATTTTAAAGGAAGAACTCAGATAGTTGAGAACACCCGTCTCTCATTATACTCAACATGGACTTCTTATAAGCGGGATACTGGATGTAGAAGCATTTGCCAAGGCTGCCTTTTCAGATTCTCAAGGATTGGGGACTTGTCAGAGAAGCTCTGTCTTGTTGCTCTGTTGCCTAATCACTTTTTCCAAACTAGGGCATCCTCATTTAGTTCACTTGATTTACAAGAAGGACCCAAAGAGATGAGAAGCACGTTTGTATGCAGGTAGATGATAACATGAAAAATAGTTACAATCATGGTAATGCAAGCACGATTCATTACTATTTTTCTTATGTGGAATACCCCCCCCCACTAAAATACAGACTTAAAAAACTCAAGTAAATACAAGTATGGGTTAGAAAGCCATTGTTCCACACAGAAATGGCACTGCCTGCACAGATAAATAATCACTGATCAGATGGACATCTTCCCTGAGTGTACAGTGAGACTGGTGTTGGTGGATGACTACAGACCAGCATTAATAACACAGTGGTATGGGGACGGACGGTCCGGTGGTGCTGAGGGTTGAGGTGCTGAACGCCACACCTCGCTCCACGCCGGCGACTTTGGTTCAAATACGGGTTTGGGGCACTGGGGGTTGGCCGGGGGGGAAGGGTGAAGAGCTGACTGAGCTGCTGGCTGGCAGCTCTCATCCTCGGGAGGGATCTGAGGGGCTCCTTGGGGTTTGGCTGCCTCCTAGTGAAGGCTGGGTGGGAGCACCACATTCAAGAAGCCCTGGCGCTAGGCCAGGGAAGGGCGGATGAGGCTGTGGACTGGAGCTGCATGCGCGCCCCCACTACCACTTCTGGGACCTCAGGATAATGGGGCACAAGCAGAAAACACCTTGGAGGATATGGGGAGGCGATGGAGGCCCCAGGAGCCAAAGCCCACATCCCAAGGCCAGACCATCCTTCCACCGGGCTCTCCCAAGCCCTTTGACCTGACCCAGTACCTACCCGGGGGTTGATCTGGGGGGGCTGGAAGGTTCCTTGGGTTTGGGAAGTGGGTGCTCCCCAGGGAAAAGTGGTTTCAGGCTGGGAGTAGAGGCCTCGGTTGAGTGGGCACCCCTGAGAGATGCCCTGATCCCCCGGTGAATAAAACAGAATCTACAAAAAAATAAATAACATAGTAGTATAAGATGCTATTTGTGCTAGTGCCAAATTAAGGTAATAGGTTTTGCTTTTTTATTTGAGTTGGGGGCTCCCCCATACCCCCAACATTTAAAATGTAACAAAAAAAAAAAACATAGAGTGAAGAAGGAAGAGCCCCCAACTTAAACAAATGAAAAAGAAACATCACAACCAAACCAGCTAAGCCCAAATAGCTAACTATTAACGCTGGTCTGTAGTCCTCCACCAATGCTGGGTGAGTTTTCTGCACACTACAGCATTTCCTATAAGTTAATGGGAACACCTTTCCTGCAGATTGCTCAATTTTTCCATATAGGGCCTCTGCAGGGTGTCTCTTATGGTGTATGAGGTCTGGGCAAGAGAACCACAGACTGAAGCAGAGCGGTTCTGGGTGCTCAAGCCTCAGGAGATGAGTGTTTTATATTGTAAGAGACACCCTGCAGAGATTCTGCTAATTTTATAAAATGGGCAGTGAGAATCCTGCTTGGTGGAGAAGTTTCAAAAGCAGTGTGATTCAGGAATAGTAACCGTACTGCTAAACTATTAAGTACAATAAGACAGTCCAAGGTATGGGTTACTTCTCCTAAACTGCACTTCCAGGTGGTTGAAGGCACTCAGTGCAAGCGCCTCATAACACACCTGGGCGTGCAGTTCAGGAATAGTAACCCATACCCCGTCAAGTTTTATTGCTTGCATATATCCCTAGTGTTAGCTAAAGTGATTTATAATAAGTTTTCAATTTTTTTCTCCAAAAAGTTCAATAAAGTTGCCCTCTCCCTGACTGTGGAGAACGCACAACTTGTAAATTTTCTGAACGAGATCACAGTACGCAGCATAACAGGTACAGTAGCTATGGCCTTTGATGGACTAAAATCACATTTATAAATAGAATAATAGATAACTGTGTATTACAAGGCAGTAATACCATTGAGAGATCTTGGGGACATGGAATCTCGAGAGCGAAGCTCAAGAGGTCCTAAAGTCCCCCAAACCGTGAGATGGTATTACTGCCTTGCAAAACACTCATCTTCTCATCTTTCTGTTATTGTTTTGTAATACATGGATCCACTGATAATACTACAGTTGGAGATGACCTTTGAACTGTAGTATTATCAGCAAAAACGATAGTATTATCACTTTTCGTGATAGTATTATTGAGAGGAGTGATGTATTATTATTATATTATGTAGCCAAAGTAATGGAGGGATTTATCAAGGAGAGGCTTGGGAGGCAACTGGAAAGGTTAAGACACCAGGATGATAAACAGTATGGCTTCATCCCGGGGAGAGCGTGTCAGTCCAGCCTCGTAGTGTTTTACGATTGGGTGACGGGGGCCTTGGACAGACACAGGCCGGTGGATGTCCTATACCTAGATTTCAGCAAGGCGTTTGATTCAGTGCCACATAATGGACTGATAACAAAGATGGGGGTGGGAGGACAGGAGCTAAATTGGGTTGAAAATTGGCTTTCGAGGCGTTTACAGAGGGTAATGGTGGGTGGGATACTTTCCTACCCCAGGAAGGTAATCAGTGGGGTCCCTCAAGGTTCAGTATTGGGGCCACTCTTGTTCAATCCCTACGTCTCAGATATAGGGAAGGGGGGTTAGGAATAGGTTGAGTCTCTTTGCGGACGATTCAAAGTTCAGAGCATTGATGGATTGGGAGAAAGCAAGGGAGACAGTCCAGGGGGATCTGGATACCCTGGAGGGGTGGTCAAGGAGGTGGGGACTGAAATGTAATGCCGGGAAATGTAAGGTACTTCATTTGGGGGTCAAAAATACAGGCCATGTATACACCCGGGGGGGGGTCACACTGCAAGCCACATTGGGAGAAAGGGATTTAGGGGTGGTAGTAGACATCAAAATGAATAACTCTGAAAATTGTAGAAGAACTGCAGCTAAAGCAAACAGGATCCTGGGCTGCATAGCTAGGGGTATTACGTCCAGAAGGAGGGAAGTGATCCTCCCTCTATATAATGCCGTGGTCAGGCCGCAGCTTGAGTACTGTGTACAGTTCTGGAGACCTCATCTGAAGAAGGACACAGCGCTGCTGGAGAGAGTCTAGCGACCAGAATGATTCAGGGTATGGAGGGGAGGCCTTATGAGGAGAGACTGCAAGAGCTGGGCTTTACACACTGGAAGAGAGGAGGGACAGGGGAGACATGATAGAGGTTTTCAAGTATGTAAAAGGAATAACCAGGAGTGGAGCCAAGGAGCTGTTTAGGCTAAAGGGGGGCAACCAGGGGCCATGAGTGGAAGCTGGAGGGGGGGGAATTACAGGGGGGACCGCAGGAGGCATTATTTCACTGAGAGGGTGGTGGAGCTTTGGAATGCGCTGCCCGGGAGACTGGTGGAGGAAGGCACAGTGGAGGGCTTCAAGAAGGGGTGGGACAGGTACAAGGGGAAACTGAAACCAAAGAAGATCCTCTTAGGGGCTAGTGGGGGTGGGAAGGCGAACAGCCATTAGGTTGCTGGCTTTCGAGCAGACAAGACAGACCATTTGGCCTATTCTGCTGGCTTTTAGTATGTTAGTATTACTGGGAAATTTTTGTATAACTTGGTATAGTATTATCGAGGCTTAACCATATATTACAATATAAAATACAATAATCTCTGTAGAGCTAGGAGCCCTGGAGATCCTGTATCATACTGTAAGGTCAGCGTGCTAAAGCGGATATCCACAGTACTTTGGATATATCAATTGTACTTCTACATGCTTCGCTCTGTACTGTATCCTAATAAAATAATCTACAGCTAGACCCCATGCTATTTGCTGTATTATGCACTGGACAGAAAAAATAGCGCAGTAATTTAAGGCTCTGAGCTGCAAATCTGGAAACCTGTGTTTGAATCCCACACCCCCCACTTGCATACTGTGTGACCCCGAGCAAGTCACTTAACTTCCCTGTGCTCCCAGATTGCACCTGTAAACAAGCTTTCAGCTTAGTGTGCCACTCCTGGTTAAACCATAATAATAAAAAAAAATCGGAGAAGCTAATTGGTCAGCAGCATTCTAGCCCCATACTTATATTATCTCATAACAGAATGGCTAAAAACAAGACCCCTGACCAGAAAACAATATCCCTGAGCCCTCTCAAAACCCTTATTCTAATCAGTTAAAAGCTAGGGCAGTTACCCGAATAATGACTCCAGCATTGGACTATTCTATGCACTAATGTACTTCCACAATTTAAAAACAGTAAAAACATTGTTAGACCTGTTTTGTACCTTTTTTTATTTATTTACTGTATGGATCCAGTGCATAATCGCAATAACAGACTCCAGGGTGTGCTTTATCATAGGATATCGGCACTTCTCGGGTAAGGCACTCCGCTTCGCAACGCACCCAAGGCGTGCCGATAGGGTAAGCACACCCTGTTGTGTGTTATTGCTTAAAGCAGCAGTGCAATGAAAAAAAGTTATTCCAAAAAGCTAAGTTTCTGCTATGATTATGAAAAATAATGGCAGAACTGTGATTTTGGTTTTCTGGATGCTTCCTAAGCTGTGTACTGTACATCTGCATTTCTGTCTGGATGCTTACCCTCCTCAGGTCCTCAATATTATTTCTATGTAAAAATGAGGACGACATTTTTTCCCCCGAGAAATAATTTTTTTAAAACTTTCATAAAAGTTTTAAATAGCAGAAACTGAACGTTTACCACCAAAATAAACTGCAAGATATCTGTCTTTGCTTAGGTGAAAAAGGTGGGGTCAAATGTTAGCCCATTTTCGTTGCACTGCTGCTTTAATTATGTACCACTTTGTAGGTACTGTCAAAAATTGAACATGTGTATCATGTTTAATTTTTTTTTCAGTAAAAACATTAACAACAAAAGAAATCCACAATAATGTCAATGCAAAATTAAACTTTGCATAAATATATGCACTAGTGCCCCCAGAGTTCTTTCTGAACGTGTTTCAAAGCAGGATGGCACATTTATAAAGCAGAAAAAGAAATAGGCAGACTGGATGGGCCTTGCGGTCCTTGTCTGCCGTCAACTTCTATGTTTCTATCTCCCATGTTGGATGTTGCTTGTCATATTTACGGGGGTCAGTGTCTCAAATTTCAATGACAAAAGTCTGAGTTAGTGGAAAAGGGCGACCAACGCCAACTGAGAGTGGTAAGGTTACACCGTAGTAAAACAAGACAGCTTGTGAGATGCTGCACAGGTTTACTTTACAACCGCAAACTCACTTCCCTCGCTGTAACCTATCAATCAATAAAGCCAACATCACAGAGAAATAATTATTAATCGAGAAACGGACTTCACCTCCCACCAGCTCAGTTCCCTCTACTGTATAAACCCACCACAACAGGACCCAAACAACGGACTGCCCTCAGCGACAGCGAAACGAACTGCCCCTCGCGCACTGGACCGGGCGGGAATAACTCGGCTGCACGTACCTGTACGTGAAACGGCACGGCGTTAGGGCGGTGACGTCACAAAGCGTGTCATTCGAGATTTCCCAGAGTACTGTAGGTTATCTCGGCCAGTTTAGGCTTTCGCGTCGAGGGCCGCGGGATAGGTTGTACACAGGTTGTTGGAAGCCCCTTCCGAGCTCGGATCTGAACCTCCCTCCCCCCAACCCCACCGCAGGAACATGCGGTTCTTCTCACCGAGGCTCCCGAACGGCGAGTGAGCGTGTCTGCTGCCAACTCTCCCAGGAAACCTGTCGCCCGCCAGCTCCGGCCAGGCAATGACAGCGGCCCCGGCAACCCCGCAGCAGATCAGGGACCGGCTGCTGCAGGCCATCGATACCCAAAGCAACGTGAGTACCCAACTCAGTAACCGCCGGCGGGCTGCTGAACCCTCCCGCCGGCTGTCCACAGCCGGAGTCACGCACCGGAGTGGCGGGGCAAGTTGCAGACGAATGGCAGGGTTCGACTTGTTGGTTGGAATTGAGGGTGGGGGGCTTTGAGTTCCAGCATAAGCAGCAACAGTCCTTCTTCCTTCCCCTCGAATAGTGATCCCCTCCAGCGGGTACACAGTCCCCAGCAGCTCCCTGTAAACCACCTGATTTGCGGAAAAGGACCCTCGTGTTCGGCTTCCCAAACTCCTCAATGCTGGGAAGTGTATCTCGGGTGTAGGGCTTGTAATTCTGCGGGGAGCCTCCTGTGCGGTGCAGCCGAAGCTGGGCTGCTGGGGAGGGAAGGGGTACAGACTGTACTGTTGTGTACCATGCTGGGGAGGGAATGGGTGCAGTCATTGGGCTGCTGGGGATTATGCTGGCGAGGGAAGGGATGCAGGGACTGGGCTGCTGTATAGGGATGAGGCATTCACCAAAGATTCTGATAGTTTTCCGAGTATATCAGAACTTTCAGAACCTTTTAGTTTAAAGAAAACATGTTCTAACCGTCATGTCCACCCTAAAGCTACTGTCACTGCCGGGAAAGGAATCCAAAACAGACTGCAGCGGCACTACACTACTTCCAGCCTCCTTTTGGGTATTTCTATCACCGCCAGCCTTCTTACTGGAAATATATCTTCTAGGGAGTGTATTAAGCCTCTAAACCAGTGTTTAAAGGATCTAACCCCGAATAAAGGTTCAGATAAGGCTCTTTTAAATAACATGGAATAGGTTCTGGGTGGTTTTGAAGTTATCAGAAGCGGTTCTCCTATCCCTAGTGATGTGTCAGGAAAGGAAAACCCGAGGAGTGGAGCAGGAAGGGGGTGATATGGAGGAGAAGCTCTTGTACTTGGATTATCGGTGGAGTTTGGGGAAGTTTTACGAGAGCTGCAGATTGCGAGCTGCTGGTTGACATCAGCCCACGACGGGGTGTCGGTGTATTTGTTGTTGTTAAAGCTGTTCGGCAGCAGGCAGCACCCCGATCTGATGCATCTGCTGAGCTGTGCACTTCCTCGGAACAGCCAGCCTATGCTTGTAACCCCCCGTCATCCGAGTTCACACGCTTCTGAGGAAAACATAAATGTAAGACCATGTTGTGACCCGGTACCCCTTTCCCGCAGGGTAGCCTGCGAACCCCCGACGTGTTCTTCTGTGGCATAGGGAGTTTTGACAACGTTGTTGGCAGGATGGGGGGTGGCGTATAGACGAGCCTCCAGTATCCGAGTATGGAGCACATGGCCCCGGTCTACCTGCTCACTCGAGCCTGGGGATTAGCCAGGAGGCCGTAGGCCTCTGTGGGAACTTCGTGTACGTTAATGTACGAGGCCTAATGGGGACGAGCTTTACTTTTCTGACAGGATTATTTGTAAAGATTTGTTCAAAGACCGAGGCAGTGGCGCAGGGACTTTGATATGAATGTATATTTCATGGAAATTTGAGTATTAATTGTGTACAAGTTCTGCTACCAGTTGGTCAGTTGACAGACTTTACAAAGCCAGTTGTTACACTATGGTAAAGGCGTTTGGAAAGGGAATTAGTAGCAATCCTTCTTGAGTAATGGGACCTGGTGTTGAGCACCGCAAGGGTGGAGTTACTAAATAAAGCAAATACAGTAAATACGTTTAACGTAGGTTAAATGGAGTGCAGTTTGTGGAGCCACCGTTTTTAACCATCTGTTGCTTATTTTGTCCCTGACCATGCTTATACAGCAGTTTTTATAAGACTGTATATATGTTTCTATAGCAGCTAAACATTTTGAATCCTTTTTGTAACTAGGTTGACTTTTATAATACATTTGTTCTGTAAAAATATGGAGTTGACTATTGTAAGGAATATACATATAGGGTCAGATGGCCTTGAGATAAGCAGCAGTTTAGGTAATTCACAGTAACATAAACTAAATGCAAATTGTAATTCGATGCACCACGGGGTTGGGGTGATAGAGGTCTTTCCAGTGGGTAATGATGACTGGATTTATGTTCGAAGCTGGCTGTCCAGAATAGTCTGAGCACAGCCTTCTATTTTAATGTAGTCTATTTCCTGTTATTTTTCTTATCATTATAAACTAATGACTTTTAAGGCACTGACACTCCAGCAGAATGCAGCCAGCATTAGGGTGGTGTTAAGCGTGGACCTTGCACCATTGTTTTTGTACCTGGTCTGGTTGTGCATAGGGGAACTGAAGAACAGTATAGCTGTTAGAATGCAAAACCATAGTTACATAATTTATAAAATGGTAACCTGCAGTTTGATTTTCATATTTCTGTAGTGTTTCTTGTATAATGGTTATAACTGCATCCTCTAAATGATTTAATTCAGTAGCTTTTCATGAGGAGTATCTGGAGCTCAGATATTACAGAGGTGTATTCCTGCATCAGTAAAGTACTGTCCCAGTGGCGGAGCTAGAGGAGGGGCTGTTGGGGTGGTCGCCCCTCCTGGCTGTGCAAGTGTGAGTAGTGGCACCCCGCTACCATCTCTATTCCCTGTTTAGTGCCCATTGTGGAGCCCATGATTGACTGAATGGCCCCCCCCCCCAGCTCCCAAACGCTCCCAGACCTGGCTCCACCACTGTACTGACCCAAATCGTATGGTGTACAGTGCACTCCAGAACAGACATCAAGTTAAAAATATTTTATTGTATATTTTAACAAGCCGGATATAAACTGTGGAATTAAGATGAATGTTCAGCAACGTAAAATGCTTACTAAGTGTTCACGTCACATAATCTGTTTAGTTATTTAGGCGTTGTTTTCCTAGGTAGAATCCCTTAACTAAAAGCTTTATTTGGTTTGGAAGTTATGGGGTCTATTTCTACGGGATAGCCACTTGTGCCCTTATCAGTGTGTTTTTACATTTTCTTGTTACAGGCAGTGTTTACTTGAAAAAGATGGAGCTCATAACGCTAATAAATGCCTTTTTTTTAAATCTTGCTTAATCCTGTGTACTGGTCAAGTTCAATGACACCAGTGGTGCTACAGCCTCTTAGCTATGAACAAAACTGTTTTTTATAAAGTTGTTGGTGTTTTAAGTTTTTCTGTTGCATATCCACAGAAATCACTAATGTTGCAGTTAAAATTAAGGCTAGATAAGTACTAAGAAGAAAAAATGGTGAATTGTTATGCCAGCAGATTGTGTTAATGGTGAAATTAGCTTGGTGGACCCAAAGTCGTTTTTCTCTTGCTTTGTCTATATCTATCTGTTGAATCTGCAATATTTTCTATATAAAATGGACATTGAGGCAGCAGAGAGGGTGCAGTGCATGGAAACCAAAGTGATCAGGAGTATGAAGGGATAAAAGCTATGAGAAGTGGCTGGAGGCCTTTGACATGCTACCCCTGTAGAAAAAGGGGCTGCGAGGGGACATAATCTCCATCTTCCTTCTACCGAGGGGGTGTTGACAGAGTCAGACAGATGTTTGATCATGTTTCCTCCAGCAGGATTCCAGGACAGGCCCTGAACCTGAAAAGTGGTTAAATCAGGTGTAGTATTAGAATGCACTTCTTCTCCTAGAAGGTGGTGAACCCATGGAGCAGCCTACAAGTGGAGACAGTGGACATGAAGAGACAGTACAGGCTTTCAAGGTAAGCCTGGGCAAATATCTGTTTACCAAGAAAACCGCAAGCTGTCCTGGGTAGGAGGATGGGCAGGAAATCCCAACAGTTTAGTACAAGTTTGCATTGCATGCTTGTTGGCCCTTGTTTATGAAGTGGGGGAAGGGGACTTCATGCACCTTGTATCCCTTCCATCCTTAAGTTACTATGTGTGAACATTTTCAATGTTGCCATCCTATTCAGCGCAGTCATTCTTTTGGCCACAGCTCTTGCACATTAGCTTGCCTTCCATGGCAGGGTCCATATTTCCAACTGCCCCCTTACTGTGTGCTCCAAGGGAGGTTCAGATTTTCCATGGTCAGTGAGGAGAAGCCATCCTTTTGGTGTGCCTCTCGGACATGGGTGGCATCAGGTCCAGCATTATTGCAGTGGTCGAAATTTTTTGCAGTCATTAACCAGCAGGGCTAGTGACTGTGAAAATCCACTAGTCCCACAGACTTTTCCGGTGACCCAGCGGGTGAACTTATTGAAATATTACCTTCCAAGCTGACAAGGCTAGTTAAAGGAAAACCTTACTAGCTGGTACAAAATCTACTTGCATTTGGCTAGTGGAGTAGTGCCAGTTTCGACCCCTGTCATTGTGCATCAGATGGAGGCTTTTTCTCCCCAGTTTTTCATCACACCTTCCCAACGTGTGTTCATGCCTACAGTGCTCCTGGAAGGGGAGATGCCAGACAATGAACGTTCGCTCACGTCACCCATGGTGCCTCCCATAATACCCATCACGTGTCCATGAGCGGTACAGCACTGAACTCACCCCCTGGGAGGTGAGTGTCCACATGGATGCTCTGCACTCTCTGTGGTGGTCTCCACTCCTGACGTTTCAGACTTGAGGCACGAACCAGCTTGCAAGAGCAGTCCCCAACCCTCAGTGCCACGGAGCCTGCTTACAAAGACTACATTTTAAAGCCAGTAGTAAGCGATCTGCAGGCTACATTTTTGCACAGAATACTAACTTCATCCCTGCTTGTGAAACAGGATGGTCAGACATGATGGATCTAGAGTTTCTTCTATTAATCGCTACGTAGTAAAACACTGCTGTATGTGGCTCAGAATTAGCCATTTGTTTTGCTTGCCCTGTGGGAGTATTTCAGTCAAAAATGGTAGTAATATACTCCTTTACTCCCCTTATGTGTACCCTTGGTCTAGCCTATGTATACTAACATACTAAAAGACAGCAGTATAGGCCTTGTGTCTACTCGATAGCCAGCCTCCTAGTGGGAGCTGGCTTCACCCCCCCCCCCCCCAAAGTCATGGTCTTCCTCGGCTTTAGTCTCCACCATACCTGTCCCAGCCCTTCTTGAATCCTTCTACTGTGCTCTCCTCCACCAGACTCCTGGGCAGTGCGTTCCATGGCTGTATCACCCTCTCAGTGAAGTAGTGTCTCCTTCGCTGCCCCTGTAATCCCCCACAACTTCCACTCTGCCCCTGGTTATTCCCCTCTTAAGCTTCCAAACACCTCCTTTTTGGCTCCGCCCTTACACGCTATCATTGCCCCTTTGACACACGCAGAAAGCATTGTTGTGTATCTTGATTGCCTGTATATTATTCGACATCTTGTAACTAAAGATGCTTTTTCAGTGTGTTATTCCCTAGCTTTCCAGGACTACTACTTCACCTCATGTCCATTTTCTTTTTCCTACCTAAAGAGGTCAGTCTTTCTCCCCCTCTCCCCACATCCTACATATACTTCAGTGTGTGGCTTGCCCTCCACAGCAGGGCTTCCAGAGGCTGATCCCCCAAATATTCTGGAGGACCATTCTAACTGTCACACAGTGAGGATTGGGGTGTGGAACTTCTGGGATGGACTGAGACCCTGGTGGGATTGGGAGTGACGTCTCTCTCCTGCATCAGCTGGTGCCCCCCCCCCCCCGTGGACCCTCTGAGGCATTCTTGTGTTAGACTGAATTTGACTGCACATGCTCATCCACCTTCCTTGAGACTGCGTTATAGTGCATTTCACCTTGACACGTCATGGAGTACCAGGAAACTGTTGATATGTTGAACCATTATTCATTGTCCCCTCCTGGCTTATCTATTGTAATACCACTGTAATTCATACTTTTTGTTAACTTATTGTATAGGTTTGTATTGCTTTGTCATTGGAATGTATCATTCCCCTAGTTGCCCCTGTAAAAGGGATAGCTTGTCGCAGTGGGCCCACCTGGTCATCAAAATTCGGATAAATATGGCAAGAGTGGTGTTTGTAAGAGGCTTGGTGGTGCTCTGTGTTCACATGGCCTTTCCAAGGGTTGTGATACCGCAGTATGTGATGGCATATCACTATTTTTCCAATAGTGATGATTTGTTATTGTAGAAAAACTAAAATTTATCGCACTGCAATAAACCACTTTGACTTTTAAGACCCACTGCTTTGACTGCGGGTTCTTGTCTGGGTGTGACCAAGATTCCAGATTCCTCACCTCCTTGAATCTGATTTTCATTCTTTTTGCAAAATTTAGAAATGCTACAGGTGGTGACTTGATACATATTTTTCTGTACTAAGAGCGTCTGTTACAAAATTACCTTGCTTGCAAATTATGATAATATGACATTTTTTACACAAATATTACAATACTCCAAATTTAGTATCATGACATCCCTACCCCTGAGCCAGCAAGCTGCGCAGCCCACCCTTCCTTGGAAAGGACAGCATTCTAAGGGAATTGCAGCCCTTCCTCTGCTGGCCCTCCAGTGAACTCCACACTGCTGACTGGCATTGCCAGTGTTGTGGATGTGCTGGCTTGGCATCAATGAGTTTTGTACTATGGCTTTGTTTTTTTTCTTTGCTTTCTTTCTCCTTTTCAGTTTCTGTTGGTAAATTCCTCCATCTCCATTTTAGTCTTCATGAGTGTCTCTTGTTTTTCTTTGGTACCCACTTCACGACTTCCATGCCCATCCTGTGCTCATCCATTCTCTCTCTGCACATGTCTTTCCTTCATCTCAGAATCCTCTCTCTGGCAATCACTGTCCTTTCCATACCCACATTTTCTTGTTGCAGACACATACCGCCTTGATATATCATTGGTCCTTCGTGCAGTGAGTCAGTGTAGCTTGGTGGTTAGAACTGGGGCCCTAGAGCTCCAGGTGTACTGTCAGTGGCACAACTGTTGTTTACTGTTTGACCTTTGAGTAAGTTGTATATCCTCCCTGTATTTAACCACCTCACTGCAGCTAACATCTCAGTGCTTTCTGTAATCTCAATCTCACATGCCCCCCCATCTATGTACACCTGTTGCCTCCTGTAATTGTTTATAGTGTATAATGTTTTACTAATGAATGCTGCAGCTGACTGGATCATTCATGGAAAGCAAACTTGATGGACCTTTGACCAAATTTCTCTCCTGCTTTAATCATCTACTGTCGAAACAATCTAGTCCCTTAATTAAGTATCTTGTACAAGGTCTAGTTTAATCTATGCAGTACTACTGTTTGCATTGTGGCATTACACACTGAAGTTTTCTTGATGCTGACCTCCCTTTGTTGCCACAGAACTTTGACGAGGTTGGGAGAAGTTCTGTTGGGGCTGATCTGCTTTTTACAGTCGTATGATCTCCATCCTGTTAACTTTACTAGCAAGGCGTACATGACGTTTGACTAGGGATGTCGGAGTATGGCTCTTCCACATTATAAAATGGGGTAGAGAAATCCTATCACTTGATTGGTCAAAAGTTGGCCAGAGCAGTGTGGTTAATGATCATTAACCTCACTGCTCTATCCAGCATCCTGAAAGTGCAGGTACTTGATTTCCAGTCTGACCCCGGTGTACTAAACTGACATTTTTATCACTTTTTTTTAGTTTGTTTATTTGAATAGCGATTTAATAGTTCATTGTTAGTAGGTTAATACGTTTGTAATGCCATTTTTAAAGATTTATAGTTTTCTTAAATAGTACATGCTCATTTTTAAGTAATAAATAAAATGTTTGACTTTGTTCAACCAGTTGTAATTTGTTTTTTCCCCATTTTATAAGTGCAGTAATACACGGCTGGGTGTGCAGTTATGTGTGAATTACTGCACACCCCACCAGGGTTGAAGAGCACTCAGTTGGCGCCTAGTGCCTCCACCCTGTGTGAAGTGTACGTTAATTCACTGATAACCGCACATGCAGTTGTGTATTATTGCTTACTGAAAAAACTTGATTAGCAGTTTGCATGAAAGTGCTGGTCAGTTGTGAAAATGCATAGCATGACTTGACACAGATTGATTAGCAAAATGTTAAAAGCATTTATATAGTGTTATTAATGTTGTGTACCGTGTTATGGACTCACTCAAAAAATGGTTAGTAGTCTGCTGCTAATGCATTTCTGAAAATGGTTCGCATTCCGCTTGTTCTGTTTAGTGCTGTGCTGTACCAGCTGTTTAATACCCTGTCACTATGTAAATCAATATACATGCTGTTATAATTCTGTATCACTACAGGAATAGGAGAGTAGAATACATCTCTCAAAGAAATCTTGTCAGCTATCCGTGTGTGCACAATGCTTCATTTTGAAAATAAATATCTGAGAGATTATATTGTTGTAACCACTATCAAAATAGCACACTGCACCTCCAAGTGACGAAAACTGGAAGACCACTTCATATTGTACCCACAATGCCTTGCCACATATTAAGTGCTGTACTGTAGTCACCACTACCAAAATATGAGACTGCACTGTTGAGTAAGGAAAATTTAAGTTAACTTAATCTGCCAGTCAGCCCGGTGGCGCTGAGGGTTGAGGCACTGGATGCCACACCTCGTGCCACGCCTTGGATTTGGTGTTGGACTCGGGTGGCCGGGGTGGGGGAAGAGGATGCAGCGTCCGGAGGACAGCTCTCCTCCTCCTGGGGAGGGATTCAGGGATGTCCAGTGTCTTGGTGGCCCCGATGGAGATCAGGGGCACTGCGGGATCACCGGCCGACATAAGGGGCATAGTGTGTCACCAGCAGGGCAGCCATGCACAATTGTCATTGCATGCCGCACTTCTCGGGAGGAAATGAGAAAAAAAAAAAACATACTCAGCGATATGCAATGACACTTCTGCCCCAGGCCACACTCCCAATACCTGGCACTTTTCTCTCCTGACCCTGCTTGCCTGGCCACTCCAGATTGTAGATAGAGCACCCTGGGCGAATAGGGCGGCCCCACCTCGGGGGGGGGGGTTCAGAGCAGGGGGGTATGTCTGGCTGGAGTGAGGGAGTAGGAGGTGTCTCCACTGGGAGGTAGAGTCCGGAGGTCGGAGGATGCTGGAGAGTTCCTGAAGGACGGTGAAGAAACAGAATTGGGGGGGAAAAAAACAACTTTATACTTTACCCAGAATTCCTTGTTGCTGTATGTAAATCAGCATATTACTTGTTATACTGCTGTAACCACTACCAAAATTATACTTAAAATTGATCATTATTATCTGGGCGGCCATTTTGTGTCAGAGAAACAATGGATAGTTCGGACTTCATAAGGAGCAATTGGAAGTAATGTTAAAGGAAAGGGACTACTTTATGTCTAAATGTTAAAATGTAAGGGACCCAGAGGAGCCATTGTATAATAGCAGTAATGCACTCCAGGATGTGTCTCGTGCTGGGATAGTGTCACTTCTTAGGTGTTGGATGCACTTGGCCTGTGGCCTTGTGTCCAGCCACCTGAAGTACGATGTTATCCCAGCACGGCACATACCCCTTGTGGATTGTTGCTTAAGTATACTGCAGTAATGGAAATCACAGTACTGATGCTGTGTGCAATTTCTGATACAGTTATAACCATGGTTCACTGTATATCACGGTTTTCAGGCCTTTCAAGTAATTGGTGTATGTTTTTTAGTGTTCCGCCTTTACCAACTCTCACCAACAATAGTTTGAGTAAACTTCTTTTTGAACAAAAATGACTACTTCATGTGACTGTTACCATACCATCCATATTACAAACCATGACATCCCTACTTTTGACTGTGATGTTTCACATGTGAGCACCAGTATTTCCTGTGCTTTGTGACTATTGCAACACTCTCTAGTTAGGGTTATGAGGAGGATTGATGTGCTGCTTGCACCTGGTCCAGAATGCTGCAGGCTGGCTGGTTTCGGGAACTTCTCCAAGGGATCACACCACGCCGGTGTTGCGCGGTCTGCATTATATGCCTGTGCCGTGGCATATCCCCTTCAAGATATGCTTGTTAATGTACAAGGCCCTACACAGTTTGGGTCCAAGCTACCTGAAAGACCTTCTGATATCCTACAAACCTACCTGCCCCCTCCGTCATCTGGTGCAGGCCTGTGCTATGTTTCTTGTTCCTGTCTTAAACAATCTGGGGGATGGGGCTTTGGTGTTTGCTGCCCCTCTTCTCTGGAACTCCCTGTAAGAGATAGTAAGATATGTCTGCATGGTGGAAGCCTTCAAACACCGATTGAAAACACATTTGTTTGCACAGGCTTACCCAGACTACATTTTATTATGACTGTAGGGCTCTTGGTAGGATTTTTTGTTTGGGGATCCTAGACTTTCTGGAAGAAAGGGGGTCCTCAGTTAAAATGTGAGAGTCCCTGTGAAATTTTTGGGGGTTCCCACTGAAATGAACATGAGTCTGGAAAGTATAGTTACCATTGTGTGTTTATTTACCTTGCTTATTTATATTTTTCGGGCAGTTCCTGTGCCGGGGATGATAACAGCGACAGTAGTTTTTCTTGTCATACAGTTTCTCAGCCGGGTTGCTGGGGGGAAAATACAATTCATGCATGTGTATTGTGTTGGCCCGTTGGGACTCCTGGGACCTTGTACAATGAGTGTCTCCAGGACTTTCTGCAAAAATTTGAGTGTCCTGACGTCAAATCTGTGCATAAAGGACGCAGGCACCTGCGTCCCTGAGAGCCCTGTGACTGTGGATGGTTTTAATAGTATCTAGTTATTTTATCTGCCGTCAAAGTCTATATTTTTATGTTATATAATAGTCATGTGTTTTTATTGTAAGGTGCTCTGAGCCTTTGCATAGTGAACTAAACAAATAAAACTGCATTGCCTTCATTTCAGACCTGTGTGATCCCTTATGCCCATTCATAATTTGAATAAAGTGATATTCATTTTAAGTTGGAGTACTGTTTCCATCACTTTGGTATTCCAACTTTTATACAGCGCTGCCACTTTATTTGCTCTTTCCGCACACTCTTGGGTGCCATTTTCAGGCTAACCAGATTAGAGTCCATGATTTTCCATTTTCAGAAATGGCCAATTCTGTTTGGTAAAATCAGTTTTTCCCATGGTTGATGGCAAATCAGCATGTTTTGTACAAAAATTTGGCTTAAAATGGAGGGGGTTGCCCCCCCAAAATGGTACAAGTGGTGTTTTTTTTTTTTTTTTCATGAAAAAAATGACTAAACAAGTGTTGGTTTAAAAATGACAAATTCTGAATTTTTTTTTTTTTTTTTTTTTGCTGGTCTTTTCCGTTGAAAATGGAAAATCGTTGGCCCTTCAAGATAACCAAAATTGGCAAGCAAAATACATAATATGGGTTCTACCAGGCCTCTTGATGGCCCAGTGGCATGAAATCGCACTGCAGTGCAGATAACAGCAGTTTGGGAATGTGCTCTGTTTGCAGTTTTTGGAGAGAAGGCCAGGCTGCAGGCAGTTGCTAGAAGGCAGCATGCCACAGCTATTTAGGACTGGCGGCAGGTTATGGCATGCAGCAGTCCCTGTGGCAGGCCGGGGACCTTGCTGCTTCTGCAGGGGCACACTGAATCGTCGAGATTGAAATTCTTACCTGGGGAGTAAAGAGGAACAAGAGGAGAAAATGTGGGATGAGAATTCCCCTGCTGTCAGAACGAGGAGGAAATCACCTGAAGAGGGTATATCTGATCAACAGGGTAGCACAGCCAGTGTAGCCTAATGGTTAGTGCACAAGGCTGGAATCCAGGAGGTCTTAGTTTGAATCCTGATTTCCTTAAAATTCTTCACTAGTTAAGGAAGATAGTGACCTATACTTGGAGAGAAATGGGTTCCAGGTAGTACGCAGCACAGACTCGTGGCAGGGAGGTCTTGTCAGGGTAACCTAATTGTATTCTTAGGATAACAAGGGTGGTGGATAAGGGACATGCAGTAGATTTACTCCACTTCATCAAAGCATTTCACAAGGATCTGTGAGTGACTATCAAAGGACTTTGTTAGATGTGTGGGAAATTGGCTAGGGGGTGACAGCAGAGGGTTCTGGTTAATGGGGTCAAATCAGCGGAGAGGGACATTACGAGTGGGGTTCCCCAGGGGTCTGTCTTAGTACCTGTCCTTTTCAATATGTTCAACACTGAAGTTGGAAGTGAAGTAGGTAGCATGCTTGCCTCTGATGCCAGAAGGTCATGGGTTCTAGCTTCATACCAGATACATGGAGTACCATGATACCAGATACATATTGGCCAATCTCCATCCTCCCCCCCCCACTCTCCAAAGTCCTTGAAAAAGTGGCTTCTATCCAACTATCTGAGTACTTGGCTAAGTATGACATTATGTGCCTGGAGCAGCACGGCTTCCGCCCAGGACACAGTACAACCACTGCTCTCCTGGAGTTCTCTCAATACCTACACTCTGCTCTAGACTCTGGCAACCTGGCCGGTGCAGTGTTCATTGACCTCTCCAAGGCCTTTGACACTGTCTGTCACCCCCTTCTACTCGACTCTCTCCACCAACTGTTTCTCTGCTGGTCCCCTTGCCTGGTTTTCCAGCTACCTCTCTGCTAGATCCCAGCATGTAAAAATCGACGTCTCCCTCTCCAACATTCAACCCGTTTACAGGGTTTTAAATAATTGATTAGCAGTTTTTTTTCTTAGGACAATACTAACCGTACAGAAAGTATTTATATAGGTTTTTTGGAAATGTTATGTTAGTTAAACACAGTGAATCAAGTGCTATGCATTTTCGCAATGTTTTAGAACTTTTATGAGCAAAACGCTAATCAATTTTTAGAGTTAAATAAAACCCTGCTGTTAGCTCCGGGGTCCCACAGGGCTCAATCCTGGGTCCCATTCTCTTCAGTTTCTACCTCAACACACTCCCCAGCTCCTGCAATAGCAAGATGCACCTCTATAGAGATGATGCAGTTCTCTTTGCCTCACACCCAGATCCTTCTACTCTCCAGTCATCCCTTCATCTGGCCTACAACCAAGCAGAAAGGTGGTTTCTTGATCACAGACTAGTCATAAACCTTAAGAAAACCAAATCAGTGCTCTTCTTTCACCACCAAAATAAAGCTAGAAGTGCCCCCCTCCTGATTACCCCCAACAGAGGGGGGACGGCTCAGGGGCAATGTGAGGAAGTATTTTTTCACAGAGAGGGTTGTGGACACATGGAACAGCCTTCCTGAGGAGGTTGTGGGGTCTAAAACGTGGGAGAATTCAAGAATACATGGGACAGACATAAGGCAATTTTTGTGGGGGGTAGGAAGAAATAGGCTGTTGGTTAAATAGGATCTGCAGCTTATCCTCTAGGTAGGGAAATGGGCAGATTAGGTGGGCCAAGTGGTCCTTATCTGGCGTCAAAGTCTGTTTCTAACTCTCAGCTCCCATTAGAGCAAGTGCCCATATACAAATACCTAGGTATCACTTTCCATACTGCCCTCACCTTCCACAACCACATCAACGCTCTTTCCTCCTCCATAAACTCTTGGATTGGCTTACTTTACCGCCATGGGGATTGCCTGCCCTTCGCTGCCCTCCGGCTGGCCATCGCCGCCTCCATCCTGTCCCTAGTGGACTACGGCTTGCCCATCTATGCTGCAGCTGATAACACAGCCCTCTCTAAAATCCAGCTCTCCATCAATAAGGCCTGTAGGCTCCTGACCGGAGCCTCCAGCTGCACCTACACCTGCCTGCTCTATTCCTCCGCCAACCTGCTCAACTTTGAGGAATGTCTGCAGTATTTGACCTGCCTTCTTGCTAAGAAATCCCTGCTCAGACTCCCCGAGTCTCTGCCTCCCTACCACGATCATCCTCATCAGTTTCCACCATGAGCTCTGTTAAAGCCACCTTAAAGTGCCCAGAACCAAGACTTCCCTCGCCAGAGGTCCTTCTTTATCGAGCCCCTCCTGGTTCAGCTCCTCCCTGCCTGCATCACCAACACTGCCAAACCTGGTCCCTTCAAAACCACTCTCCGAGCTATCTCTTTAATGTCCGCTGCTGCAGGTGCAACTAACCCTGCCCCCAATCCTACTACAGGACCTTTCCTGCCTGGCCCCCCAATCTCGACAATATCACCTGAACTGCCAATCTATCTTCCCCCCCATCCCTTTTTACCTACCCCCTTAGGTTTATACAAGGATGTATTCCACTGCAACTCCAGAGAAATTGTACATCTTTAATTGTAAACCTGTATTTTATACCAAAATGCAATTAAGTGTATTCTGTGTTCAATGTCTGTACCTGTAATGTTGTCCAATGTTGTATTGTCTTGCCCTCCCTGCGATGAGGTGCCTTTGTAAATGAGTCTGTGACTTAAAGGTTGTAAATCTGACTTGTACAAATAAAAAAAATAAATACCTGTAACTGACACTGTAGTGCCTTTTTGGCAGTATTTTGGGGGGGGGGGGGTAGGTGCTGTCCTTGGGATGAGAGGTTAAACAGAGGTCCCTTCTGCCCATCTCTTGTTACTGTCCAGGTGGAAGTTCGAGATCCTGTGTTGTGCTTTATTTTCCCTTGCATTTCCTAATATTAATATTGGTTAGCCTAACGCCATCTTTTATTTGTTATTTTAAAATTGAATATTTAAAAAAAATGTATACTTCTATGAATTTTATTGCTGTAACATGTAAAGCGCTGTGATCTTTGGGATAGCGCTTAAGAAAGATTTGCTTGCTCAAGAACAAGGGGACGTGCTGTGAAGGTGGAGAATACTGGAGAGATGTGAGGAAGTACTTCTCAGAAAGAGTGGTGGATTCCTGGAATGGCCTACTAGCTGAGGTGGTGGGCTGAAAAACAGTGGTGGTGTTCAAGAAAGCATTGTATAGGTATAATGGAATCTTAGTGGTAAGTAGTGAGTGAGGGAGAAGGAGCCAGAGATGAAAGGTGAGAGGAAACAGTTTTTAGACCCTAGATGGCCTCTAGTTGTTGTTGTTTTTTTATTGGCTACCCACTATTCTGAGATATATATTTTTTTCGTTAAATTGAATTTCGTTGCGTAACTACCCTGAATCCCTCTCTGCTCAGCAGTTGCTGCTCTGTTTTCATACTGCCTGAACAGTCTGTGATATCAGAAGCACCCATTCCAGGCCATTCAGATGAATAGCATGGAATGGGAGTTTCTGATCTGTCATAGAATATCTTAGAAATATGAAAATTAGGAGAAGTAGCTGCTGAGGAGAGTGGAACTCTGTGTAGAGCTGAGGGCACCTCAAAGCTAGATTATTTATGGAAAAATCAAAGCCATCAGAATACATAACTAGCATGGAAAGGAAGACGAAAGAGCAGTTAACTATATGTAAAAATAATTGTCTGTATTCTAAGGCCTTTGACAAGGGATCTCCGAAACGCGTCATGCGTTATGTATGTTTTTTTAAATGGCACTGAATAAAAATGTATTATTCTAAGGCCCTCTACACACTGGCGAACTTAAAACGGTTTAAGTGCCTTAAAACATTTTAAATCCCTCTAGCACTGTTTGCATCCAGACTACAAGCCCCTTAAAACGTTTTAATAAAAACATTTTTAAACCCTGCTAGATACCTAATCTTAAAACCATTTTTAGAAATGTTTTGAAGCTAACACGGTTTTACTCACAGGTCCGGACAGAAGTAAAAACGTTTTAAGCTGTAATGGTTTAACTAAAACAGTTCCAGCGGCAGTGTGTACAGGCAAGCACAGTTCTGTGTGCTGGACTTAATGCAAAATAGTGACATCTTTTAGACCCTGTACACAGCTGAGCGGTAACTGTTTTAAAACTGGTGTAGTACGTACCGTTCCCATCCGTCCGCATTGTCGAACCGTTTCTTGAAATGGTCTCCTTCCATCCACACTGTTGCTCTGTTTTTGGAGCGCCATGTGAGTGCTGCAAACTGAATCTAAGGACTATCCCACACTGCCTTGCAGGACATCCTGATGTTGTGACTCCTCCCATCATGCTTCGTGTTGTATCCATGTTAACAACACACAAAGCATGATGGAGGCAGCTGATTTAAACAATTGCCTAATGCTACTGTTAATGTATAGATTTTTCAGTAGGCAGCTGGCTATGCTGAGGGCACGAAGGATTCGGCAGTACAGCAGATTGATTAAAGTTAAGCAGGTGCTGGCAACTAGGAGGCAGTCATTGCAGATGATTACTGCACTGTTAAATGTCTTTGGCACAAGGTATGCGACTGAAGGAGTGCCTCGTTCTGTTTGGCGCTATCCCAGGTTGACCAGCTGGTGGGACAGCATTGTGCTCTGTTCATGGACAGATGAGCAGTGGCTTGCAAACTTTCGTACGAGCAGAAATACATTTCATGCGCTGTGTGCTGAGGTGCAGCCTTATATTTACTGCATGTATACACAACTACTTAAAGCAATACCAGTCCCCAAGAGTGCCAATCACGTTGTGGTGCCTGGCCACGGATATAGAGTATCGGACATTGGGACTCTTATTTGGTGTGGGCAGATCTACGGTTGGGAAATGGTTCTGCAGGTGTGTAAAGCCATTGTACATGTACTGCTCCCCAAAGTAATCAAAATCAATAATGTGGCAGCTGTCACACAGGGCTTCGAGAGAGAATGGAGTTTCCAAACTCCGGGGGGAGGGGGGGCGGCAGAAGATGGTACTCACTTCCCCATTATATCCCCATCTGGGAATGCCACTGAATATTTCAACCGGAAGTCCTATTACTCTGTGGTGATGCAGTCACTTGTGGACCATAAATTCTGTTTCATGGATGTAAATGTTGGTTGGCCAGGGAAGGAACACAATGCCCAGGTGTTCAGGAACAGCAAGCTTTTCCACATGGGACAGACTGGCAAGCTATTCCCAGGCATGCAGCGTGAAATTGGTGGAATGAGTGTGCCAGTTGTTCTTGGTGACCCTGCCTGCCCTCTGCTCCCTTGGCTGATGAAACCATATAGTGACTATAGCATTGGTACCAAGCGTAATTTCAACTACAGGTTAAGCTGTGCACGCATGGTGGTGAAGTGTGCGTTTGGTCGCCTGAAAGGCAGGTGGAGATGTCTACTGAAGCACAATGACTTTGCAATTTGTAATGTGCCATACATCATCGGTGCCTGTTGTGCACTTCATACCCATGTGAACATAAGTCTGAAGTTTTTCTTGATTCATGGGTCACAGAGTGTGAGGATGCGCAATTCCCACAACCATGTGATCATGACTGTGTGCCCGCTGACGAGGTGTCTGTTGCAGCTATGAACAGGCAGGCTGCAGCCATACGTGACACACTGTGCAACTATCTAAATAGCCAATGAAAATGTAACGATAAATGGCACTGTGAAATTACAAGTCCCACAAGTCTGTGGCTTAACAGGTAATTCACTGTATCGAGCCATGAATTTGCAAGGTTGCACACATTTTGTGCACTTGTTGCAAGAGCCCCCCCCCCCCAGAAAAACAAAACAAAAACATAAGCCCCATATCAAAAGACCAGCAGTAGTGTATCAAGTACCATAACTACAAATGTGCAGGGCAATAGGTTTTTTATTACTGTTAAAGTAGGTAGACAACATTGACATATATTTTGTATGAAGCAGAGCAGAAAATATATGTTGTCAGTATTATGGTTTCTAATATCTAATACTTTGCAGTCATTGTATGGTACTGCAGAACTAGCAGGCCACAGTAACATAACTGTGGTGTTATAACATTTTTAAACTGTGTTCCAAAACTTTAATGTAGTTGAGGCCTAATGCTTCATAAAGAGTTTGCAACGTTTTGCTGTGTATAACGTCTTCTATTTCATAACAGTACACTGAATTAAATTAGCACAATACATTTATAAACCTGTTTAGTGTCGTTGGACAATGGTAAGGTGCCAACAACTAATTGTCCACAACTAGAGGGCAGACGTATAACTGCACAGTCACATTGTCTGAATTTATGACAACTAAACCACTTGTGCAACACTTGAATAACAGTTGTATAACACTTGTCTATTAAAAGAATTGCTTAATGTAACAGCAGTTTGTGTTCCATGTCTTGCAAACCATAGACATCAGTTATGTCCTGGGATGTGACACGAGTATCGGCTAGGCATGCAGTATATTTATTCCCTTGGTGTGTGCAGTGCCCTGTTGTATGTCAATACAGACACAGCACTTAGTATTTTTTATCTGTCATGGGTGACGGAAGGCCTGACCTGTAGTGTTCGTAGTGTGCTACTAACGTCATGGATGCATGTACATGATCACATTATGCCAAGTAACAGCAATAATGGATATTCGATCTATGAGGAGGTCCATGTATAGTCCTCATTTAATATATCGTGCACGTAGGATGGTGAAACAACATGTGGATCACTGCTGGATGGCTGCATCATGCTGTGCACAGTATGAGAAGTAGAGGGCATAGATGTTCTAGATGTCTGGTAGGAGGTACAGGTACTCTAAGCAGGCATCATGGAAGTCTGAACAATGCTACTGTGGTTGGGTGCTCCAGCATGGTCATCAGTTTGATGGTGGCCTATGTTCCCATGGCTCATATCACCCTGTGACGTGCTGGCACTGCTTGCTCCAGCAAGGGGAACAGAGTGCTGCTGGTGAAATGCAGGGGCCATGAGTCATGTGTCTCAGTGATGAACTGGCAGTGCTGGTACCAACAATGGAAACTGTCTGTTTCTGTTGGCATGTATGTGGCATGTTCCCATGCAATGCAGCAGCGATTCCAGAGACAGCAACTTGTGCAGCCTGCTGTTGTTGACCTGCAGGAACATGAGGCAGGCCAGTCTGGGATGCAGCACTTATGTTGCTGCCTGCTAGTGCTACAGCTTGCCATCGGTGACTGTAGGCCTGCAGTGGATTGTGCAAATTGTGATGACATAATGAGTAACATATTATTAAAGAAGGCAGCATTTTGATCAGCCTCATATTTCCTAAGCCTTTCCTCCATTTCCCTCTCCATTTCAACAGGTTCCCTGTGTTTTTCCTTCATCATCTGCCTAGTGGGTTCGAACACTGCCTCCATCAGTTCCTGTAGCCTGGTACTCTTCTTCCTGCGCAAGTTCTGCAGAGGTTCAGCTGGGCACTTTGCTGCTGTTCCACCGGTTGCAGAGCTACGTGATGCTGCACTGATGGAAGACACATCAGATGCCGCAACCCCACTATCATCACAGGTTGCAGATGAGCATTCTGCTGTGGTGGTGTCTGTGTCCAGTGATGTATCCTCTGATGGCTCTGCTTCTGCATAACAGAACAACACTGCTGTAAGCACAAGAGATATACAGCAACATGACAATTAATGAAACAACAAGAGGTCTCCACTACCTGAGTCAACAGTATCAGGCACAGGATAGTCATCAGTCTCTTCATCACCCTCTGGTCTGCCATCTTCCTCCCCAGTTGTGCGGCTTTCAAGAACAAACTGTGGCTCTGACATGGGCCTGGTGCCCAGTATGTGATCGAGTTGATCATAAAATGGACAGACGATCTGACTGCCCCAGACCTGTTGTTGTTATCCCTTGTTTTGTGGTACCTTACTTTCAATTGTTTAATTTTATCTCTGCATTGCTTTGCAGTTCTCTCAAACCCACGGTCGCTTAAATAATCTGACACTTTTTGGTACACACAAGTGTGTTTCTGGAATGCAACAAGCTTTTCCTGCACACATTCTTGTGATCAGCACTCAAAATGAGATTTTGTTGCATCATCTGACCAGGATGCACTGTGGTCACTCGTTTCACACAGTTAGATTAATTACACAGTGACCTGACTACTCTTTGAACAGTGGCCTGCATAAACTGTGCACAGTGCCCAGAATTGGCTTTTGTATAGTGCCTGAATACACCTTTTACACTGTCTGAATCAACTTTACACACACGCGATACATGCAGCACTTATGCCTGACAGGATCTGCTTTAAATCACCCGCTCTGTTTACTTCCATGTTCGCACAGAGAATCTCCCCATGGGCACTTTTTGATGCTGCCGCACTGCATTCTGGAGCCGTGGAGGACATACAGCATTGAAATTGGTGCCGTCGTGCATCCGCACTGGTAAGAAGAACTTTTGTTTCTAAACCATTTCATATTCTGACCTAAAGACCACATCTGCACAGGTCTTAAGAACGGTTTACAATCACATGGCATACCGTTATCAGTGCGGACGCGACCCGTTTTTGGAGTTCACGGTAACAGTTTAACCCACCAGTAACGATTTACCAAGTACAGTGTGGACAGGGCCTTAATAAGAGGTAGTGAGTGCCTTTTTTTTTTTTTTTTTCCCCATCCCTGTTAACATTTGAGACTTATCGTGAGCACACCACCCCTTTTTGTGTAAGTGGTCTGTTTTACTGAACCAGATTTTAAGAACTGGGGAAAGGCTGTGACTGATACTCATCCCAAACCCTGGTAATGCTCCATAGATATTTCAAAAGGTGCTTCTTTTCCAAGTTTAAAATCATTTTACTCATTAATGTGAATTAGTGAACCTGTCAACCTTTCAACTTTATCTGGAGCCCTGGTTGACAGCAGTGTTAGCTTTTTTTTTTTTTTAGTAATTTGGCTAAAAATGTTAATTTGGATTTCAAGATTGCAGGCGTCCATTGAAAAAAAGGCTATGTTCAAATGGCTTGAACAACATGGGTGGTGGCTAAAAGAATGTAGGCTTTAGCCAAATGGCTAATCATTTTTGGTGTTTAGAGCCAAGGCGTTTTGAGCGGCAGTGTGGTGCAGTGGTTGATTGGCTTGGGATCCAGCAGATCACAGGTTTCAACTCTGCTTTCAAATACTCGTCAAGCTGTCCTTTTACAAGTCACTTAACCTCTCAGTGCTCCAGTCCAACGAATTGTGGAAATAGGTAGAAAGAAGGACACCACTTGAAATGAAATGTTGCATCTCAGCTGGGCTATCCTGGAAAAACTATATGCTGCTAGCCGTTTTTTTTTTTTTTGTTTGTTTGTTTTGTTTTTGCTTGCAAAGCATGCAAACATATTGGTATCTGTCTGATCTGTCAGAGTGCTTTCGGGGGCATGCTCCCCTCTACCCATCGTCTCCTTTCTAATTCCACCCACTCTCCCGCCTCCCTTTGAAGTCCTTTCCGAATCACAAGGCTGGAAAATGCGAGGTAGAGGGTTTCTTGTGCAACTCTTTACTTCCTTCATATGTGCTGCTACTCTGTGCTTTGTTTCTGAGGAAATGGCAAAGATATTGCAAAACCCATATAATTTGCATATCCATGATGCAGTGCTTGCAAGTCATGGAATTAATGTATTCTACTTTTTCTGAGGTTCTTGCTCCCTGTGTTGAGTAGAGGAAAATAAGTAAGGTGGGAAGAGAGGAATTAAATGGGCGGTTAAAGGGATGGGGTCAGGAGAAAAGGGTACCACTTTGTGCGGGACTGGGGACTTTTGGGACAGGAGGGTCTTTAAAGGTGATGGTCTTCGCCTGACAAGAGAGGGGATCAATGTGTTGGACAGAAGTTTGATGTCTACATTAGTTAGTTAAATGGACTGCCATCACAGCCCTCCTCGTTGTAAGGCCCCAAGCACAGATACAGAGAAAAGTATACATCTGCTTCACCAGCGAGGTCCTGGTCACTGTTGAGACAAGGTGCATCCTCTTCAATGCCCATTCCCACGTTAACTACAGCACCCCCTCCAATCATTGAGACATCAAGGTTGGGGCTTGACTTAGGCGCTGCTGTACCTACTGTGAATGGATTGCCATCGTCATTGGGTCAAAGCCTGTCTATGCAGGTAGTCCCGGTCCCTTTTCAGGATGCCATTAACTCCCAGGTTCTGTTGGTCATTTTATAAAATGATTTGATGCATTCTGTCAGGGTTGGCAGTGCAGGCAGTTATTCTGTCAATGGGGCCTTTTGGTACTCCACCCAATTGACAGGATCCAGTAGCATGTCACAGATCCCTGCCTCTCAGCCGCCATCAGTGTTGCTGGTCCTTTCTGTGACTCCCATTGTTGTCATGCTAATGACAACACAATAGAATATAATCCTGACCTTGTGGACTTGGAGGAGGATTTAGAAGAGGAATATGAGGGCAAATAATTTCTGGAGGGTCCCCCTTGCTCTGGTTGTGCCCTGTCCTCCTGTAGTGAGGACTCTGTGGTTTATACTCCAAAATCTCTTCCTGGAGACCCATCTTTCCAAGATATGATGCAGCTAATTCAGTGTGTCATGGGCTTTGTTGAAGAGGAAGATTGCACTAAAAGGAATCTCATGGAGTTTTTAGAGGTGGCATGTTCCCCCTCCATTATTGTTCGACCTGTATATCCTGCATTAGAGGATGCTACATTTGATGCATGGTACAGGCCCAAACGCACTACCTGAAGTTCCTAGAAAGGCTGAAGGGCAGTATCCTGCACCATCTGCTAAGCCTTATTATGCCAACTAGCTAGAAACTGACTGTCACGATCACCATGGCTGCTCATGGTAGGTCTAGAGCATCTAGACACATGAGTACTTTGCCTCCTGATAAGGACTCTAGGAGGTTGGATGTGATGGGCACATGTACTCATGCCTCTGCATCATTGGGGCTTAGGATTGCAGACTACTAGGCCCACTTGATCAACTATCAGAACAGCCTGTGGAAAGCTGCTTGTACTGTGGCTAAGGCTTTGCTTCATGACTCAGGTAAGACTGATCTGTTTAAAACATTGCCTGCTGGTGATGAGGTGGGCAAACATTTTCTGCGCTCAGGTTTATGATGTCTCTGATTATTCTGCTAGGACTGCAGCTTCTGGCAATTGCATGAGGAGATATTCTTGGCCTAGAGTTACTCGGTTTGCCAGTGATGTGTAACAGGGTGTTTTGAATACTCCCTTTAAGGGGTCAGAATTTTTTGTCTATGATGTTGAAGAGACCCTACGTGGACTTCAGACTTCAAAAAATGACTCTGGGTCTGTGAAGTCCCTGTATCCCATTCCTGCTAGAGGTTGTGTCGAGGCTTCTTTTGTCTGCCTGCTGCCTTAGGTAATTGTGCCTGCCATCAGCAAGGCTGTGTTAGAGGAGGTGGTCACCCTCCCAGTTCCCTTCCCCCTCCCGGTGCCTATGCAAAGGATCCAGATGAATCTGTTCCAGTGGCCCTGCTGCCCCTGGTTTTGCCCGATTCTCTTCAGTCTCTCCCCCCACTTCAGCTTTTAACTGTAGGAATGAGTGGTGGGCAGGGTCACCCTTTATCTGAAACAGTGGCGGGAGATCACTATGGATGAGTTGGTTCTGCAGATAATTGCAAGGGTGCATGCTGTGGAGCTGTTGAAAATCCTTCCAGATCATCCTCCACGTCCTTCCTTTTATCCTCCGGGCCATTTGTCCCTTCTGAAGGAAGATCTTCAGTCTTCACTCCAATAACGTATCATAGAACCGATTCCTGTTCAGGGGAGAAACAGTTTTAGTTCAGATACTCCCTAGTCCTGAAATGGACAGGGAGTCTGCGTCCTGTGTAAGATCTAAAGGATCTGAGCCTGTATGTTGAATACAAAAAGCTTTGAATGGTATCCCTGCAAACTGTGATTCCTCTTCTGCAAACGGGGTTCTGGCTCTGCTCTGTGGACATGAAGGACACATACCTTCTAAGATCATGAACTCCCAAAGGCAATACCCCTGCTTTATGCTTGAGGAAGAACACTGTCAATTCAAGGTATTGCCGTTTGGCTTGTCTTCTGCGCCACAAGTTTTTACCAGTGCTTTGCAGTAGTTGCAACAGCCCTTTGGAGGGAATCGCTGTATGTTTTCCCCTATCTGGACAACTGGCTACTGAAGGCCAGCTCTAGGGAAACTCTGCTACATACTCTGTCTGGAACGCATCAGTTGTTCTACTTGGCGGTCAAAGTGAATGTGCCAAAGTCTGTCTTGACTCCATGCCAAAGACTGTACTATATAGTGGTGATCTTGGACACAGAGTAGGCGTGTGCTCTCATGCCACAGGGCAGGGCAGACACTCTGATTTCCCAGGTGCACTTGGTACACAGGAGCCACTGTGCCTCTTTGTGAACACTGTTCTCTTGGGCCTCATGACTGCGGCCATAGTGACTCTGACACTGGCACGACTTCATGTGAGGATACCTCAGGGGACACTCTGGTTTCAGTGGAATCAGTTGACTGATGAGTTGGACCAAATGGTTCTTATCACGTCTGCTCTTCGCAGCATTCTTGTGGCGGATGGATTGTGACAACCTCTGCAGGGCGTTCTATTCCTTGTACTAATTTCTGTACAGATCCTCACCACGGATGCCTCAGGCACCAGCTGGGGTGCTTATCTCTGCTCTTATCAGACATAGAGGTCATGGACCAATGTGGAGGCTGACCTGCACAGAAGTGTCCTGAGAGTGTGGGCTGTCCTGTACAGCCTCCAGGCTTTTCAGAATCCTGTGCTAATCCAGATGGATATCATAATTGTGACGTATTACATCAACAAACAAGGGGGCACTCTCTCCTATATCCTATGCAGGGAAGCTGTGAGGGTGTGGTACTGGGCTATAATGGCCTTCGGCTATTGGCCATGTTTCTCCCAGGTCTCCAAAACATCTTAGCAGACAGGTTAAACATGTCCCTGTCGAAAGTTCATGAATGGGAACTGCTGTCCTCCATGGTAAACGACCCCTTCATAAGATGGGGTCACCCAGAGCCGGACCTCTTCGCGTTCCCACACAATGCAAAATGGACACATTTCTGCTTGCTTGCTTCATGGCCTGGAGTTTACAAAGCCATTGCACGCACACACACACACACACACACACACACACACACGAAAGCGCCAGCAAAAACAGGCCACGTGGTCTATCAGGTCTGCCAGAGTGTGCAGCTAGCACTTCATCTTGCAGCTGCCCCATCCGCCACCCCCTTTTGAAACTGCCCACTGTCTTACAGGACATCAGATCATCAGTAGGGTGTTCTGCTTGTCCACTACCCTTTCTGTGAAAGTCTCCTTACCTCCCTCCTAAACCTTCCCTCCTCGAATCTCAGTCCATGCCCTCTTGTGTCCCTCCCTCTCCTCAGCTGAAAGATCCCTTCTGTGTTAGTCTTGTTAATCCCTTTCAGATACTTAAAGGTCTCTATCATATCCCCCCTCTTTTCCGGTGAGTACATTTTCAAACTCTCTCAATCTGTCCTCATAAGGCCTGTTCCCCAAACCCTGTATCATCTTCGTGGCCCTGTGTTGCACCCCCTCCAATAATCTTATGTCCCTTTTTAGGAACGGGCGCCAGAATTGCATGCAATACTCCAGGTGAGGCTTGACCAATGCTCTGTGCAGGGGCAGTATAATCTCACTCCTTCTGGAAGATATTCACCTTGCTATATACACCAGCATTTTGTTGGCCTGTGCTGCTGCCTTCCTGCACTGGGCTGAGTTGTTCATGCTCCCTGTTATGATTACTCCTAGGTCCTTTTCCTCTCTGGTACTTCCCAGCTGCACTTCATTCAAGTGATAGTCCCTCCCCTGGTTCTTTGCTCCAGAGTGCAACACCTTGCACTTCTTGGCTTTGAAACCCAGCTGCCATGTTTCTGCCCACTCCTGCAGTTTAGTCAGGTCCTCCTGCAGCCCCTTCTACCCCTCACTATCCTCAGCCACGGCTCCCATTTTTGTATCGTCCATGAACAGGCTGATCTTGCTCCTGATCTTATGTGAAATATCGGCTATATAGATTCCAAACAGCACCGGTCTCAGTACAGATCCGTGTGGCACCCCGCTCGTCACCACTCTCGGTGACAAGAGTTCCCGTCTCCCACTACCACCCTTTGCTGCCTCCTCCTCAGCCAGTTTGCGACCCAGTTCGCTAATTTTGGCCCTGCCCCTACATATGCCAGCTCCCCCCGCCTCCCATGTGTTACTGAATCAGAGACCTTGCTGAAGTCCAAATATAGGACATCCACTGCAGGGCCTTTGCCCAGTTCCCATGTCACTCAGTCATAGTATTCTACGAGATTGGTTTGGCGTGATCTTCCCTCTACAAACCCGTACTGCTTCTGATCCTGGAGGCCATTGTCCTCCAGAAAGCTCACTAGTCTCTCCTTGAGGATGGTCTGCATGAGCTTCCCCACGATCGATGTGAGGCTCACTGGCCAATAGTTCACTGGTTTATCCTTTGGGCCACTTTTGTGGATGGGTACCACATGCACCACCCTCCAGTTTTGCGTAGACATCCCGTGTCCAGAGAGGTGTTTAACAGATCTACCAGTGGCCTTGCCAGGACCTCCACTAACTCCCTTAGCACCCTTGGATGAATGTCGTCTGGTCCTGGTGCTTTGTCCACTTTTAGAGCCCTTAGCCCTTCCAGTACCCTGCTCTCTGTATTCGCTACATCTGTTATCAGTCCCCCCCCCCCCCGAACCATCGCCCTAGGAATCTTCCCCCTTCTGCTCAGTATTCACCCAGGAGGACTCACTGGGTGCTTCTGTCTTCTCTCCCCACTCCACCCACCGTTCTTTTTATCCTCACCAATTGGTCCTTGTTCCTCCTCCTCTCTGCAGCGTACAGGAAGAAGTCTTTCTCTCTCCAGTCTTGATACCTTTCGCCAGCCGCAGCTCCCTGGCTGCCTTGGCCACCCTGACCATTCTTGTACCTCTCTGGACTTTTCTGCTTATTTATCCTTTTCTTTCTCCCTCCCTACCCGATTTCTTATTGTCTAAATTCTGCCCTCTTGGCCCTCACCCCTTCTGTTACCTCCTGCATCAGCCAACTTGGTTTCTTTATCCTCCCTATCTTACTTTTCTTCCTCGTGCATGCTACCAGAGCCTCTACCAACCCATTCCTTATAATCCGCCATTTCTGGTCTGCATCCATGTTCGGCTGCATACCTGCCAGGTACCTTCCCAGAATTTCCTCCATTTTCCCAAAGTCTGCCTCCTTAGTCATTCACCCTTGTGTGTCTTTCCCCTGTATCCCTCCCCATGTTGAGCTTGAGCCACACCGAATAGTGGTCGCTCCCACCACCAGGTCTCTGACTCCCCATTATCCAGTACAAGGTCCAGGGTCCTCTCTACTCGAGTCAGTTCCCATACCAGCTGCGTAAGGGAGCTTTCCTGGAAAGCCTCCAACAGAACCAGTTCCCCTGCACTCGTGATGGTGTTCCCCACTCCACCGGTTAAATTCCCCCACCACCACCGTGCTCCCCCTCTTGCAGACCCTCTTTATTCGGTCAGCCAATTCCCTATCCAGGTCATTCCCCAGTTGGGTGGCCTGTACACCACCCCCAGCCTCACTGCCCTGTTTTTTTGAATCCCAAAACTGCATCCACATGGCTTCTGTCCTCCCTTACGCACTTTATCCCTTTCCTTACATAAATCACCACCCCACCCCACCTCGCGCCCTAGTCCTGTCCTTTCTGTATATCCTTAACCCAGATATCATCATGTCTCAGTCCTGGTACTGGTTGGCCTAGGTTTCTGTGATCACTGCAGTGTCTACCCTCTCCACCGCCAACAGAGCCAGTATGTCTGCTGCCCTATTTCCCAGGCTTCTTGCACTCAATGGCACCACCTTCCAGCCCAGCTCCCTTCCCTCCTTGGCACTATTTTTCCCTCCCCTATTTTCTCCCCGTGCATCCTCCTCACTAACGTCATTTGTAACTGGGGGGGGGGAAGCTTCCCAGTCTCACCTTTTCGGACTCGCTCCCTACCAGTGGGCCCCTCTCTGCCACCCCCCTTCCTAGTTTAAATCCACTTTACTTGATATATATACTTCTTCAACCCCTGTTTCAGTATTCCCTTCTCTCTTGTACGCGGGTGTAGCCTGCCTCCTGCGTACATGTAACTATTGTCCCATATGTTACCTCAGCCGGCCACCAGTTCTTACTTCCTGGTGTGGCACCAGCCACTCGTTAAACTCTTGTATCCTAGCTTTCCTTGCTGTACTCTTACAGGGGACTGGGAGCACCTCTGAGAATGCCACTCACACCCCAACCCCCTCTCACTGCTTTCCCAACTCCTCAGTCCACCTCTTTACCACCTCTGCCGTCTCCCTCGCCAGATCATTCATACCAATGTGCACCACTACATGAGGTGTCTTCCTCCCCCTCCTTGTGCATTTGAGAATCGCCCGTCCCACCCTTTCTGTGGTCAACCCTGGAATAGCCTCCACCCAGATGCGACTGTCTTTCACCTTTTCCACTACATCTTACCCCTTTCAGTATAGAATCCCCTAGCACTAGTACTCCTCAATCCTCCTGGCTCATTCCATCCCTTCTCCAATTATCTCTATCTCTATATCCGTCATCCCCTCCTCCCTGCTCGTTACTTGCACTATTCTCCCCCTTCTCAACCTCCATAGCCTCCCCACCTGATTGTTCACCCCCCTTTTTCTATCCCCCCCCAAGCTCTGATACCTCCTTCAACCTCCTTGCCAACACTGCAAATCTATTCTCACTGCTCTCGCGACGGTGCTCATCACCTCTGCCCTGATTCTTCCTCCATCCCATTCCTTTCGCTTCCTTTTCCCCACCCTCCTCCCAATCCCCTCACTGGAACCAGTCCTGTTGGTCCTCCCCTGCCTGTACCCATCTGCCCCACTCTGTTGTCCCTCCTGTTCCAGCCCCCCCATCCCTCACACCTTCTAGCATCCTCCACAGTCCCTGCACTTCTTCCTCCAGTTTTCTTCTGCTGCAGATGGGGCACCCTCCTAGTCGCCACAGTATCCTAATCCATACTGCTGCCCCCACATCCATTGCATCCCACTATCCTCCCCATGCCTGCCCCCTTCCGCCCCCCCATTCTGCTGTCCCCAGCTCCCCTCCTATACATGTGCTGTCCCTCCCACCTTCGATCTTCTGCTGTCCCCAGCCCCTCCTGTACACGTCACTCCATCCCTCTGTGTGTCCCACTTCAATCAGTCCCTTTCTCCCTCCCTCCATTCTACATCTACTCTAGGAGAGGGTGAAGACCTTGTTTCATCCTTTACCTGTCTGTAGCACCTATTGGCTTGTAGTGATCCTTAGATTACCTCAAATCTAGCTGTTTACATCAACATGGTAACAGGATGTATAACCAGCAATAAATAAGTGCACAGATAATGTGAACCTTTAAGATTGAGAGAGCAAACTTCAGTAGCAGTACTAAGTTTATATTGGGTTTGCTATTGTATAGGCGAGATGTGGGGCACAATACTATTAGGTTAGAAAAAGTTCAGGAAGTAATGAAGCTGCCAGAACAGCGCAGCAGTTAGGGAGTCAGGCCTGCATGCAGAAGGCTTGAGGGTTCAAGCCTGGGCAAAGGGGCGATTCAAATGAATACCCGTCAACTGGGTGGATAGGCAACAGCAAAAATGCTCACAGATAATGTGAAGCTTTCTTTATGGTTGAGAGAGCCAACTTGCAAGCAGACTAGGTTTATATTTGGTTTGCTATTATATAGTCATGATAGGGGTAAAATACTGTAAGGTTAGGAAAAGTTCAGGAAGTAGTGAGGCTGCCAGTATAGTGCAGTGGTATGGAGACTGCCTTTAGTGTATAAGGTTGAGGGTTCAGTCCTAGGCATAGCTATTAAGCTAGTGATAAGTAGAAAGGGGATTTATTGGAGGCTTACAATAGGGTGCAGTAGGCAAAAAACAGGTGGGTTAAAATGACAGGGGAGATGAATTTCCAAGGAGGCAAAACAGGGTTAGAAGACTCACTAGTGACTCCTAGTGGTGGAATAGTATAATCTGCTTGTGAGAAAATGGTCACTTAAACTCAGAAGGGGTCACATGACAGATCATGTGATCAGTGCCTCCCAGTAAATGTAGGGACAGCTCTGGGGAGGGAGGGGCAGTCGCACGTTTTGGGGTATTCCCTAAGGTTGCTCATGTCCTGTTTGTGGCTAAGAAGCTTCCTAACAGACAATTATTCCCTTAAATGGAAGTGTTTCACTTTGTGGGTTGCTTAGAAACATAGAATGTGACGGCAGATAAGGATCGCTTGGCCCACCTAGTCTGCCCATTTTCCTACCTAACAGATTAGCTGCAGATCCTAGTTAACCAACAGCTTACTTCCTCCTGCCCCCCACTAGGACTGCCTTATGTCTGTCCCATGCATTCTTGAATTCTCCCACTGTTCTTGACTCCACAACCTCCTCAGGGAGGCTGTTCCATACATCCACAACCCTCTCCATGAAAAAATACTTCCTCACCATTACCTCTGAGCCATCCCCCCTCTATCTTCAAATTGTGCCCCCTTGTTCTTGTACATCTTTTTCTGAAAGATGCTACCCTCTTGGACTTTGTTGATTCCCTTGAGGTACTTGAAAGTTTCTATCATGTTCCCTCTCTCCCTTCTTTCTTCAAGGGTATACATATTAAGCTCCTTTAGTCTTTCTTCGTATGTCTTCTGGTGCAGACCCTGCACCATTTTGGTTGCCCTCCTCTGGACCGCCTCCGCTCTCTTTGCGGAGATGGGGTCTCCAGAACTGCACAGAGTACTCCAAATGGGGTCTCACCAACTCTCTGTACAGAGGGATAACAACTTCCTGTTTTCTACTATTGATGCCTCTCCGTATGCATCCCAGTATCCCCCCAGCCTTCCTTACTGCCTTCTCACATTGCTTACCCACCTTTAGGTCATCTGATATAATTACCCCCATGTCCCTTTCCATTGTTACTGTTGTCCCCCATTGTGTACTCTTCCCCTGGGTTTTTGTTTCCCAGGTGCATTATCTTGCACTTCTTTGCATTGAATCTGAGCTGCCATACATCTGACCATTTCTCCAACCTTGCCAAGTCCCTTCTCATCCTTTCCACTCCATCTTGTGTATCAACCCTGTTGCAGATCTTTGTTGTCTGCAAAGAGACATACTTTTCCTTCCAGTTCCTCTGCAATGTCACTATAAAGACATTAAAAAGGACCGGTCTTAGTACTGAGCCCTGCAATACCCTGCTAGTAACCCTCCTTACTTCGCTATGGACTCCATTTACTACTACCCTATGAGTCCTGTTGTCTAGCCAATTTTTTATCCAGGCTACCACCTTGGGACCCACTCTAAGGCTGGCTAACTTCTGTATTAGTCTTTTGTGTGGCACTGTATAAAATGCCTTGCCAAAATCTAGGTAGGCCATGTCCACAGCCCCTCCCTGGTCTACTACTTTGGTCACCCAGTCAAAGAAATCTATTAGATTCGTCTGACACGACCTTCCCATCGTGAATCCATGCTGCCTTGGGTCCTGTGCCCCACTGGCCTCTAGGTACTCAACAGTTCTGAAGGAAAGAAGTGATTCCATCATTTTCCCTACCACTGAGATCAAACTAACTGGTCTGTAGTTTCCTGCCTCTGTCCTATTCCCACTTTTGTGAAGAGGAATCACATCAGCCCTCCTCCAGTCCTCAGGTACCACCCCATCCTCCCATGATTTGTTAAAGAGAGTAGTCAACGGTGTCACTAGTTCAATCCTTAGTTCCTTTAGAATTCTTGGGTGAATCCCATCAGGCCCATTGCTTTGTCCACCTTCAATTCTATTAGTTCTTTCAGAACCCTTTCTTCTGTAAATGGACTGGTATCGACCCCCGTCTTCAGAGTGTTTCTCTTGTTTGGTTTAGGTATCTCCCCCCTCCTCTACCTTTGTGAATACTGAGCAGAAATATTCATTCAGTATCCCTGCTTTATCACTGTCACCTCTACCCACATTCCTCCCTTTATTAAGCCTCAGTATCCCTCTTTGGTCTTTCTTCGCTCCTTAATGTACCTATAAAGGTCTTATCCCTTCTTAACAGAGTTGGCTATCCTTTCCTCGGTTTGGGCCTTTGCTATTCTGACTGCCTTCCTAGCCTCTTTCTGCTTTAACTGATAAAGTTCTCTGTCCTGCTCCTTCTGTGTTTCCTAATTTCCTGAATGCTATCCTTTTCTCCTTAACCTTCCCTGACACCTCTTTTGAGAACCATAGCGTTTTTCCCTTTGTTGTGTTTTGTTGATTTGCTTTACACAAAGGCTTGTTGCCTCTGTGATGGCTGTTTTGATTACTCCCATTGTTCCTCCACCTCTTTGTTGCCTGTTTGCTAGTGCTTTTCTGAGGCAACACTCATTTTCCAAAGTCAGCCCTCCTAAAGTCCAGTACTTTTGCTTTTGTATGGCTTGATTGTATGGCTGTGTTTATCGTGAACCACACTGTTTGGTGGTCGCTTGTTCCCAGATGGCTATCCACTTCTAAATCTGAGATTATTTCTCCATCCCCCATTTGAGAGTACCAGGTCTAAGATTGCTCCCTCCCGAGTAGGTTCCAGTACTAGCTGTCTGAGGCATGCCCCCTGTAGGGCATCAAGAATGACCATGCTCTTGGATGTGCCTGCAGCAAAGGTGCTCCAGTTAACATCTGGCATATTCAGGTCCCCCATCAACAATATCTCCCCTTTTTCTGCCATTCTAAGGAAGCCGCCTATCATTTCCTTTTCCATTCCCTCCCCCTGAGATGGGGGTCTGTATGCAACCCCCATGCAGATTGTGGTGCCATTTCCTGTCTCCAGGGTGACCTAGAGTGCCTCATCTGCTCCCTGTTTACTCTTTAGTTCTGTTGCTTTGATCCCTTCCTTTACATAGAGAGCTACTCCTCCTCCTCCTCTTTTACCCTCCCTTGTCCCTCCTGTAGATTGTGTATCCCGGTATGTTGACATCCCAGTCATGGTTCTCTGTATACCATGTTTCTGTGACTGCCACAATAGCCAGGCAACCCTCTTCCATCAAGGCCACTAGTTCAGGGAGCTTGTTACACAGACTACGGGCATTGGTACTCATCACCCTCCACTTTCTGATGGCATTACCCCTTTTAGCACCATTTCTGTCCTTACGGCCTTTGCCTTTTTTATACATTTACCTCTGTCCTCCTCCCTAATGACTTCTCTACCTTGGTGTTTACCTCACTAATTAATTACCATGTTTTGTGGAGGGAGGCTGGGATTTCTCTGCTCCTTTTCAGTGCCTCCCCCCCTTGGCTAGTTTAAATGCTTGCCAATGAAGCATTTAAACATCTCACCTAGGATCCTGGTTCTCTCCCCCGGACAGATGCAGACCATCGCACCAGTATAGGTCTGCATCCCCCAGGTGGCTCCCCAGTCCCCAATGAAGCCAAAACCCTGAGCTCCACACCAGGTTTTCAACCATTTATTGAATTCTCTGGTGAGGAGTACCCTAGTATCACCCTTGCCATAGACAGGCAGCACCTCCAAGAAGGTTACCGTATGTGCTACTTGTCTAAGGCCCCTCCCCAACTCTGCAAACTCATCTTGCACTGCTCTTATCCCATTCACAGCCAGGTGATTTGTCCCTAGGTGGACAGTGACATCCAGCTCCCTCCCTCGTGCAGCTGTTCCCACAATCCTGAGGAATCGCTTTCTGTCCCTCTAAGCTGTGGCACCAGGCAGGCACCTTACCTCCCTCTCCCCTTCCTCCCCCTTTTACCCCCCAAATGATTGAGTCCCCCACCAGGAGTTGTTTCCTTCCCCTTGGGGTCCCATGCCACCCTCCTGTGGGTCTCCTTTGTGAAGGTTCCCAGCATCCTCCTTGGACTCCACTGCAGGTGCCTCCATAGAGGAACCACTATCCACCAGAAGAGTGAATGAACTGTGGAGAGGTACAGCTGGAGGATGCAACTCTGTTCCCACCCTCTCCCTCCCTGAGCCCACCCTGGTCCAGCCTCTCCTCTTTCTTGGCAACCTCTGAGGTAGTGGCATTGGCCCTGGTGGTCCCTGGGTGGGGGAGGAGGTTTCACGAATCCTAGCCAGGTCAGCCTGGAGACGGGCAACCTCCTCCCTCAGACCAGAGAGGTGCCTGCAAATAGGGTAGTATCGTAGCCTCCAGATTGTCTCCCGGAACACTGCTGCCCCACAGGCATTGCACTGCACCACTCCTATCATGTCTTATTTTATGTCCCCTCTCCTGTTTCTCTGTATGCTTACTATCTCCTCTCCTTACAACTCTCTCACCCTTCCTGTTCTGGGACAGCAACTTCCTATATTCTTCAGTAGCCTCCTTCTTCCTTGCTCAGTGTCAGACCACCACCAGCCGAGGGGAGAGTGAGCTACTTTTTCCTTTAGGGTTGACAAAACCAATGTTTCTCTACGATCCTTTCCTTCCTACTGCCAAACAGAAGTTCCTGTTGACAGTCAAATCCAGTGGTTATAAAAGTAGAACTGATTTAGGGTGGGTGGTTGGAGGGGTGGGATGGAGGGCAATTAGTAAGAAAAAAGGCTAGCAATAGGAAGTTGTAATTTGAGTCACCTGCTTTTATAGTGCCTAAGCCACACCCCCAATTAAGCTCTCTCTCCCCTACTGGTTTAGCAGAGTAAGTTGATACAGTACCCTTCACAGCACAGAACACACACTAATTTTCTTTCTTTCTTTCCTTTCTTTTTTTTTTTCCTGAATATGGACCCTTTTACATGTCCTGTAAATGCTGTGTTGGAATACTTGCTTTCCTTGTCTAACTCTGGCCTGCTATATTCCTCTCTCAACTCATTCTGTCGTGTGTGTGTGGCCATTTTGAGTCAGGTTAAGCAATGGATGGTTCCGACGCTATATGACATTACTGGTAAGAATGTGTTAAGGTGCATTTGGTTGCTACATCAGCTTTCAGTGCCCGTATTGATGGTCATATGGGTGTCCCGTAAGTTTTTCTGAGCATATTATTCATATGAAACCTCCTATATGTAATCCAGTCCTGTTTTGGGACTTGAATTTCATTCTTTAGAAATTGACGTTGGCTCCTTTTTGAGCCTGCGGTGAGTTGCAGCCTACATTTCCTGTAATGGAAAACATTATTTATTAGTTGCAATGATCTATATTTGGAGGATTTCCAAGCTTCAGGCTCTCATCTGTGAGCCTCCTTATTTGATGATTTTTGTACTTTGTGTTTATTTTCATGTAAAAACTGACAAACATTTCCTCATACAGGTTATTGGGTAGAGCAGGTAAAACTATCCATACATAAAGTTGATATTCATAGTGCAGCCCCCTGTAATCTGTTACAATGGGGGGTGGGGGGTATATCCATTATTATATCAAAGAAAATGTCCCACAAATGCCAGCCATCTCAGCAGCAGTGGAGTGTCCTTGAAAATTAGAATTAACAAAGGCATTATAACGCAGTCCTGAACTGCTATTTATCCAGATATCAAAGGTAAAAAATAGGAAGAATGTGCACTTTCTCGAACAGTACTACAAACAGCTGAAAAATGGTACATTATCAACTTTCAAACATCAGCCTTATTAACATGAACACATCAGTTTCTAAAACTAATATAGTAACTTAACAGTGAGACCAGGAAGTGATCTAATTGGCATTCAGAGCTTATTAGGAGCGATTTGGGGGTAATTGGTTGCTACATAGCCTAAATAAGATGGGGGGGGAAATTATTCAGAAGGTGGAATGACCCACTATATGGAGCACAACGACCTGCACTATGATCCTTTCCCAAAGTAGTACACACGAGTGTCCCTATCATTCATATCCACCATGAGTCGAGGTCAGAATGTGTCCCAAAAAATAGTTCTGAAGTCCCCTGAATCCAGTTGTAAGCCCAGTGTACGAAAATTACTGTTATACAATGGCAAGAAAAAATCCTGGACTCTGATTGGTCAGTCTTTGGCTGGACCCATGCTGTTATCCCAGTACAACACCACGGGTCTAGTCTCAGCCTCATTGTGAACCTGCAGATGAGCATTTTATGGAGCTTTTGCTTGATTGTTTCATTTTTTCTTAAAAAAACAAATATTTTTTCACACAAAAACATCTTTAAAATTATTTTTTTTTATTCTGTATAATAAGCCATTGTATAATAGCAATAATGCCCCCAGGTTGTGTAGTAGTTTGGGATAACGTCCGCCTCCAGTCGTTGAGTGCACTTGGCCTGCGGTCCGTGCCCAACCACCTGAGAGTGGCGTTGCATCAACACCACACCCTGAAGGCACGATAGCAGTAATTAACTGCCATGAACAGTGTCATTCTTTTACAGACACCACCGATATCATCTTCTGCCATCAGCGAATGTTTATTAACATAATCCCTCACCCTCCGATATTCAGATTTTAGGATTCGCCCTCGGGCCCGTAGAGACAAGCCCCAGATAAGATGTGCATTCAAAACTGGCAAGTTCTGTACACCATCCCACGGTGATTCTAGTAGGTTCAAGCCCTCTACCTTTACCAAGGAATCCTCCGTCTGCAACCACCATCCAGCACAGATCTCAATACTACAGGCCTTCCCATGGTTTCAGGATTGTGCACCTTTCTCAGTCATCCATGTGGCGATCACCTGAACAGTGGTCGATTGCTCATCGCAGTTGCCCATCACAGCCAGTGGAGTCACAGTTGTTTCAATGTGTTGCTCCAGCCTCGCTAGAGAATTTTCCAGTTTGGAGTCCATACTGTGCAAAATGGCTAGTAGTTGCTGTCATGGGGAGCTTGACAGTGATTCCAGCATAGTAGTATAGGAAGTCAAACTAATCTCAGATTTCTTTGACTGGGTACCCAGGGTGGTGGACCAGGGGGAAGCAGTTGATGTCGCCTACCTTGACTTCAGCAAAGCTTTTGACACTGTTCCACATAGAAGATTGATAAACAAGCTGGGTAGGCTCGGGTTGGGTCAGAAGTTGGTCAACTGGGTGGCAAACCGGTTGACGGGCAGAAAACAGAGAGTGGTGGTAAATGGTATGCAGTCAGAAGAGATGCAAGTCATAAGTGGGTACCCTGGCCAGTCCTCTCAATATCTTCATCGGTGACATTGTCAGATGGACTAGAGGATAAGGCTTGTCTGTTTGCAGATGACACCAAGATCTGCAACAGAGTAGATGATCCAGATGGGGTGGGCAGAATGAGAAGAGATCTGGATAAACTAGCAAAATGGTCAGAAGAGTGGCAACTGGGATTTAATGCAAAGAAGTGCAAGATCATGCACATAGGGAAGAGAAACCCTGAAGCTACCTACAGGCTGGGAGGAGAGTTGCTGGCAGTCACAAAGGAAGAAAGAGACTTGAGCATCATCGCCTCTGTTGAAAAATGTCTCAGTTCTCTTCTGGTTTTGAGATCAGACTTTGCCTGATGGAAACTCCTACCCCACTCTGTCTATGGCAAGATCCAAATCATCAAAATGAACTTCTTGCCCAGACTATTATTCTTATTCCAGACACTCCCTATTCCCATACCGTCTCAGTTTTGGAACCAACTTACAAAAATAATTTCTAAATTCATATGGGATGGGGCACGTCCAAGGATAGCACTTGGTACCCTGATGAAGTCAAGGGAGATGGGAGGTTTGGGCCTACCACACATGTATCATTATTACCTAGCCGCTCAGGGAGCACAACTAATCACATGGGCCAAACAACGTACCGAGTCCGGGTGGTATCTCATTGAAAATGAATCAATCCCCAACGGCAAAATATGGACATACCCAGCCTGCCATGTCGACCCACATAACTGGCAGTTAATTTCTAATCCTTGGGTAAAACAATCCTTACATATTCTCCTCAGACCTAGGAAAAAAACAAACACCCCGAACGCCCTGGGCCCCCTGTCTTTAATCAGACACACAACAAATTTTGTTCCTCCGAGGCTGGATCAGGGATATGCTTTCTGGGAGCATAAGGGCTTAACCACCTTTAGGCAACTGATAGAGAGTCTTGCCTTGCATACGCCACACTTCAGGAACGCTTTACATTACGTAGGGAAGATTTTTACAGATACCTTCAAACTCGGCATTTTATTAACACAGGAGAAAATCTCTAAAAAAAAAAAAAATTACTAGGGCCTTAACTCCCCTTGAGGAATTCTGGTGGGATTCTAGAAGAATTAAAGATAAACTACCTTACCTTTCCATCCTGTATAGGATACTCATAGAGAAGAAGGGGGCCCTGGTGTTAGAAGAGATTAGAAAGAAGTGGTAGATAGAATCAAGGGGGACAATTCATAAGGGAGACTGGGGACGTCGCTTGCAGAGAAGATGGCAGGTAACCTCAGCCATGACATGGCCTGAATTTAACTGGAAAATTCTGACACGTTACTTTCGCTCCTCAATGATTACCAAATACTTTAACCCTCGGGCGTCATTGGCCTGTTGGCATATATGCGGGGAAGCGCAAAGCACACATTACCATATATTCTGGGGGTGTGCAAAGTTACAGAGATTCTGGTCTCAGATCCAGGGGGTTATGACCCGAATGGGGGGGTCGCCTATACCATACACATTTCAGGACCTAGTCCTAGGGTTGCCAACCCTTTCTTCTCAAAAAAAAAAAAAAAAAGTGTGGAGCTATACCAGATACTGCGGATTGCAGCACTAAAATGCATCACTATTAAATGGTTAAAACAAGATCCACCAGCCTTTCAACAATGGACTTCCAAAGTGGAGGAAATTGAAAGATTAGAAAACATAAGCTACACTATTCAGCTAAGAAAGGACAAATTTCTAGAAATCTGGGGACTCTGGTATCGCTGGAAAGAGGGGTTGGGTGAAGATACAGGGGTAGGAGATGGAGACACAAGAGGGGAGGAGGAAGGATAAACACTACAGGGGAAGAGAGCGGGATGACATAAAAGGCTGGAGGGTAAAGAGTTACCGGGAAAGGATGGTCTTCCTGAAAAGTAGGGATGGGGGCACACACACGTATATGTACATTCTTAATATAGAATTAAAAACATCCGTTACAGTGCATTGGTTTAGGTAAATATAAGTTGATATGGTTATAAATGGTTGGGTTAGAAGGTTGGATAAAAAGTAATAAAAACATGATAAGATATGTAGTTAACTGAGGAAATAGAATTCCCAGGAAGGAAAAGAAAATATTAAGACGGAAGAAGAGAAGATTCAAAACCAGAACTGGGACATTAACATGGGCCACGCTATGAGGAACTGAATATATCAACTAAGAGCCTAAGGCTTGATAGTGTGTACCCATAATTTCATTCTACTATCCGATGAGATAAGAGGTTGAAATATGTTAAATATTAGAAAGCTTGAATAATAGAAGAATAGAATATAGAAAGGAACTAATAAGAACAGAATGCAAGTAATGTATAGACATTCCTAATAAGATGTCATGTGGCAATGGATGTAATATTGATATGGATTTTAATAAAACAGATGAAGTTAAAAAAAAAAAAAAAAATTGCTCAGTTCTCAGAAACTAATACTCAACTATAAAAAGACCAAGTCCATGCTCTTTCGTAATTCCCACAACAAACACAAGTCTCCTCCGCTGAGCATAACAAACCAGTGTGGGTCAACTATCGAACAGGTCCTAACCTTCATATCCTTCGGGATCACTCTTGACTGTAACTTGTCCTACACGACCCACATCAACAATATCGCCAAAGCTGCCAACGTGCGTATTGGCCTTCTCTACAGACATAGGTCTTGCTTAACTCCCGCTGCCCTGAGTATTGCAGTGCAAAGCTCGATTCTCTCCATCGACTATGGCCTCATTATTTACGGTACGGGCACAACTACGGCCGTTAGACGTATCTCTACCATGCTTAACAAAGCATGTCATCTAGTCACTGGATCTAACCACCAAACACACACATGTGACCTCTACTCACAGTCAAAATGACTACAACTGTCTAATCACATAAAATATCAAACCTGCATAATGGCCAAAAAGTTCACAATGGGCCTGGCTCCACCCAGGGCACTATCTCTGCTCAGCCCCGGTAGTAACTCCCATCACACGAGAGGCTCTGACTCCCAATGCCTGAAGATCCCTCACTGCAGAACCTCCTTGGGTCAACGCTCTTTTGCCTACCAGGCTGCTTATTGGTGGAATAACCTCAACACAGACATCTCCTCCACCCCAAAACTAGGACCTTTTAAATCAAGTCTCCGACTCCACCTCGCAGCCTCTAGCACCTGCGATTGCGTACCTAGTGGGATTGGGATCTCCCATCTCAGCTCAGCAGTCCATGCCTCCTTGCCTCTTACTGTTTCCACTCCCTTCATGCCTCTCCCTTTCACTACCATCAATCCTCTATTCACCCTTCCCTGCTACTCTTCTTCTCCTTTATCGTGAGTGACAACTGCCCTTGGCAAGCTCTACTTATAATTAAGTCTTGCAACTGTATGTTAAACCTGCTGCGTTATTTTGCTTTATCACTTATTTTGTAGTCCAATGCACTATGCCCAATTAAGTGCCAATGTATTGTAATGTCTCTGACATGGAACCTTTGTAAAAGAGCCTTGGCTCAAAGGTATTTGTAATCCTAGATGAAAATAAATAAAGACCCACAGTTCTTCTGGCTCCTTATGTGTATTCTGAATTTCTGTAGCTTTGATATTTTAATTGACATAAAGGGCCACTCCACCCCCCCACCCCCTTTTTGTACCTTGGTCTCTTCTGAACAGTACATAGCCAGGTACTGAAGTCTCCCAAGTGTGGTTACTAGTAAACCATGTCTGTGATGGCTGCTGTGTCCAGTTTAACCTCTGTCATTATTGCCTGCAGGTCTGGGATCTTGTTTCCCAGACTAGAGCATTATATACATGATTTTCCATTGGCCAGATTTTGGTGTGTTTAGTTGTTGGGCGAGGTCTGGCGTGTCCCCTGTGCTTCGTATGGGGAGCCGGACCTTTTTCCTTACTTGGTGATGCAAATGAACTACAAACATGCTGCACTCTTGTTTGACCACTAGCTGAGGCGGAGGGGTGTTCTTCCCATTCAACGTGTGGGGTGCTGCACCCCTCTCCCCATTTGCTAGTTTAAATATTCTGCAAAGACGTCAAACTTCTGCCCCAATGCACTGACTCCATCCTTAGTCAGATGAAGTCCATCAGATTTAAAGAACTTTAGCTCCCAGAACTGTTGCCAGTTCCCTACAAATTTCAATCAATCAATCAAAATCTTTATTTATTCAGGCGGACATCATTGAGCAAAGCTCATTTACAAGATGGACCTGATAGGTCGAAAACAACATGAAGGTACAATAACAGACATATACAAAAAAACTTTCTAAATGAACAGATGCAATAATATAAACATATATACAAGCAAGGTAGCCAGTGATTTAGGGCTCCAGAGCAGACTAAATCAGACAGTTTTGACTGAAAAGTGGTAAAAGTGTTGGGATTGTTGAAGTAACCTCTGAAAAAAAGAAGACATGGGGGTCTGGTGGGATGTAATTGGATGGCACTCAATCAACTAGTAATGGGTGAATAGGAAAGGTAAGTGCAAGGAGTAGCAGAGATGTTGTGGCAATGGTGTGAAAGCTGCATAGAAAAAGAGGAAAAAGAATGGGGGATAGGGTGTGATTAGACTAGGCCTTGTGAAAGCAGTTGCATATCTCAGGGAAGAGACTTGTGTATAGCTTTTAAAGGATGCTATAGGTATGAAGGTGGTCAACTTTAGGGTCTTCTGCAGAGAATTCCAAGCAAATGCTAGAGAGTAACTGAGTCTTGGATCTCCCATGCCAGGTACAGGCTTTTGGGTATCTTCAAGGTGATGAAGCTGTTGCTTCTTAGGGCATATATTACCTAGCTGTAGCCAGTGTAAAGCAATCTGAAATATAGGATGGAAGATTGTTAGACAGAGCTTTGTAAATCCATAAAGCAGCATTTTGTTCCTCCTGAGGTGTAAGGATGTCCAACCAACTGCAGCATAGAGAGAGCAATGATGGGTGTTGAAGGAAGATCTGTGATGAATCTTAGAGCTCTATGGATACAAGATCCAGTTTACTTAAGTAGGAAATAGTACAGTGGCCATATAGGAAATCTGCATAGTCGATGAGTGATAGAAATGAGGCCTGGATTAGTCTCTGTTTTGACTCTCTGGTTAAATAATGTTTGATTCTGAAGAAAAGGCCGAGCCTCTGTCAGAGTTTTTTCAGGAGTTCCTCAATATGCGGAGTGTAATCAAGTCTGTTGTCAATCCATACCCCTAAGTATTTGAATTTATCAACATAGTCAAGGCTTTCTCCAAGGATGGTGGATAGTTGGGGAAGAATGCTTGGTGAGAGAGTGGTAGAATATATATTGGTGGAGAAGAGCATAGCTTTTGTCTTCTTAGCATTCAATAGGAGTTTTTTTTCAAGTAGTTGGTGTTGCAACAGGAGAACTCTGATTGTAGTAATTCACAGGCCTTTGATGGTGAGGGTTACTGACATATAAGACAGTGTCATCTGCAAAAGGTGAACATTGGCTTTTGTGAGGTTGGAATCAATGTTGTTAATGTAAATGGCAAAAGGATAGGGCCAGGATAGATCCTTGAGGTACTCCTCTTAGGAGTGGTTTTGATGAGGATAGGTCGCCTTCATTTTTCACCTGCTGCACTCTATCAGTGAGGTAACATCTGAACCACTTAGAGAGGTTGTATCTAGGCCTATGGAGTGCAGTGAAGAGATTAGTAGCTCATGATCCACTGTATCGAAGGCTTTGCTTAGATCCAGAAATACAGCACAGACGCTGTTTTTTTTGTCTAACTCAGTTTGCCAGTCATTTGTAACTTTTGCTAGTGCAGAAGTGGTGCTATGCCTGGTCCTAAACCCAGATTGAGCAGGGTTTAGGAGATTATTAACATCGAGGTAGTCTCTTAGTTGGATTCTCACTAATTTTTCTAGCATTTTGGAAAGCACTGGTAGGATGGATATGGGTCTATAGTTGTTGAGGTCCATGGGGTCCCCTGATTTAAGGAGGGGAAACACTTGTGCTGTCTTCCACAGTGAAGGAATAGAACCAGAGGATAAGGATAGATTAAAAAGATGTGTTAGGGGAACTGCAAGTGCATGTAATGCAATTTTTAGAAAATAGGGGTCCAGAGAGTCTGCACCTGCACTTTTATTAGTGTCTAGATGCAGCAATAGGTCCTCTACTTGTTTCAGTAAAATTGGCTTGAATGAGAATGAAGAATCAGCCTTCTGACCATCAGTAGACTGGAATTTAAGTTGTGATCGCAGTAGATTAGCTGGAGAGGAGTCAAAAGCAAGGCCAGCCGTAGTGAAATAATTGTTGAATGCATCTAAAACCTCACGCTTGTCAGTGATAGCAACTTTATTAAGGTGCACTTGGGATGGCAAAGAAGTGCTAGAATCCTGCCCTAGGATCCCTTGATGGTGCCCCAGAATCTGGCTGGGTTGAGGTAGGAGGCATCAAGTTCAGCTGTATAGAAGGCAGCCTTGGCATCCCTCACTTTTTTGGTGCAGCTATTTCTGGCTTTTCTGAACAGCAGCCAGTCATTTGGTTCCTTGGTCTTTCTTGCCCTTTTCCATAGCTTATCTCTTTCAAGCAGTGCAGATTTAAGGTCGGCAGAAAACCAGCGGCAAGATTTGCTTTTTGTTCTAACACTAGTGATTGGTGCATGAGTATTGAGGGCACCTATGATTATGCTGTTTAACACCTGAAGTGCTGTTTCCACAGAACCTGTAAAGTAGAATTCTTGCCAGCGTACAGAATGACATAGATCGTGGAGATATTCCTCGATATTAAGGTTTTTTTTTTTTAGATCTTCTTGGGAGGAATTTTGCAGGGTTAGTTGGCTTGCCTGATGATCTTATCCCTGCTATAAGACAGTGATCACTTATGTCACTGAAAAGTACTCCAGCGTGTGAGAACAGATGGGGTTTGTTTACTAGCATAATGTCAAGTAGTGTGCTGTTACTTTTGTTTTTTAAATTAATTCTTGTGGGTTCATCTATTAGTTGAGTAAACCCATATGTATCACAAAAAGATACTAGGGGGTGCAGCTGCTTTGGAGAGCCAGTTTAAATTCAGGTCACCTAAAATAATGGTATCTTCAGGGCCCAATTTGATTATGTTTCCCAGATGGATTAGGAGCTTATGGCCGGCAGAGGGGGGCCTATAGCAGCCAACTAGTTGAAAAGCTGCCATGTTGGGGAGAGCTATTTTAAGGGATAAGCATTCTAATTCTTTAGGCAATGATGTTGCACTAAGGCAAGATGCAGGTATATTCGATTTTACATAAATGGCTACTCCACCGCCCTATGACAGGCGGTCTGATCTGAATAACTGATAGTTGGGTAGATTTATCTCCCTGTCATTTGTTGCAGGTTTGAGCCATGTCTCAGATATTACCAGGAAGTCTGGCAAGGTGTGGGCAACCCAGGCCTGTATTAATGAAATCTTTTTTAGGAGGCTGCATACATTGATGTGAAGGAAGCTTAGACCTTTAATGGAGGCTAGGTCTGCTGGGAGGTGAAGCCTTCTGGGGGTCCTGGATTAATTTCAACATTACCAGCACAGATCAGCAAAAGAATAATAGTTTAGTGAGGGCTTGGTGATAGGGAGGAGGAACAGTCAGAGGGCTTTCTCTTCTTGCTCGGGGTCCAATGCTTAGAGATGGTCCAATCTGGACTATGGCTTAGCAACTTGTCACAGAGTGCTAGTTTGGTGGACAGGTATAAGGGGGCACTGTAGATCCAAGAGCGGAGCATGGAGCGTAAGAAATACATGACTGGTTGTGACCCTTTTGGGGTTACCCATGGATTATAGTGAAACAACGGTAATGCATATTTGAGGAACCGATAGGCATCCACTGGAGGTGTGATAGGGAGGCTAGGCTGACAAGTCACATTGTTCAGTAGAGCATGGACTGTAATGCAGCATCATCCTCAAGGTATACAATAGATGAGAGAGAAACAGTAAGAGGAGCATTTCCATAATGAAACTGTAACTAGGGCTAATAGTAGTGAGGGCAATGGGAGGACTGTTGATAGATTATTGGATAGAAATTTAGCTATGGAGGAGATAGGAGATTTGGCGGGAAGGTGTGTATAAAAGAAACACTTTCGGGCGCGAAACATTTGAAGCTTTCCCATTGCCTTCCTGGCTGTCTCCCGGCCTTCTGGTTCCTGTTCGGCCTTGCGAGCCGCCGCCCGCCCGCTGGCGGAAGCGTAGCCCAGCGCTTACTGGTGCTCGAGGGCAGGGGCGGCTAGAGTGGAGGGAGACAGAGAAGCACAGTCAGTAAAGCAAAATTGCAGCAATCAAGCGATTCTGCAAGTGGTGCGAAAAATATTTTGCACAACAAAAGACTGGGGGTTGGTGCCTTAGCGTCTGGCCCCCAGAAATCCCACCAAGACGACTGCAATCACTTAAAACATTTGTAAAAAATACAGCAGAAAACCATAAAGTTTAAACAAAGCAGGAAAACAGCTCTTTTTGGGTGGATTTACATTAATAAAATACAATCCCCGGCCAGTTTTGGCAGTGCAAAATAAAGCAGTAGTCTATGGAGAAGGAGGACCAATCGGAAGCAAGGCTCAGCTAGCGCTCGCCTTCCGATTGGTCGTGGCTTTCCCGTACCTTCCTGGCTGTCTCTCCGGCCTCCTGGTTCCCTGAGTCGGCCTTGCAGTGCCACCTGCCGCCCGCTGGCCAGGCGTAGCCAGCTTACTGGGTGCTCGAGGGCGGGGCGGCTTCCTGGCTGTCTCTCCGGCCTCCTGGTTCCCTGGTCGGCTCCCCCCCACCTTAGAACGTGCATAGGCAGCCTTTTTATCCCTCACCACCTCCTGCACCTCCCTGGTACACCAACACGGCTCGTTGGCTCTACCATGCTTACGTCTTACTTTTGTACAGGACCTAATAGCCTCCTGCAAATTTGTGTCCTTTTCCGTGGCACCAGCCCTTTTGCCACATGTTTAGCTCCCCTATCTCCCCTTGTGACCTTGGAAAGGGTACGCTGGTCATGGGTGACCTTAATATGCCAGGGGCTGACTGGGACATTGTGACATCCTCTGTGGCCAGGGAACAGAGACTGATGGATGTGTTTCAGGATGCCGTCCTTGTCCAGCAGGTGGGGGGAACCTACTAGGGAAGGGCGAATACTGGACATTGTCCTAGCAGACAGTGACCAGATAAAGGGCCTGGAGGGGTGCAGCCAGCTGGCAGGTGGTGACCATGCCATGGTCTTGGTTTCTACTGTGTCTAAGGGGGGAGGATAACCGCACTAATACAGTAGTAGTAGACTTCAGGGGGGTGGACTTCGTGGGCATGGGTAGGATTCTGCGTGGGAGCTTGGACAAGATTAGGCCGGACATGGATGCTGGTACCTTATGGGAGACCATCAAGAAGGGGGTGCAGGAGGCTACTAGGTCCTGTACAAAAGTAAGACGTAAGCATGGTAGAGCCAACGAGCCGTGTTGGTGTACCAGGGAGGTGCAGGAGGTGGTGAGGGATAAAAAGGCTGCCTATGCACGTTCTAAGTGCTCTGGGGGGAGGATAGGGAGAGGGGTGAGTACGAGCTGATGGTGAGGAGGGTCACCAGAGTGGTGAGGGGAGCCAAGGCGAGGATGGAGCAAAACCTGGCTAGGGATATCTGGGTTCTATAGATACATAGGGGAGAAGAGAAAAGGGAGGGCACAGATCAGCAGGATTAAGACTGGGGAGGGATGGGCTCAGGAGGCGGGGGAACAGGCAGAGGTGCTAAATAAGTACTTTGCCTCAATATTTACAGAGGGAGGCAGGGGATCTCGCCAGCCTGATGGGAGGGAAGGGGATCTAGAAAAGTCGAGAGGTCAGACGGAGTCTGGAAGACCGAAAGAGGCTAGGGTCCAGGCTGGGCCAAAATCAGAATGGTATGGGAGGTTGAATGAGGGGATGGGCTGGGAAGAAGAAATCACAGTTGATAGGGTGAGGGAGGCTCTTTGGGTGCTAAAAACTGATAAGGCGCGGGGCCGGATGGGCTGCATCCGAGGGCCATGAAGGGCTGGCGGATGAGCTGCGTGATCAATGGTGCTCTTTAACACCCTCTCCGGACAGGATGGGTGCCCCAAGACTGGAGGGTGGTGCATAAAATGCCCATCCATAAAGGGGGGTGTCTAAAGAGGAGATGGGGAATTATAGGTCTTTCAGCCCAACATCTGTGGTAGGCAAGGTAATGGAGGGCATTATCACGGAGAGGCTCGGGAGGCAGCTGGAAAGGTTGCGGCACCTGGATGACGAGCAGTACAGTTTCGTCAAGGGGAGATCGTGTCAGACCAACCTCATAGATTTTTATAACTGGGTAACTGGGACCCTGGACTGACATAGGCCGGTGGACGTCCTATACCTGGATTTCAGTAAGGCGTTTGATTTGGTACCTCACAGTGGCCTGCTTACAAAGCTGGGGGGATGGGGGTGGGAGGGCAGTTGCTCAGATGGGTAGAAAATTGGCTAGCAGGGCGAATACAGAGGGTAGTGGTGGGTAGGATAGTCTCCTCTCCTGGGAAGGTCAATAGTGGGGTCCATTCCTGTTCAACGCCTATGTCTTGGATATGGGGAAGGGGGTTAGAAGTAGGATGAGTCTCTCTGCAGATGACTCAAAACTGGGAGCACTGGCAGACGAAGCGAGAGAGACTGTTCAGAGGGACCTGGATACCCTGGAGGGGTGGTCAAAGAGGTGGGGATTGAGTTTTAATGCAGGGAAGTGTAGGGTGCTGCATCTGGGGGCAGAAACCTGGGCCATGTATACACCCTGGGGGGGGGGGTCTCACTGCAAGCCACATCGAGCAAGAGGGACCTAGGAGTGGTGGTAGATGTCAAAATGAACAATACTGAAAATTGCAGAACAACTGCGGCAAAAGCAAACAGGATACTGCGCTGCATAGCCAGGGGGATTACATCCAGGAGGAGGGAGGTGATCCTCCCTCTGTATAATGCCCTGGTTAGACCGCATCTCGAGTACTGTGTGCAGTTCTGGAGACCTTGCCTCAAGAAGGACATAGCACTGCTGGAGAGGGTCCAGAGGAGAGCAACCAGAATGATTCGGGGCATGGGGGGGGGAGGCCCTGTGAAGAAAGGCTGGATGTACTTGGGCTGTACTTGCTGGAGGAAAGGGGAGATAGGGGTGACATGATAGAGGGTGTTCAGATATGTAAAAGGAATGAACAAGGGCAGAGCCAAAGACATGTTCAGACTAAAGAAGGGGGGGAACAACCAGGGGGCACGAGTGGAAGCTAGAGGTGGGAAGTTACTGGGAGGAACGCAGGAGACATAACTTCACTGAGAGGGTGGTGGAGCCTTGGAATGCACTGCCCAGGAGTCTGGTGGAGTAGGGCACAGTGGAGGGCTTCAAGAAGGGGTTGGACAGGTACAAGGGAAAACTGAAGCCGAAGATGACCCTCTCTGCGGCTGGGGGGGGGGGGGGTGGAAAAGTGAGCACCCATTAGGAGACTGGCTACTGAGCAGACAGACCAGACCATCAGGCCTATTCTGCTGGCTTTTAGTATGTTAGTATATGTGTATACATACACATACTATAAAAAAATGTATTTTGAATAGTGATATCAGTAACAGCAACATATCAGAAATATGTTACTGTCATACAATCTATGTTTTAAAGGTTATTGTCATCTCAGTGGAACAGTGAACCAATCGGAGCAGCTTTTATGGTGATTGATGACATCACAATGCCAAGTAGCAGCATAGCATTTTTTGTGACCTCACAATCCGTAGTGTAGCACTGAAGCTAGCTGTCAAAATCAAAGGGAAACCGAAAAACCTTCAAAAAAAAAAAACTGCATATTTAAAAGCTGTAACTTGTAAAGTATTGTTTGTATATATCAAATGTACAATAGGCTAGCTCAAAACGGGCAATTTATCATCACATGTGAGTGGGCAAGACTTTCATAACTCATGACTGTGCCACATGTATATAAGGGATAGAGAGTGGGCTGACTCAAAATGTGCAAAGGACTGTCATAACTTATTCGTGGCTCTGCCATGTGTAACTTGAGCATCTGCGCCCCCCCCCCCCCAAACACTTGAATATAAATTGCAAATTTTGAGTCAGACCACTGCACATCTCATGTATATCTGTGTGTGTGTGTCTCTGTCTCTTGCATGGCTGGGTCTTCATCCGGATACGGAAAACCATCTTATTTCCTCATATACGCATATCTCTGTTTAGCCTTTTTATGAAGCGATTATAATGCCGTTGTAGCTAGTCACACTGCCCTTCAGGGTTTCCGGGATGCTGACCAAAGAAAAATCATGGAAACCAAACTGATCATCCACCTTGGCTCCCAGCAGCCCTCTGGTTTAAATGATAGACTTATTTTCTACTAATATCTTTCAGCCACCCCTTGTTTTCCTCTACAGTCTGTATCTGTGTGCATCTATTTTCATTTTCCCCAGATGTCTCCTTCTCCCAACCCCCACCCCAAATTTGTCACCTTTCAGTCTTCTTACTAGGCCCTTTTAATTAGTCCCCACCTGGGGGCTTCTTTAGCTCATTCACTGCTATTTTGCCTTGTCATTCCCATCATCACCTTTTTTGTTTTCCAGATTCTCTCTTTATCTTGCCATTTATCACTTTTCCCAGAGCCTCCCCCTTTTCTTTCCCCACATATATATGCCTTATTTTCCTTCCCCTCATCACTAATTTGCTTATTTTTCTTTTAGGTATTTCCTGAAGACCCAGTGTCAAAACGTCTATTTTTAACTCTCTTCTGCGTACATTTAATAATTCCATTAATTTGTTTTGTTTTCAGACCACATGCTGACGCAGCGTCTTGTTTTTGTTCTTACATTTTATAAGACAGATAATCCACTGGGTGGTTGAACATACTCGACCTGCGGCCTTCTGCCTCGCAATGCACACAAGTCATGCATATATTGGAGCATGACCGCACTCCTTGTACTGGACTATCTAGAACATATACTGGTGTGGGTGGGTGGGTGTGTGTGTGTGTGTGTGTGTGTGTGTGTGTGTGTGTTACGTGTTGACATTGATGGAGTTTGATAAATCCTTTTATCTGAGTAACTGTGTAGATAAATGTAGAATCTTACGTTTACGTACACAGTTACTGCATCACCATCTTTTCATGTACAGTTTCTATGTCCTAGCCTCCCTCTCAGCCCACAGGCACTGTTTATACCCGCATACGCTTTCACTTCCCCATGTCCCTTTGAAACGCCCTTTGCAGTTTGCACACAGTTCATTAGCACTGTTCCTAACTCTTCACTGTAGCATTCATCCACGTATTGAAATCCGTAAACAAACTGTACGCAAACAAAGCACTTAATAAAAGAAAAATTATGTCCCACCGTGCAACCCCATGGTACTTCCTTCTCCTGCCTTCTGCAGCTCCCGCTTGTCTGCCATTCCAGATGGCTTTTGTGTCTGCTTTGTCCACACTATTGAGTGTCAACTCTACCACTCCCTGGCTTTCCCCTCACTAGAAAATAGACGCCTCTTCCACTGTGTTAAATTCACCTCCAAATTTTGGTTTGGCTTGCTCCCTTCCTATCTCAGCTCTTCTTTAATTGTTCCCTTAGGTCCCATGATTCGCGAACTTTTAGTGTCCCTTGCCACACGTCTTCTGTTGGCCATGCTGCCTTCTCATATTGCTTCCCTAAACTGTGGAATTCGCTCCTACCCCTCATCCATCTCCTCTGCTTTGCACAATTTCCTCTCGGTGAAGTGTATGTGTAACTGATCTCACCATATTGTATCCCATGTACTCGTATCGTTTATCCAGTGTTTTGGACTAGTGGACCTTGTTCGACAGTCTTGAAGTACTTGAATTCTGCTGCTGTCTGTTACAGATTTTTTTACATTTGTATTGCTGAAGTATGAAGTTTTTGATACTGTTCTCTCCACTTAATATGTTTGAAATACTACGTGATACCTGCAATACTGGCACCTTGTTCCATGATGAATTGTTTGTAAGTCTATACCTATTCCCCCTTTTTTCCCCCCCAGGACACACCGTGAGACGAGCACCTTGTTGTTCAGTGTGCCTTTCCTGGTGAAACTCTTAAATAAAGTAAAACTTCTTAACCTGAAATATAACACAAAAAAGTACCTCTTTCTTTTCGTATGTTCCCTTTGTTTCCAAATGCCAGACTTCAGTCCTGCTTGCAGTATCTGTGGCCGCACGCCTGGCACCATAGCTCCTCCACTCAGCATTCCGCCTGCTCACTAACTTTGCATTAAATACATCACGGGGGATAAAAGTTACAGGAAAACAATTACAAATAAACTAAAAATGCCATTTCAGTCGCCACTCCCTGCATGGTTGTTTGGCGAGTCTGCTCTATCCACACTCTTGCTAGCACGGTCTGCCATATTTTTATTTTTTATTTTTTGGTAACGTATTTATTATAGTTTTTTTTTTTTTTTAAACTTAGGACACACGGAGCAAAATTACGTAAAAAAATTTCATTACACATCTTGTTGAAATGGAATTTATCATCATAGTTGTTGCCAACTAAAGTATCACATAAACTAAAATTTACATACAGAAGGAAAATCCATGTATTTGTATCGACTGCCATATTTATATAAAGAGAAATTAACAGAATTACTCAATTATAATACATACACTGTGGCAGTAGATTGTTAGAGAATTCAAATGCAGGGGTGAAAATTAAGGGGAAGTTGGGGGACCTCAACCCCCACACCAACTAACTAACCAATTCAGGTCCCATCCATAGAGGGCTCCAGAGATTGCTCTCCGGGGGGAGGAGGTCTCTGGGCTGGCCGGCCATCTACTGAACCGCATGAAAGAACTGGCTATTTGGGAGGAGAAAGTTTAAGGGGGCTGGTCTGGGCGAGTTTGTGCAATGCACATGAACCACTTATTCCAGCGGTTCATCAGCTCTGGTACTCTGTTTTGAAGTCTAGCTGTCATTTGTTCCAGCTTGTGTATATATCATATATAGTATCTTCCCATACTGGTATAGTGGGGGGATCTGGGCGCAATCACAGTCACGTAATGCATTGTTTTACAGCGCTTAGAAGAATATTGAGGAGGTATATTTGATGGTCTGCCATTTTCTAAAAGAAATTTGTAACCAGCTCCCACAACTCAACCAATCACCTGCCACGTTGCACCATGCTGCATCATTCAGATATGGTCCTGGATGGTGCGTTCATGGTGACAACCATAGCAACCAAAGCAAGGACAAGTGCAATAACACTTTCTCAAAAAAATAAACCCACCAACAAAACTAATTTTTACATTATGTAAAAAAAAAAAAACGAATAGAAAAAACACACAAGCTCCTCTCCTATTACAAAAATGAAATAATGCAGGGGAGAACTTGGGTGATACCTGATTTATGCATACTTGTTCAGTTTTACCTTGGACACCTAACTTGTGGCTTACGCCACTCATGAGGTTAACCGAGGTCAGATAGCACTTTTATAAATAAATCATCTGTATAATATAAAAGGGATATACGATGAAGACTTGTATAAATAATTTATCTTCACGACAGCAGTTTGCACTTTTGCCTCTGATGCCGGAAGATCAGAAGGCTGTGGGTTCTTCCCCACACCTGGCACTTGGGTTAAATCCCAATACTGACACTGTAGTGCAGCGTAGGGAAGGGGGGGTGCTGCACTCCTGAGGTGCCGTCTTTCAGATGAGACATTAAATTGAGGTCTCTTCTGCCTGTTCTGTGGGTGGTTCAGGTGGACGTCAAAGATCCCATGGAACTTCTCGAAAAGAGTAGGGGAAATTCCCTGGTGTCCTGGCCAGATTTTCACCATTTACTAAAAACACCACCAACAGCTTAATCTGGTTCAGTTTCAGTTGGTTACTATCTGTATTCCCCCCCCCCACACCGGTCGCCCTTAAAAAGGGACTTCTGGTCTCAGTGGGCTTACCCAGTTAACAAAATTCAACAAATAAATAACCGCCACGAATGATGTGCCCGAGGTCAAACGGCTTGAGTGAAGATCAGTGATGTATACAACTGGGTCCCCATCACATATTCCATTTTTTGCAACATTCAAGGACGTTGTGTGTTTATTAAATTTTTTTTTTTTTTTTTTTTTGTTTCATGGGTGGGTTTCTTTTGTGAAAATGCACTTCATTGTGCCTTTGCTGCTAGGGCCATCACTGTGGGCGTGCCATCTGTGAGCACGCTGTGATGCTGCAACATTGCATTTCAGTGGTGATGCATGAGCTCTTTAAAAAAAAAAATATATATATATATATATATATATATATATATATATATATATATATATATATATATATATATATATATATATATATATATATATATATATATATATATATATATATATATATATATATATATATATATATATATATATATATATAATATGGGAAAACATGCCAGACCGTCTTAGAGCGGACTCGCTTCACACAGGGCTGTGGGCACAGCAGCAAGAATGCTGTGCTTAGTAGTATTTCAGTTTGTTTTTCTGTTTGGGAGCTGGCTGTAGTCTGGATGGCAATAAAGCCATAGGTTGCATCTCTGGAGAAAGGGAGGATGGTGAGCAAGTGGGCTGGGGGTACGGGGTGGTGTAGACAGCTTTTGCAGGTGATGAGAAATTGAAAAGAGAAGGTACGAGGCTTTCTCTCTCCTGAGCTGGTCTCTGGGCTTCCTTACTCCTGGGTTGTACCTACTGATACCAACAAGCAGGCAGGAATCGGACCTCTGCAGCAGGGACATCCAGCCTCCCACTTTCTATCTCCCTCAGCTTACTTCCTGCCTTGCTCCCTGCAAGGTACTCTGCAGCAGAGCTCTGTCACTATGGTGATAGGGCTGAAGTCTTCAGGACTGTAAGTTTTTGACCTTTTTTCTGTGGATTTCTCAGAGCAGGGATGAAAGGATGGATCCAACGACATAGCCCTCTCTCTGCACTTGGGGGTCCCAGTCTCAGCCCTGCATGCTGGACAGACTGGCCCCTCTCACTTTTCAGGAGGCAGCTATCTCTGCTCCTACAATTCCAGATTCAGGAGGCAGCTGTTCGCCCCTACAGTTTCTGTGCATGTAGCCCAGCTCCGAGGGGCTCCCAGTCTCAGCCATGCATGCTGGTCAGACTGGCACCCTCCCCCTTCTCCCACTCAATACCAGCCACACACGCTGTGCAGTCTGCCTATCATTTTCCAGCGCTAAGGGGTTCGTGGCACTGTCTCCCCCCCCCCTTCAGTGGATCAGAAGGGGAAATTCTTCTTATTACAAATCGGCTCAGCGGTTCCGGGGGACTGACGCTCAGGTAGCTACAGTGGTGTGCTGGCCAAGTTGAAACCAGGACCCAGAAGCATGCCCACGGAGCCCTTTTCCGTTGACGAGCTCTTCAGTGACCAGGCTCATAGACGGAGGCCGCGCTCAGCACAGATGGGTCGTGGCAGCGTGCTCAGGCAGTCCCGATCCCTTGGGCGCCTTCTTCACCCCACGGGCAAAGCAGCGGATGCTGTATCACACCAGAGGCCCTACTGGTAGGCCGCTCAGAGGCACAGCTCTTCGAGCATCCAGGGGCAAAGCAACAGATGTATTGCACCGGTGGCCCTACTAATAGGCCGCTCAGAGGCAAAGCTCATCGAACATCCAGGGGCTCGGGGCTCATTGACGGAGCCCACTTTTCATGTTGATCTCAGCCTGAAATGAAGCTCTTCCAGGGGACTTGGGCTTTTTTGCCGGGACGGACACTTCTGAGGGTGCTGCTCTTTGCCGAAAAAGGCGCATGGCCCAACTAGTCTGGTGGCACTGCAAGACAGAGTAGATACAATTCACCATGTGGGGCATTAGGGAGGAAGTGATTGGACTAATGGAGCTCCTCGATGCCGGGCATCCTCTCAAAAACAAAATCCAGGTTCTGTTTTTCTACTTACTTGAGGCAATTCATGCACCTCAATATTTTGCCCTTAAAGGGCCAGCAGCTGTTCTGGCCAGCATCAACTCTGGCAGCTTCAACACCATAGCCAGTACTCCTCCCGGGGAGGAAGTACGCTGATTAAAAAAGGGGGAATAGGATCACTGGGGCATGGCCTCAGGCACACCTTTCAGGGACACTCAATGCCAGTGACGTAGGAGGTTTCATCCCCGCTTCTGACCACCCTTGCTGGATCAATTTGCCCAATTGCATCAGGGGTCCCCAGAGGGGAGACCTCACAAGAAGGCATAAAAAGGAGGACCCTGAGCAATTGCCCTCATATTCCAAAGTCTGGAAGTAGATCTAGGTGTTTTACAGGTGTGACTCACAATAAAACAAAACCAGGTACAGTACATAAACTATTTACAATCCCTGGGAAGAATTACAGCTCACTTCCACGTGTTGTATCTGTGTGTGTGTGTGTGTGTGTGTGTGTGTGTGTGTGTGTGTGTGTGTATATCGAGGTATATAATATGGGATATGCCATGACCCCCAAGTAATATCATCAGTATTTTTCACGAGTGCTGTTTGACCTTATGACATTACGAATGGCGAAGCCACAAATGATGCCAAAGGTCAAACGGCACAAGTGAGAAATATCACCAGTATTTCTCCTGGGGCCATGGCATGTTCCATTTATTCAGTGGGTAGCATATTTCATTTATGCCACATCTCCAAAAAGCTAGTCTCCGGGCTTCCTTACTCCTGGGCTGTACCTCCTGATGCTGGTTATAGGCAGGACTAAAGCTCTGCAGCAGGGGGATAAGAAGCCCTCCCCATCCGGTTGTCTCCAGTTTACTTCCTGCCTCCAGTCTGGCAGGTACTCTGCAAGCAGTGCTCTGTCCACTTGGCAGAGCTGAAGACAGCAGATTGTAAGTCCATCAGTTTCATTTATTTTGGGCATTGTAGCTGTTTTTCAGTGCTCCTGCATGGACTCCAGTCTCAGCCTTGCAAGCTGTACAGACTGGCCCCATTTCACCGCGGTCTCGTTTTTCCTGCGATTTTGGACTGGGCCGTCTACATCAGGAGCTTGAATCCCTCCCAGTACAGTTTTGGGACTAAAAATCAGCACCGGAGTGTGTTGGAGCAAAAAATCAGCACCAGAGTGCTTAACCAGGGCATTCCCTCACAAAGGGCAGCCCCGAGTGTTTCCTGGTGATGGCTGGCGCTTTGGACTCTTCAACCGCTTGTCGACGGTTACCCGCTCAGCTACTTCAGCTGCTCCTTGTGCAATTATCGGTGGGCACGTTGGGATCCTCAGCCTATCATCGACAGGGACCTGCTCCCCTAATACAGCTCAGAGGGCAGTTTTAAGTGTTTGGGGACTCAAAAACAGCACCAGAGCACTTATTTAGGACGCATTTCCTCAAGGGGCAGCCCCGAGTTTTTTTCCCCCGTCGACGGCTGCCACTTGGTCTCTAGCTGCTCATTGACGATCGCTCTCTGCTAGTACGGCCGCTCATCGACGTTCACTTTCTCGCCTGTTAGTTGGCTTCAGCGCGGCAGTACAGGAGGAGCTCTACTTGGAGCAGAGTGCTACTCGGAGCAGACGACAGAGGTCATGAAACAAAGAGCAGGCGTCTCTCCCGTGAACAGACCTCGCGTACAGGAGGCAATAAAAACAATAGCACCAGAGTGCTTTTCTCTTGTATCCTCTTGACAAGGGCAGTCCATGGGTGTTTTCCATCGATGGTGGCCATTCTGGTCTCCTCAGCTGCTCGTCAACGATGGAACTGCCCTGCTCATGTAGCCACTCGTGGTCATTCAGTGTGGGCTAGCGCTGCAGGTTAAGACCACTACATGGAAAATTTGAATTTTCCTGCTATTTTTTGCTGATTTTATAAAAAATCTAAAAGGTATGTAAAACGTCACTCATTTTGTAGATATTTTTGTGCTCAAAGTACTATTGTTATTCGTATTTGTTTGCTGAAAAGTGAAGAATTGAATTTCTGCCTTTTTATTTTTGCTAATTAAAAAAAAAATAATAATAAAAGGTAGCTATAAATGAAACACCACTCATTTTGTAGATATTTTTGTGTGGAACAAATTTTGTGCTCATGGTACCATGCTATCATTTTTAATTTTAAAGTTATTCGAATACAGTTAGTACTGCTACTGAGGTTAAACATTCTAAATGAGAATATTCAAAAGCTACACTGAGGATATTGGGACCTAGAGTGGGAATATTTTTATATTCTCACTCTTTATTTATTTATTTCGTTTTTGTTTACCGGGTGGGTGCGCTAGCCATAAATATGACTGTTTTCAGGCATGACCCAGGAGGTTACTGGGCAGGCATTGCAGGTATAACAAACAGTAGATTACATTGAGATACATAAACAAGGTGTTGTGAAACATTAAACAGTAGGCTAAGTAGCACAGGTAGTATACAGGGTATTTTGAAAAACATTTAACAATAAGCTAAGCATTACAGGTAGTACACAGGGTGGTCCTGGTAGGATCATAGAGTTTTTTTACAGTCATAGCATGATCAAAAACATACAGTAGCAAGAGTATTGCAGTAGTAGGCTTGAAAATACGATTTAGAAAGTACAACAAAAATAGATACAAAAAATAAATAAAATGTCAAATACTAACAAGTACAGGGGGATAATGGGCAGGGGAATGGCAAGATTGTGAACAGTAGGGATAACAGCAGGTCAGGATAAGGAAAGGTAGGGTATAGGATAGGAGCTGGCAGAGAGGGATGGCTGCAGAGGGTTAGTGTCAGGCGAGAGAGCTGGGATAGGCTGTATCGCTAGGGGAGTGTTGTGGAGAAAAGATAAGAGCTTCGGGATAGGAAGGATACCCAGAGGACTAAGGAGGTTTGAAACAGGAGCTTAGGTTGATGGAGCTGAGATGCTGGCGGAGTGCTTTTTTAAAAGCATTGTGTGTAGGAGCTAGCTGGATGTCCAGAGGGAGAGAGTTCCATAATTGAGGTGCATGGTGGGCAAAGGCTCTGGAGCCTTTGGTGGTACTGCATTTGGGGATGCATAGTAGGGATTTGTCAGCCGAGCGAAGGCCATAGTTTGAGGTCTGGTAGGTGAGTAGCTCGGCCAGAGTTGTTGGGGTATGACATCTCATGATGCTGTCGACGTTGGAGCTGAAGGAGTAAAGTCTAGTATCCAAGGCTTATCTTAACCCCCTACTGAAGTCCCCAAATCGGAATTTTGAGGATTTTGAAGCACACAAATAAAAGCAGAGCTTCAGCATTGACCCTGTATATTGAAAGATTTGCTCTGATCTTGTTAGCAGAATAAGTATTGGATAATGTTGTACAAAGCCACTCCAGAAATTTCTCACCCCAAGATTTTCTTGTCTGACCCCCACTATTTGAAGTAAAGGGTCAAACTGACTCCCACTTTACCAGTGCTAGTGCAAGCCCTGAGTATCATTAGAGGACAACCAGTTTAGATCTGAGTATAGTAGACAATGGTGTTTTAGTCTGTGGGAGGCTGAGGCGAACCTGCAGATGTTATAGGTGACATCCCATCTTTGAAGATCTGATTTTGGTAAAGGAGCATAAGTGGCCACTCCATAGGTCAGAGTAGGTAGGAGTATGCCCCGAGCTATAGCCACTCTAGTAGTAGGGGTTAGTATGTGGCTGGTCCGGTATGACATACCTAGCTTGGAACTGACTGATTTGCAAGTGATAATGTGGGGTTCAAAATTTAGAGATTGGTCAAGGGTGACCCCAAGGTATTTAAACAAGGTTACAGGAGTTATGAGTGAGCCTTCTAAGCAGGAGACCCTGAACTTATCTTGGAATGTCTTGAGTTTAGGGGGGTCCCGAATAGCATGGACTACTGGGTTTTTGCCTCATTTAGAACAAGTTTGTGATCCCATAGGCAGGCTTGTGTGCGTTGGAAATCTGAGGCGAGACGTAGGTTGATATCTGACACATCTTTCGCACTGGCATACATGACTATGTCGTCCGCGTAGAGTAGAGATGAGATGTCAAGGAGATTAATGGTGGTAAAAATTGAGAAGAGAAGTGGCCCAAGGATTGAGCCTTGGGGAACTCCAAAGTTCACCACCTTTAGGTCGGAGCATGTAGGATTGAATTGAACGGTTTGGGTCCTATTTGACAGGTAACTGTTAAACCAACTGACAGCACTAGGAGCAAAACCCATAGAGTGGAGTGTGTCAAGGAGAAGTAGGTGGTCTACCAAGTCAAAGGGTTTTGACATATCGATGAAAACCGCTCCCGTGAGAAGCCCCGAGTCCATGGCAGTGAGGGTGTCTGTAGTAAACGTAAGTAGGGCGGTTGTGATGCTGTGACCTTTTCGAAAGCTGTGTTGGGCAGCAGTTAGGAGGTCATTGTCTCGGAGGAATTCAGTGGTTTGCGTGGCAGCTAGCTTTTCCAATATTTTGCTTAGAACTGACAGGATGGCTATGGGCCTGTAATCAGAGGGGTCTTTGGGTCGCCTTTTTTGAAGACGGGGTGACTCTCGCTGTTTTCCAAATGTCCAGAACTCTGCTGTGACATAAGGAGAGTGTAAAAATTCTAGCCAGGGGTCCGGCAATGAGGTGCCGCAATTTTTAGCAGCCTGGGCTCGATACCGTCTGATCAGTGGCTGTGCTGTCCGAGATCTTTCTGAGGAGTTTCGTGACCTCCCTATGAGTAATGGGCTTAAAGCGAAAGGAGGAGATTTTTGATGCTTGGTGGGAGGGAGTTGAAGGACCCAGTTGATTCGCGGCAGGGGAAAGTGGGTGTGTATTTGGTCAAGTCTGTAAATTGGTCATTAAAGAAATTAGAGATGGTCTGAGGGTAGTTGCAGTGGACACCATCTAATACCATGTCATTCGGGGTAGGGGAAAGGTTAGATCCCAGGAACGTTTTTATGTGGAACCAGAATTTTTTAGGATCCCTCAATGCACTGGTTAATAAGCTTTTGCAATAGGAGCTTTTAGCTGTTCTGATCTCCTTTTTGCATGTATTTCTAAGCGTTCTGTAGGTGTTTTGGTCTTCCTGTAGGCCAGAGGACTTGAAACGGCTCCAGCTTTTATCCCGCTGTTTTATTTTGTTTAGTAGATATTTTTTTTAGCCAAGTAGGCTTCCCTTTGACTCAACGTGTTATCCGAGGGATGTGGGTGTCCTGAATGGCTGAGAAATTTGCAGTGAAGATGCTGAGAGCAGACTGCACGTTAGAGGTCAGATAGAGACTGGACCAGTCTATGTTGGCTACATCGTGAAGAAAGCTTTTGGTATTCAGATTAGCATTGTTTCGGATGGTAATGAAAAGTGTTTTTTGTGGGGGTGATGGAGCCGGCTCCCAGGAGCAAAAGACTGGATGCTAGTCCGTGATGGCGTCTGCAAGAGTGCTGACAGAGAGGATATGCTCAGTATGGTTTACTAGCACCCAGTTGATTAAGGTGCTGGAGTTGGAGCTGGATGCAATCCTTGTAGGTTCTGTGATCATTTGATGCAAGTTGTAGCTCTGTATTTTGGAGAGTGAGGTGGCCTGGCACTTTCCTAACCAGTTTATATTTATATCCCTTAGTAGGAGTACTGCATTTTTGCCAGCGAGCATGGCTGCTTGTTGGGGGTGGTATGCACAGATAATATGCAGCTTTTTTGCACCAAGTATAAGAAGGGAGTGAAGAGACTCGCACTTTGTCCGGGGGTCTGTGTTCTGGACAGTGGGATGCAGGTGACTCTTTGAACAGATTGTAACGCCACCCCCTCTTTTAGTGGAAGTTCTGTCTTTCCAGAGTAGGTTGTAGGAGGGAATAGAGCACCGAGAATCTGGGGCCATGGGCTTCAACCAAGTTTCGGTCAAACACAGGATGTCAGGCTTGTATAGGGAGACCCAGGCCTCTAATTCAGGGAAGTTGTGCTCTAGGCGCCTAATGTTGTCGTGGACAATAAGGATACCTTTAGTATTGTGTAGTAGAGCATCCGAGTGGGATAGGTGGTAAGTAGGGTCAGGGTTAGTTTCAGTGTCGCCGGAGAGCAAGATGGCCAGTAGCAGGAGGTACCACAGTTTCCGATGGTAAAAAGGGATAGAATCAGGCGGTGTAGGAAGCATTTCTTAGTATCTGTTACAGTGTGGTAGATCATGCCTTTAGAGATGTTGAGTCTCGTGGTAGTTCATGGAGGCAGAAGAGGTTGGAGAAGTGAAAATCATTCAGAGGTGGCATAACTATGGTCCATTTTGCTTCTGTATTGAATATTCTGTTAGCAGACAGGTGGCTCAGGAGTGACATGATGGCTAAAAAGAATAGGTGCTTAGATCGGTCCATGGCACTAGTTCCCATCGCACAATGTAGGATGCCTAGTTTTAAGTCAGCAGGGGTGTTCAGCCAGGAAGGTACTTGGCAGTGCGTGCAGTGTCATGAGAAAGGAGCTCAGTTGAAGTGATGGGGGCCTTGACCAATCAGCAGTCAGGCACTTCTAGTTCAAAATTCTGGATGGCTTGAGCAGCAGCTAGGCACCAAAGATGTACGTGGGGAGTAGTGGTTATCAGTCAGCCGAACCATCGGAATGGCTCGAGGCTGTGCTCCGGTAGCAGAGAAGGCTTGTCCGACTTTTTCCTTGGGGCCGGGCAGGCGCCTTTCTCTCTCCTAAAGCTGGTCTCTGGGCTCATCACTTCTGGGAGGTTCTTCCTGGAGTCATGTAACAGGCAGAAGGTATACAGACTTCTGCAGAAAGGGGGGTATCCTCCCACTCATTTCCTCCAGACATCAGTTTACTTCCTGCCTGTCTTTGGAGAGCGCAGTACTGGCCTGTAAATCGAGCACGGTCCACGACGCTCAAGCTCCTGAAGGAGGTTTCCCTGGTCCTCAGAAGCGGACGTGGAGTGGGCAGTCCAACAGCTCCAATATAAGGGACCAGTGGAAAAATAGGCACTTAAGTCATCTGACCACACAAGTGTCTAAATAAGGTAGGGTCCACCTAGGGTGGGTGTGGAGCTGGCATGAAGCGCTGGCGGGGTAAGACTTTCAGTCGAACCAGCTGGGTGGCTAAAGGCTGATATCTGACGTGGGAGGCTTGCTCTGCAGTTTTTGTTAATTTTTGCTAGCCCTGCTCCACCAGCGTGGAAGTGGCTCAGGGGCAGGTGTTCAAGTCTTGTGGCTTTAAGAGTGTGAGCGCGGTCCAGCTCGAGAAATGGGCAGGAAGCACGGCTCACGCCTAGGGGATGGTCCTCAGAAAGAGTGGTGTCCAGGGTCCTCTGGAGCCGAAGAGGAAGTAGTAAATATTAGGTGTTGCCCCTTTAACAGGAGAGACTTATGTTGTTGCTCTGTAGTGGCTTTGCAGTATAATTTGCAAATGGGAAAGTAGACAAAGGCGCCAAACACCAGTGTACCTGAAAGGGTATATGGCTTTCCGACCCGCAGCTCCAGGTGAGCCACCAGAGCGTGGTTCAGTGCAGGCTGGGCTATTGAGTCCTAATTTGGCTGTTTCTGTAGCTTCTGGATCGTGCAATGAACCGGAGTTCGGAGGATCCCAGGGGAAAGAAGCTGTGCAGTCTGCCGATGAGCAGGACCACTGGTCACTTCCCAGGGCAGGCTTGTAGCTTCTCCAATGGCAAGGTCCGAGCCCCGGTTGGGCACGGCACACCTGAGGGGAAGAGGAAAGGAAACGGATTAAGTAGGGGCAGGCGGGTTGGGGGTGGTTAGCTCAAACAAACAGGGTGGGCCAAATTACTTTGAAGGCGGAGGCTAAAATATAGTGTGGGCAGAGAAATAAATAGGAAGGAGATGTAGGTGGGTGAGAGAGCAGACAAGTGGGAAAGCGAGAGGCAAAGATTGGGCTGCAAGTTTAGAATATGGGTTAGTGCACTAGAAAGGTCTGTCAAACTTAAAATTCTACAGCTTTACACACAGAATTAGTTCTAAAAATGATTCAGCTGTGAGCTTAGAAAACCAGGCAGTGCAATACACAGTCTGGAAAACTTAAACTCTACAGTTTTTCACAACAGAATTAATTCTAAAAAGCATGAGGCTGTAAGCTTAGAATATTAGGGAGTGCAGTAGCAAAAATCTCACCAATATGTGCCCATAAATATTCTCACAGGTGTTGGATGAATAGGGAACACATAATGGATTGCAGTGGAATACATTTATCTCCACTAGTGAGTGGTAAGGCCCATAATTCACGAGTTGCAAAGCCATGACTTAGTTATACTAATATACTAAAAAGCCAACAGAATAGGCCCAATGGTCTTGTCAAGTCTGCTTGGGGATCAGTTCCTTCCCAGGGCACTAGAAAGGTCTTGTATCTTACAAAGGTCTTACCACTCGTGTGTGGAGATAAATGTGTTCTACTGCAACCCATTATGTATTTGATATATACCACACCATTTGTAATGTTTTTATAATTAATGGGTTCTGTTTTTTTCAATGTAAAAATCAGTGTATTAAAAACTGTAATACCCGAGTAGGTTTTACAGCATTCATGCGCTCTCTTTCCCTACGAATGCGCTCGAGACACTACACACACAAAGCTCGAGCTTAAAACTGTCCGTTTCTCTTCACACACTACTGACGAGAAAAACTCTGGCTGCTTCTTCAGTGGGTCGGGAGGTGGGGTCTTAGTGGGAGGTAGTAAAAGGGAAGTTGGCGTTGCGAGGGACAGCCTGGGTGCCTTAGATGTCCGACAGCCATACGGGCACGATGCGGCTCTTCAGTGCTGCCGACGGAGGACAGAGATTAAACTTTTAAACCAAACCTCTACAAGAAGAAGTCACCCTTCAGTTATAAATAACAAAATATGGGGTGCATGTGTTTTACTTGAATTTAACACACTCCCTCATTGTTGGATCGCTAATGAACCCCTCGGGCTTTGCCCTCGGGGTTTATGTGCTGTCCAACAACTCGAGTGTGTAAATTCTCGTAACACACTGCACCCCATACTTTATCCTATATATATTTTTTAGCTAAAAACTGCTTTTCTTTCCCTTGTAAATTCTCTATCTGGTCCATTGTTCTCTGTTCTATTTCCAGATTCTAAGTGGAAATAATGTGTTCTAAGTGAAAATAAATATCCCAAAATAACATGATTTTTTGTGTATATGTATGTATATATGTGTGTGTGTGTGTGTGTGTGTGTGTGTATATAAAAATAAATAATGGGTAAGAAAAAAGTAAATAATGGCTGCAGTAGCATTGGACAGACACCATCAGGTGACCGTTTGTATATCAGAGCGCGACCGCACACCTGCACTTTTACCCCCCTCCAAAACAATTTTGCCATTTTATAAGATAGATAACCAATGCCAGGAGTATGAGCAATAAAATTGCCTGAGCTCCAGGCTATGTTGGCTGAGGGAAAAGCGGATGTGGCAGCAATTACAGAGACATGGGCCACTCAGAGAAATGATTGGGACCTAAACTTAGAGGGCTACAAGATATTCAGGGAAGTGGGAAGGGGGGGTTCCACTGATAGTCAGAAATGATGTAATGGTTTGTGGAGTGGAGGAGGCTGGAGGGGGTGTGGAGGCGATTTGGGTAACCCTGCAAACGAGGGAAGGGAAGAAATTGAAGATAGGGGTGGTATATAGGACCCCTGCAATAGAGGAGGCTCTGGAGGATCAATTGGTTGAGAACAACAGGGCTCACTGTGACCTTGGAAAGGGTAGGGTGGTGGTTATGGGTGATCAGGGTATGAAATTCGTGGAAAAAAAAGTACATGCCCACTTGGGTATGTAGTCAGCAAAAGTACATGCCAAAAAAAAATTTACATGCCGCCCCTTAATTTACATAATTTTAAAAGTCATCTTCACTGGATCAAGCATTTTCGTTATCACCATCATCCCACAGACTCATCAATACGCTTTCTCTTAAATGCGAATATGAAAAGACCCATGGAATCTGACTAAGCTAATGCTTTATGCACTCAGAAAATGTTTAATCTGTTGAAGTGAACTTTAAGTTGTCTATCTTGTAATTGTCATTAAACGCAACAAGAAAAATTGTGTGTTGTCTTTGTCAGTATAATAAATGTAGCAACTTAAAACTGACTGTGTTTTTTTTTGCTCACAGTTGCACTTTTTTATTCAGAAGGTAGTCCGCCACAGACAAGTAAAGACTAGCTTATAAAAGAAGTTTAAGAGATTTTTTTACATCACTCAGTATTCAGATTTGAGATAGTCCACAGAGTAGCTTGTAAAAAAAAAAACCTAACCAGAGTTTTGTCAGTATTCAGATTTTAGGTTAGATAAAATGTGTTTTTAAACAGACGTTTTTTTTTTTTTTAAACAGTATTCAGATTTTAGGTAATGAAATTCAGCAGTAGCTTAAGTTGTAGAAAAAGCTTGTTCAAACTTTCTTTCTCTCTCCTAAGCTGGTCTCTGGGCTCCTTACTCCTGGGCTGTACCTCCTGATGCTGATCCACAGGCAGGAAACAGACCTCTGCAGCAGGGGACACCTAGCCCTCCACATCCTGTGCTCCTCAGTTTACTTCCTGCCTTCAGTCTGGCAGGTACTCTGCAAGCAGAGCTCTGCCATGTGGCAGAGCTGAAGACAGCAGACTGTAAGTTAAGCAGTTTTGTTTCAATGAGGATCAGAAATCACTGCTGTATGTTGGAATCCCAGGGTGGGTGCCAGCCTCAGCCTTGCAAGATGCACAGTCTGGCCCCATATTCACTGGGTTGTTTTTTTTTCCCTGCACATCCTGCACTAGGCCTGAAATGCAGTCTTAGCCTTGCAAACTGCACAGTCTGGCCCCATTTTCATAGCAGAATGTCTCGGTCGCAAGGTGGGTTGTCCAAGGGATCGCAGCTGAAGGACAGTGCCTCCCACATTCAGACAGAATAGTGGGGCAGTTCTCAAACAGATCTTTTCGCCTGCTGGCAGAACTCCAAGGTAAAGCAATTCCGTTCCCTGGCCAAGGACGAACCAGCGGTGGCTCAGGACACCTTTTCCCCATAAACTAGGATCTGTTCAGTTTCCTGTATGCCTTCCTCCAATACCGTCTCTGTCAGGAGTTCTCCACAAAGTGGTCTTGAACAGGACAGTCATGATTTTTGTCTGTCCCTTATGTTTTTTTTTCCACACTTAGTTGTTTCTCATTCATTGGTCAGGGTTACCACTTCAAACATTCAGGTTCAGCCTGGGCATTCTCCATCAAGGTCCAGTTCTGTACCCCATTTTAACAACTGGTCTCTCTCTAGACCTGGAAAGTGAGTGGAAAAACTTTCAAGGAGCTATGCAGCACAGCTCCTGCTATTGACATGATGGGGAACTCATGTGTCTCTTCTTCCTCCAAAGTGCATTATAGAATCCGGAGGAAATTTTGGTTCTGGCTTCATTCCAGACACATACAGAACGACTCAATATAATCATCTGTACTACTGCAGTCCCTTTAAGACAGATGGACAAAGGACTGCAACCAACCACCTTACAAAGTAGAGTTTCTGCACTGGGGGCACTCTTGCTGGACCCTGGGGAATTGTTAGGCTCGTATCCCCATGTCTGGTAGTTCTTTAGACAGCAGCATTAAAACATCTTCAATCCACCAAAGCTATCACCTTGGAGTCTTAATATGGTTCTCAAGGCCCCCTTTAGAGTCTCTCAAGTCATCCATCATGCATCTCAAAATAAAGGTCCCCCTTTTTTTCTCAAAGTTATTATTCCAGCCAGGAGTTTCAGCAAACTAAAAGCATTGCTTGCCCAAGAGCTGTGCACTCGTTCATCAGGCTGGAACAGTTCCAGTTTTTGTTTGCCAAAGTTATGTCTTCCATCTATTATAATCAAGGGTTCATTCTTCCTTCCTTCTGCCCACTCTCTAAAAGCAACAAGGATGGAAAATTTCATACACTAGACCTGGGAAGAGGGAGAAAAATGTATATTAAGAGAGGGGACGCTATTCACAAAACTTCAACTATGTTCTTGCCAGCTAAAGGTAAAAAAAATTGGGGCAGCAAGGATTCAATAGGCTCTGTAGCTAAACGGATTCTATCCGTCACCTCTACGGCTTATGATCAGGCCAGAGTAACTTGCCTGGCCCAGTGAGAGTCCATGGCCCCCCTTCGTGGGCGTAATTCAGAGAAGCATCAACAGCACACTCGCACTGAGTGGCCTTTTTGATCATCCATTCACACACTATATGCGTAAAAAAAAAAAAAATTCTCACTGGGGTGATGTCCTTGGCAGAGGCATCCTTTGGCCGCAGAGTATTTCTAGCGGTGGTGAACCCTTATGGGCTCTTGACATTCTTCCCACCTGGGACATCTGGGGACGTACTGATTTTGTATATCCCAGGAGTAAGAAAGCCCGGAGACCAGCTTAGGAGAGAGAAATCGAAATTTAAATACCTGTAAATTTTCTTTCTCCGGCTGGTCTCCGGGCTTCGGATTCCCTCCCAGAATGTATATAGTTGTCTGGCCTCACGGCCATATATGCCTTAAAAATTCTTGTTTTTTGTTCTCAAGTTCTTGTAGTATTACCACATTGGACTGCTTTAGGAAGAACTGAGGAGAACAGGAAGTGGAGGGCTGGATGTCCCCTGCTGCAGAGGACTGTTTCCTGCCTGTGGATCAGCATCAGGAGGTACAGCCCAGGAGTAAGGAAGCCTGGAGACCAGCGGTCGGAGTAAGAAAATTTACAGGTATTTATGTTTCGATTTAAGATGTTTTATTTTAGACCCCACCCTGTATTTACAGACAGAGGTCAGAGGAGCTTGTAAAAAGCTTTTTAACTTTAGAGATTGGCAGCAGCACCCCCTCTCAGTCTGAAGTTTCAACCTCAACTTTTATTTAGGTTAGCTTAGCTAGGTGGTACTTCATTGTACAACTAGGTCCAAGGCAATAGTTGTATTAGCCAAGCTCCTTACCAGGCCTCTACTACAAGAAGCTTTTTTTATTATGTTATGCCTCAGTAACTGGCAGTTACTAACACACAGGCTCAGATTTTATTGATAGACAGATTTTACTGTCTGTGATGTGAATTATACACAGCAAAGTTCCCCCAAGAAGCTGTAAGCAAGCAACCGAGGGGAAAAAAAAAAAAAAACACTGTTGCCAACTTGTTGCAGCCGGAAAAACGTATATGAATGGTCCCTACTACACCAAGACATTATATCTACTAAGGTCTAGTCAGACTAGTAGTCTGTTTAGCTGATTTTTTTTTTTTTCCAGCAGTTGTATACGCCTGTTGCAGTACAATCAGATCCAGACAGACCATAAACTGCTTGCTTTAGACCAGCTAATTACCTTCAGCTCTTAAATTGTTGTAATAATGAGTTAAGCTGACTATCCCTTTCAATGACTGCACTCCCGAGTTGTTACCTCTTACTACTATAATATACAGTAGCCCTGTCTTGATCTTAGTAAAGTAACTGTTTTTTGTATTGTTTGATATTTTCTTCATCTGGTGAAGGTCGCCGAATCCCGATTTTGCTCTCAGTGCTACCACAGAACCTCATGGTCTCACTCGCCTCTCCCGCCTAAATCTAAGTCCCCCCCCAATTCAAAGTACAGCAATTAAATGGTATATAGGCAGCGTGTAGCTCTTAAAAGAGCTTTCGATTTTTTTTTTTTTTCAAACACACAACAATCGGTCACTAACCTATCAGTCTGATCACAATCTGCAATCACGATTGCCGTGTGGGCGCTTCTGAGGTTCGTTCTCACTCACACACACAGGAACGACCTAACAGCTCAGCACTATAGCGCAGACTGCCGCGTTTGCAGCAGGGTCCTGGTATCCCACTGAAGAAGGGGCGGGCACGCTATGCAAACTGCAGTACGCGATTGGCATCCGATGGGGAAACCCGCCTCCAGCAGTGACAGAAGGACCCCTACTACATCGCGGTTGGCTGTAGGACAAATAATGCCCTCCTCTCCCTGGCCAGCATCTTAACATGTCAGCTGACACTGGGGCGAGCAGTTTAGTGTAGCTCGTGATTGTGTCTGACCTTAATGTCCTGTACTTTGGCGCTGCACTGCATGAAATCTCCACTCCGAGGCCCAGTGCAATTAAAGCCACAGGCGCAACAACAACAAAAAAAAAAAATAAATGGAGAAAGCAGGAATACCTTAGGTGCCCCGCAGGGCAGGCACTGAAGATCAGTAGGTGTCCTGATGCAAAAGTGCCTGCCCTGGGGCACCTAAGGTATAGGAATTTCGCACCCTGTGGGTGATCTTAATATGCCGGGGGTGGACTGGGACACCATGACATCCTCTGTAACCAGGGAACAGAGACTGATGGATGTCCTTCAGGATGCCTTCCTTGTCCAACAGGTCGGGGAACCTACTAGAGAGGGGTGGATATTGGACGTTGTTCTAGCGGACAGTGAACAAATAAGGGGACTGGAGGTGTGCAGTCCACTGGCGGGTGGTGACCACGCCACGGTTTGGTTCCTGCTGTATCTGGGGGGAGGGGAGGAAAACCACACTCATACAATAGTGGTTGATTTCAGGAGAGCAGACTTCGTGGGTATGGGTAACATCCTAAGGGATAGGTTGGACATGAGTAGGCCGGACATGGATACTGGAAGCTTGTGGGAGACCATTAGAAAAGGAGTGCGAGAGGCTACTAGGTCCTGTACTAAAGTAAGGCGTAAGCATGGCGGAACTAGCAGACCATGTTGGTGGACCAGGAAGGTGCAGGAGGCAGTGAAGTATATATGAAGGATATATATATATATATATATATATATATATATATATATATATATATATAATGCATACTATGTATTCACTAAAATACCACCAACAGCTTAATCTGGTTCATTCTCAGTTGCTTACCATCTGTATCTCGGTCGCCCCTGAAAAGGGACTTATAGGCCCAGTGGGCTTACTGGGTCAACAAAATTCAATAAACGTATGTATGTGTATTTATATTTATTTTACCAGGAAAAAAGCTTCATTGAGCAAAGCTCATTTGCATGGAGGTTCTTGGTAGGACAGAATACAAAACAGTAAACAGTTTTGATAACGTAGGAATAACAGCAAGTTAGTACGGTTCAAATAGCACATAGGATACAAAATGGCATATATAGCCTATTCTGCTGGATTTTTAATCTGTTAATAAATATATACATACACACACACACACACACACACACACACACACACACACAAAAGCCAGCAGAATAAGCCAGATGGTCTGTCTTGTCTGCTTGAAAGCTAGCAACCTAGTGACTGCTCGCCTTACCACCCCCCCCCCAGCCCCCAAGAGGGTCTTTTTCTTCAGATTTCCCTTGTATCTATCCGACCCCTTCTTGAAGCCCTCCACTGTGCCCTCTTCCACCAGGCTCCCAGGTAGCACATTCCACAGCTCCACCACCCTGTCAGT